>JANAVB010027598.1:8155031-8755031 GCA_029216955.1 Iris pallida
GCTTTCAAAGCTCTACATGGAGTTCGAAACCAACAATAATGATGTTCGAAATAGTCGAATGCCACTTTCTAAAGATTTTATTCTCACGAAATCTAAAGCTTTCAAAGCTCTATAATGGAGTTCAAAACCAATAAAATGATGTTCGAAAGAGGAAGAGGTTATAAGAAAAAGAGTAATTTGAGAGAACAAAACATTGGGGTGTGTGGTGTGTTGTCCCCTAGCAAATTGTGTGTTGCCTACGATCATTTTTATAATTTAAGAGTGATATCCCCTATTATGTGATAACTCCTATCCCTCGAACTATCATTGTTACAACAAACCTGCTATTTGGCACGCGCGCGTGCACAACAGGTGCACGCGTGCGGCCGAGATCGCCAAGCGGTAGGGGGGAAGGGCGGAGCGCTAGGGGGGGATGGGGGAGACGTCGGCAGCGGAGGAGGAGACGGCACTGACAGAGCACAACCGAGATCGCCGGAGCACTAGGGGGAGGGCTGAGGCGTCGGAGCACTGGAGGGGATCATCGGAGGGAGGGTTGAGGCGTCGCCGGAGCACTGGAGGGGATCACGGAGGGAGGGCTGAGGCGTCGCCGGAGCACTAGGGGAGATTGCCGGAGCACACGGCTGCGGGCGGAGTAGGAGGAACGCGGTGGTGGTGTCGGCACCAACTATCTTGGTCGCTCGCGTGCCAAAAAACAATTTCGTTTTTACAACTTATGAGTGATGTCCTGTGATAGTCCATTTCACTTTTAATGGTGCCCTTAGTAATTTTCTTTCCCTTTTTTTTTTTTGGTTTTTTCTTTTCTTCTGATTTTGTTTTTTGTTCGTGAAGGACAGTTATATTGTCCCTAGGTTTGAAACATAGAAAGATCCACTTGACCTACATATGGAAGGCCTTGACCGGTTACCAGCCTTTCATCACAACTTTCTATATATGGAACTTGTAACCCAAGAAAACCATCCAACCACATTTTGATTTCTCTGGTTCGTGTCCATGTTGACTCATAGATTTTTTTCTCTCCCACCTCTCTCCACTCTGATGAAAATATAAGGAGCTCAGAGAAAATTTGATTTCCAGGATTTTTTTTTGAAAACCTCCATTATTTTGTGGTCGACTCTAAGAATTATGTTAGAGTGGATTGATTTGAATCGTGCGATACTTTTATCGAGTTTGAGGTTCATTTCTCTGGTCACTCATAGGCTCTGACACGTTTAGGTATGAAAAACAATTTTATTATGAAAACGAAGAAAGACGGTCGCATCGATAGCCCCTTCTTCAAAGATCTGCTAAACTCAGATGATTGGTCAATTCGAACCAAACAAATGGTTGAAAAAAATATTTTATGATAAATATTGATATCGATTCAGTGAGCTATCACTCCAACCGAAAGATAAGATGCTAGTGTCAATTGACTTCAAAAAAAAAATCCGATTATTTGCAGAAATCTTCTAAAATAATTTTTATGTGTACTTTCTTAATGTCAACAATGTAGAGACCTTTCTAAACCAAACATCAAAATCACTTTATGGAGCAGGATTCGACAAGATGAGACCCAACATATAATGCAATCACTTTACCAACATATAATGCATATTTCTAAGATGTTCTCTCTCTCCAAATTTCAAACACCAGATAGTCCTTTAGGGCCAGTTTGGATTACAGTCCAGGACTTCATTTTCTATCAAACCTGAAAATTTGGTATGCGAAATACTATATAGCAAAAAATTCTATGTTTCTAGAAATCAATTCCAAGTAATTAAATTATCTAAAAAATTATATTTTTTTGTTTGGTGACTAAATAAATATTTCCAAAAAAAGATGATAAAAAACGAAAAAAGAACGAAAAACACAAAAATTAAATAACATTAAAAAGGAAAACAATGTAAAAACGACAAAAAACGATCAAAATAAAAAACGATAAAGAATGACAGAAAAACAAAAACAAAAAATCAAATAAAACGACCAAAAAAAATAAATTCCAAATAGGACAAAAACGACAAAAAGCTAAAAAAAGAGAGACAAAAAACAACAACAAAAAAGATAAATATGACGAAAAAGGGACAAAACTAAAAAATGAAAAAAAAAAAACGACAAAAAAAATCAAAAACGACAAAAGAACTACTAAAAAAGAACACAGAAAGATAAAGACGACAAAAACAACAAAAAACGATAAAAAAATAATAAATTAACAAAAAATGACAAAAAACTACAAAAAAGGGACAAAACGACAAAAAGACAGAAAACGATAAAAACAACAAAAAATGACCAAAAAGCAGCAAAAAAGATAAAAAAAAAAAAAAGGATAAAAGACGACAAAAAACTAACTTAAAAAACGACAAAAAAAGCGGCAAAAAACGAAAAAATGACCAAAAAGCAGCAAAAAAGATTTAAAAAAAGGAAAAAGACTACAAAAAGTCCAAAAAACGACAAAAAAAACAAAAAAAAGATTAAAAACGACAAAAGACCTAAAAGCAGCAAGAAACAATAAGAAGGACAAAGACGATAAAAAGTCCAAAAATGACAAAAACACTACTAAAAATGACAAAAACGACAAAAGGACAAAAAAAAACAAGAAACTATAATGACCAAAAACCGATAAAAAAGAGGAAAAAAAATGATAAAAATGAAAATAACGTTAAAAAATGATCAAAAAAGAAGAAAAAAAATTTAAGCAATTTTTTTTTCTCAGCACAAAAAAAATATACCCACCTACTTTTAAGGGATAGGATTCCCATATTTTATGGATAAATTATTATCCGAATATTTTTAATTTTTGGAAATAAATTTTTTATAGCCCAAACAAACATGGTAATAGATTTCCACCCTAAATTTGTTCGGAAATAAAAAGAATACCTTATTCCAAACGCCTCCTAAGGCGTAGTTTAGTTCGCAGAATGGAAGGGAAAGGAAATCAATTCCTTGTCATTTCCTTTTCATTGGAAAATTTTAATTCCCATTTATTTTTCTTTCCGGTGTTTGGAAATGCCAAAAATTTGGAAAGGAAAGTGAATACTTCAATGTGGAAAGTGATTCCTTACTTGGATGGATGGAATCACTTTCCTTCCTAATTTTTCTTCCATTGAAAATCACTTTCCTTTTCTCCTCAATTCCTTTGTCATCCAAACATAGGAAATAATCACTTTACTTTTCTAACCTGAAAATTCTGCGAACCAAACGAGGCCTAAGAGACTAGCCAAACATGTCCTAACTCGGATGAGCATTTTTTTTTTCCTTTTTCTTTCAAATGTGTCATTCAGTTAGGAACTTACATTGATATTTTCAAAATATTAGTCTAACGAACATCCCAGAAAGGGACGTTTGAGCAAGTAAAATGAAACATAAGTGACATCCAAACTAGTCCAATTTTGGGGTGGACTTTTATGAAATGTCCACCCGCTGCATAAGTTTTATGAAATACCCAGAATTAAGTATTTTCACGTTAAATATTCCAAGATTCCCTTTTAGATGCCACCCGCTGGAAAATGCTATTTTTATAATACCGAAACTATCCCTCCGCGCGAATTGGTCATCTATATGTATTTGAATTCAAAAAACTCAGATCTGGATTGCGATTTTCGTCTTCTTCTTCTTCACGGAAAATCTGAATTCCATTGCTCTCATATTCAGCAGAGATCGCAAAAATCGTTCGTAGTTCGGTGTGTTTTTCTTCAGTCGAACTCAGATCATCGCTCGTCATCATCATCACCATCATCATCATCTTCATCGTGGAGACATTTGAAGTTTTTCGACGATTAGGTCAATTGTGGAGAGAAGATCTTTCTTCTTCTTTTCCATAAGAATTATCATCGTTTTGAAAGAAGAACGAAACTCTTTATTCATGAAAAAACTAAATTAACGTTTTAACACTGTAAATGACCATTCTCCGTGTAAACTAACACGGAGAATGCCATTCTCCGTTTTATTTAAAACGGAGAATGCCGTTCTCCGTGTTTCTAACACGGAGAATGACCATTCTCCTGCGTTTTAACACTGGAATGACCATTCTCCGTCTTAATTAGGACGGAGAATGACCATTCTCCGTCTTAATTAAGACGGAGAATGCCATTCTCCGTTTTATTTAACACGGAGAATGACATTCTCCGTTTTATTTAACACGGAGAATGGCATTCTCCGTGTTTCTAACACGGAGAATGGTCATTCTCCTGCGTTTTAACACTGGTATGACCATTCTCCGTGATAAATTACACGGAGAATGGCATTCTCCGTGTAAATTAAGACGAAGAATGGTCATTCTCCGTTTAATTTAGCACGGAGAATGGCCATTCTCCGTCTTAATTAGGACGGAGAATGCCATTCTCCGTTTTATTTAACACGAAAAATGACATTCTCCGTTTTATTTAACATGGAGAATGGCATTCTCCGTGTTTCTAACACGGATAATGGTCATTCTCCTGCGTTTTAACACTGGAATGAACATTCTCCGTGTAAATTAAGACGGAGAATGTCATTCTCCGTGTTAGTAACACAGAGGAATGTCATTCTCCGTGTAAATTAAGACGGAGAATGACCACCCTCATGCGAAAATTAACATTTTTCGTGTTCTAAACGGAGAATGGCCATTCTCCTGCATTTTATGGTCAGCTGAAACTTTGGAGGGCCATAACTTTTGACTGGGAGGTCGAAACGAGGTCCCGTTTGTCGCAAAATGAGCGTATCGTCGAGGAGACTGAAAGTAACAGTTTTATTGTTAGACGGCCTTTCGAAATTTTAGAATCGCAAAAAAATGATGTTTGGATCTCCGTTTTAGCACTTTTGCCGTTCGTCCCGGTCTTTCCGAAATTTTTCGACGAGTTTTTAAAGATTTTTGAGGAGAAAACCTATATTCGAAAGTGAGCAGCGTATGAAAGAAGATGGAGTATTGAAACGTTTTTTTTAAGAACAGTTTTGTGGGTTTTTCCAATAAATTAAAAGGAAGGGCAAAGGGGTCATTTGGAACCCGCTTTGGATAAGTTTCTCTAATTCTGGGCACGCGATGAAATTTTTTTTAGCGGTGGATTTTACATAAACTTTTTTAGTTTTTGGGTATTTCATAAATCTTCCCTTTTCAAAATATTAGTCTAACGAACATCCCAGAAAGGGACGTTTGAGCAAGTAAAATGAAACATAAGTGACATCCAAACTAGTCCATAGTCATTGTGCCAAATAATTTTTGTTACTTTCCTAGTTTGCTAAAATGTAAAAGGGATGGCTATAAAACTCTATGTATAATCATAGAAATAAGACATGGTTCAACTAACACGACATTGCTAAAATTTTGCTAAGGCGCTCATGCAATATCAAAATGGTTTAGTTATGTTGAAATGTATAGTTACGTGGGAAAAATATGCTCAAGTTCGACAATATAAATGCAAGGGACGGTAGTATGTAAAACCTAAAACATCATGTTGTATTAGTCTAAGAGTATAGAAATGTAATTGTAAAAAAGAAATACTCAATTTAAGAAGATCAAGTGAATTGTGTATACTTTTTGTAATGATTAGGGAGCTTTATATGTGGACATGAAAAAAGAAATGCATAAAAGACAATAAAATTAAATTAACTTTTAGAATTGAAAAATTAAATAAACTTCTGATTCATAAATAAATAAAATGATAAAAAAATGGTCCCGGCGGGGCTCGAACCCGCGACCTTCGGCTCATAAGACCAACGCTCTAACCAACTGAGCTACGGGACCAGATGCATTAATATTTGACATACACTTTTAAATAAATGTAGTTTAAAAATTGTATATAATTCTTTAATATTATTCATTTAAGAAAAAGTAATTACTTGCATTTTCTTTTAGTTTGGCAACGGAGAATATACAGGTGGCTCGGTGGGTGAGGAATGTTAATAGGGTCGGACAGCTTTTCCCAAAAGGCGGATTTTCGATGTTCTAAGTTTGATTTTGATACGAAAAATCAAGACTGGAATGTGCAAAGGATGTCATAGATTTGCATATGGGCGTGGCCCTCGAGGCACGACCCATGTAAGAGCATCTCCAACCCTATTGTCTTGTTTTGTGTTGTGAATCCTAGGTGGCATGAGGCACAAGACAATGTCTTGTATAGGTGGCAATGTTATATTCACAAATGACAATGGGTTTAAAAAGTCATCTCCAATGCAAAAGTATTGAGAAGACAATACAAATATTTTTTTACAACTTCCAAGACAACTTTTACTCTTCTACTTCTTTTTTATAAATATTTTTATTCACAAATGATGATGTGGACATAAAGACATTGTGAAGTGCATTGTCTAGATCTAGACAACCAACTTCACATTGTCTTTGCCATGTCATTGCCATGTCAACTCCACACTTTATTTCACATTTGCATTGGAGAAGTACTTTTGGAAAAAATGGTTGTCATTCCTATGTGGCAACCATTTTTTTCAAACTCACAATAGGGTTGGAGATGCTCTTACATGCCACATAGGAATGACAACCATTTTTTCCAAAAGTACATTTTTTTCGCCTCCACTGGGTGAATTCGCCTCCATAGGAATGACAATGCACTGGGTGAATTCACCCATTTTTTTCGCCTAAACTCACAATAGGGTTTATGTCCACATCATCATTTGTGAAGTTGGTTGTCTAGATCTAGACAATGGCAAAGACAATGTGAAGTTGGTTGTCTAGGGGGACATGGCAAAGACAATGTGAAGTTGGTTGTCTAGATCTAGACAATGCACTTCACAATGTCTTTATGTCCACATCATCATTTGTGAATAAAAATATTTATAAAAAAGAAGTAGAAGAGTAAAAGTTGTCTTGGAAGTTGTAAAAAATTATTTGTATTGTCTTCTCAATACTTTTGCATTGGAGATGACTTTTTAAACCCATTGTCATTTGTGAATATAATCTTGCCACCTATACAAGACATTGTCTTGTCCCTCATGCCACATAGGATTCACAACACAAAATAAGACAATAGGGTTGGAGATGCTCTAAGATGAGCTTTAGACCTCTACTATCCTCAACTCAATCTACAACCCATTTATACGCGACCTATATAATTCAAACTCAGACCCAATCAGCCAATAAACCGATCAATTCAATCCGACTCGCCTATCCCACTTGTTAAATGGGGTGGGTCATGTCAAATTTGATCCGATCCGGACTACCCAAAATGTATATATAGCATCTGTCAATAATTTTCATACAAATGACAAATGTTAAGGACACTACAACAAATTACTAGAAGATAACACATTTTTGAGAAAAAAATAGGACTACAAACTTTTGGGATATACATATCCAAGATTGTCAAATTTTTACAGAACTGCCAAAATTTTAACATTCCTAAAATAGCAAAAACATCAAATTTTTTTTGGCAATACTAGATATGCACATGCCTACCAAAAGTGTGTTGTCGCTAGTAACCTTTGTAGTGTCCTTATCATTTACCTTACAAATGGACACTTGCCATTGAAGTAATGTTACCAGGCTTTCCAGAAAGTAATATGGATTGCCCAGGAGAGCTAGAAGACAACATGCTCAATGCAGGAAAAGACCTCAATATTACTTTCTGGAGTGCTTCTGTGAGAGACAAGAGTGTCTGACACAATAGCTGTTGGTATCTGACACATCTCTTTCATCTGGACACTGTACAGAAACTAACACAGAGCATACACTAGTTGGCACTCAGAAGATATTAAGTTCTCTAACTTTGTCAATATTTTTGAAGATTCCAACTTTTTCTCCATTAACAGTAATTAGCAACTGAGTAAATAGGGTTACAACATAAGCATAACCTGCAGTACAAAGAATTGAATCAATTTCATGTCGAGCAGCATTTTCTCGTAGTGCCGGTCTCTGCCGCCGCTGACACCACGATCGTCTTGCCTTCCTTGACCCCGCCGCCATTTGCAGCAGCAGCCACAGGCTCATCCGGGGAGGACAGAGTCTTCTTACTGATGGTCCTGTATATCTCCGCGAGGATCACCTGGAAGGCGCTCTCCACGTTCGTGGCCTCGAGTGCGGAGGTCTCGATGAAGGACAGGCCTTCCTTCTCCGCGTAGCCCTGAGCATCTTCGGAGGCGACTGCACGGAGGTGCTTGAGGTCGGTCTTGTTCCCGATGAGCATGATCACGATGTTGGAGTCGGCATGGTCCCTTAGTTCCTTGAGCCACCGGCTCACGTTCTCGAAGGTGGTGGGCTTGGTCACGTCGTAGACGAGAAGGGCTCCTAGGGCTCCACGGTAGTAGGCACTGGTTATTGCACGGTAACGCTCCTGCCCTGCCGTGTCCCATATCTGAGCTTTTATCGTCCTATTTTCCACCTAAAAATGGCACAAGTATATAAAACAAAGAAAACAAAGTAGAAATAAATACAATAACCCTCCTATGTTTCATGAGTATTAAAGGGACCACCTTTATTTCCAAAATAATCACACGGACCTCCCTTATGCTTTATATTTTATTTTAAAAATAAGGGTGGTTAGTGTAATAACCTTTTACATAAAATCTAAAACATAGAGGAGGTCCGTGTAATTATTTTCAAAATAAGGGTGGTTTGTTTAATAAACATGAAATATATGGAAGATTAAAGTAATTTGCCCGACAAAGTAAGAACATATATCCACATTGATATCAAAGTGAAACATTTCCAAGGGCATTAGCGAAGAACTAAAATCCTGGTCAACTTAAGATCCATATAACACCATGAACCCATGGCACCTTCCAAATCTTTATCAACTTAAAGATCCATATAACACCATGAACCCATGGCATCTTCCGTCCATGTTAGCTGTCACAAAGTATTGAATCTATTGATATACAGTTCCGCAAAAAATCAACCTTGTACCTCAGATGATTATATTTCAGCTCCGATAGAATCGACTCATATCCTAAACCAACAAATGAACAGCCCCGACAGCTTTTACACACCATAACTTTACTTAGGACTTGAGAACCAAAATCCATTTTACTTCATTACTGCATCGTAGTTCATACTTTATCATTTTACATGGTTGGCTATGGCTGTGCACACAGAAGGGAAAACGAAGTTGAGGATGAACATGAATCAGAGACCTTTAAATTGTTGTTACAATAGGGAAGTTGAAGTCCTAGAGAAGAAGCTAGCTGTTTCCATGAGAGTACGAGGATGGGTACAATCTCACCGAAGTGCATTTGAGAAGGAAAAGAAGTGTTGTGGGCTTATAGACAAACTCGTCACTCACAATCAGATTCAAGTGGTATGTGATCGCGATAAGGAAGATTTAATATGACTAAGATAAAATACGGAGAGAGGTAGTAATAGTTATAGGATATGCTACAATTAAAGGATATGCTAATCCTAGATAGGAGATCTAAATGAACTTGGGCTGAGGCTGAAAAACTTCTGGGTTTTGCTAATCCTAGATAGGAGATCAAAGCTTGCCCTCAATGGATCTGAATTGAAGACTTTTGGAAAATACTTTCTTCTTCTTGTTATTTAATAAAGATTTCAACTTAGATTTTGGCCTAAATGTACCCAAGGTTGAACCTCCAATCTTGTTTGTATTGATATCCGAACTTACTAAAATCTTGGTCAACTTGAGATCCATAAAACAAAATGAAAATTTACAAGGTCATTGTGAAGTAAAGCATACCAAAGGGATTTAAATCCTTTAATACTGCAAATATGTTGGTCCAACCAATAAACACAGGCAGCATTTGGGCCTCGGTACAAGAAATAACACACTTCTGACCTTTTATCTTAAAGTTATTATTTACTATTGATAGAAGTTAGAGTAGTAATAGTTACAATATCTCCCACCTTCTAATTACACACGGTGGTCTAAAGACTACACCAAATCTGGATCATGACAATTAGATTAAAAACAACACTATTTCATTAACCTTTCTTTAGACTCTCATTTTTAAAATTCCATATCTAGATTTTGAAAACATAACAAAATCCTTTGGCTTCATAATATTTGCTGTCCTCTTCTCTCCTGTGGTGATTTCTTGCTTATAATTTTCTCCCCACATTTCATACGAATAACCAATATGGTCTTGCAACTGCTAGTTAATAACAAACCCTACCCAAGATGCGTGATCTTATTATTTTTTTTTTCACAACATTGATTTCGTAAAAATAACATCACAACAATTAAGTCTCTGAAATGGCTTAATGGCACAGGATTCTACAAGCATAGACTAAATACTTAGCATGATGACAGAGTCACAGTCACAGTCACACATAAAGTCTATGAAAATACCACAAATAGTTGGAAAGATAATAGATGGAGAATATACCAATGGCCTCTTAGAAAGATGGTAGCGGTCAAGTCAAAGAAGTTGATTTGATCGCTTAAATGTCTAGATGATCATGGAGACAAGGCAGGTTGCGTTACTGAATTGTTAGTGATCTAGCAACTTGAAGACTAATGGCTTCTGAAATGGACTATTCAGGATCTTACAAGTTTTGAGAAGACTCAAAGGCAGCGTCTATTGCGTATTTTCTGGTATATGAACCGGTAACCATGTAGATATTATTTATTAACTGATGAAGAGATTGTCGACAGAACTAAGATTGTATTAGATATATGGAAAATGTATATTTACATGGTTGTATTTACATAACATTTTACAAACATACAATTAGAAATTATAGAGATCCCTATCACTTGTACTCATACATGTACTCATCATTCATATGATATTGGAGAAGGATTCCTAACCGTAGCTGCTGCATCCTAGAGGGAAGACCCTAGCCGTTGATTAACCAGTCAACAATCTAAGCTCAGCCGACGAACCAGTACTGATATCTCCTCAAAATTCTAAACCTTCTCTTGACTACTACCATGGTTTCCCTTCTTCTACAACTTTGTCCCCTTTGTCTCTCTCTCTTCTCCTTCAAAGTTCTAAAGCTTCTCTTGACATTACATTAAATCCTCTGTGGAATATCCCATGGTGTATTCTGACATACCAAATATACCAACATGATATTCCAATATACTTATTCTAATACCAACACTTTCCCTCAAGGTGGGCAAAAGATATTCACTAAGCTTATCTTGTCACATCATCTAATCATGCTCATAGAGTTAAGTCCCTTGGTCAGTCCGTCTGCTATCTGATCCTTGGTTGGAACGTGACCTAGCTCCAGTAGTCTACTATCCAACTTTTTCTTGATGAAGAACCTATCGATCTCGATGTGTTTGGTCCTTTCATGCTGTACTGGATTATTGGCGATACTAATCGCTGACTGGTTGTCACACCACAGCTTCATCTTGGCTCCTTGATCCAAGTTCAACTCCACCAGCATATTCTTCAACCATAGCAGCTTTGCAACTCCCAAAGCCATAGTTCTGTACTCCGCTTCAGCTGTCGATCTGGCTACCACTGACTGCTTCTTACTCCTCCAAGAGACCAAGTTGCCTCCTACAAATATACAGTATCCCGAGGTAGATCTCCTGTCATCAGCACAGCTAGCCCAGTCAGAATCACAGTAGCCCTCGATGCTCACGAGATTATTCTTCCTGAATATCAGTTCCTTCCCTGGGACACCCTTCAAGCATCTCAGAATATGGTACACTGCGTCTATATGACCTTTCCGTGGGTCATGCATGTAGCGGCTCACCACACTTACTGCAAAGCAGATATCAGGACGGGTGTGGCTCAAATAGATCAACTTGTCCACCAATCTCTGGTATTTATCCCGGTCAATTGGTTCCCCAGCTTCAACAGCCAGCTTGAACCTCTGATCTATCGACGTCACTGTAGGTTTACATCCCAACATTCTTGTCTCTGTAAGAAGGTCCAGTGCATACTTCATTCTGGAAAAGAACAATCCCCTCTGCTTCTCGAGCAATTTCAATCCCAAGGAAGTACCGAAGAAGGCCAAGGTCCTTCACTCGAATTCCTTGCCAAGCTTCCCCTTGAGTCGGGCGATCTCCTGCTCATCATCTCCTGTGATAATCATATCGTCCACATACACCGCAAACATGGTGATATGGCCTGCACTCCGACGAAAGAACACAGTATGATCAGCATTAATATGCCGATATCTCATTCCTATCATCGCCCTCCTGAATCTGTCAAACCACGCTCGAGGAGACTGCTTCAGTCCATAGAGGGACTTCTTCAACCTGCAGACCTTGTCCACTGTCTGATTGGTGCCGAATCCTGGTGGTATCTCCATGTACACCTCCTCTACTAGATCTCCATGAAGAAACACATTTTTTACATCCAGTTGGTGTAGCTTCCATCCACTATTTGCTGCCAGAGAAATCAGAGTCCTGACAGTGCTCATCTTCGCCACTGGTGCAAATGTCTCGTCATAGTCAATACCGTACGTCTGACTGTATCCTTTTGCCACCAGTCGAGCTTTGTAGCACTCAACCTGTCCATCTGGGTTCTGCTTCACAGTAAAGACCCACTTGCATCCGACTGCTCTCTTCCCTTCTGGCAGTTTTACTAGCTCCCAAGTGTGATTTTTTTCAAGAGCCCCCAACTCCTCGTGTATCGCCCCTTTCCACTTTGGATTGTTCTTGGCAACCTGCCAATTGTTAGGTATAGTAATACTATCCAAAGACGCAATGAATGCTCCATGAGAAGAGGAGATATGATCATATGAAACAAACTGAACAAGGTCCCAACCATATCTAACATAAGGATTTCCAGCATTGTTGCGAGTGGTCCTCCGTACTGATAATGGTGTGGGAGGAGTAGGTGTGGAAGGAGTAGGAAGAATAATATCACCTGAAGGAAACTCTGGTGGTGGTGTAGGTGCCTCAGGAGTCGAGACAGACGCAGACAAGGGACTCGGCACTGGCACTGTAGGTACTGGTCCAGCAGTTTGCTTCCCTCTCCTGCTGTAGGTAAGTATCTCCCCCTGAGCCGTGGGCCTAACACCTCTCATTTTCTCCCCCTGTTCCTCTTCACCTTCCTGCTCCTCCTCAATCGCGCCTCTATGCCATACTCCTAAATCAGTCACCAGGCTTTCACCAATCTCCCCCTCGCCTCATACTCGCAGTATCAGGTGAGCTGTTTGAGGTTCCCTCCTGATGGTAGTATGGCTTATACTCTCTGAAGTGAACATCCATGCTCACAAACTTCTTCTCTACTGGGCTTCAGCACACATACTCCTTCTGAGTCACCGAGCAGCCCATGAAGATGCACTTGACAGCTCTATGATCAAGTTTCCCAACTGACGGTCTGTTGTCCTTCACAAAACATACACAACAAAACACCTTCAGTGGAAGTATCCCACTATTATTTCCTTGCAATATTTCACATAGAGACTTCCATCCCAGTACCTTCGAGGGCATCCTATTGATTAGTTGAGTTGCTGTCAACACTGCATGCCCCCACAGACTTTGTGGGACATTAATATCGATCATCATGCTTCTTACCACCTCCAGAAGGTGTCTGTTCTTCCTTTCTGTCACTTCGTTTTGTGCTGGTGTATATGCACAGGTGGTCTGATGCTGTATCCCTTGGGCTGACAAGTATTCCACAAATACTCTGTTGGTATACTCTGTCCCATTGTCAGACCTCAGTACCTTCACCACTGCCCTGTACTGAGTCTGGACATGTTTATGAAAGTCCCGAAAACAGGTAGATATAGTCACTCTTATTCTTCATCAAATACAGCCAAGTAACACGAGAAGAACAATCAATGAAGGAAACAAAATATTTGTAACCATTCATAGTAGTAATGACGCATGACCCCCAAATATCAGAATATATTACATCAAAAACAGACGAGCTCCTATGACCCGTACTAGCACATGAGCTCCTAGTAAGTTTGCCTAAATCACATGCATCACATACTAGTTTTTTCTTATTTGTTTTCTCATAAATAGTTGGATACAATTTACTTAAAGTAGCAAAAGAGGAGTGTTCCAACCTCTTATGTTAAAGTATTAATGTATCCTCGATCGACACTCATCTTCAGTCCTCCCATTTCTGCCTTCTCTT
Organism: Iris pallida; assembly: GCA_029216955.1. Classification (NCBI taxonomy): domain Eukaryota; kingdom Viridiplantae; phylum Streptophyta; class Magnoliopsida; order Asparagales; family Iridaceae; genus Iris; species Iris pallida. The sequence continues at coordinate 8,168,940 of JANAVB010027598.1, forward strand.
CCATAGACATTAATGCTAAATCCAACCCTTCTCGATCCAGGTACCACAGTCCCTCATACCAAGTGCCAGTCCCAAGTCTTCGTCCCGTCTCTTTCTCCTGGAAGATCACCTTAGGAATATCAAAAGAGACAATGCATTTTAGTTGGAGGATTATAGAACCGATGGACAAAAAACTGACTAAAAAAGATAGAGCATGCAAAACATTGAATAATTTTACTGAACATGTACAATTTACAGTACCCTTACCGACCACTGGCTGGAAAGTACCATCAGCTGTTTGAATGATGTTTACCGATGCTAGGTGAGTGTAGGAGAAGAACTCACTAATATTCCCCGTCATATGCCAAGATGCTCCCGAGTCGATAATCCAGTCTGACGATTTAAGGAAAGACATAGATGCAAGGGCGAGTGAGTCGTCGGTACCTTCTGATGGATGGACATACATCGCGACGTTGCCTCCAGCGAAGAATGAGGTGGACGCCTCCTCGGTTCCACTCCTCCTGTCTCCATCGTTTTACACTCTCTGCTTCCTCCTGAGTGTCCCAAGCATGCCCATCAGTGCCTGATCCTCCTCAGTAAAGGTACCACCAGCTCTCTCATCCCCTTCTGCTACCAGCAGGTTCGCTCGATAACCTCCTCGACTACCCCGTCGACCTCCACGACCACGACCACGTCCTCCGAAATGTCCACGTCTACCGAACTGTCCACATCCACCACTTGGATCTCCCTCCTTAGGTGGTTTGGTGCAAGCATACCGATGATGTCCTATCTCCCCGCAGTTGTAGTACTGCCGTTGTGCTGCCAGGACTCTCCCTTAGGCCCTATGTCACTCGAACTGGTAGCCACCAATGCTGACATTACTTCAGGAGGGCAACCTGTCCCTGCCTGCAGCTTCCTCTTGCCAAGTCCCTTGTCTGAGGTGGACGCCTCCTCGGTTCCACTCCTCCTGTCTCCATCTTTTGACGCTATCTACTTCCTCCTGAGTGCCTCAAGTATGCCCATCAGTGCCTGATCCTCCTCAGTAAAGGTACCATCAGCTCCCTCATCCCTTTCTGCTACCAGCAAGTTCGCTCGATAACATCCTCGACCATCTCGTCGACCTCCACGACCACAGCCACGTCCTCCAAAATGTCCATGTCCACCGAACTGTCCATGTCCACCACCTGGATCTCCCTTTTTAAGTGGTTTGGTGCAAGCATATTGATGATGTCCCATCTTCTCGCAGTTGTACCACTATCAGTTGTGCTGCCAGGGCTCTCCCTTAGGCCATGTGTCGCTCGAACTAGTAACCGCCAGTACTGACTTTACTTTAGGAGGGCCACCTGTCCCTGCCTGCAACTTGATACGAGTCTCCTCCTGGATCATGGCCGACATAGCCTCCTCAAGGGTAGAAATCTTCGGTTGGGCTAGAAGTAGTGTTGTCCTATGAGCAAATACTACAGCCAGCCCTTTAAGGAACTTCATTGTCCTCTCCTACAAACATATCTGTCTCTCCTTATACTTCGGGTCCCCGCAGCTCGTCCGATCTGAGGAGTGATCGTAATCCAACCACAGACGCTCCAACTCTGTGGCATACTCCTGCACAGTCTTCTCTCCATGTACGGTGTCGTCGATCTCCCCCTTGATCTAGAAAACTCGCAAGTTGTTCCCTACACCATCGTAGGTCCTCCTCAATTTCTCCTACACGTCCTTCACCATCTTGATGCCATCTACTTTGGCGGCGATCGACTAGACTAAAGAATTGAGAAGCCAAATGTAGATCACCATATGAGTGGACTTCCACTCGTCGCGTCCCGCCAAGCCCTCGTCTGGCTCTATCGTCTCTCCTGACAGAAAACCCTCCAAATTCTTTTCTGCGAGGGTTCTCCTCATCCGCCGTGGCCAACTCAAGTAGGTAGCTAGTTCATTAAGCTTCAGATCGATGGAGGAAAGTTCCAACTTCGTCGATGTTCATGTCGCACTCTCACCGGCCGACAGTTTTATCCGCTTCATCAACGTTGCAACCTCCGCAGGGTCCAGCTTCTTGATGATCTCCTCCATCGATCCTTCTCTTCTCCGATCACCTCACACCCGTTCCATGATTCACGCTCGTCCTCTTCGTCCTCTCCTAGATCTGATCATGTCTCTCTCCTATTGGATCTAGGCCTTCAACGTCCGAAATGACCCTGTGGGAGACTTCGAAAATTGCAGCTTCGCGATGGTGGGGGCGGTGGGCCGACTGACAGGTGAGTGGGCACCGTCAGGCGGGTGTCTCCGAGCAGCGGCTGACGCGAGCAGCAACAGCAGCAATAGCCGCGCGCGTGCGGTGGAGGTGCCCGCGAAGCAGCGGCCGGCTGGCGCGCGAGGTGGTCGGCGTGTGGCCGTGCAACGGCAGGTGGCAACAAGGTCGGTGTGCGGCGGGGGTGGCGTGCAGCGGCTGGTGGCGGCGGTGGCTGTGGTGGTGCGGATGGTGGTGACGACTGGGTTAGGGTTTGGAAAAGGTAGCGGCGGCTAGAGTTTTGGTGGCTCTAATACCATGTTGAATATTTTGTTATAATTTCATTGATAATTTCATTGATAATTTCATGGCTATATATAATTTTACAATCCTACTCATTACATTAAACCCTCTATGGAATATCCTGTGGCATATTCTGATATACCAAATATACCAACATGATATTCCAATATTTTTATTCTAATATACCAATACCAAATATACCAATAGCAAGCACGTTAGAAAAAGACAGGACCAACATAAAACCCATTAAACAAGTCAAAAGCCAACACAACCGACAACAAAACATAACAATTTAAAACTCAAGATCAACAAAATGGAAAGAAGAATTCAAAAAATGAAGCATGCAACAATCCACCATTTGGTTTTAAATTTTAAAGGAAATAAAACAACTTCGGACATGGGGAAGACAAATAGTACTTTCTCGATCAAAGTGGTCTTCAGGACTTGGGACCTTCATCGGACAACAATAAGATTGCACATGCACATACATCCAAAATGCTGTCTTGAACTTGAACATTTATGTGCAAGCTTTATCAAGACAAGCACATAGTACTAAGCTACAAAGTTAGGTTATTACAAGAGAGAGAGAGAGAGAGAGAGAGAGAGAGAGAGAGAGAGAGTAACCTCGCGGGGAGGGCGGACGAGGGAGAGCGGCCGCTCCTCCGAGTTTTCAGATTCCTTCTGTTAGTCTTTTTGTGTCTTATTTGCTTCATTTCCATACAAAACAACAACCAAATCACGGCCTAGTTGGTAAATTAATGTACTATATAATGTCCCCCAAAAATTTAAGTAATGTATTTCTGTTTCCACTGCAAGAATATTTTTTGAGCCACCATTGCCATCCACCTCGGTTCCCTTGCTCTGTCAGATCAATGGTTATTATCCCCACCACCTCCACATTGTCTGCAAGAAGAAACTCACATGACATGCCACCACCATCCATTGTTTTGCTAGACACTTTCTTTTGTTTTGCGCATTTTAGACTATGAAGAGAGAGAGAGAGGGGGGGGGGGGGGCAGCACTCCGTTCCCTTTTGTTTAGTGTAGTCAAAAAAACTTTCCTTCTATAGTTGGGTTTTATATCATGTACCCTAAGGGAACATGTTAATAAACATTTAATCCTTCTCAATTTCCTCACGAGTCTTTTCTCCAATCGACACATGTATAGCTCGTTGAGATTTTTTAAAAAAAATCGGAATTTAGGGCAATGCAAGATGGCTTTAAGATGGGTATGTGACGGTCAACCTACTAAAAAGAGAGAGATAATTATGGAATTGAAGGTAGTTATGGAGCTTATGCTTCTTAACATGTGTCATGAGAGCACAATATATATATATATATATATATATATATATATATATATATATATATATATATAGGCCTCATGGCTCTTAAAATGAGTCATAGAATAGGGTACTTCTTATAAGTAAAAAAAATAATCTTACTAAAAATAAAATAAAAAATAAAAATGAAAGTTTAGCTAATTGAAAAAGAAAATCTCTATTCTCTCCCTGATATGTTTGTTCTTTTAAAATTCTCTCTCCCCCCGATATAATATGCCAAAGACTTCTTGATTTGATTGGTTTAATGTAGCCGTTGACACATTGCCTTGTATTTCATGATCAACTATATATTGCCTTGTAAATTACTACTTTTCAAGCATTCACACATGCTGCTTCTTCTATAATTGTGTGTACTCCAGGTCCGCTAATCTAGCGCTCAACTTCTCTAAATATATCAATCTTGTCTTGTTGTTGCTTGTGAGAGGAACTGTTGAACAACTTCCTGATTTTTTTCGTTGATCCTGTGTAATATATGTAGAAATGATATGTTATTGTTTGAATTATATAATTTGGTCACTTATCTTGTCTTTGGGCTCTTCAGATTTACTAATGATGCTATGTGAATGTTGATGCAGTATAGTTTATTCTTTGAGTTGAATGATTTTCATTTTGAATGTGTATGGTGTTGATTACACGTTGGAAAAACATATGCTCTATTTCAAACAGGAAATAAACTAGTCAATAGAGATAGAAACATCTTCCTGAATCCTCTTTATCAGTATCATTTTATAGACCTCCTACTGGAAAACTCTTCCATTCCATTCCTTACAAATATGTCATATTGTCACTGTAGGGGCAGTCCTCATAACAATGGATATCTTGGATTCTTCGTATTGTGCCATCACAGTAAGCAGCTTCTTTTATTTTTCATCTTTAGCATCAATTTATTCAGCTTCATAGATAGGCAGTGTATGAGCATTTAAAGAATAGGTGTTGTACTGATTCACTGTTATTCTTGCACAGAGGGCATTGTGTGTCGATCTGTCGTCCCCAACCAGTTAACATGTCTTCAGACAGTAGCATATTAATAGTTGTACAAGCACACACTTATAGTTAGACAATTGTCAGTGTACCATAGCAATGTACCGTACAAGCTTCTGTCAGTTCACACTAGGATATTGTATCTTAATCAACTCAATGGATCACTTGATAGTAAAGTTACCTCTCTCTTCATGTAGCCAACTAAATTGAAATGGGCTTGATCTCCTTCCTGAGTATTTTGATACTCACAATTTCTTCATAGAATTTTCAGGTTCTCTCTCGCTGTCTAGTAGCAGAGGATCAAATCATAAACTAGTACGTTCTCCATTTGTAATGTTATCCCTTATCTGGAGCATTACATGTAAACTTTTTCTCAATATGGTCTTGAATGTAAATGAGGCAATTGGTGCCCTCAGTTATATCCCAAAAACTTCTTTCCATAAGATCTCTCTTCCTCATCCATTTACCCAGTAGGGAAGTGTCACTTATAATTTCCACAAGAGCTTCATTGCACACCCCTCCTCGATATCTGTTCTATACATAAATATAAAACAGGGAATGTGCCAAGAGGCCCAGGACCAAGTGCACTAATTAGAAGAGACTTTGACAAAGAGGGTTTGATTCCTTTTTATGGCTTACATACACATGGGAACCATAAGAACACGATAGAATAAATTACCCACTGTACAAGAATTTTAATCGATATGAGAATTTTATATATGACAAATAGTTGGAAATGGGCTGATGTGACATATTATGTTGTCCTATTTCATTCCACCTTATGGTATATGTTTGAGCTACTACACACATGAAGATTGTACAGGTGTACCAAAGTAAAGAAATATATAGGATTTGATATTCTCTGCTCTCATGACATACATTAAGAAGCATTTAATGTTCCTTAACTGCCTTTACTTTTATAATTATCTCTCTTTTTAGTATTTTGTGTGGCTGCCACATACCCATTATAATACCAAATATCCTCATGCATTACATATCCTAACTAAATATATAAAGTCTCAACCAACTATACACGTGGCTATTGGAGAAAAAGACTAATGAAGAAATTGAAGAGCATTAAATGCTTCTTGACATGTGTGGTGAGGGCACGACAGAAAAAAAAAAACACATATACACACTGTATCCATGTGTTACCCCTAACCTAATTTTTCCTAAAACTTCCATATTCCGTAATTGTATCATGCCCGTACTTGCACCCGTGCAAGATAGATGAACACAAAAGATAATTGTTGAGAACATTTAAGTTTTATTATATATTTAAATTTTTTATTTTTTATTTTGAATTTTAAACTCTTGTGATTTTTTTTCTTTGTGTATTTATGATGCATTTGACAAATTTAGTTGTTTTGTATTGTTCGTCATCTTCTCATCATGCATACACATTGTATGATGTTGCATATCCACTTACTAGGAATGTACCCATACCGAGTACGTCCTATTACTGAGTACTGGTTCTTCATGCATATTCATGGGTACATATGTAGCCAAATTTATATATTTTTTCATTTTTCGCTTTAGTTTTGAGTACTTTGCGGGTAATTTTCTAGTCCCACTTTTAGGGTTGGATATGACCTTATCGTCTAAAGTACCCTTTGGTTACTTTTGTTTTAAAAATCAACTTTTGTTGTTTTAACCTTAAGTACAGTCTTTGACTAAAATTCATTTGATTACTATGGTGAAGAAATTTAGACTCTTAGTTTTAGTTGCACGCTCTACTCTAACTGATCGTCAATATCATGACCCTCTACGTCGGTCGGGTAGATGACTGCTCTAGCTATGGTTCTCATTCAGTTGTTGAATATCTTGGTTTATCCTCCTCTAATATTTAAGTGCATGCCGCATCTATGGGAACTCGAACCTCTAATCCAATTTCTCGATCTAATGTCTTCAAGGCCACTTGGATGAATGTTATATATATATATATATATATATATATATATATATGAGGAGTGCTCTAGAACCAGCCGGCTGGTTTTGTATAATGAAACCTACCTATGTTATACATGTTGGCTTGAAATTGAATGGTTGAGATTAGATGACTTAAAAATGTGGTGGGGTCTACACCTTTTAATCTCAACCACTAAATTTCAATCCAACCCATGAAACATAAGTTGGTTCCATAATACAAAACCAACCGGCTGGTTTTGGAGCGTTCCTGTATATATATATATATATATATATATATATATATATATATATATATATATATATATATAAGACCGGCGGTCCTAGCTCAATGGGTTAGGACGAGTGGCTCCCAGTGGGGAGGTCGTGAGTTCGAGTCCTTGCGGGTTCACGCTCCCACTCACTCCACTCGGGGTGGCTCGGCGGCCATTTGGCCGCGGCCTCGAGCGGGGGCGCTGGTCAGGGCAATGATGAATTGGCATGTGTGATGCGGGGCATCCGCAACGTCGGAGGCCTGTCGACATAGTGCCACGAACTGAGCCCGATAAAAAAGAAAAAGAAAAAAGAAAAGAAATATATATATATATATATATTTTAATATATATATATATATATATATATATATATATATATATATATATATAACATTCGTCCAAGTGACCTTGAAGACAAAAGATCGAAAAATTGGGCTAGACGTTCGAGTTCCCATATATATATATATATATATATATATATATATATATATATATATATATATAAGTCCACGTACTTGTGCTTCCTAAACACCAACATTAATTGGTTAATATGAAGTTATAGCTAAGAGTGATAATCGTTTGGGAAGTTGTGAAATTTTTGTACAAAATGGGAGAGAAGAGACTAATTCACAAGTCATTGGAAAGCACACCATCTATAAAGCAATTATTACATTGGTTTCTTCTAATAGGGATTAGTCAATATGGATTTATGAAACATATTGTGGTTGTGATTTCAAAATCACAATCACGATGGTTTCAGAAAAAATACATTGGTTTTAGAGTTTGTGTGATTTTGTCTATGATTATGAAACTACACGTGCTATGTTTCTATAATCAACATTTACTGCTTTCATCGAATTTCCATTATATATATGGAAAAAAATAAAGATAATTTGTTAATATAAATAATTTAAAGATTAATTGTGATTAAAACTATTGATCATGTTATCATAAAAACTGGGTGCAAAGTGTAGAAATATATGGTTAGCTTGACGTCTGAATTAATGATTGATTATATTTTTTAAAAACTTCTAATTCGAAAAATATCTTCCTAATCCAATTGAAACATAAAAAAAAAAAATCAAAACTACTTAGCTCTATAACATAAAATAATTAAAATAAATATAACTAAAAGTATGGTGAAGCTATTGAGGACAATTAACAAACACCTTGATGATGTAATTTTGCACCATTTAGTTTTCATATTTCCATCGATTTTAATCGACAAAAACCATCCTATAATTTTTTTTTATTGTTTCTTAATTGACAATGTCATATCTTTCAACAAAAGTTATCATTTCCTTGAAAGAAAAAAATCATAAAGAAGTACAACCAAAACCATATCAAAGTCCAAATTTTTTTTTACAAAAAAGGGTCTCATGTTCTTCTCGTCACGACAGTGATGGATTTATCAATTGGACTGCCTTTTGCACGCTATGGATGTAGAGGAGCATGTCGTGGATTGCAGGATTGCGGTTGTGTGGAAGGAGGACAAAGGCGGTCAATGGGAGGCTGCCTTGGATAAGAAAGGTCGTTGATCGGAGAGGCCGTACTTTGACTTGCACCCTGGGCTGGGCAGAGAAGCAGAGGGATATGAAAAACTTTAAAGGACAAGAATTAAGAGGATAAGAGGGTATTTTAAAATCACGTGATGCGTTGCATTTGTACGAATCGTGGACATAGCACGCACGACCGGACGTAGAGCCTTCACTGGCAGACCGGGCCGGGCGCAGGTGCCAGATCCTAAAAGTCGATTCGAACTCTTCTTTGGTGTCAAGGTAATAGCTATGAATAGTCATCCACTCCCGGGAAAGGGTAGAAGGATGGGACCGGCATTGCTCCGTCAGGCTTTCGCCAATTGCGGAAAATTCCCCACTGCTGCCCCCCCTAGGAGTCTGGGCCGTGACCTTTCTCAAGTTGTGGTTATAATGTTAAAAAAATTGAATAGTATACAATCCCATGTGATTTAAAACCTCCTCCACATATATAGTGATTATGGTATCACAATTGACTAACGGGTGGAGGTGAAATCCCGTTCTGAAATCCTAGTTAGAGAAGACCGCCAAATCAAGGACGAGGACACAGAAAAGATGTCGGATCCTACGGCTACACACGGATACGGACACGACACAGTATGGCCAGATCTGTCCTAAGTACAATAACGCTGAGTAGTAGAAATAAGAAAAAAAGAAGGGATGTAGATCTATGGTAGAGGAGGAGGGACCTGGAGGGTTCTGGTTGCGAATTCGACGCCTATGGTGGACTTGGACTCGAGGCAGAACTCGTTGCGGGTGAACCGGGACAGGAGGTTGGATTTGCCCACCCCGGAATCCCCGATCAGCACCACCTTGAACAGGTAGTCGTACTCGTCCTCCGCTCTTCTCGCACCCATTCTTTTCTCTCTCCTCTCTCCCCTTTTCTTTTTCTTTCTTGTTTGTTATTATAGTTCTGTCCTATTCTCTCAGTTCACACACCTGTGATGGACTCATTTTAAATCATTCACAATTATTCGTTTGAAAATGGTCGTCCTGCCGTTCCTGCCCCCACTGTCCTTTGTGACAGATGTAACCAACGTTCAATTAAGAAGAAAAGTAGAGATTTTAATAAAATTCTCATTCAAAATTTGAAAACTATTATATACTTTTATTATTTTACAAAACTAAAAATTATTTTTATAAATAATTAAAGAACTAAGATATACTTCCACTATTTTCATGGATTTTTTTTTGACTGTTTCATACAAAAACAAAGACATCCCTTAGTTTTTTTTAATAGTGGAGGTATATGATAGTTTTCATATTTTGAATGAGGATATTTGCTAAAATATTCTTTAAAAAAAGTATGGCTAATTAGTGTTTAGTCCTGGATTTTATACCAACTTAGAGTTTAAGTAGTGACATGTCCCATTGAAAATTTGGATCCTGAATTTTTATTTTGGTTTCATTTTTTTTCCATTACACCCTGAACATGAATACAAGGGAAACAACCAATCACATGCTAGAAATGGGGATTTAATGGGAAAGAAAACAAAAGTAAAAAAAATTAGGCCCAAAATTTTCAATTGGACACATTAGGGCTTAAAGTCTAAGTTGGTATAAAATTCAGGGTCTAAACGCTAATTGGCCCAAAAGATTATTATATATCTCCTGAATTTTAAAAAAATAATAATTAAGAAAAAATATATGTTATAAATTAAAATAGTGATTCTAGATCAAGGTGTCCGGTGGGCCGGGTCGGAAAGACCTCCATTACATCGGGTTTGATTAGGTTCGGTCCGGTCTTGATCGGGCTCGATTAACGCCAATATCGATCAGATTCGATCCAGCTATGGCTTGATTGTCATCGGTTTCATTGGACTAGCTAGGCCAGGCCAGATTCTACGAAGGGTAAACCCAATCCTTTCACAACTCAGGTTGAGTCTGTTTGTAGCTTGGCCTACATGTCACGTCCCGATTCCGTAGAATCGGTAGTCGTCCCTCATGCGTGACGTTGTGCGAGCCTAAGTTGTACTCGCACAAGGCAGAGTCATAAAGTTATCCGAAAAATAGAGTACACAGGAAAATTGAACACTTGCATAGAATGAAACTTTGCTTCACTAATAACGAACATTATTTACAGACTCTATTACAAGGGTTGTCACGCGGGCTTACAAATTAACTCGAAATGAACACTGATGAGATAGTCGTTCCATACATTACACTCCTTTATACAACCAAAACATTTCCTTGCACCTGGAATTGGGGAAAGTTGAGGCATTTCTGTTGGACTGGTGTAGGATCTTCAAAGTTAAGGCTTCAAAAGGACGTGTCGCCTTCAGGTTCTTGGCATACCTCTCTGGTTCGCAGCACATGTAGAGGAGAGGGTTAGTACATTGCCGTGTACTAATGAATGACTAATTAATTCTGCGATCTCAATTGTTAAAAAAGTTATGTGAAGCATGTAATAGTTAAGTGATCTTTCTATCCATCTTAGTCAATTTTATGAGGAATTGATAATGCATAGCATATGAAAACTATATTAAATCTTACCCATGAAATAGTCTCTGCATCTGAATAAAACTTACCATGTTCTTCCCTGTCAACCATATAACATTAGCTAAAACAGTGTATATATGTGAAGGTCACTAGCAATGTCAAGCCATATTGAATTATAGCTGGGTTAGACGACGATCCTTTCAACGTGGGTAGTAAGCCCTTTTTGAAAGTTTCCCAATCACCCGTGCTGGTTATGCCAGTACTGTTATCCCCGTTCCTCCTAGGTTGAATCGGTTCCTTGGTCTAGGCAACCGTTCGAGGAACTAAATTTCTTGTGCACAAGTTGTCCATGACCGTGCAAGACTGTGAGACTCGTCTCACAGTATCGGTATTTATATACGGATACATATTAATTTTACTATATCTTGTACTTTCTTGGTTTTTGGAGCACTTTATTTTTTTATTATCAAATTATAGATTTTTCTCCTTGACCAGCAAACAGCCGGTATACTGGAGTATACTTTTCACTTTTAGATATTTTCTATTAATATTTTCATGAATAATGTGTTGATATTTTCATGAATAGTAATGATCATTATATTATCCAATGGATACTTGTTATTGAACGAACGAGATTGATAGATCGAGTCGTGGATCGTTGACGTGGCAGATCCGACAATTATGATTAATTTATCCCGTTTATAAATACCCCTTCAGTTTATTTCGATTTTTCTTTTTTACTTTCTCTCTATACTCTTCTTCTCTCTTCGTCTCCTCTCTATTTTTCTTGTGAGCTAGGACCTTGGTCTCAAGGTCTCAAAGTGTGATTTTTGAACCTCTCTTAGTGGTGGAGTAGAAGAGTTTGGCTGGAAGGTTGTTTAGACAAGTATATCTTGTCGAACTACTGGACAATATTGTTTTGATGTTGTTTTCGTTTCCTTAGTATTGATAGTTCATTATTACTAGAATATGTCGTACTAAATATGTTTCTATCGAGATTTATGTCTTTTTGCCCATCTCGGAATGTGGTTTGAACTAGGTTTTGGTTCCCTATAAAGTTTTGTTATTTTCTTAGTAGAAAAACTCTGTATCGGGAACAATATATGTGGAAGTATGAAATAATTACAAAGACCCACTCAGCCCAAATTGTATCAGGTCATGCGGCTAAGAGATAGCATACCGACTGGCGGCTCTCTATGCGGCTCCAAGGCGGTCCCTCTTCCTTTGATGCTTTGAGCGTCCCGTACAAAGGCATCAATACATGTGTCACGACCCGCTTTCACTTTTGGAATACGAGTACGTAGCCAAGTTCATCCTACACCGTAGCATCGACGGTAATACATTGTCTATGATAACATGGTCCATAACAAGAACAATACGCACATAACATCCACCGCTAAACCATTAAATAATATCCAATAGGCTCAAATAATCTAAAGAAAGTCATCAAATAATCCACTACAATCCAGATAGTCTCAGGAACAAACCTGGTAATAGAAAAGTAAAATAGATAAACTAGAATCCTAAACTACGACCACTAACTAATGGGAAAGCATAAGAAAAAAACTATGCTAATTCACATCAATGCTAGAATCTGGTACGTCAGTAACGCCAATGTCGCCAACATACGCACCATAGACCTCATGACAGATGACGTCGTCTAAAGCTAAAAAATAGTTTTCCAGTCAAGATTGGAGCAAGATCACCATAACACTACACTACATAATATGATATACAAGCATGAAATAATAACAGTAAAAGAAAGGACAACTATAGGTATGACACGATACGATAAGAAAATTACAATTATAATAAGAAGACAATATGAAAGTAGACTCGATAGAAGAAGAACCATTGAACAGTAAGCAACAAGAAATCACATGTACTATGTGTTTTAGAATACTAACTTTATGCATGTAGACGGTTTGGGTTATACGTCAATCCTACATGTAGTGCACGACTGATATTTTTCAGGTTATATAGGAAGATATTTGTACAGGTAACGTAGACCACATGCATACTCATAGTATTGTCCCGCCCATAACTCACAAGAAAATATGGTCACTATATATAACAATACAGGTAAACATGATAAATATGTAATCATAATACAGTCATAGTGAACAAGTATAACAGGTGGACATAAATAAGTAACTGAAGAAATACATAAGCTGTAAAGAGCAGTAAACCAAGACACACTAATCTCATCCAAAAAATGAAGGAATAATGATATAAAATTAACTTAGAAATTGTCATATACAATCGTTGGACGGAGACAAATCCACTACCAACCAATTTAATTGAGAAGAAAATACAAGGTAAGAATTTGTCGAGCGGAGCAAAAGACGATCCAAAGCAATCATCTCGAAGCAAGAGGGTTTATTATGTCGTTGTTTAATTTTGATGAGAGCAGACATAGTCATGTCGTTGGTTCTCTCATAGAATCGTTCCAAGAACATTTGTTTGAAGCCAGCAAAAGAGGTTATACACCCATCTGATAAACTACGATACCAGTCATATGCTGCACCAGCTAAACAACCGACAAATACTCTAGTAAGAAGAGCATCATTTGGTTGAAGTTGATCATTCATTACTTCAAAGTGATTGAGGTATTGACTTGGAGATGTGCTGCCATCAAACAACATAATATTAGGGGGTTTGTATTTAGGAGAAAATTGGACCTCTTTCCATTCTATTGGGTAGGGCTTTTTGATCCCAAGCTTCTGTAGGCCATCCTTCTGTTTGAAAGCATCAAATTGAGTACGTAAAAGTTTTACGGCCTCATTGGTATCTCCCGTTAATTGTGGAGGAGTGGATTGATTTGATATGTTAGGAGGGGGTACCGCATGATAAGTACCACCCCCGGCACCAGATTGACTTGGGATAGCCTGCACAGGAATGGAAGCGGTGTGAGGAGATTGTACACCCAGATCAACATTGATGGGAGCTGATGTTGTTACAGGTTCCTGAGTAGGAATCAGATTCGCGACCGGTGGAACTGTATGTTGTGCTATAATCACAGCATACATGCCTGTCATCATCTCAGCCATGTTCTTCAAACTAGCCTCCAAAGCAGTAATTCTCTGCTCTTGACTGGAAGAACTAGAAGTATCTTGATCTTTTGTGACGGCATAAGCAGTCACTTCTCTAGCCCTCGAAGACGAGCTAGTGGAAAGGATGGTCCTTTCAGAACTTTCACTGTCAGCATCAAAGTCACATAAAGAACTACCCCCAGAAAAAGTGATAGGGATGTCTTTTTGACTGAAGAAATCTTAGTGAGAATCAAGAAGATTCCTTTGACCAATTGTGTCTTGGTCGAAAAGAAGATTCCTTTGACCGATTATTTCTCGGCTTCTTGATCTAGTATATTGGTATACTCCTTCATCAGATTCATGAATCCGATCTAAGTACTGTTGGCTGGGATTGTGGGATGCATTACGTCTTGGACGTTTTCTACCCCCAGTGCTTCGAGATGCCATATTGACAGAAGCATAGAGTAGTTCATCTTCGTCCATTATGATAGGTTCAGGAGTCTGAACATAGTTCAAACGGTCAAAGACAGACCGCTTGGCCGATTGACAGCAGTATTTGATGACAACTTCATGGTGGTGATTGCAATGATGTTCTTGTTGTTGGACCACCGCTGGGCGGGGTGGATTTACAACCTTCCACTTCTGTATTAAGTGTTCACGGAGGTCACTAACAGAACAAGAAGAAGTTGCAGGAACGTAGTCCTTGATAATATTTGGGACATGGTTTCTATTCTTGAGATGTCCTGTACCATGAGTGTACAAGGATGTGCTAAGCTGGTTAGCATAAGTCACAGGATCTTTCACCTCAGCATTCTTCCTCTGGTGCAAGTTAGAAACTGGTACAGGTTGCCCTTGATACATTTTGTGTTTTCCCGAAGTTGACCCTGATTGGCACCTGTTGATATAGGTGCGTAAGTCTGACAGGGGAGCTACTTGTGCATCTACTTGAGATATTAGTAATTTGCCTTGTCGAGATCTTGAGATACATATGGTTGGTAGATCCTGCCTTGACCTCTTTGGAGTAGGCATAATACCCTTTTGCGTGAAAAGTTTATTCTGAATAGAACCCATCTTCATAACAGAGATTTGGTTGTCTCTGTTAAGGAGAATAGAATTCCTATCTGAATTAGCAGTACTTTCTACCAGGTCAACGACTCTAGCAGAATGAGGAAAAGCTAAAGAGCGTTTTCCTTGATTTAGTAATTTTCACTAAACTTCTGGTTTGGTGGCAAAGAGGGAACCACTAAACAGTTTTTCCCTTTACGTTGCACTAATGCAGAAATATGCGTAGGTTGCGCCAGAGCAGGAACAAACCCAGATTACGCCAGGGAAGAAAAGGCCAAAGGACGCTTTCCTTTGTTTTGGACAGTGTTGTGTCGAGATGAAGCCTCCTTCGATTTCAGAATCGGAGAAGTGGAGGAATTAGCCAAAAGACTGTTTCCCTTAGGTTGCGCCAAGGCAGTGACGGGCACAAGTTGCGCATAAGCAAGAACAGGTACAGTTTGTGCCAAGGAAAAAAGGCCACAGGGCGCTTTCCCTTATTTTGGACAACAGTGTGTCGAGACAAAGTCTCCTTCTATTTCAGAACCGGAGAAGAGGAGGGATTAGCCAAAAGACTGTCTCCCTTAGGTTGCGCCAAGGCAGTGATGGGCGCAAGTTGCACAGAGGCAGCAGGTTGTGCCATCGAGGACTTAGGAGTCCAGACAGAGCGCTTGCTCTTAATAGCGGCAGTAGTGTGCTTGGCACCCCCCAGCATTCATCATGGCCTCGTAGGCTGTCTGGTCGACTTGAACGACCAGGGTCTTCTGCGTCTTGCCGATTGACACGGTATCACTTTGAGTTGTCACTTTCTCGTCGGAGGAGAAAGTCGTCCCTAGTAGAGTCACCATTTTGTTTGCAAAAACAAAAGTCTTATTATAAACTTAGAAAAGAGTACAATTGATTTCTGGAGAAGTACAACTATAGGAATCAGATCAGAAGACAATCACTTTATCCCTTGGACGATGTGATATCGAAGACACAAGCCTCTGGAGGATGCAACAGCACTTTAGCAGGAGATTATGATCATTCTTGATGCTTTGTGATTGATTTGAAACTCTATTTATAGAGTTCTTGAAATAACTGTTTAGCAGTTATTCTGGGTTGCGCGCATTTCAGATTGCGCGCCTCCTGTTCATTTGTGCGAACGGTTGCACTAACTGCTGTAGACACGTGGCATCGTTTGATTGAGATACGCGTGGTCATGGGCAGTATAGTGGGCACGTTCTGCGAAGTTAGTGGCTTGCACACCATATCACCCTATCTTGAACACTATTTGATCACCTTGTACGAGCTTCATCAGGTTGCGCGTAGCATAATGTAGCAACTTGCGCGAGCGGTTGCACCAACTGATGTAGATGCGTGGCTTCGTTTGATTGAGATGCGCATGGTCATGGACAGTATAGTGGACACGCTCTGCGAAGTTGGTGGCTTATGTGCCACGTCATCCTGCTTCTGTAATAAAAGTTGATCGGGTGGCGCCAACTAGCCAGGTTGCGCATGGGCGCAAAACAATAACTCGTGCCATTGACTGGGTCTTCTGTGCTGTACTGATTAATTCTTCCGCCACACAATGACTTGTGCGAACCAGCTGTCAGCATTAATTACATGCTGACAAAATCTTCTCGAGCGCCGTATTGCGCGGGATTCGAATAGATTTTCCTTAATCTCTATGCTGTCAGGCAATGATGATGCCGTTACAACTTCTCGAGGAAGTATGCCACGTGGCACTCGCGCAACATGTCTCCTGCACAACCAGATATTGGCACAACCTGATGCTGCGCCACTGGATGGTTTGGCACAACATAATGATTTGGCGCCATCTGATAATCGCAAACTTTAATGGGTGGCGCAACTTGTTTTTTAGCCTCTACAGCTCTCATTTAGCTTGTGAATAGTAAATTAATAGAGGGCAATAGTACTCACGAATGGATTAGTCCTCTAAGAGAGAATAATATTTATTGCGGTGTTCACTGAGTTTGATCTTCTATCTCTTGTTTACTGCATTTATTTACACTCTCTTATATCTGCCATAGTTTATAACTGCTATAATTTTTTAAGTAGTGATTATTTTCGATGCACAAGCATACACTTTATTCATCCCTTCTAGAGGTGCTCAATGTTCCTACAATTTATATCAAATTAGGTTATATATATATATATATATATATATATATATATATATATATATATATATATATATATATATATATATATATATATATAACACTTTAGATAGTAGGGGTCTAAAAAAAATATATATATATATAACACTTTAGAAAGTATATATGGCAGCCATGAAATCAATATTCAATGGTGAAGGACAATCCACAAATAGACCCCCACTATTTGATGGAACGAACTATACTTATTGGAAAACATGAATGAGTTTCTTCCTTAAGTTTCTTGACTTTTATCTCTGATCTATAGTAATAAGCGATTATAAGAAACCGCTTAGAATAGTGATTGAGGGTGTACTTATAGACAAGCCATACGACAAATACACAGATCAAGAAAAGACAAAGGCTAGTCTAGATGCACGTGCCATCGTTGCACTATTCTGTGCAATTGACAAAACAGAGTTTAATCGTGTTTCTACCTATACTACATCTCATGAGATTTAGAAACTTCTTGAGGTGACTCATGAAGGTACTTCCTTAGTGAATGAATCCAAAGTCATCAGACTAACATAGGCGTATGAATCATTTAAGATGAAACCTGGCGAGTCAATTACACATATGTTTAATCGTTTCCTAGATATTATTAATTTTTTGCAATCTCTTGGTAAGGATTACAACAATCATGAGAAAATTAGGAAGGTGCTACGGGCTCTAACAAAAAATTAGAACCCGAAGGCAAATACGATCATTGGAGGAAACGACCTCACCACAATGAATCAGGAGACACTTATAGGAAAACTCATGACTCATGAGTTGGACTTGTAAGAATTTGAAGAAGTCTCTCCTAAAGAAAAGTCTATTGACTTCAAAGCTCAAGCCAAAAGAGTCGTATGCAATGATTCCGACGAAGAATCATCCAGTGGCGATGAGCAAGTCCTGCTAGTCGGGAACTTCAAAAAATCCTTGAAGTTTGAAAGATCAAACCGAAAGAAGAAAGACGTACATGAGAGCAATGAAGAAGACACCATATGCTTCGGATACAAGAAGTCAGGGCATATCAAGAAGGACTATCTATTGTCAAATAAAAGCAGTCCATATGATAGATCATGTAAAACCCCTAAAATTTTACTATAATTTTTTTAAAATTAATTTATTTTATAGTGTTTTTTTAATTTTATTTAATATTGGAACGTCGAGTACAAATACATATAAGCGAGGAATATATATTTTTTTATAAAAAAGTTTTAGTTTAAGTTTTTTTATTTATAAAACAAGTATACTTTTCAAAAAATAATATAGTGTAAATATTTGCGATAAAGTGCATAGCATGACCTTTGCCAAACTTTATTTTTATTATATAAAGGCTATTTTAAATGGTTGTTGTAGAAACATGAAAATTTCAGCAGACTTGACAACCATGCGCCCAAGCCAGGGAAGACATATGCACCCAAGTCACCAGTGAACTTATATGCGCCCAAGTCACCAATGAAGTCATATGCGCCCAAGCCACCAGTGAGGACATATACGCCCAAGTCACTAGAGTGAGCTATGCGCCCATGCGCCCATTCTACGTTCCTTCAGAAGTGGGCGCATAGCCCTATTTCAGGCTATGCGCCCAAGCCAAAACAGCCTCCGACTTGGTCAAAACCACGATCAATCGTGCACCGAAGCATACGACCACGTCAGTCTCCACAAGCAGTCGTGCAACGAAGCATGCGGCCACGTCAACACCACGATCAACCCACGATCACGCAGTCTGCATGCGCCTACACCTTTCGCCCAAAG
Source organism: Iris pallida (assembly GCA_029216955.1). Lineage (NCBI taxonomy): Eukaryota > Viridiplantae > Streptophyta > Magnoliopsida > Asparagales > Iridaceae > Iris > Iris pallida. Next base: position 8,187,892 of record JANAVB010027598.1, read on the forward strand.
CAGAACCATGCGGGCGTATAACATCATTCCAGCACAAGAACGACTATAAAAAGGGGTCTCATACCTCTTCCAAACATAGAACGGAGAGCATTTTTAAGAGCCAAATTGCTGCACTTCTTGCCAGTGAGCCGAGAGTGTCACGATCCACACCCGCTTTTCGGACGCGAGCTCGTGAGCAAGCCAGCTACGCATCAAGCGGACTCCAGTCCGACTCGAATACGTAAACGCTGTCACGGCTAGGGTAAGCTGCCAAATCATGGCAAAGGTAAATCTATATCTCAATCCACAATAAATATACGAAACATGAATGAACAAGTATGGGTCATGGTCTGCAGCCCATTATCATATTGTCCGATTAGACTCCAAGAATGATATGAGTCTATAAAATAAGCAGGATATATCATGGTACGAAATATAAAGCACGAGAGGATAATAACAAAATCACAAGCAAATACCTGTATCATGCATCGCAATCCTCTACCATCTCGCTCTGCTAACTAACTCCATGCAATCGCTAAACCTGAAGAGATTATCAGGTCCTCAGGGGACATAGCAAGATACATAAAAACATGCCTATCTATCAGTTTATCATGCAATAAAGAAAATACAGGAAATAAACGGAAAAAGGCCAATCAACACGAAAATACGACTATACACGACTTGAAGAACCACTACGCATAAACGAACTGCTGGAGAAGAACAAGAGAACACGATATCAATGGATAACCAATCGAATACTCAAACCCTCGCCCCTAGTGTGGACTCGCAGGTTTAAACAACTACTAACCCTCGTCCCAAGTGTGGACTCGCAGGCTAGCATCACCCTCGCCCCTAGTGTGGACTCGCAGGTGTGAACCATATACTACTAACCCTCGTCCCTAGTGTGGACTCGCAGGCTAGCATCACCCTCGCCCTAGTGTGGACTCGCAGGTGTGAAAAATATACTACTAACCCTCGCCCCTAATGTGGACTCGCAGGTTAGCTTAAGACACAGATAACTACTAACCTTCGCCCCTAATGTGGACTCGCATGTTAGCTTCAGAAATTCAAGGTACAACAGTCCCGTTATGACTTATTCCTCCTATGAGACGATGCGACTCAGTCCAAGTACAGTGATGACACGACACGACCCAATCAAGATAACCGAGAGAACTAATCCAATATGAAATACAAAATTAACTATGAACAAGAGCTATATATGTATATCCAATATGAACTACAAGCTAACTATAAACAAGGACTATATGTACATACTAGCATGCACGATGTACAAATCACATATAAATAATCAACTAGTAAAACTAGATAATAATAATAATAATAATATGCATGTAAATAAACTGTAGATGGAGGCAAGGTATACTTGTCTGGAGGTTGCATGCAGATCCAACAAAATATCGTCAACTGTTAAGCCATAAAGTCCAAATCATCACAACTGTCTCCGAAAGCTGAAACAGACATTGTCAACATTCTCAGAATAGTCAAATTAGCTAGGATTGCCTGTCCTTAAGTCCAATTCTGGACACAGGGGCAAAACAGTAATTTCGAGCCAAAACATGTCCGTCGTTGGACCCGCTTTGCACCAAAAAATGTGCCAGAGTCAATGGTCTCTAAAGTCGTCAAACTATATCTCTACGGATTCGATTTGATGATACGAACCCAACGGTATGTCCAATTTTGGATTCCGGTGGGCCGTGCAAAAAATTGCCCGTTGAATCGGATCGTGGAGCCCGCAAAACGGCGATCCAATCAACTGTCTCAGAATCGGACCAAACTTGGCATACAGGACCAGAAAAACGATATGGTCCTGTTGGCGCAAGTTTTGTCTCGATTTGACGAGCGTGTACAAAGTAATTGGGGAATTTACACAGAGGTCGATACGGTGAATTTTGACGGATATGCATCAAATTCGTCGTGCACACGCGACCAATTTGAATTCCGTCAAACCCCACACGTCCATGAATCCATTACGCACCTTTCAATGCTTACGATTTGCGACCACGTCGTCCGGATTGGCGGGACGCACGTTGCATCGGAAGAATTTTTAGTTTTTAAAACAGATTTTCGTCGGTATTCGGGATCAGTTTTCTTCGCATATAATTAATGAAATTCGAAAATACAAAATAGGTTAGGAAGCCCTATATGTTGTCTTCAAGTATATTCAATTAGTTTTCTAAAATTCCAAATGGTTTGACTGAAATCGTTCTCCAAAGAGGGCTACTTGGGACTGTTGAAAACTGTTGTATGAACAATTTTCTTGTCAACTTTACGTCGATTTCTCTTGCATTTTTATTACGATCTATACTAATCTAGTTAATAGGATGTAAAGTCGGTTGGGTTAGGAGCATACCCGAACAAACGGCTTGACGAATGGTCGACTGTGCGCGAAGATTTCTCGCGACGGAGTTAGGCATCCGTTGCTACTGCTGCTGTTCTGTTCTGTTCTCGCACGCGCACGGCCTGGCCGGCCGCCGGCGGTGTACCGGCCCTGCTGCGGCACGCGCGCACGCACAGAGGGGGTCGCCAGAGGGTGCACAGGGTGGTGGCGTGTTAGGGTTAGGTTTGCGTGTTCTCGATTCTCTCATTCTCTGTTCTATTTATACATATGCACTGCTATTAAAATAGAACAGAGTCGGGGTCAGTTTTGTTCGGTTTGCAATGAGCGGCCGAACTTGGGTTTGCACTTGCGCGAGCTGGGCTTTGTAAGGCCTAGGGGGCTCAGGCCTGTGTGCCTGGGCTGCTGCTGTAGGATTTTGCTCGGTTGGGATTTCCTGTGGGTTTATTTGATGTGGGAATGACAGGTCGGGCCTAGTCCAGGCTTGGAGTTACTCGGGCTGGGCTCGGCTGGGCCTGGGTCTTCTAGTTGCCTTGTTCTATTCTCCTATTAGTATATGTACCTACACCTATACATAAATACCCAGGTACATATATACATATATATATATATATTACACCCATATACATATTTATTTATCTACACGTACACACATACATATATAATATATGTATATTTATATTTATACATACACACACACACACACACACACACACACACACACACACACACACACACACACACACACATATATATATATATATATATATATATATATATATATATATATATTCACATATATAATATATATTCATATATACATACCCATACACACATAATTTATTTATATATCCATACACACACACACACACACACACACAACACACACACACACACACACACAACACACACACACACACACACACACACACACACACACACACACACACCACACACACACACACACACACACACACACACCACACACACACATATATATATATATATATATATATATATATATATATATATATATATATATATATATATATATTTATATATATAAATATAAATATAAATATAAATATATATATATATATATATATATATATATATATATATATATATTTTTATATATATATATATATATAAAAATATATATATATATATATATATATATATATATATATATATATATATATATATATATATATATATATATATATATATATATATATATATATATATATATATATATATATATATATATATATATATATATATATATATATATATACAAATCTCTAAAAATCTAAATAAACATCTTTAATAGAAATACAAATCTCAATATTATCTATTCTTAGGGTGTGGTCCATTCCTAGGAGTATGTATTTATATATCTATATATATACACATCCATATTCTTGTATACCTCATATATTTATATATCAATAAATACTCAATTAACCAATAATAATAATATCTAATAGCAATAAATATATTTATTTAATCACCACAAATAATAAAATAATACTTAACTGGTGGTTTGGTGACTCCATACTATTCACCTTTATCCGGGTCCAAAAAATTGTACAAATATTGTAAAACAATATTTAATAATAAAATACCAATTTTTGTACAAATATTTAAATAATTAAAAATGTACAACAATACCCAAAATAATTTAGAAAATATTTGTACACACATAAAATATGTCCTACATGGTTTGGTCTCACTACATACCTCTAAAGGCTTGGATTCGGTTCGGATCCAGTCCGAGCTAAATTGGTACAACCGGGCATCCTAAATATCAAATAATATTAATAATAAATAATTAAACTATTTATAATGGTCATGTCACAACTTAGCCTGGTTTTCCTAGTTAGGATGTCACTATGGCTTGGCCTTCCCTAGCAGGGCTAATATACTTGTCAAAGCACGCCATTGCGCTATCCGTGCCACGATTTCTAATCACCTTGTACTTCAAAACTCAACCATGGCTAATCTTATTTACCCTAATAATTAACTAAATAATTATCTAAAAAATTCTAAAAAATATCATATTTAAATCAAATAAATAATAGAAAAAATAATTTAAAATTTTTTGGGAAGGAAGGCTACAAATCTACCCACCTTAAAAATAATTTCGTCCTCGAAATTCAAATTCATAACTATGCCTTAAAATCAAAGTCTACTAGTACCTTTTCTCCAAATATTTTATAACTTCCTCTAGTCATTTTATAACTTCGAATACTTGAGGACTTCTACCCACCTTTGGTCACACTACTCCTCAAAATTACGGTCACTAAAACCTTATAACCTTCTAACTAGTTGCTAACGATTCTACCAACAGATATCTAGGGTGTATGACATCTATAATCCCTCATATTTATAAACAACCAAATATTCAATAGTCAAGCAATATTATACTATAATTTAAGGATTTCTGATAAATTCTAGATAGCACGATCATTCGTCACCCCGGAATAGGAAGGGACGAGAATCAATGGTACGAATAACAAGGAAGTATAATCGAGAGCAATTATGGAGTTTTCAAGGACGTAGAGAATTTATAGGAGAATTTCTAAAGCAGTGTGGATTGAGATTCCTAAGGGTTTAGTCAAATTCGCAGGCTCGTATCAGTACAGTTACGTAATCGATACGATATGCTCTGACCTGCATGGGCCACCAAAAAAACTTATCACGACCCGCACCCGCTTTTCGGATGCGAGCTCGTGAGCAAGCCAGCTATGCATCAAACGGACTCCAGCCATACTCGAATACGTAAACGCTGTCACAGCTAGGGTAAGCTACCAAATCATGGGAAAGGTAAATCTATATCTCAATCCACAATAAATATACGAAACATGAATGAACAAGTATGGGTCATGGTTTGCAGCCCATTATCATATTGTCCGATTAGACTCCAAGAATGATATGAGTCTATAAAATAAGCAGGATATATCATGGTACAAAATATAAAGCACGAGAGGATAATAACAAAATCACAAGCAAATACCTGTATCATGCATCACAATCCTCTACCATCTCGCTCTGCTAACTAACTCCATGCAATCGCTAAACCTGAAGAGATCATCAGGTCCTCATGGGGACATAGCAAGATATATAAAAATATGCTTATCTAGCAGTTTATCATGCAATAAAGAAAATACAGAAAATAAACGAAAAAAGAGCAATCAACATGAAAATACGACTATACACGACTGGAAGAACCACTACGCATAAACGAACCGCTGGAGAAGAACAAGAGAACACGATATCACGATATCAATGGATAACCAATCGAATACTCAAACCCTCGTCCCTAGTGTGGACTCGCAGGTTTGAACAACTACTAACCCTCGTCCCTAGTGTGGACTCGCAGGCTAGCATCACCCTCGCCCTAATGTGGACTCGCAGGTGTGAACCATATACTACTAACCCTCGTCCCTAGTGTGGACTCGCAGGCTAGCATCACCCTCGCCCCTAGTGTGGACTCGCAGGTGTGAACCATATACTACTAACCCTCGCCCCTAATGTGGACTCGCATGTTAGCTTAAGACACAGATAACTACTAACCCTCGCCCCTAATGTGGACTCGCAGGTTAGCTTCAGAAATTCAAGGTACAACAGTCCCGTTATGACTTATTCCTCCTATGACACGATGCGACTCAGTCCAAGTACAGTGATGACACGACACGACCCAATCAAGATACACGAGAGAACCAATCTAATATGAAATACAAAATTAACTATGAATAAGAGCTATATATGTATATCCAATATGAACTACAAGCTAACTATAAACAAGGACTATATGTACATACTAGCATGCACGATGTACAAATCATATATGAATAATCAACTAGTAAAACTAGATAATAATAATAATAATATGCATGTAAATAAACTGTAGAGGGAGGCAAGGTATACTTGCCTGGAGGTTGCACGCAGATCCAACAAAATATCGTCAACTGTTAAGCCATAAAGTCCAAATCATCACAATTGTCCCCGAAAACTGAAACAGATATTGCCAACATTCTCAGAATAGTCAAATTAGCTAGGATTGCCTATCCTTAAGTCCAATTCTGGACAAAGGGGCAAAACGATAATTTCGAGCCAAAACGGTGTCTGCCGTTGGACCCGCTTTGCACCGAAAAATGTGCCAGAGTCACTGGTCTCTAAAGTCGTCAAACTACATGTCTACAGATTTGTTTTGATGATACGAACCCAACGGTATGTCCAGTTTTGGATTCCGGTGGGCCGTGCACAAAATCACCCGCTGAATCGGATCGTGGGGCCCGCGAAACGACGATCCAATCAACTGTCTCAGAATCGGACCAAACTTGGCATACAGGACCAAAAAACGATACGGTCCTGTTGGCGTAAGTTTCGTCTCGATCTGACGAGCATGCACAAAGTAATTGGAGAATTTGCACAGAGGCCGATACGATGAATTTCGATGGATACGCATCAAATTCGTCGCGCACACGCGACCAATTTGAATTCCGACAAAGTCCATACGTCCATGAATCCATTACACACCTTTCGATGCTTACGGTTCGCGACCACGTCGCCTGGATTGGCCGAACGCACGTTGGATCGGAAGAATTTCTAGTTTTTAAAACAGATTTTCGTCGGTATTCGGGATCAGTTTTCTCCGCATATAATTAATGAAATTCGAAAATACAAAATAGGTTAGGAAGCCCTATATGTTGTCTTCAAGTGTCTTTAATTAGTTTTCTAAAATTTCTAATGGTTTGACTGGAATCGTTCTCCAAAGAGGGCTACTTGGGATTGTTGAAAACTGTTGTATGAACAATTTTCTTGTCGACTTTACGTCGATTTCTCTTGGACTTTTATTACGATCTATACTAATCTAGTTAATAGGATGTAAAGTTGGTTGGGTTAGGAGCATACCCGAACAAACGGCTCGAAGAATGGTCGACTGTGCGCGAAGATTTCTTGCGACGGAGTTAGGCATCCGTTGCTACTGCTGCTGTTCTGTTCTCGCACGCGCACGGCCTGGCCGGCCGCCGGCGGTGCACCGGCGCTGCTGCGGCGCACGCGCATGCACAGAGGATGTCGCCAGGGGGTGTGCAGGGTGGTGGGGTGTTAGGGTTAGGTTTGCGTGTTCTCGATTCTCTTCTTCTTTGTTCTATTTATACATATGCACTGCTGTTGAAATAGAACAAAGTCGGGGTTAGTTTTGCTCGGTTTGCAATGAGCGGTCGGACTTGGGTTTGCACTTGTGCGGGCTGGGCTTTGTAAAGCCTGGGGGGCTCAGGCCTGTGTGCCTGGTCTGCTGCTGTGGGATTTTGCTCGGTTGGGATTTTCTGTGGGTTTATTTGATGTGAGAATGATAGGTCGGGCCTGGGCCTGGCTTGGAGTTACTCGGGTTGGGCCCGACTGGGCCTGGGTCTGCTAGTTGCCTTGTTCTATTCTCCTATTAGTATATGTACCTACACCTATATATAAATACCTAGGTACATATATACATATATATATTACACCCATATACATATTTATTTATCTACACGTACACACACACATATATAATATATGTATATTTATATTTATACATACACATATATACGCCTATATATATTATATATTATATTATATATATATATATATATATATATATATATATATATATATATATATTCACATATATAATATATATTCATATATACATACCCATACACATAATTTATTTATATATCCATACACACACACATATATATATATTTACTTATATAACAAATCTCCAAAAATCTAAATAAACATCTTTAATAGAAATACAAATCTCAATATTATCTATTCTTAGGGTGTGGCCCATTCCTAGGAGTATGTATTTATATATCTATATATACACATCCATATTCATGTATACCTCACTCAATTAACCAATAATAATAATATCTAATAGCAATAAATATATTTATTTAATCACCAGAAAATAATAAAATAATACTTAACTGGTGGTTTGGTGAATCCATACTATTCACCTTTATCCGGGTCCAGAAAATTGTACAAATATTGTAAAACAATATTTAATAATAAAATACCAATTTCTGTACAAATATTCAAATAATTAAAAATGTACATCAATACCCAAAATAATTTAGGAAATATTTGTACACACATAAAATATGCCTACATGGTCGTCTTTGGTCTCACTACATACATACAAAGGCTTGGATTCGGTTCGGGTCCAGTCCGGGCTAAATTGGTACAACTGGGCATCCTAAATATCAAATAATATTAATAATGAATAATTAAACTATTTATAATGGTCATGTCACAACTTAGCCTGGTTTTCCTAGTTAGGACGTCACTATGGCTTGGCCTTCCCTACCAGGGCTAATACACTAGTTAAAGCACGCCATTGCGCTATCCGTGCCACGATTTCTAATCACCTTATACTTCAAAACTCAACCATGGCTAATCTCATTTACCGTAATAATTAACTAAATAATTATCTATAAAATTCTAAAAAAAATCATATTTAAATCAAATAAATAATAGAAAAAAATAATTTAAAATTTTTCGGGAAGGGAGGCTACAGAGAGTTAGCAATTTTCTTAGGTTTTCTTACACTTTTGTAATCGGAGTGTCAACGGAGTAAAGGAGTAACTGCCGCTCGATCTCTATCGTCCCATTCTCCAGAATTCTTTTTGTACTCGGGGTTCCTCAGTGCAGGATCTCTCAGGCGTACTCGATTTGTGGTGCCTTGCGCCAATAAAGAAAAGACATTGTTTTTTCTTCTTTTTTGTGTGTGTCCACAAAAATGATGACTCTGCTGGGGACTACCTTTTCCTCTGACGAGAAGGTGGTGACACAATCCGATACCGACAAAATGGGGAGCACTCAGAAGATATTGATCGTGAAGTTCGATCAGCAGGCGTTCGAAAAGGTGCCCTCGAGGGACGGCTCTACTCCCTCAAAATCAGCGAAGCCAAACAAGTCTCGCAAGACATGGATTCTGAAGGCTCGCAGTGCATATCCTGCCAGTGTCATAGCAGATATGCAACTGAAGGACTCTGTCACATGGGCGCATAAAGCTTCTCTGGGGTGCATGGCTCTACCACAGAAGCTCCACAAATGAAGAAGGCTCACACAGTTCTGGGCTCTACTCGTCCAACAACTTCTCTCTTGTGCAACCAACAACAGAGTGTTCAACGCTCGAGACTTGGCAGAGGAAAACACTACGATGCCAAAAATCGAAGTGTTCGACATTCTGGATAAACTCAGCAAGGCTCACAAACAAAGGAGACAAAGCTGAAAGAAAACAACGTCGTTCCACCAAGCATGTGCCCAAAGCTATGCTCCCAAGAGGGGGTGTGGGCGCATAACTCTGGCCAGAAGACTTCTGTCTTCGACAGATTATCCATCCAGGGTCATGCCCCCAAGGCCATGCGTCCAGGCTCAACTGACCCATACTATGCGCCCACATCGAGGAAGCTTAGACATGCTGCCAAGAAGCATGCGCCCAAAGGCAGATCCCAGGGCCTATGCGTCTACAACAAAAAGACAGGTCCCAACGCGTATAGCACGAGGCTGTCTTTAAGGTCATCACAGAACTTAGGTGTGGGGGTTACCCCTGCACGTGAACTAAGTCTGGATGCGCCAACTCTCCTTACAAACCCACATGCAAAGCTCGGCGATACATGTGACATGAGTTTTAAGGCAAAACTCACTTCCGCTGACTTACGCGACATGATAAATCATATGCATAAAGCGATGGACGATACAAAAATTTATGGTGTACATTCGTACACCAGTATTGTCATCAACTGTTACTGCTCCAAAGCAACGAGAGTGTCTCAGAGGCAGTCTGTGTTTCGACGACTGTATTGCTCTGACGATGAAAAGCCGCTGTGTGTTTCATCTAACATGGCGTCATGGGGTCCCCCTTACGGGAGCCCCAATCAAAGAAGGTGGACTACGAACCCAACTTTTTCATTCAGTTCTGCGAACAGAAGAAGAAGAAGTCTGCCAACATTCGAATGAGTCTATATGGGTACTTGGTCAAGGACGAGATTCCGTATAGATGACGAGGACTCCCAAGCTGGAGGGGATGATCCTTCAGTTGGGGGTAGTATTCCCTCGGAATCTGAAGCAGATGACCTTCACACCGGGAGTAGCCTTCCAAACGACGATGATCTCTCCGAGTCTGACGGTGACTATCTACCTCCCCTACCTGAAGATGAGGGACTTTTCAACTCAGAGACAGACAGTGTCAGCACCAGTTGTACCTCTGTTCATCCTCGCATGTTATCTACATACATGGCGGATGGAGAAAGACCTGAAGAAGCCAGTGATCAGACCAACAAACGGCTAGAGGGTCTTAAAATAGCATTTACCAAGATCACTTATATACTTACTAGTATCATGGCGGTACAAGCTGCTGGGGCTGTTCCTCTACCTCAATGAAACATCTCGACATACGTTAGTCCGGCTCATAGCAACAACCCTCCTTCACTACAGAATGAGTATAATTCAGTTGCGCCTCTTCCAAATCTTGTAAATGCTGGGGGTGGTCCTTCACCAACAACACCTGACAACCGTACAGTAGCCGTTTCTCAATACCTGCTCAATCAACAGGATGTAATTGATTCTCTTGTTGTCCGTCTCGACACCATCACACACAAAGACGAGCTTCATAAGATGGGGATATCTCAACCCTATCCTCCTGAATGGGAGAATGCTACTTGTCCTCCTAACTACAAGCCGCTGACGCTAAATTCATTTGACGGGATGACTTTTCCTCGTCAACACATAACATACTTCAACACGCAGACTCTACACTTACCCAGGGACAATCCATTCTTGTCAAAGCTGTTCATTAGCACCTTACAGGGGGTAGCTTTTGAATGGTTCTACAGTCTGCCTGACGGTTGTATCAATTCTTTTAAAGACTTGGAGAGGTTATTCCTCAACAGGTTTTACGAGAGTGGTATGTATGTTAGTATCTCCACCCTCATCGAGACCAAGCAAAGGAGGACTGAGTCTGTCATTGCCTTTATCGAACGCTTCAGACGACTAGCATTGAAGATGCCCTTCGGTATACCAGACTCAGACTTATGGATACTTGTCGACACAATTTCCTTTCTACAGTAAAGTTTTGTCTGGGTATACATAAGTATGATACATGGCCCGCTTTCATTGGGGCCGCTGATGCTGCTGAAAATGATGTCCCTAATCTGGAATTACTGGGGTTGAAAACACCCAAATCTGAAGACAAAGGCAACCATCCTCAAATTATCCCTGTCCGTGGGGTAAAAGGAAAGAAGTCTTGAAGATCGACACTTCCAAGGAAGCTTTCAATTCTCAGGGCACCTCTGACAAATCGAATGAGATTTTTTCCTTTGACGAAGACGATGTTATTACCATTTTTCACATAATTGACGAAGGGTAATAAGCTGACGTTGCCTCTACCACGACGTCCTGCAGAGGCAAACCAACTCAACGATCCCAGGTACTGTCTTTATCATCAGTACGTGTACCACTCTACCAAGGATTGTATCGTCCTGAAGAAGAAGATACAACAGCTTATCGACAGCCAAGTGATCAACCTCGAAGCTGAAGACAAGGTCGTATCTTCTAACATGATCTCTCTTCAATTTGGTGACTTTCCTCCCACAGAAGTCCCAGACGGCGTAGTCCCGATCCCCAAGGCAATAATGGAAGTCGTCAACCTGCCGCCAGCTCGCAACTCATCCTTCGTACCACTCACAACTGAATGTGGTGAGATCATGTGGGTCCATCTGGACCTTGTGCAAGAAATAACGCAGGGGGTGGTATCTCCCAAAGCAAAGAGGGGCAAAAAATACAAGTCATGTCATATGGTGTCTTCTCCTATCTACGAAGTTCTATCTGGCGAGACGCGATCGGGGAAGGCTTACCTACAGAATTATGACCCCGCATAAGAAGAAGCAGTACCTTCTCAAGCTCCTGTCGCCTCCACAAGTTCAGAAGTCAGTCAGTCTAAGCCTTCAACTACCGACAAAGCCAAGCAGAAGGAGACACGATTTGACAAGTCTCTGAAGGTTCCAACTCCCGAAGGCATGGATTGGCCTTACAACTTTGACATACTGGCACAGATGGCCAATACACCTGCCAGGTTGTCTCTATTCGATCTATTGTGACTCTCCAAAGAAATGCGGAAGGCCTTAAGTGAGGCGTTACTATATGCCGACTCTTATCTCGCTGAAGTCAAGGCCCCAGCTGCAGACCCTATCTTTTGTCGTCACTGCCACAGTACTATGGAAGTGGTGTCCAACATCACCTTTTCACAGGAGGACATGCTACTAAAAAATAATCGTCCTGATAGACCTCTGTACTATACAGGGTATATCGGAGCGATTAAGGTGGATCGGATGCACATCGATGCAGGTTCCTTCCTCAGCATCATTCCTAGAAGTTTACTCCAAATTCTAGGGATCCCCCTGCATAAGCTATCTGCAACCAATATAACTATCATGGCTTTCAATGCTGGGAGAAGCCACCCGCTGGACAAGATCCGTCTCAAGTGCCAGATTGGTGATCTCCGAACGGTGGTTTCTTGCTATGTAATCGACGCCAATGTATCCTACAACGTCTTATTGGGACGTCCATGGATACACGAGAATATGATCGTCCCTTCCATACCTCACCAGTGTTTCAAGTACGTCAATAGCGATGGCGTCGTTAAGATGGAGTTTGCCGATATCGATCCTTTTAAGGACATCGAAGCCTACTATGGAGATTCGGTTCTTTACCAATCTCAGCCCTCCAAGGATGACGACAACGAAGCTGACGATGAAGCTGAAGCAAGTTCATCCTCCAATGATGGTCCCCTGATTGTCCGAGTCAAAGGACATACTACTCCAAAAAGTACTCCAAAGCCTCTCACAATCTGGATGAAAAAGAAGAACCCTGATTAGTCAAACCATTGACCATCACTCTCCGTAAGACACCTCGGGTGGAACCTGCTGGAGTCCGTTCTCCCAATCCTGAAGAGTTACCCTATGTGGTAAAATTATCCAAGATTGTGGCTCCTCTTCCAGATAATGATCCTCTCAATGAGTATATCAATACTCATAATAATGTACCTTCAGCGGATGATGTTATCCCTGAAGAAGAAGAACTTGCGTATTTTTTTAGTAAAGGTTTATCTTTGAATTACTCTGATGTCTACCAATCTGTAAACCACTACACAGATACGATATACGCTCTAGAGCACGGCATAGGACCACACCTCTGTATGTCGGTCACGACACCTCATCTGCGGGAAAAAGTCTACCCAGAAGATATCCACTACTTCATCATTCCAGCCAGAAAGAAGGATGAAGAACTAATCTTCGGTCGAATAATTGGCGAAAGAAAGTTCGTCCCGGACTCCACTTCTTTCGATCACAACACTGAAGCTGACTATGACTCTTGGAAAATGCAACTTTTCCGATATAGCTGGCAGGCCAAGAATATCATCCAGAACATGGAATATGACATAAAAAGCGACCATGGGCTAAACTACGGCCGGGGACGACGGTTGCCAATACGTCACTTTGCTCCTCCCGACAAACCCGAGAATTATTATTAACAAAACAGTGTTGGTTTGGGTTATGTCACTCCTCCAACAACTCCCGAAAGATCAGATGATGAAGCAGTTCGTTGTTCTCATTTTTCTGATTCCTGCCCCTGGGATTCAGACTCTAGCATCGGAGACATGTTTAAAACAACTTTGTCCGTCAACATGGTGTCAGTCGACCAAATTGTAGACGATATCCAATCGATCGAGCTTGAACAATGGGCTCAAAAGATGGATACTAGGTAGGAGTTGCATTTCGAACAACGTGGACCACCTACCGAAGATAAAGTTATCCAAGTCAATTTAGGAGATGAATCATCTTTTAAACCAATCTTCATCAGCAAAAGTCTATCTGGCGATGAACGACAATCTCTTATACAGCTTATAAGAGAATACATCGACATCTTTGCATGGAGCTATGAAGATATGCCAGGCTTGGACCCTAAAGTCGCTATGCACCGCCTAAATGTCTCGTCCAAAGCTAAGCCAGTGAAGCAGCAGCAACGACGATTCCGACCAGATATCATGGAGGCCATCGAGAATGAAGTCAAAAAGCTTATTGCAAGTGGATTCATTCGCGAAGAACAACACCCTGACTGGGTCGCTAACATTGTTACAGTCATAAAAAAGAATGATAAAGTTCGAGTCTGTATCGATTACTAAGATTTGAACTCTGCATGCCCGAAAGATGAGTTCCCTCTACCGATTACCGATGTAATGATCGAAAATACTTGTGACTTCAAGCGGATGTCCTTCATGGATGGGTTCTCAGGCTACAACCAGATCAAGATGTTCCCCGACAATGAGAAACACACATCTTTTCGAACATCGATGGGGGTATACTGCTATACGGTGATGCCCTTCGGATTGAAAAATGCAGGGCGACATACCAGCGAGCTATGAACACAATTTTTTACGATCATTTGCACAAAATAGTGGAATGCTACGTAGACGATATCGCAGTTAAAAGTCATCTCAAGGGAAACTACCTCTAAGACTTAAGAACGATGTTCGAACTAATACGTGCACACCAACTCAAGATGAATCCAACCAAGTCTTTTCTGGGAGTCTCCAGCGGGAAGCTCTTTGGTTTCATCATCACTTCAAAGGGTATACATCTTAACCCAGAGAAGGTGAAACTATCCTCGATATGCATCCCCCAAGAAATCTCAAAGAGTTATGCGAACTTCAAGGAAGGCTAGCCTACATTAGATGATTCATTTCGAACCTTTCTGGAAGGTGTCAACCGTTTACTCAGCTCATGAAGAAAGGCGTATCTTTTGTCTGGACTGAGCAATGTCAACGCGCATTTGACGACATCAAGAAGTATCTCACAAGCCCTCCAGTATTGGTAGCTCCAATAATGGGGAAGTCCTTCTTACTATATGTCCGCGCTATGGACCATTCCTTTGGTGCCCTATTAGTTCAGAATAATGACGACGTCCATAAACATGCAATCTACTACCTCAGCCGTACAATGGTGGGTGCCGAGCACAGATACACACATGTGGAAAAGGAATACATTGTACTGGTATTTGCCATCCAGAAGACACGCCACTATGTGTCTGGGCAGACTATCCACATCATATCTAAAGTCAATCCTCTCAGAATACTCATGACCAAACCGGGTTCTATCAATTCTCGTTTAGCTACATGGGCAATGCTGTTGACTCCATATGATATGTTTTTTTGTTCCTCAGAAGGCAGTAAAAGGCCAAGCGTTAGCTGATTTCCTAGCAGCTCATCCGGTGCTAGAATCTTCCAAACTCTACGACAAAATCCCCGATGAAGTAGTGGAGTCTAATACCGCAACTGAAGAAATCCCTATTTGGCGAATGTTCTTTGACGGTGCATCAAGAACAGGACCTAAAGGAAATATCGTGGCCGGAGTAGGCGTCGTGCTCGTGTCACCCGACCATCTGGTTATACATCGTGCATATTCTCTCGTGGAACCCTGCACCAACAACGTGGCCGAATATAATACCCTATTGATCGGCTTGCAACTGGCAAAACAACTGGGAGTTGACTATCTAGAAGCTTACGGTGATTCTAAGCTAATAGCCAGTCAGGTCCGAGGGGACTATGAAGTTCGTCACGGAGATCTTATCCCCTATCACAAAGCGGCAATCGAGTTGGCGTCTACTTTCTCTAGATTTTTCATCGAGCACGTGTCTCGACTACAGAATATAGAAGCAGATGCTCTAGTCGGTCTTGCTGCTTCCTTGACCATCCCTACCAATAATCAGCAGTCGATCACAGTATCTGGTCGAGAACTATTCTGTGTAAAAGATGCCTTGCATATTCATCACAGTTATACAATGGAAATAAACGTCGACGTTAAAGACTAGAGTTTTCCTTTCATAGACTACGCCATCTATAGAATCCTTCCCGAGGACCCAAAGGAAGCAGTGTCTATCCAAAGGCGGTCCTTCAGATTTTGCTACGACATAGCTACCAAGATTCTGTACCGACGCTCTTACGACGGGCTACTGTTACGATGTTTGTCAGACACAGAAGCCAAACATGCACTCCGGGAGGCTCACGATGGAGTTTATGGCGCACATCAACCAGGCCCTAAATTACAAGATCGCCTCAGACGAATGGGTTATTATTGGCCCACAATGATAGCAGATGCTGTTGAATATACAAAGAAGTGTAGGGCTTGTCAGTTCCATGCCTTTCATTCATCAACCTTCGAAGTTTCTACACCCGACAGTAGTATATTGGCCTTTTGAAGCCTGGGGCATGGACGTCATAGGCCTAATCAGCCCGCCATCTTCTAAAGGACATCGATTCATCCTAGCCATAACCGATTACTTCTCCAAATGGGCGGAAGCTATACTGCTCGCCGAAGTGAAGGCGTCGAACTTGATCAGTTTTATCAAACATCATGTTATCTACCGCTTCGGCCTACTTCGCAGGATCATCCATGATAATGGTCCATAATTTACAAGCCATGCATTCTATCGGTTCTGCGATAGGAATCGAATCCAGAATGTAGCCTCTACTGCCTATAATCTAGCGGCTAATGGGCTAGCAGAAGCCTTCAATAAAACTATTATTAAACTTCTCAAGAAGTTCGTGTCTTCAAACAAGCGCGATTGGAATGAAAAACTCGGTGAATGTCTATGGGCCTATCGTACAACGGTCCAGACTCTAACATGTAGTACGCCATTCTCTCTGGTTTATGGAAGCAAAGCAGTTCTTCCCCTAAAAATCTAGATTCTTTCTCTTTGAGTAGCCTTAGCCAGTGAGTTGACTGCTGAAGAAAGCTACCATCTGCGACTACAGGAGCTCGAAGCGCTAGACGAAAAAAAAGCTTGTTAGCTTAGCATCGTATTGAGCTATACCAAGCACGCCTTCCCAGAGCCTTCACTAAAAAGGTGAAGGAAAGAATCTTCCAAGTTAGTGATCTAGTCTTAGCAGTGAGAAGACCAATGGTCATGACGTATAAGACAAAAGAAAAATTCTAGCCGAAATGAGAAGGTCCTTTCGTTATAGAATCAGTGTATTCTAACGGTGCGCACCGACTTACCAAGCCGGATGGTGACTTGCTCATGATGCCTATCAACGGCAAGTTCCTGAAGAAATATTATGTGTAACCTTTTGTAAACAATGTTCACATATGTTCAGTCATGTAAATATACAGTGCGATGTTTATGTGATTCGAAAAAATTATCTAACTATTATCCGTATTTCAAGAGTCTTGAATACGCCATGGATAATAGGTCCTCTAAAAAGATTCCCCAGCGGAATCATTTCCGTTTTTGATTCTGCCCAAACTCGGTTTGACGAAAACAAGTCACATCCATATTACCTCTGAATGTTTTTCGATAATTATTTTTCCAGTAGAATGATTAAGAAACGTTTTACCACATCCATATAACCTCTGAGCAAATCATTCATTAAGGATAATCACGTCCATATTACCTCTGAATTATCCACTCCTACCTAATGTTGTATATCTTTTCACTTCCATATTACCTCTGGTCAGATAAAGAACATCCTCTGTTATTACGTTTATATTACCTCTATTAGCATCTTTTTTCAACTTATTATCTATATTAAAAAACTGAATATAAAACGGATAATGAGTCCACATCAAATTCTCCAGCAGAATACTCACTAGAAATATCTTTACTACGTCCACATTACCTCTAGTTCTGATATTTCACAAAACCACATTCATGAATGTTGAAAGCCAAAAGATTCTTTATTCTTATTTAAAACGTCTATCAAGAGACGGGAAAAAAAGGATACAAGAGCCTTGACGGCTAAAAGAGAAAACAGTTACAAACACAAAATCTAAGGGATGCACAGTCGATTGATATTATCCCTTAGAGCCGCGATTTCGGCTTCGGACTTCGCGATAGCTCGGCGGCGCGCCTCTTCTTGACGAGCAGCTTCATCCTGGAAGAGGATCAGATTCATGTGCACCCCCTCCAACTTCATCAGCTGTTCTTTTAAATGGGCGGAAGTGGTTGCGGTCATGGCAGTCTGAGCCAAATAGTCCTCCTGCTGAGATGTTGCTGTCCTCAAGTTGGCTTCCAGTTGAGAAATCTCACTTTGGATCTGTGTAATGTGATTATATTTCTCAGTAATCTGTACAGCCAGTTTATTCTTCGAAGCAGCACATGCCTCACTTGCAGCGTTGAACTGCCCATACTGATCAGCCAATTTGCTGATCTTTTGAACGAGGGTACCCTTCTTTGCCTAGAAAGTAGCCTTTTTTTCATGAGAGCCTTGATCAAAGCCTCGTCTTCTGCACGGAACAACAACGTCGGGCTCCGTTGTTTGGCATCCCAGAATCTGGCCACCTGACCCTCCAGATCATTCAGAACCTTCCTTAGAGCATTAGCCCGCTCTTCATAGCCGGTAATGCTCTCAAGGGCCGCCACTTGGCATTCGGTAACAGCCTTCACAGGGCCAAAGGTAGCGTTCCGATTCAGGACTCCAGGAAGCTTTACTTTCAGCACAGAATAGAAAGCTTTGACGACTTCCTAGGCCATTTTGTCGTCTTCAGTGGAGGTCGTCGGGGAGGATGCATGGAGAGTTTCTTCCGCTCCAGGAAGGGATACATGACAAGAAGCCGAACTTGACAAGAAAATAATATATACATCAATAACCAAAAAAGGGAAATATAAAAGAGTTATAATTTCATACCTTCGGCATGCTCAACACCAGCCTGGGCTACATCACCAGTCTTGGCTTCAGGGAAACCGAGAGCAGGCCCAGGTTGTTCAAGAAGAACAATATCAAGGCCTCGAGTAGCATCAGGCTGGGTATCTTCCACAGTCCCAGCTGGACCAGGAGCATATTCAGCAACAGCTCCCCCAGCAGGCTGTTCAACCTCTTTTTCTGCAGCCGATGTCGGCTCACTAACGGATCCCTCTGCACCAGCAAATTTAGAGGAGCCGGGGTCAACCTCTATTTCTCCTCTAAAGCCTGAGGCTACCTTCACGAGTGGTTCCTTCTCCTTGTCTACAAGGGAATATACAATCGTGGTCAGCCTCACGAGGAGCACACAAAATCGAAGTCGAAAAATCTAATCCGAAGAGAGGCGCAAAGATAACGTACCTGCAAGAGGATGAACCGATTGGACTTGATTCTCGTCCAACTCTTTCAGTATGGCCCCGATTTCAGACATCGCCCCCAAGGAGATATCGAAAGAAGGACTGTCTCTCTGGTCGCCACCATAATACGGTCATTCATCCTGATCATCCTTTGATTCAGCCTCCTTGGTTGGTGAAGGCTGAACGTCGTCTGCCGGTCGGGGACGAGGAGGCGACATTGTTGTCACGTCTACTTCCTCAGACGAGGAGGCACTTGCCTCAGCTATAACTTCAGGGTCCTGTGCAAAGGACAAACGCAAGGGTGAGAAAGCCTCTAAAGGTTTGACCAAAACGGCTATGGAGTCTAGGAGGGGATCTACCTCCCGAACAGTAACGACCTGCGAAGCCGTTCCACCTCTTCCAGTTTGCCGAGAAGACCTTCTCAAGGGAGGTGAGCCAGCACCCACTTCCTTGGCTTTCTTTAGGGTGACAGTCTTCTTCTTCCGCTTTAAAGTTGGCTCCTGGGCTAATTCAGTTGAAGCTTTCCTCTTCTGAGGAGGATTGAGCGGAGCAGAATCATCCTTTTTTGTGTTCCTTTGGAGGCACTACTGACTCCCTAGGGATAGCTTTCGGTCGTGGTACTACGGCTGCCTTCACGGTTGGAGCAGCACTCTCCTTCTTACGACCCTTCGGTGCCTTTTGAACACGTGTCACAGAAAGGGGATTAAACCGAGTCCCCAATATCAAGCTCTGTTCACGATCATACCGAGGATGAAAAGTATTGATTTGAACATAAAATTTGGCTGCAGCATAGCACAGGTGGGTCTCAGGCTTATCTGAGGACAGAGTGAAGATTGCCCCCATGCATCCGGTATTGTAATACATCCAAGCACACGCCCCTCAATTATACTGCCTATTGACTCCAAATGCGGGCTAACATTTTCCAAAAGGAGTTGGCTGTAGTCGAACTGCCATTCGAAATGACTCGGCAGGTATGGCTCCAGATAGACATGGTTCCTGTTTCGGAGCACCAGATACGACGGTCTAATAGACTGAAGCCAGTGAAACGCCCCAGCAGTTAAACTAGTGGCATGAACTCCCTCATCCACTAAGATATCTCTCGTACTACCGCTGCCGGACGGAGGGGTTACCCTGAGGAACTCATAGTGCTGCAAGAAGCTCAAAGCCTTTCTGCAAACGGGTACACCAGTGACGGCCTAATCCGCATCACAGAATCTGCGAAGAAATACGTCTCCCGCCAAAGAGTCCACCACCGGCCCAACGTTCATCAGGGTAGGACAATGCAGTAGCAGCCACCCCATCAAGAAATGATACGGAAGTTCTGTCTGGACAAAGTTGGCTATGCCGTCAGGAGTCACCGCATTTCTAACAAAGTCCCGTAGACCCCGTCCAGTGGCACAGACCATCATAGAAAGTAAGGCAAGATGGTATCCGAATGCCAGCTTCACAGCCGGAACTATTATGCTCCGGCTCATCCTCTCAATAGTCCCTGAACCTTAGGGATTATGCAGTCACGAAGCCAGATCATTAAGAAAGCTGCCAGCACAGCTTTCTCCGACAACGGATATTCAGCTTGACGGAAGTAGTGGCCAATCGGGGACTTTCCCTCAGGATCATCACTGTCCTCAGTATCCGTCGTATCATAATCTGCCATCCGGACTTCTATCTCAAACTTGGTCAAAGGTTTAAAAATTAAAAAGGAGGCCGGATCCTCTCATTCTCCTTGAACAAAGACGTAGCCCGTCCAAGCTCTTATGTGGGGATTGGCCCCCTCGGTCCTCCCTTTCTTGTTAATCCTATGACAGATGAGGAAGAGGCAGAGTAACTCCTTGTATACATCAATCATCTCAGAGTTATCATTCTCCATATCTCAGAGTTCCTCATCACAAGGCACGTACTCTTCATATGGCTCCGTTCCCCAGGGAAGCTTCGACACTTCCTGCATCTCGTGGAGAGCCAATCCCATCTCCCCGCCCGGAGTAAAGAAAGTACAAGTGTAAAGGTTATATAACTCCGCCAAAGAGACAAACATTAGCCAGTTGACCCTTACGCCAGACTGGATGGCCCTAATAGCATAAAAGGCCAGCAGTCTTCAGGGTGGCTTCATACGTAGAGAGCACCCAGCCAGTGAGGTTGCTCCAGAATGAAGCTGGATACCTCCAGCCTTCCATCCGTATCTTCCCTACGGGATACGACACGTCCTCCGACATCATCAGATTGCAAAGCATATCAGCTGCATAAGGGTGGATGTCAGTCGGGATGTTGTTCATTATGGCACTAGGTTGCAGCCCCTCGTAGAGTAAGATGTAGAGCCCCGAACACACTTGAAAGTGTCCTTCTTTCGATTGCCTGAGTCGAACTATATTCTTCCGAAGATGACCCCGGGGAGCTCAAGAGTTAGCTCCCACTTCATCTGTTGCCGCACGACTAAGATAGTAAAAGCAGACAAAGGATAATGAGGCTCCATCGATGGTAGCCATATCCTTTGATTGTTCGAATTGACCACCATTGGGTTTCTCAAGCGTATTATCTCGCCATCTTCGAACCCCACACTGTCGCCGAATATGAAGTACGGCTTCTTGAAATGATGGGCCCCTCCAAGCAAGAACTTCTTATCATTAATCATCTGCTTCAAGAAGGTCTTATCTTGCTCAAGTATGGCGAGTGTCCGTTGCGTAGGCTGGTTTTGGCTGATCTTGGCTTGAACCATGCTGATCATGTTGGTTATGAGACTGGTACCGAGGACTTGACAAGCAGAGCCAAAAGGAATTCCATCAAGTTCTGGGACAAACAAGTTAACGGCAAGAACAGAAGAGAAAGTCAGACTCAGAATCTGTAGAAAAAACTAAGTGCTGTAGGAATCTTATGCGCCTAAAGGGCTATGCGCCCAAAGGGTTATGCGCCCAAAACAACATATGGGCGCATAGCATACAGCAGCATATGGACGCGTAACATACAACAACATATGGGCGCATAACATGCAGCAGCATATGGGCGCATAACATACAGCAACATGTGGGTGCATAACACACCACAGTATTGGCGCATGCTTTTGTGGGCGCATATGAATGCTCACAGAAGCATGTTGCCTTGGACGCATGCGCCCAGGCAGAGGAAAAGTCTGAGCGTCGTAAATTAACGCTCAAGACTTTATTTTGAGGCGTAGCCTCACCCAGGATTGGGTCTTGAACTGGCGAGGACGCTGTCGCAGGAGGAGATCCACTCGATGCAGCCCCTTTACCCTTCGCAGATCTCTTGGCGGCCTTGGGAGACATGGTTCATGAAGAGAGGAGATGAAAAGTCTTTTGAAAATTCTAAGAGAAAAGAGAATAATGAATTTTCTCTCTCTTCAAAGCTTATTTATAGGCATGGGCCATACACTATGCGCACACTAGTTCTATGTGCCTATGCGCCCACTGCACACTATACGCCCACTACGACTTATGCACCCATGTGAAGACCCAGTCTCTTGCACATTATGCGACTGCCATGTGCTGACATGGACAACGTATGAAGGATGGACCTCTTCAAATTCCACCCCGATGAATCTGTCAGTTCAAATTTTTGAGGTAGATCTCAACAACCATCTCTTTGACAGACCAGCCAAACTCTATGCGCCCACTGCATCTCGAAAAGACGGTCCATGCTTCTTTCAAAGTATTCCGAACTCGTTCAAGTATCGAAAACTTTGAAGGGGGTCTTGTAGAAGCATGAAAATTTCAGCAGACTTGACAACCATGCGCCCAAGCCAGGAAAGACATATGCGCCCAAGTCACCAATGAACTCATATGCGCCCAAGTCACTAGTGAACTCATATGCGCCCAAGTCACCAATGAAGTCATATGCGCCCAAGCCACCAGTGAGGACATATGCGCCCAAGTCACTAGAGTGAGCTATGCGCCCATGCGCCCACTCTAGGCTCCTCCCACTACCAGAATAAGTCGTTTTAGCGACGCATAAAGATGTCGCTAAATCGACAAATTTCGTCGCTAAAGATATTTAACGATGGAATTACCGACGTTTCGTGATAGTCGCTGAAATGTAAGTCGCTAATCTTCTAAACGTCGCCAAACGTCGCAATTATCGACGTTTGCCGACGTATATATACGTCGGTATATTGCCGACGTATATATACGTCGGTATATTGCCGACGTCTACGGTCGTGACGTCGGTGGATTAGCGACGTATTACTGCGTATCGCTACGCGTCGGTAAATTACCGACGTATTAACGACGAATCGTCGGTGGTTTAGTGACATGTTCAAAGTCGCTAAACGTCGGTAAATCCTGGAAATTCCTGGGAATATTACCGACGTGCACCGACGTTTACCGACGTTTTTTGACATATTATAACGTCGCTAAAACGTCGGTAAACTGGATAATATCGCATATTTACCGACGTTTACCGACGTAAATGTACATCGGTGTACGTCGGTAAACGTCGGTAAACGTCACTAAGTCTGAAAAAAAAATAAAAAATAAAATACAGAATGTCCATTTCTTCCTGCAGTTTAAAAAGATAACTATTTCTCACTGTAGAATAGGATCCAAACAATTACAGAATGGCCATTTCTCGCTGTACACAACTAACCAAGTTTGTATACTTGACGTCGATAATTGCGAATAACCAAATATCCAAATAACCAAGTTTACAACAATCACACAACAACTAACCAAATAACCAAATATCCAAATAACCAAATATCCAAATAACCAAATATCTAAATAACCAAGTATCCAAATAACCAAATATCCAAATAACCAAGTATCCAAACAACCAAGTAGCCAAATCTACACAACCAACAAATGAAAAAAGTCACAAACAAAGAATGAAACAAACACAGAAACAGTCCTAACTAGGACTACTAGGAATCTGGTGCAGAAGGGGCACCGCCGCGACGAAGGGATAAGAACAACTCATACTCCTCACATAAAATCGATACCGATGGAGGCAGTGACGTCGGTGGAGTCGGTGTCGAAGAAGATAGCGGTGGAGGCGGCGGAGTCGACGACGATGAAGGCGCACCCGGAAGACCAGCACGCTCCAACGCTGTAAGTCGCTGGTGGTATGAATCCATGATAGATAACATTCTATCACTGCTCTCCACCATCGACTCCTGCGCCAATCTCATCCTCTCTGCCATGGTCACCTGTCCTGTCTGCAGCTCCGTGACCGTACGCTCTAACCCTCCAACGGTGCGCTCTGTCCTCTCAGTCGTCTCCCTGAGGTCCATAATGCCGCGGCCGAGTGCATCCAATCGTGCTAGCAGCGCATGATCGTCGTGCTGAGACTGCTCCTCGATCCATCGTAGCAGGTCGTCACGGAGAGACTCCATCATCTGGTGGACTCGGGCAGACTCCTGGGACGGCTGTGGACCATGCACACTAGCAGGAGATGTCCTAGAGGACTGGGTCGCAACTAGGGTGCCAAAGGATCCCGTACCATAGTACGTACTCCTACGGAGTCCACCAGCGGCGGCCATCCACAGCTCGTCCACCGACGGAGCTTGAGTGGGCTGCGAGGAAGTACCGGCCTCTCCTGCATCAGGTGCACTAGCAGCCGCCCGTTCCCGCAGCCTCTGATACTCGGCCTAGAAAGTACTTATTATTACTAACTTCTAATTTATAATTAATGTACTTATTATTACTAATTTCTAATTAATGTACTTATTATTTCTAATTTCTAATTGATGTACTTATTATTACTAACTACATGAATATTTATTTGCATCATATTTACTAAGTTATATTAAAATTGACACGAAGTATTAAATTAAGATAACGTATTGTAATACTTACATAAGTCTGCTCGGCCCTCTCGTCAATAAGGTCAGCACCGCGACGATGGATGGCCAGGAAGACGGTCACCATGTCGGCATTACCGACCTTCCTTACCTGTAATTAAATATATTATCTTAGTAATAATTTATCGGTTTTGCATTAAAATAATATTTCTAAAAGAGGAAGACATACCAGACGACGGAAATGTTCTGTCATCGGAATCGACCCACCGCACCACTTCGAGGCATGTTGCCTAGCCGCCTTGGCCTTCTCCGACTTCTCCTTGTACTTTGGCTCCTCGAATCGAGCCTTCATCGCATTCCATTGATCAGGGGTGATCCAACCTTGGATCGGCTTTCCGGCACGATCATGATCCTTCTGATCATTGATAGAGTCGCGGATCAGCTTGGCAGCGACGGCAGGAAACATCCCCTCGATAAGCTCGGCCCGGTGCGGTGGATAGAAAAATATATCCTAGAAGAGCGCAAACCAAATATTTATCAGTTATATATAATATACAAAAATTATATGATTCATGTTAAAAGCAAATATATTTTAACCTTGAAGCGCGTAAACCAGAAGGCCTTCCTCTCGTCCGGAGCCTCAGAGTAGTTAATCCAAGCACCACCATAATTATGCCTCAGCATGTGGCCTAGACGTCTTTGTACCTCTGGGGGACGATATCTATACAAACATATTATATTCATAAAAAAAGTTAAATTATGATAAAAACAGAAAGAAAAAAAATTATAAACCAAAACACCTACTTTGTACCGTCGGCCCAGATCTCCGTCCTCCTCTCCTCCGGAGGTGCGCACGCATCATCTGCATGATGCTGGTCGGCCGTCGGCGCCGCCGCCTCGGCCGTCGCCGCAGCCTCCGCCATTTGCTCATCCGTCTCCATCATCGTATCAGCAGTAGGAACGCTAGACGGGCGATCACTCTCAACAGGCCTGGAACTACTCGTCCCAGGAGATATGCCACGTGACTTCGTCCTACCAGGCCCACCTACTGTCCGATATGGAGGAGTAATCGGCGACGAGGATCCAGAGCCGGTACCAAAATGAGGTACCGAAGGAAAACTCCGTCCTCTAGCAGTACCTGTAGGAAGTACCTGAGGAGAGTGACCTCGTTGTCCCCTTCGGTATGCTCCATGACGACCTGCCATACCTGATAACAGTATATGATAATACAACAAATAATAGAGACTAGAAATATGAAAGTACAACAAATAATAGAGACTAGAAATATAAAAGTACAACAAATAATAGAGACTAGAAATATGAAAGTACAACAAAGACAAGATAATAACCAAGACAACATATGATGATACATTCTACAATAAACATCTAAGTCCAGATAATATATTCTAGAAGAAACATCTAAGTTCAGATAAGTATATCTCTCTCAATCATCTTCAGAATAATCATCTTGTTCGTCTTCCTCGACCTCATCTTCCTCTTCCTCCTCATCTTCACTTTCATCTTCTTCTTCGTCGGCTTCGTCTTCCTCTTCGGATAATTCTATATCTTCTACATTATGTGTCGTGTAATGCGTAACTTTCGTGGAGTCCACATCGACAATATTGGTTACAAGAGGTAGCTCGTCCTCCTGGTAAGCTTTTTCGTCAACATCAAAAGTATCTCTGGCTTTAGTCTTGCATACTGCCCACCAGTCAGACTTCGTTGCTCCCCGTCTCGGATAAGCTGTGAAGTACACGAGCTGAGCCTGAGTTGCTAGGATAAACGGTTCGTAGCCTTGATATCTACGCTTGTAGTTTATATCCAGAAGACCATGCTTGTCAATTTTCCAACCTTGATTTTCAATCGGATCGAACCATTCACACTTGAACAACACGATCTTTGCAGGTTTTCTGCCATTATTATATGACAACTCCACAATCTCTCGCAAGATGCCAAAGAAATCATTTCCTGGATCGACGTCTTTGTAGTTCGAAGACTTGATACACAAACAACTGTTTTTCGTGGAATCAAGATCCAGGAAGCTGTCTCTGATCGGAGCATTTATCGACTTGAACCGAAAGCCATTGACACAGTAACTTGGCCATATTTTAACAAAAGTAATTGGTCCCTTGGCAAGAGTTCTAATTAATTCAATCTCGGGTGAAATTAGATGATCGACCTGAATATCAAAGAAGTGATAATAAGTTATTTATTGCGCAGTTGCATTAGAAGAGGCCAGTAATTACCGAGCTACTTACATATTCGCTCAACCAAGAAGGAAAATGATGTCTAATTTCTTGTTCTAATGCTTCGTCTGTTAGGTAGGGTCTAACCAGCCTCAACTCATCATTATATGTGCTGGAAAACAACGAAGCAACCGCCGATTAGTACAATAATATTAGCTTATACTATTACATTGAGATGACGTAAACTCATCATCCTGAGTTACTTACCCCTCTAGCTTCTCCACTTCATCCTCGTCGCAATTGAGTAATACATACAACTGAGCAGCCCTTAGCTCTTCGTCATTCAAATATATCTTCTTCATTTTCCCCGAAGGCTTTCCGGACGCATTGAATACTTTCAGTATTCCATCATTAAATTCTTGATATCCGTCGTCGTTTCTCGGAGCCCTCGTTCTATTCGTAGCAACATGAGGTTTGAAATAAGAGGAGCAGAAATTTGTAATCTCCTCGAGAATATAGGCTTCACAAATAGAACCCTCGACCCGAGCCTTATTTTTCACCTTTCTTTTTAGGTGATTCAAATGTCGCTCGAACGGGTACATCCATCGATATTCGATGGGTCCACCAACACGTGCCTCGTAGGAAAGATGAATCGGCAAATGCTCCATAGAGTCAAAGAATCCAGGAGGGAACACCCTCTCTAGCTTGCACAGTGTAACCGTAATGTCCTTCTCTTGCTTTTCTAGACGTTCAACGAGCAATTTCTTAGAACAAAGGTCCCTGAAGAATATGCTAAGCTCCGTCAATGGATCCCAAACTGCCTGCGGTAAGAATTCCTGAAATGCAATCAAAATTAACCGCTCTATGAATACGTGACAATCATGGCTCTTCATACCTGTCAGTTTGTTCTCCTTGAGGTCGACGCATCTTCTCAAGTTCGAAACATACCCATCTGGAAATTTCAGACCTTGAATCCACCTACAAAGCCTCACTTTATCCTCTTTCTCCAGTGAGAAAATTGCCTTAGGCTGCTTCAACTTCCCATTCCCGTCCTCTATCAAATGCAATGCAGGACGTCTACATATTTCTTCCAAGTCCAATCTAGCCTTTGGATTGTCTTTCGTCTTCCTCTTTATGTCCATTACAGTATTAATTATGTTGTCAAACACATTCTTCTCGATATGCATGACATCAAGGTTATGTCTAATCAGATTGGACATGAAAGACGGAAAGCCTTAGTGCTGTCCATGCAATATGAACATGAAAGACGACCATGCGTGCTCCATCCAGATAACATTCCATAGGCCGGAAAGTCGTTGATGGTCCACATAAGTGCTATCCGCATCCGAAAATTTTGTTTTCTAGATACATCGTACGTGTTGGAACCTACTTCCCACAGCTGATTCAACTCATCAATCAACGGCTGTAAATACACATCGATGTTCCTTTTCGGATTGTTCGGACCTGGGATAATAACGGTGAGAAACATATACGGAGTCTTCATGCACATCCAAGGCGGTAGATTGTACGGGGTGACGATCACAGGCCAACACGAATACTGGGATCCCGAAAGTCCGAATGGGGTAAAACCGTCGGAGCAGAGACCCAATCTGACATTATGCGGATCAGAAGCAAAATCTGGAAACTCTCGATCAAAGTGCTACCATGCTTCTCCATCAGATGGGTGATCCAACACTCCTTCGGTATGTTCCCGCTTATGCCAACTCATGTTTTCTGCAGTTTCCTTCACCATAAACAACCGCTGCAACCGCGGCGTCAACGACAAGTAGTGCATCGAAGAGGTAGGCTTCCTGGCACCGACAGACTTTCCTCTACCACATGCCTTGTAGCGATCGACACCATAAAATCTGCAGGCGTCTTCATCCTTGTCGTCTTTGTAGTACAACATGCACCCGTTGCGACAGACATCGATTTTTTTGTATCCCATCCAGAGCGATCTAACCATCCTCTTAGACTGGTAGAAGTCTTTAGGCAACTTCGCACCCTCAGGCATTATTTCTATAAGCAACTCCATAAGACGGTTGTAGCAATCTTGCGACATGTTAAAATCGGACTTGATGCTCAACAATCTTGTAACCACCTCCAACGGTGAATGATCCTCACAACCAGAATATAATGGAGTCCTTGTATTCTCCAGTAACTCCATGAACTGTGCAGCATCGGGGTTCGGTGCCTCCTCAGGTGCATCATGATCATCCGGATCGAAACTAGGCCCGGCCGCGTCGAAAACCATGTTCACCAACCCATCGTCGTAAGGAGCATTGTTGTGAACATCCACATAAGGCTCGTACTCCGATGCTAAAGACACAAGTTCTCCGTGCTCGCTCCACTGATAGTAATTCGGCGTGAAACCGTTCGAGTATAAATGATACGTGACATCCACTTCTGGATGATATTTCAAGTTGCGACATCTCACACACGGACACTTAATTTTGGTATCGTTCATGTACTGAGGGAACGCCTTGGCAAACTGCAGGAACTGGTGTACACCCTCTATGAATTCATCCTGCACACCGCACATATCATCAGGATGACGGTTGTACATCCAAGTACGATTCCGCAGATAGTAATTCAGCTCCATAATTCTGTAAGATAGATACATCAAGGTAGTGAATGATATGCAATTGTCAGTTCATGCGGTCTACACTTTCTATAGTATATGTACACATGACATTTTACGTTAAATGGTCAGAGATTATCTGTCATCTTCTTTTCGCATTGCTAACTTTTCTTTTGCGTGTTTGTGCGTGCGGTGGTCAGAGATTATTGCGGCGGTATATCACTAGTGTCTACAATATTTCATATAGGCTGAGTTGTAGAAGTAAAGTTTTAGGATATTAGTCTATATATTATGTATAGTCCAACCGAGCCAACTCTAAGCTAAACTAGTCCAACTTGGTCAAACTAGCCATTTCTAAGTTGTATAAGTCAAGTTTTAGGATATTAGTCTATATATACTAGTATAAACTCTCCCTCCTCTCCAAATACCCGGTACTAGTTAACCCTCCCCCTTTCTCCCACTAGACACACACATACATATACATGATGTATACAACCACACCATAGTTCCCAGGTTCTTTTAACCTAACTTGCCAGTTGGTACTAACCTCAATAGAACAAACACTCTCACAGCTCAAAATACTAACACATGCTCACGCCTTACTCTTGTGACACTCCCTTTCAAACACAAACACACACCTATATGTTCCCTTACACATGTTGCCATGTTACCTATAAAAATAGGAAACCCTTGTTGTCTAAAATAAGACACAATTGTACAAAGAGAACCATACTGTAGAACTCACACTTTAAGACAATAGATGAAGGAAGACTTGTATGGAGGATCGATAGGGTTGGGCAATGTCATTTTATTCTACAAAGAGAACCATACTGTAGAACTCATACTGTAGAACTCACACTTTAACACAATTCTACAAAGAGTTGTCATAGGGTGTTGAGCGATGTCATTTTATTCTTTTCTTCTTCTTCTTCTTGGGATTTTCGAGTATTGGATCTTGAGACATATATAGCTAGAACTTATGAAGAATGGAGTACCATACTTCAACAAATAGATGTTGACTAATTGGTTCATATACTTGTTGTCTAAAATAAGTGTAGGAATGTTGCAAGGTGAAACAATGTATCAAACACTATATCGAAACCCAAACCCAATATGCAAATCCAAATTAATACGAAAATACACAAGTGTATGTAGGGAATTAAGTGTACAGAGGTAAAATACATATATATGCATGCTTGGGGGTGTCCACGTGTCCAACAAATAGACACAAAGTGTCCAAAACCTCACGAACACACTGTATCAGTGAACACATGGTCGTAATGTGTCTCCGTGTCCATTTTGGACACGAAAAATACCTCAATTAGGGTTAGGGTTTACCTTCAGTCTCCTCACGGTGGTGGAAGAGGAGGAGGAGGACAAGTTCGGTGGTGGAGGAGGAGGGGATTAAGTGTATAGAGGTGAAATACATATATATGCATGCTTGCGGGTGTCCACGTATCCAACAAATGGACACAAAGTGTCCAAAACCTCACAAACACACTGTATCAGTGAACACATGGTCGTAATGTGTCTCCGTGTCCATTTTGGATACGAAAAACACCTCAATTAGGGTTAGGGTTTACCTTCAGTCTCCTCGCGGTGGTGGAGGAGGAGGATCTCGCGGTGGAGGAAGAGAAGGGGCTCGCGGTGGAGAAGAAAGAGGAGAAGGGGCTCGCCGGAGGGAGGAGAAGGAGCTCGCGGTGGAGGAGGAGGATGAGCGGTGCCGGAGGGAAGGGGGTCGGGCTGTCGTCGAGGTCGGAGGAAGAGGGGCGGGAACAAAAAATTTGGGGAGAGGGAGAAATGAAAAGTGGAACCGAGAAAACCCTATTTAGCAAAAATTAGCGACGCCCGAGATACGTCGCAAAGCGTCGGTATTGGTTTAATATTCGGCGACGTTATAACCTTTGTGACGCTAAACGTCGCTGAACTGATAAAACTAGCGACGTTTTCCGACAAATCAACGACGTTGGTTTTTATTAGACTATAGGTAGTCGCAATATATCGCTGTATGTCGCTACCAGCGACGTATTGTGACGCTTAAATTTGGCATCGCTAAAACCAAAAATATTGGCGACGTTTTAAGTTGGCGTCGCTAATTACGTCGCTGATATGACTTATTTTGGTAGTGTCCAGAAGTGGGCGCATAGCCCTGTCTCAGGCTATGCACCCAAGCCAGAACAGCCCCCGACTCAGTCAAACCCACGATCAATCGTGCACCGAAGCATATGGCCACGTCAGTCTCCACAAGCAGTCGTGCACCGAAGCATGCGGCCACGTCAACACCACGATCAACCCACGATCACGTAGGCTGCATGCGCCTACACCCTATGCACCCAAAGCAGAACCATGCGGGCGCATAACATTATTCCAGCACAAAAACGACTATAAAAAGGGGTCTCATACCTCTTCCAAACACAGAACGGAGAGCATTTTCAAGAGCCAAATTGCTGCACTTCTTGCCAGTGAGCCGAGAGTTAGCAATTTTCTTAGATTTTCTCCTACTTTGTAATCGGAGTGTCAATGGAGTAAAGGAGCAACTGTCGCTCGATCTTCATCGTCCCATTCCCCAGAATTCTTTTTGTACTCGGGGATCCTCAGTGCAGGATCTCTCAGGCGTACTCGATTTGTGGTGCCTTGTGCCAATAAAGAAAAGGCAACGTTTCTTCCTTTTTTTTGTGTGTGTCCACAGTAGTACAAATATAGATAATAAATTAGAAAATTATGTTTTAAATATTATAAATTGCATACGAGTACAGAAATTCAATTCAGGTATATATTTTGAATTTTCAAAATTATTCTTATTAATTTATGAAAAAGCTATTTCAAATAGTTAAATATTTGTTGTAATTTTCAAAATTATTTATTATTATTATTTTTAGAAATGATATTTTGAATTTATTATGGTAATTTAAACTTTTTGATTAGATTTTATTGATTTGATTTAAATAGTTTAATTAAAAGATGTGACTTATCTATATTTAGCTTAGATTTTGATTTACCTAGATTTAGATTTTATTGAGTAAGTTTTATTTCGATTTAAATTGGAAGTGAGATTATCTAGTGGGATTTAATTCTTCTTATTCCTTATCCAAATAGGAGTTTCCATCCCCTATATTTAGAGAAGACTCCCTATTATTTTCCTCCATGGAAATTATTCCACAATTCCCTCCACCACAAACGTGAGTGCATCGTGTCGGTGTCCAATCTTTTTCATGTCAGCCGTTATGGCCTCGGGTCCAACCCCGGTGTTGGTTCACTATATTCAACTTTTTTTACATATACAATTATTTTCACCGTATCCGACAACCCCAGACCTCTACTCGTTCCCGTGTCACGTAGGACATGAATCCCCATATCTCATGTCGTGTCTGACACCCCGGATACGATGACCACATCAATCTAAACCCTAGCCCTAACCCTAGACTGCGACTCTCGGGCCGTCCCTTCTGTTGCTCGAGCTCCGCCGTGACCATCGCCACCACCCCCGGCCACCCTTGCCCGAAATTTATCTACACCAGCACCTTTACCGCACCCACCACCACTGCCGACCTTTCTGTGCTCTTCTACTCCGTCGAGTCTCTTCCCAACTACCCCCTGCTTTTCCAGACCTAGCCGAACCCTCTTTTCTCCTCGGCCACCACCACGAAGGCAGCACCACTGCCGCCTGCACCATACTACCGCCGGCCAACCTCGTCGGGGCGCCACCATCACCAAAACCACCAACGCCCCCATCGCCATCCCGGCCACCCACGTGCGCCCTTCAAATCCAGCCAGTGACCCCCATCATCACAACCACTTCCCATTGCCTAGCTTCAGAAACCACCACCGATCAAAATTCTACCACCAAAACCAACACACATCCAACACCACCACCACGATCAACACTGCGACAGCCCACATCCCAACTACCACCAGTGTCTCCCACTAGCACCCAGTTCCCCCAAACATCACAACTACCGCCATCCAAAAACCCTAAACGCAGAAACCAACACACCACTAGACTCACCTGTCCGTCGCATCTCCCCGACCAAGCCTGGCCGAGATCTCCGCCGTCTTCCGCGCATAGACACCTCGACGTCCATTCTCCGACCCTCGCCTTCGTCCAGCCCAACCAACCTCGTCTCCTTCTTCTGGTCGCCATCCCGACCCGAGTGCCACCACCGCTGAGGCGTCTGGCCGCTCGAGCGCCCAAGCTGCACCCTCGTCGTTCGGCCAAGCCACCCGTGTGATCTCCTCACCTCCTCGTTCTCGATCTTCCCGATCTACTCTCTCCGACTCTTCCCCTCGCTCTCGTCGTCTTCTTCACCAACCTCTCTTCACCTCTCCTCTTCCTATCAGTCTCTACTTCTCCTCCCCTCTCTCCCCGAATGTCCCATCTGGCTTCCCTCCTCACTCTTTTTTTCTCCTTACCGAACTTGCTCTTCTATTGAGAAGAGAAGGTGAGGTGTTTCCAGTACCTTGATTTTTTATTTATTACTTTTAGATCAGAAGATATTTTACTTTTACTTATTTTTCTGTGCTTTACAAAGTATAAGTACAGTATCAATATTTTACTAGACGTATCTACTGTATAGTACCATTAAAATATTTTATATAAATATATATAATAATTATTGTATAGTACCATTAAAATATTTTATATAAATATAAATATATATATATATATATATATATATATATATATATATATATATATATATATATATATATATATATATATATATATATATATATATATATATATATATATTATTACTGGATAGTGGCATTCTAATTTTGACTTAGGTTTAGCACTACAAATATTTTCAACCCTGGAAATTTTTACTATCTAGTTAGAAATTACTTTCTAAACCCTAAAGGTATCTTAATTAATGATAAGTTATTTTGATCTACAAATTATAGTTTTGCTCTAAAATAATTCTCCTAGATTTTTAAGAATTATCTAAAATTATTTTAACTAACAAATATATATTTTAAGTATTATAAATACTTTTCTAAAATAGTATATGTATTATTCTCTCAAATTCCTTCGATTATCATCATGCCCATGACTAAATCCCTTTTTTTCCTATTCCTTCTTCAATTTTGTACATTCTCCTATCGACCCTAATTATTTTCATTATCCTGGATCCGATGGAACAATTTGTGCCATCATCATAGGCCGTCTTGCGTAGCTGTAACACTACAATCAAATTTTGTGCCACCTTGATCATTGCACCACACCAGGCGTCGCTACCAAGCAAGAGACCTTGTCATTTGCTGTCTATTTACTTTAGCTCATATTTTGCATGCATTTATTTATTATTTATTTTCTACAAAATAAACCGTGATACATTGTTACAATTAGATAGAATTATATAATTTAGTTCTATTTCCCGTTACTTATTATTTTATACACATTAAACTTAGATTTAAGGGACCACCATAGTTTGTGTTACATTCATAGGCCTTGACACATTTGTTTTACGAAGTCGCGAGTCACATATAGAACTCGGACATGCATAGCTGGCTGGCCACCGGTACATATAAGCCGTGCGATAGGGTTAACCGCTAATAGTATTGCGTGATTAGTTTGACTTAGCGGTTATAGAGGTTATGTGTTATGAATGCAACATATAGGCATTGGGTGGAGAGGACATTTCCATAGCATATGGGCTACTATGTACTTTACCTTTGTGACCGTATGCTCCGTCGGAGACGGGAGTTGACGACCCTTTATTTTATTATTGGCCACTGACGCTCTGCGAAGCGTTATGCTCTTACATCATTACTGGGCCCCTGGTGCCCAGAGAGGGGATTATGTTGATCATATTTTATCCAGGAAGCCCATGCGTTAGAGGTTGTTCTTAAACTACATTCACTTAGAATGGTTAGGCTACCTTATTTGTTAGGTACTTTGGTTTGGGTACTTATATCTGATTGTGGCATGGAACAGTAACTTATCATAGAGTAGTTTGCTACACCTTGTCCTTGTTTGGTTGTAGGTATGGTTTACTACTTCGAGGAGAAGGTATTGAACCTTGTTGTGGTCCGGATACTATATTGGATTCATGGCTTGGAAAGATACTTCATCGTGGATTAGGGTGCCATCTCCTGTCCTTGTTTGGTTGGGGGTATGGTATGCTAATTCAATGGTTGAGTATTGGACTATGTTATGATCCGATTTTATTTATTATTATTGAGCAGTTTATATTCAGTTATATGGCATGTTCTTCCTATATCTTGTTATGTCCCTCTAAGGACCTGGTGATTCCTCCATGTGTGTGTTCTTGACTTTTCGTAGGTGTTCTAGCCAAGGACATGATCTTCTCTATTCCTTCGGAGATGATTGCTCTTGGTTCATCCATGCTACTCTTGCCAAATTATTTCTTTGTTATGTATTTTTTTTCTATTAGTTGGTAGCGGATTTGTCTTCACCCAACAAAATATACAAAAGACAAATTTTACTTAATTCTATAAAAGTTGTATCTTTATTTTGTGGATGACATTAGTTGTCATGGTTTTACTGCATTTTACAGGTTACATATATTTATTATACGGCTAGCATCTCTATGTTCCTAGTCCTACATATTTTGGAACTAGAGCATTACAGATCAAGATCAAGCAGGAAAGCTACAACAGGTTGAAAGTATGCAAACACGAGTATCTGGCACGAAAGTGAGGCCAGTCAGTCAGAGGAAGAGGACAAGCCCTGCAACACTTCTAATATCTATCTTATGGCATTTGATAAGGTATTTTCTAACCTTCTGTATGATGATTTTACTTTCGATGAAATAGAGACAACTTTTAGCGAACTACTTGACGAACACAAAAATGTGTTAGATAAGTACAAGCAATCTCGCAAAGAGGTTAAGGCTTGCACAACCGAAGTCGTACGACTGTCTAATCTTCTTGAAGACATTAAAAAAATGTCTACTATGGATACACGGATGAGATAGCCAAGCTCAAAGTAGACTATCATAAGGCTATCCTCACCATCGAAAAGAAAGAAAGAGACTGTGTCAAAATGCAAGAGCTTTATGACATAGAGAAGAGACACTTAGTCGAAGAGCAAAGAGTCATTGATATGACTGTTAGATATGAAGAGTCTTATGTGATTTATAAAAAGTTAGAAATCAAGTTAGGCAAACATGTCATCCCTGTTACACAGCCTAAGGTTAGTCCTAATGCTAAGCATACAACTAAGAGGACTAAACTACAGAAAGCACGCAAGGAACACGCCAATCACAATTATGCTTTCACATATAGGTTTTCAAAGAAGACACAAAAGCATGTTAATACAGAAACGAAGAGCACATTTTCAAAACTTACTTGCACGTAATATGGTACTCACGAGCACATATCACAGTATTGTCTAGCAAAGAAACTTGTTGACAATCAAACACTTGTTTGGATTCCTAAGACTAATCAGAAAGGACCCTCGAAGAAATGCGTACCCAAGGATTCATTTACTCGTTTTGTAGGTGGGCCCTCAACCCTCTCATGCTAGAAGTAAGTGGATCCTCGATAGCGGATGTTCGCGGCACATGACTGGTGATGCATCTTTGTTCGCTACTCTATCGATAAAGAAAGAAGGATACGTTTCCTTCGGCAATAACTTGAGAGGTGATATTATTAGTAACAGAACTGTTGGTATGACTCCCTACCCAGTAATAAAAGACGTTTGTCTAGTTACAGAGTTGAAACATAACCTACTGAGCATAAGTCACTTGGCAGATAATGTTTATGGCATCAACTTTGTAAAAGATAAATGTTCTATATATGATTTGTCATATGGTAATCCCGTATATGAAGGGATTAGGGAAGACAACATTTATGTTTTTTTTGAGAGTAATAACAATGTAGGAAAGTGCCTGATAGCCAATCAAGATAAAAGTTGGCTATGGCACATGAGGCTAGGACATGCCAATATGGACACCATCTCATGACTATGTACCAAAAAGCTGGTAAAAGGACTTGTAATCTCTGTTATCCGAATTTTAAAAATTTTCGAATTTGTGCATTTTCTATTTTTTTGAATTTTTCTGAATCTTTAAAAAAAAGATAGTTTTAATATCGAGTATATTTTTTTTATCATAATATGCGATACTCTTGGTTACTCATTGGTTTGTAAAAAAACTATTTTATGTGAGATTTCACCCTAATTGAATTTCTTGTCCATTTAAAGAAATCTATAAGTTATAAATATTTATTTTTATAGAAGGAAAATATTTGTCGAGTTATGATTTTCAAATAGAAATATTTTTATTGCTAATTATTTTAGTCTTAAAAGGTTTTTTGATAATTAGTTTGTTATTCGATTCTCCTCGTGTCGGGCTAAGACCATTTTGGTCCTAAACCTAGCCTACCAAGCCTAGACTTGGATTGTGGGCTACGACTTTGATGGTTAGTAGCTAAATTGTCATTAGCTAATAACTTGTTAACTAATTGTTAATATCTATATTTAGCGAGTGATTAATTAGTACTAAATAATTAAATGTTAATGGTTAGCAATTAGGGTTAGTAGTTAGTATTCCACTATTTTCCTAATTCTATTATATTTATATTTTTTTTCTATTAGGGTTTTCCACACCCCTATATATATTAGGGACTCCCCAATGATCCTCCTTTTTGATTATGGCAAATCGGTTAAGTTTAAGATAGATACGATAGATGCATGTATCACTAATAAACACATATTGTGTGCTAACTTAAACTTATTTCTCTCCATTTGACATGATCAAAAAATAAGCTCCCCCGTAATAAGAGATAAAAAGAACTCAAGCATAAGTAAAGGAGGAAGGCATAAACAATCATGATCAAGATATACTAAATGACGAACAATGGGAGAGGTGTGTAAAGACAAGTATAGCAACTACATATCAAATTTAGAGTGCCAAAACAGAAAATAACTTATCAAAACATAAATAGTTGGTAAAACTAAAAGAATTTAAAAATAATCAATAGATAGTTTACCAATATGAAATTCAAGAAAGACATCCAAAAACATAGTATGATATGAAATATTGCTCTAGTTTTGGAAGAGAATTATAAAATAAAGGATTTCAGTCAAAAACCATGGGGATTAGATAATTGTAAATAATAGATAATAAAGAAGAAAGATACCAATTGAGATATTAAAATATATAAACTTGATATCAATCGAAATATATAAACTTGAAACATTGATCAAAGAAACTATGATAGTCACAATTGTCCACAGATAAATAGTGGAACAAAATAAAGGAATGATCATTGTAAAATAGAGCAATTGATATAAAATGATCTCATTATTTGCAAATCTATTTGCTTATCCAAAATTCATGCATTTGAACTCAATTACCTTATCATGCTATATGAATACCCTTTAGATAAACATGAAGGTAAAGGAAAAAAAATACTTGAGAAGGAGAAATTCAGTCGACTTGAATACCCCTCCTCAAAGTAATACCAATGTTGATACAAATCATGAGTTTTGAGTAAGTTCTCAGCCCGAAATGCCAAATCAATTAAGCATACTAGGAAATCCAAATCAAGGAAAGCACAATAGTCATTAAGTTAAGATATAAAAGTAGTTAATATTAACAGGATGATCTATTTAACCCGTATAAGAGAGAGATAAAATAATAAAGATAATTGCATACTATCATAAACCCTTCAAAATAAAATAAAAACCATCATGACCTCAATGAGATATGAAATTGAAGAGAATATGGGTCCATTATAAACTAGGTATACGACATATTAATGGGTATAAATTAATTGAACCAATTTATTTGCTCCCCCTTAAAATGTGCGTATCTAGTTCCAAATCACTTATAGCATAAAATAGATAACTACAAGATCTAGGGGTAAATCGACTATGGATTTCTTCCCCTTGCTTAATTCATATAAGGCTATAAAATCATCATAAAACGAATAATGTCATCTTTAGTCAAGAAGATATATCCACTTAAGAGCTACTAAAGATGAGAAATTAAAAGAATATTCCATTTTAGCACATGTAATCAAAAGATGACATACACTAACCTATATAGAAGAATCTCATATTTAAATATGATAGATCAATGTATGTTACCTTTTGAGAAAAATGTCATCATGAAAAGGAATAAAGTCAATTAAATCAATCATGATGAAAGTCAAAATATAGCTCAAAAATACAAAAAAATAAAACTCAAATATCATATCCATGATTATCTAATTAAGAAATGATCAACCAATTTATTACTTTGCATGGACTATGTATTACCACATATGTACCCATCAACGGATAATAATCCAACCTTGCTAATACTAAATGAGAAACCATTGAAGTTTAAATAGCAAAGAGCATATGTGATAATCCATCAGTAGTCAATATAGAGTAATAAATTAACTTGATAACCACATAATTAGATAATATAGGACTACTCAACCATTATGATCATTTATCAATTTAAGTAAACATGATCCAACGAATCTCATCAAGAAAAAAAAAATCCTAAATCCAAATTTATAATAAAATCTTACAAATCGATAGAAAATATGGAAAATAGTCAATCTCATTTAAATTATTACAGATTTAATCTAAAAAGATGTAATATGATAATACGATAAAATTATGACTCAAAGATGAGAGAAATTTAAGAGATGCTTACCAATGACTAGTATGGAAGGAAGTTAAAGCGATGAATCACAAACCTCAATTAAAACAAGAAAAAAATTTGTCAAACTAATTTTAGAGACCAAACATATGTATCTAAAATAGAATACAAATCTCACAAGAAAATTTATAAATCTTGTTTTTGTAAACTAGCATATCACATATAGATTGAAATTCAAGAAGATAGCTAGTAAGTGAATTAGACTCTCATCAAGTAAAGGATAAAAGAGATGTTCACGAAAACACAATAGAACATATCTCTTTGCCAAGTATTGAGATTAACCCAAGATAAAGAAATAATATATTGATATAGAGAATGCAAAATTATAGCCATTATGAAAGTATATTCTCTAGAAATGAAAAATCTCAACGCAAAAGCTCAACCCATGGTAGCTAAAGACATAAGAAATATGATGTATCAATTACATCATTGGACAACAATATTTCAGAAGAAACATACGTCCAAGGAATGAGCAAAGAAAGATCATTAAGATCAATAAAGCTAATTAAGAGCTAAAGATAGTAAGAGACACAAAAGCTTTCATAGTGCACCATAGTAAAATATAAAGAAATAGACAAGAAAGTGTACACTAATTAAGGAGATAAAATTAACAAGCAAGGTAAAACTCAAAATCATGTGATCCTTAAAAGAACTTTCATTAACAGTCATGAACAAGATACTAATAAACATTTTCTCTCAATATCCTAACTTGAAGAAGTAAAACAAATAAATATCAGAAGTTAGGAATCATTAATATATATATATATATATATATATATATATATATTTTTTTTTTTTCTTTAATATATATATATATATATATATATATATATATATATATATATATATATATATATATATATATATATATATATATATATATATATATATATATATCACAAATAGGCATACATGAAAAGATCAAAAATTAATTAAAAGGCATGTATCCATAAAGTCAACCAAAAAGAAGCCAAGAAGATATCATCAAAAGAAGACTTTAAGGAAGAATCTAATTGGTTCAAGAAGAGAGGCACAAATTTGGTCAAGGAATCAATAGCTAAAGTATAGGATAAGCACAAGTTTGAAGGAATCAAGTATAATTAAATACACTTCAAAACAATATAGAACTGGAGCTTAACTCATATGCCCACATAAAGTTATTTATACAAAAAAAATCAATATAAGAAATACATGATCTACATGCAAATGAATATAGTCATGTATTCTTAATGAATGTTTGAAAAACTATCACAAATTCAAAACACGTATAAATAGGCTTTATTAGGCAAATACATAATTGATTCATAAGAGGTTTAATCAAAATAAAACATGAAAATCAATAATGAATATATTATGTAAGCACAAGGTTAAAATGGAAGTATAAGAAGCTTGTGCTAAACATATATATTCACAAATACCGATTAAGATAAATATGACATATTAAATACAAATCGGCAAGAAGTAACTATCTCAAAACTTTTAAAGACGGGGAGTTAAAATTAACTCAAATCAAAACCAAGGTCCTATGGACTAGAGTGATATGCATGCTTTATAAATAAAGATTAGGAATAACGAGCATGCATATATAAATATGTCACACTAATAGAAAATGAGTGATAAACTACATAGTGTGAACTAATCATTTGAGCTAAGTAACTAGTCATGCTAGATAGAAGAAATAATAAGAAAATTAACTAAGTATGCTAGTATTATGTCTCACATTGATTTATATAATAAAAAACTAAAGGATATCAATGTGAGCTAGTAGCAAGACATCAAGAGGAATAAGCTAGATTCTACAAATATAAACCATTTAAATAGAATCGTTTAGCATGTTACCAAAGTGGCTCTAGTGGACACACTTGTATTGGTCCAATTGCTTGGAAGATGTCCTTTAAGCTTTGCAACTACAATATGTTTTTCGGTGCTATGTTCCGATACAAGAAGCCCCACCTACAATATTAGGCAAAGACTTTGGTATCCAAATAAACTTGGATCCATATTTGTTAGCTTTAGGGACTCGTATACTATTTACACTAGTATTGGTAGAAAAGCTCCTACGAATAGGACAAGTTAAACTCATATGTCCAATGCGAGAGCAATAGAAGCACCTAATACTAGTGTGTGTACATGTATTCAAATGAGCATGATTATGAACATGTGACATGCTAGAATGATGAATCTCTCTAGAGTGAGCATGATTATGAACATATGACATGCTAGAATGATGAATATCTCTAGAGTGAGCATGATTATGAACATGTGACATGCTAGAATGATAAATATCTCTAGAGTGAGCATGCATGGATTTGGTCTTAAGAATATCATGTTCTAATAGCAAATTATCATGCATACAAGTAAGAGAATCAAATTTAGTTTTTTTTCAAATATAGCAATTTTAGAAATAAAATCATCATTTTGTTTCTTTAAAGACTCAAGAGAAGTATCATGCAAATGATGTAGCTCATGTGTTTGCTTCTTAAGATCTTCTAATGATGAGGAAAGAGATTTTATTTTCGAAATTAAAAGATCATTCAAACTCTTTAAAGAAACACAAGATGTGTTTTGAGAGTCAAGTCTAGATAATAAATCATTATTTTCATTTCTAAAAACTCATTAGATTCTTCTAAATGAATGACCTTTTCTGAAAGTTCTTCATTTGTACCTCAAGAATCTCTAAGGATTGTCTAGCCATAGCTTTTCACTTAGAGCATTTTTTGCATTTAGAAGAAATATGATTGTCCATGCTACTAGAAGTAAAACCCTCTTTATCTTAGGAGGAGGAATACGATGCCATACACAAATAAACAAGGATCTACTCTAAGGATGTTAAGTCTAACAATAGAGTCCTTGCTCTAATACC
Source organism: Iris pallida (assembly GCA_029216955.1). NCBI lineage: Eukaryota > Viridiplantae > Streptophyta > Magnoliopsida > Asparagales > Iridaceae > Iris > Iris pallida. Next base: position 8,231,370 of record JANAVB010027598.1, read on the forward strand.
AATTGAAGAACGTATAGGCAACTCTAGAGGGGGGTGAATAGAGTTTGTGTCAATAATAACCAATTAAAAATTAACTCTATACCTAGTCCAGAAGCACCTACCAACAGAATATATAATCAGAGTAGTAATGCAAAAATTTAAGAGAGATTAGAATAGCATACGCAAACACAGTGATCTAATCTTGTTTTCCTCGTGGAGGACTAGTCCAGGCCTGAGAACTCTTGCTCAGGATTAAAATCCACTATTTGTGAAATAGGGTACATACGTGCCTTTGGTAGAAGCATAAAAAATATAAGGCTATGTACCCTACATGAAGAAGAATACTATGCGCCCACATAACAAAAGGAGCTATGCGCCCACATAACCAAAGGGAGGCTATGCGCCCACATAACCAAAGGGAGGCTATGCGCCCACATGATCAAAGAAGGGCTATACGCCCACATTGTTTTCATGCAGATCAAACATAAACCCAAGTGTGGGCGCATAAACTTGCTCCCACACTATGCGCCCAATGCAGCAGATCCCTACGACTCAGTCAACATCCACGATCAGTCGTGCACCGAAGCATGTGGCCACGTCAGTCTCCACGAGCAATCGTGCACCGAAGCATACGGCCACGTCAACCCCACGATCAGCCCACGATCATCCAGTGTCCATGTGCCTACACCCTATGCACCCAAAGGGGTGTTATGCGCCCACAGTAAAATCAGTGTATTTTTTATCTGTAGGCGCATAACAGTCGTTTCAGTGCAAAATGACTATAAATAGGGGTCTCATGCCTCTTCAAAAACACAAAACAAAGAGTATTTCAAGAGCCAAATTGTTGCCCTTCTTGCAAATGAGCCGAGAGTTAGCAATTTTCTTAGGTTTTCTCCCACTTTTGTAATCAGAGTGTCAACGGAGTAAAGGAGCAATTGTCGCTCGATCTCCATCATCCCATTCCCCAGAATTCTTTTTGTACTCGGGGATCCTCAGTACAGGATCTCTCAGGTGTACTCGATTGGTGGTGCCTTGCGCCAATAAAAAGATAGCATTTCTTCTTCTTTTTTGTGTGCATCCACAAAAATGGCGACTTTGCTGGGGACTACCTTTTCCTCTGACGAGAAGGTGGTGACGCAATCCGATACCGATAAAGTGGGGAGCACTCAGAAAATGTTGATCATGAAGTTCAATCAGCAGGCGTTCGAAGAGATGCTCTCGAGGGACGACTCTACTTCGTCAAAATCAGCGAAGCGAAACAAGTCCCACAAGACTTGGCTTCCGATGGCTCGCGCTGCATATCCTGCCAGTGTCGTAGAAGATATACAAACCGAAGGGGAACTCTGTCATGGGGGCTCATAATCCTTCCACAGGAGCTCTCAATGCGAAGAAGGCGCATACCATTTCGGGTTCTACTTGCCCAGCGACTTCCCTCTTATGCAGTCAACAACAGAGTGTTCAACATTCGAGACTTGGCAAAGGAAAACACTACGATGTCAAGAATCGAAGTGTTCGACGCTCTGGACAAACTCAGCGAGGCTCGCAAATAAAGAATGCAAAACTGGGAGAAAATAACACTATTTTCCAAAGCATGTGCCCAGAGCTATGCGCCCAAGACAGCATGTGGGCGCATAACTCTGGCCAGAGGACTTCTGTCTTCGACATGTTATGTGCCAAGGGCCATGCGCCTAGAGCTATGCGCCTAGGCTCTGATAACCCGTTCTATGCGCCCACATCCAGGAGGACCAGACATGCTGCCAGGACTTCAGGAAAGCATACACCCAAGGGCATGCTCCAGGGACATGTGCCTAGAGCTTTGCGCTCAGGCTCTGGTGACCTGTTCTATGTGCCCATATCCAAGAAGGCCAGGCATGCTGCCTGGACTTCAGGAAAGCATGCGCCCAAGGGCATGCTCTAGGGTCTATGCGCCCACAGCAAAAAGATAGACCCCACTGCGTATAGCACGGGGTTGTCTTCAAGGTCATCACGGAACTTAGGTGTGGGGGTTGCCCCTGTACATGAACTAAGTCCGGATGCACCAACTCCCTTTATAAACCTATATACAAAGCTCGGCGATGCATGTGACATGAGTTTTAGGGAAAAACTCCTTTCCATCAATTTACGCGACATGATAAATCATAAGCGTAAAGCAAGGGAGGATACTGCAATTTATGGCGTACATCCGTGCACCAGTATTGTCATCAACTGTTGCTGCTCCAAAGCAACGAAGGTGACTCCGAGGCAGTCCGTGTTTCGACGACTGCAGCGCTCTAATGATGAAAAGCCGCTATATGTTTCATCCAACATAGCTTCATGGGGTCCTCCTTACGGGAGCCCCAATCAAAGAAGGTGGACCACTAACCCAACTTTTTCTTTCAGTTGTACGAACAGAAGAAGAAAAAGTCTGCCAACAAATAGCCAGCAAGCTGTTACATCTGAAGGTGTCTATATGGGTACTCGGTCAAGGACGAGATTCCTTATAGATGACGAGGACTCCGAAGCTGGGGATGATATTCCTTCAGCTGGGGGTAGTATTCCCTCAGAATCAGAAGCAGACAACCTTCATAACGGGGGTAGCCTTCCAGATGACGAGGATCTCTTTGAGTCCGATGGTGACTATCTACCTTCCTTGCTTGAAGATGAGGGCCTTTGCAACTCAGAGACAGACAGTATCAGCACCAGTTGTACTGTCTCCTCTATTCATCCTCACATGTTATCTGTGTACATGGCGGATGGAGAGAGACCTGAAGAAGCCAGTGATCAGACCAACAAGCGGCTAGAAAGTGTCATGACCCGCACCCAGTGTAGGGGCACGAAAAGTGGGTACGTCCAGCCTACGCCGCAGTGTCGGCGGTAGAACGCTGTCCTAGGTCACTATCATAAACTAAATACAATATGATATACTCTCCGAACGAAGGACAAATCACATAAGGTACAACTCAATCACAAATCTAAAGATGGAATAGCACGATATGATAAATATGAAATCTCAAAGGAGAACATACAAACAGAAGGAAAATCTAAGTGTCTAAATGACACAACATCACAAACATCCAAAAATAATACAACTCTAAGGTCAATACAAATAACATAATGAAAATAAGATAAAGCTTAGCTAATCTAGTCTAAGCAGTAGGGATGATGTCCTCAGCTAGAGCTGGATACTCCTGTGGGTCCAACTCACAGGTGTCGTCTAGATGGACTCCATAGTAGGTTGGGTAGAAGTCCTCGGTATCATCTGTAATATTTTCAACAGGTCCAATCAGGACAGGAGCGAGCATAGTACATCTCATACAGTTCATAACATGGCAGGAAATATAAAGCATGCAAAAGAGTAAGATACATGAACTGTAAGAAGATGTACATGAAAACGAGAGATATTTGTAAACTAGAAATATATACATGATAAGTATGAACTGTAAGCGACTAGTGATTTAGAGCACAATATGGTTATGTAAACATGTTAGATTTATACAATAAAATAGGACTCCATTATACACAAGGGTACAATGGACATATACAATATTTTATACAATATGAGATTTGATCGCATAACCATTTCTTACTCACCCTCCCCAATCAATACACAAGGATCCAGTCAAGTTATGTTATTGCACACGAAGTATAGTTGTACACGATAATCATATGAGCACATAAGAGTGCACAATTTCACACAATTTGTACATGAATAACACGAACACAAGGAGTACACGATGCCCATGATAAAGTATACGAACACGAAATACCAGATGTATCCTATAAGGGGATAACATCGCATAAAAGATCCATATAGTACTAATCCGTGATAATAATCGTGACAGTATCAAGTAAAGTGATCTAGAGCAAGAATATAAGTCGTAAAAAGTATAAAACGATCAAAGAATGTACTCGCCTGCGATCTGAATGTCTGTGAAAATACATTGTCCGAAACGAGGTAACTAAGTCCTATTTAGAGCAACACAAGTCATGATGTATACAAAGGGATTATAATTGAAGTGTACAATACAACTATATGATTTCTAGGTCAATGTAGGTCAAAGTCAACTCTTGGTCGAACCAAGTCAACAAATAGTCAAACTAGGTCAACAATAAGGCTATATAGGTCAACTGGTCAAACTTAGGCTATCAAGGGTCAATTTGGTCAATGGTCAACTATTGGTCAACTTTACGGTTTGGTCAACTAAGTTAATCTTAGTCAACTAAGTCAAACTCTAGTCAAGCTAGGTCAATTGGTCACATATTGACTCAATGTTGACTTTTGGTCAACAGTCTAGTCAACTTGAACTATTTAGTCAAACTAGTCTATCTAGGTATCCCTATATAACATCACTATATATATATATATATATATATATATATATATATATATATATATATATACTACCCTAAATATATATACAAGTCTCTCAAAGCATATATATTACACTATATATATAAGGTAGACCCTCTACTTAAACCCATAACCTATAGGTTTCATATAGAGATATTTCCTATACAATACCTCTCTAACTCTCTAACACACGATACCCAAAATACGAGTTTCTCAACCCTACTCCTCACACACTAACTCTAACTCTAACTCAAATCTAACTCACATACTCCACTCTCACACTCATCAACCAAGTCAACTCACCCTCACTTAACTCACTCATGGCCTAAAGGCCAAGTAACACTCACACTCTAATACACAACTAACTAATCCTTTACTAACCTCACACTCACCCTCACTATGCTCTAACACCTAACTCACATAACTGGGTTCAAGGGCTGCCTAGTGCAGCCCCTACTATTGCACTGTTGGATAACAACATGCCAAGCCAGGACAAGAAAGGCCAAGCCAATCTCAGGCAAGCCAAGGCCAAGTCCTGGCAACCAACTCACTCCCAAAGCCCACAGTTCGTAACCTATGCATAACATTATTCAAAAGAGGGAAGGAAGAGACTGTTGGACTGAGACCAACTGCTTATTCTCAGTTTTACACTGCATTTTAAACTTAGGTATCATAACATTTAAAAGCTCAAAATTAGTGTTAACATTACACAGTTGAATAACATGTTCCAGAAATCAGCCTTGAACTCAAAATCTGTTTTCGAACTTGAAACCCATTTTCCAATATCAGTACAACAGAGCAAAACCATAACAAAAAATAGTTTCAATTATAACTCAATCTCAGAATTCAATTTTAGTTTTATGAAGTATCAAAAATATTACAGTTTTGATTCCAAATCCCAAATCCTATACCAAATCAATTCAAAACCAAATACAGGTACATACAGAGGTGAGTCACATGTTCTCGTGTCGGGGGGGGGGGGGTCTATTCGTGTCCATACAGTTAAGAATCGTGTCCAATTCGTGTCCCAAAACCTGGTCGAACACAGTGTTAGAGACGGTGCAGTGTACTGTCTCGTGCACGTGTGTCGAGTCATAAGGGACACGACACACACAACCAAAAGTGTCGTGCATGTGTCCACTGATAGTCTAGGTCCAGGTCTAGGGTTAGGGTAGCCTGACACGAGTCCAAGTGTCCTCGTGTCCATGCACGAAGTGCATATCAGAGGAGGAATTTCATGTGTGCACAGTGTATATAAAATCAGTGTGATCGAGTTTTCTCTCGAACCACTCGATAATATCGCATAAAACTTGGTCAGCCTAGTATCAGACATATGTCCTACATGTCCACCAAGTTTCAGCCCTCTACGTGTCGTGTCATGTCCTCCCGTGTCCAAATACGTGTCCAAAATAGGGGAAAAATTGACTCAGTCGATTAGGGTTGTGATCTACACACTAAGGACTACACATATATGAAAATAGTTTCACAAATGGTGAACAAATGATTGGTTTAGGCATTTCATCAAATACCTATTCACAAATACCGATACGTGTCCGATACGCATACCTACTGGACACGAATTCCTACAAAACTTGAGGGACAACTAGGGTATACCTAAATAAATGCAACTATGGAAAGAAATTAGGAATTCATTAGGGTTTGTAGTATTTTACCTATTGAGAGTTCAAACTCAATGAAAAGGCTCCTAAGTGAGTTGTTCCCTCCACAAGCTATAGCCAAGAGCTCTTCAAATCCTTACTAGCAAGCCTCCACTAGCCTCCTCTACTATTGTGAATCTCAATGCAAGAGAGTAGCCTTAATTTGGGATTAATTTGGATAAAGGGGGAGAATTTTAGGGAAGAACAATTTAGGGTTTCTTTGTAGGTGTTAAAAGAGGCAAGTGGCTACTAAATGATACTTTATAGGAGAGAAAAATACTACTTGTGGCGGCCACAATAGAAATTAGGATTAGGTTTAGATATAGATGAGTGGCTAAGGCTTCTCCACCAAATTTTAATTCCTCTCATTGGTTCAATTTAGTCCTAAGGCTTTTTTTTACAAACATCCTAATGAGAAAATATCCTACTTAGAAATATCTAGATATTGCTAATCTTGTCACTTAGTTGGATATCCTAATCAAGATTCTAAGCTCATGGCTAATCTAGATCAGGCTAAGATTCTAGGTCAAGTCTCAACTAAATAAATAGCGCATAATTAATTAATCAAATTTTGTTTTAATTAAAAGTCAAAAATGACCAAAATACCTTTAAGATAAAAAGTGGTAATTTGAAATTCTAATCACATGACTAGGCTTCCATGGTCATGGTTAGTCTTTAGGCTTAGCAATTCTAGGGTTACACTAGTTAACCATCAAAATCATATTTCAATATTTGATATAGTTTTAAATTAATTAAAACTCACTAAAAATCATAACATGAATTAAATCCTAATATTGAATAATCAAATTATAAAAGTTCAAAATTACCCTCATTTTAGAAAAGTGGGTGTTACAGAAAGTCTCGAAATGGCATTTGCCAGGATCACTGATATGCTTACCAGTATCATGGCAGTCCAAACTACTGGGGCTGTTCTTCCACCTCAACCGAACGTCTCAGCACACGCTAGTCCGGCTCACAACAATAACCCTCCTTCACTACAAAAGGAGTATCATTCCGTTGCGCCTCCTCCAAATCCAATAAATGTTGGGGGTGGTCCTTCGCCAACGACGCTTGACGACCGTACAACACCCGTTTCTCAACATCTGCTCAATCAGCAGGATGCAATCGATTCTCTTGTTGCCCGTCTCGATACCATCTCACACAAAGACGAGCTTCAGAAGATGGGGATATCTCATCCTTTTCGTCATGAATGGGAGAATGCTACTTGCTCTCCTAACTACAAGCCACTGACGCTAAATTCATTGGACGGGATGACTTCTCCTCGCCAACATATGACATATTTCAACATGCAGACTCTGCACTTACCAAGGGACGATCCGTTCTTGTCAAAGTTATTTATCAGCACCTTGTAGGGGGTAGCTTTTGAATGGTTCTGCAGTCTGCCTGACGGTTGCATTAATTCCTTTAAAGACTTGGAGAGGTTATTCTTCAACAGGTTTTATGAGAGCGGCATGCATGTTAGTATGTCCACCCTCATCGAGACCAAGCAAAGGAGGAGTGAGTCTGTTATTGCGTTCATCGAGTGCTTCAAGCGACTAGCATTGAAGATGCCCTTCGGTATACCAGACTTAGAGCTTATGGATACTTGTCGACATAACTTTCTTCCTACAGTAAAGTTCTGTCTGGGTATACATAAGTATGATACATGGCCCTCTTTCATCGGGGCTGCTGATGCTGCTGAGAATGATGTCCCCAATCTGGAATTACTGGGGTTGAAGACACCCAAATCTGAAGACAAAAGCAAGCACCCCCAAACTATCCCTGTCCATTGGGGTAAAGGGAAAAAAGTCTTAAAGGTTGACACTTCCAAGGGAGCTTCAAATTCTCAAGACGCTCCCAACAAATCCAAGAAGACTTTCTCCTTTGACGAAGATGATGTTATTACCATTTTTCACACATTGATGAAGGATAATAAACTAACATTACCTCCACAACGACGTTCTACAGAGGCGAACCAACTCAATGATCCCAAGTATTGTCTTTAACATCAGTATGTGCACCATCCTACCAAGGATTGCATCGTCCTGAAGAAGAAGATACAATATCTTATCGACAGCCAAGTTATCAACCTCGAAGCTGAAGACAAGGTCGTATCTTCTAACAAGATCTCTCTTCAATTTGGTGACTTTCCTCCCACATAAGTCCCAGACGGCGTAGTCCCAATCCCCAAGACAGTAATGGAAGTCGTCAACTTGCCGCCAGCTTGTGACTCAACATCAACGTTGGTGCCACTCACGATCGGACGTGGCAAGATCATGTGGGTCCATCCAGACCTTGTGTAAGAAATGACGCAGGGGGTGGTGTCTCCCAAAGCAAAGAGGGGCAAAAAATATAAGTCATGCCATATGGTGTCTTCTCCCATTTACAAAGTTTTATCTGGCGAGACGCGATCTGGAAAGACTTACCTGCGGACTTATGACCCCGCACAAGAAGACGCAGTGCCTTCTCAAGCTTCTGCTGCACCCCACAAGTTCAGAAGTTGGTCCATCTAAGTCTTCAACTACCGACAAAGCTGAGTAGAAGGAGACGAGATTTGACAAGTCTCTGAAGGTACCTACTCCCGAAGGCATGGATCGGCCTTATAACTTTGACATACTGGCACAGCTGGCCAATACACCTGCTAGGTTGTCTTTGTTCGATCTACTGCAACTCTCAAAAGAGACGTGGAAAGCTTTAAGTGAGGCATTACTATATACCGACTCTTATCTCACTGAAGTCAAAGCTTCCGCTGAAGATCCTGTCTCCTGTCTTCACTGTCATAGCACTATGGAAGTGGTGCTCAACATCACCTTTTCACAAGAGGATATGCTACTAAAAAACAATCGTCATGATAGACCTCTGTACTATATAGGATATATCGGGACGATTAAGGTGGATCGGATGCATATCGATCTAGGTTCCTCCCTCAGCATCATCTCTAAAAATTTACTCTAAATTCTAGGGATCCCTCTACACAAGCTGTCTGCAACCAATATAACTATTATGGCTTTCAATGCTGGAAGAAGCCACCCGCTGGGCAAGATCCATCTCAAGTGCCAAATTGGTGATCTCCGAACAGAGGTTTCTTGCTATGTAATTGATGCCAATGTGTCTGACAACGTCTTGTTGGGATGTCCGTAGATACACGAGAACATAATCGTTCCTTCTACCCTTTACCAGTGCTTCAAGTACGTCAACGGTGATGGCATCGTGAAGACGGAGTTTGTCGATGTCGATCCTTTTAAGGGTATTGAAGCCTACTATGGAGATTCGGTACTTTACCAATCTCAGCCCTCCAAGGATGACGGCAATGAAGCTGACGATGAAGCTGAAGTGAGTTCATCCGCCAGTGACGGTTCCCTGGTTATCCGAGTCAAAGGACGTACTACTCCAAAAAGTACTCCAAATCCTCTCACCATCTGGGTTAAAAAAAAGCATCCTGACATTGTCAAGCCATTGACCATCACTCTTCGCAAAACAACTCGGATGGAACCTGCTGAAGTTGTTCTCCCAATCCTGACGAGTTACCCTACGTGGTAAACTTAATCAAGTCTGTGACTCCTGTTCCGGACAATGATCCCCTCAATGAGTATATCAATACTCAAAATAATGTATCTTCAGTGGATGATGTTATCTCTGAAGAAGAATATGCATATTTTCTAAGTAAAGGTTTATCTTTGAATTACTCCGATGTCTACCAATCTGTAAATCAGTACATAGATACATTGTATGCCCTAGAGCATGGCATAGGACCACATCTCTGTATGCCAGTTACGATGCCTCGTCTACGAAAAAAGTTTGGCCAGAAGATATCCACTACTTCATCGTTCCGGCGAGAAAGAAGGGTGAAGAATTGATAATCTTCGGTCGAATAATTGGCGAAAAAAAGTTCGTTCTAGACTTTACTACTCTCAATCGCAACACTAAAGCTGACTATGATTCTGGAAAAATGCAACTTTACCGATATAGTTGGCAGGCAAAGAATATCATCAAGAACATGAGATATGATATAAAAAGCGACCAGGGACTAAACTATGGTCAATGGCGACTATTGCCAATAAGTCACTTTGCTCCTCTCGGCAAACCCAAGAATTATTATCAACAAAACGGTATTTATTTGGGTTACATTACTCCTCCAACAACTCCTGATGGATCAGACGTCGAAGTGGATCGTTGTTCTCATTCTACTGATTCCTACCTCTGGGATTCAGACTCCAGCATTAGAGACATGTTCAAAGCAACTTTGTCCGTCAACATGGTGTCAGTTGACCAAATTGCAAACGATGTCCAATCAATCGAGCTCGAACAATGGGCTCAAAAGATGGACACCTGATGGGAGTTACATTTCGAACAACGTGAACCACCTACTGAAGACGAAGTCGTCCAAGTCAATTTAGGAGATGAATCATGTCTTAAACTAATCTTTATCAGCAAAAGTCTGTTTAGTGAAGAACGACAATCTCTTATACAGCTTATAAGAGAATACATTGACATCTTTGTATGGAGCTATAAGATATGCCAGGCTTAGACCATAAAGTTGCTATGTACCACATAAATATCTCGTCTAAAGCTAAGCCAGTGAAGCAGCAACAACGACAGTTTCGACCAGATATCATGGAGGCCATCGAGAGTGAAGTCAAGAAGCTTATTTCAAGTGGGTTCATTCGCGAAGAACAACACCCTGACTGGGTCGCTAACATTGTTCCAGTCATGAAAAAGAACGATAAAGTTTGAGTCTGTATCGACTAACGTGATTTGAACTCTGTATGCCCAAAAGATGAGTTCCCTTTACTGATCACAGACGTAATGATCGACAATACTTACGGCTTCGAGCTGATGTCCTTTATAGATGGGTTCTTAGGCTACAACCAGATCAAGATGTTCCTCGATGATGAGAAACACACATCTTTTCGAACATCGTTGGGGGTTTACTACTATACGGTGATGCCCTTCAGATTAAAAAATGTAAGGACGATATACCAGCGAGCCATGAACACAATTTTTTGCAATCATTCGCGTAAAACAGTAGAGTGCTACGTAGACAATTTCGCAGTTAAAAGTCATCTCAAGGGCAACCACCTCTAAGATTTGAGAATGGTGTTCGAACTAATGCGTGCACACCAACTCAAGATAAATCCAACCAAGTCTTTTCTGGGAGTCTCCAGCGGCAAGTTCCTTGGTTTTGTTATCACTTCAAATGGTATACATCTTGACCCGAAGAAAGTAAAAGCTATCCTCGATATACGTCCTCCAAGAAATTATAAAGAGCTACACGAACTTTAAGGAAGGCTAGCCTACATCAGATTCATTTTAAATCTTTCTGGAAGGTGTCAACCGTTTACTCAGCTCATGAAGAAAGGAGTATCTTTCGTCTGGACTGAACAATATCAACACACATTTGATGACATCAAGAAGTATCTCACAAGCCCCCCAGTGTTGGTGGCTCCTATAATGGGAAAGCCTTTCTTGTTATATGTCCGCGCTATGGATCATTCCCTTGGTGCCCTATTAGCTTAGAAGAGTGAAGGCGGCCATGAACAGATAATCTACTACCTCAGCCGTACGATGGTGGGTGCCGAGCATAGATACACGACTGTGGAAAAGGAATGTCTCGCACTGACGTCACTATGTGTCTGGGCAGACTATCCATATCATATCTAAAGTCAATCCTCTCAGAATACTCATGACTAAATCGGGTTCTCTTAATTCCCGTTTAGTTACATGGGCAATGCTATTGACTCTATACAATATGTTGTTCGTCCTTCAGAAGGCAATAAAAGGCCAAACATTAGCTAATTTCTTAGCAGCTCATCCGGTGCCAGAATCTTCCAAACTCTACGATGTAATCCCGGATGAAGTGGTTGAGTCTAACATCGCAACTGAGGAAATCCCTATTTGGCGAATGTTCTTTGACGGTGCATCAAGCACAAGACCTAAAGGAAATATCGTGGCCGGAGTAGGCATCGTGCTTGTGTCACCCAACCACCTGGTTATACACCGTGCATATTCTCTCGTGGAACCTTGCACCAACAACGTGGCCGAATATAACGCTCTATTGATCAGCCTTCAATTGGAAAAACAACTGGGAGTTGACTATCTAGAAGCTTACAGCGATTCTAAGCTAATAGTTAGTCAGGTCCGAGGGGATTATGAAGTTCGTTACGACGATCTCATCCCATATCACAAAGCGACAATCGATTTGGCTTCTACCTTCGCTGGATTCTTCATTGAGCACGTGCCGCGATTACAGAATATAGAAGCATATGCTTTAGCCGGTCTTGTTGCTTCCTTGACCGTCTCTACCAATACTCAGCATTCGATCACAGTGTCTGGTCGAGAGTTATTCTGTGTGAAAGATGCCTTACATATTCATCACAGTTATGCAACAGAAACGAACGTTGACGTCAAAGACTGGAGATTTCCTTTCATAGACTATACCGTCTACGGAATCTTCCCTGAGGACCCAAAGGAAGCAGTGTCTGTCCAAAGATGATCCCTCAGATTTTACTATGATACAGCTACCAAAATGCTGTACCGACGCTCTTACGATCGGCTATTGTTACGATGTTTATCAGACACAGAAGCCGAACATGCACTCCATGAGGCTCACGATAGAATTTGTGGTGCACATCAACCAGGCCCTAAATTTCAAGATCGCCTCAGACGAATCGATTATTATTGGCCCACGATGATAGCAGATGCTACTGAATATGCAAAGAAGTGTAGGGCTTGTCAGTTCTACGCTGATTTTATTCATCAAGCTTCGGAGTTTCTACACCCGACGGTGGCATCTGGCCTTTTGAAGCCTGGGGTATGGATGTCATCGACCCAATCAGCCCGTCATCCTCTAGAGGACATCAGTTTATCCTAGCTATAATCGATTACTTCTCCAAATGGGCGGAAGCTATACCGCTCATCGAAGTAAAGACGTTAAACGTGATCAGTTTCATCAAACATCACATTATCTACCACTTCGACCTACCTCATAGGATCATCTATGATAATGGTCCACAATTCGCGAGCCATACATTCTATCGGTTCTGCGATAAAAATCAAATTCAGAATGTAGCCTCTACTGCTTACAATGCAACGGCTAATGGGTTAGCAGAAGCCTTCAATAAGACTATTATCAAACTTCTCAAGAAGTTCGTGTCTTCAAACAAGCGCGATTGGAATGAGAAGCTCGTCGAATGTCTCTGGGCCTATCGTACAACGATCCAGACTCCAACAGGCAGTACGCCATTCTATCTGGTTTATGGGAGTGAAGCAGTTCTTCCCCTAGAAATCCAGATTCCCTCTCTTCGAGTAGCCTTAGCCAGTGAGTTGACTGCCGAAGAATGTTATCGCCTGCGACTACAAGAGCTGAAGTGCTAGACGAAAAATGCTTATTAGCTCAACAGCGTATTGAGCTATACCAAGCACGCCTTTCCAGAACCTTCAATAAAAAGGTGAAGGAAAAAAATTTCAAGTTGGTGATCTGGTCTTAGCAGTGAGAAGACCAATGGTCATAACGCACAAGACAAAAAGAAAATTCCAGCCTAAATGGGAAGATCCTTTCGTTATAGAATCAGTGTATTCTAACGGTACGTATCGACTAACCAAGCCTGATGGTGACTTGCTCATGATGCCGATCAACAACAAATTTTTGAAAAAATATTATGTGTAACCTTCATGAACAACGTTCACATATACCCTGTTTCAGTCATGTAAATGTACAGTGTAATGTTTATGTGATTCAAAAAAATCATCCAACTATTATCCGCATTTCAAGAGCCTCGAGTACGCCATAGATAATAGGTCCTCTAAAAAAGATTCTCCAGTAGAATTATCTTTGTTTTGGACTCTGTCCAAACTTGGTCTTACGAAAACAGTCATGTCCATATTACCTCTGAACTATTTTCTGATAATTATTTCCCCAGTAGAATAATTAAGAAATGTTTTTCCACGTCCATATAACCTCTGAGCAAAGCATTCGTCAAAGATAATCACGTCCATGTTACCTCTGAATTATCCATTCCTACCTAATGTTATATATCCATTCACGTCCATATTACCTCTGGTCAGATACAAAATATTCTTTGCTATTACGTCCATATTACCTCTATTAGTAGCTTCTTTCAACTTATTATCTATATTCAAGAACCTTGAATATAAAACGGATAATAGGTCCACATCAAATTACCCAGCAGAATACCTACCAGAAATATCTCTACTACGTCCATATTACATCTAGTTCGGATATTTCACAAATCATATTCATCAGTTCAAAAAGCCAAAAGATTCTTTATTTGAATCATTCCCAAAAAGACAGAATACAAGAGTTTCTCGGCTAAAAATAGCCAATTACAAAGACTTAAGGGATACACAATAGATCGATGCTATCCCTCAGAGCCTTGATTTCATCTTGAGATTTAACATTAGCACGACGACGTGCTTCTTCCTGCCGAGCAGCTTCATCCTTGAAAGGAATCAGTTTCATATGCTCCTCTTCCAACTTCACCAGCTGAGCCTTCAATTGGTCTAAAGTTGTGGCAGTCGCAGTAGCCTAAACTATATAATCTTCCTGTTCAGACGCAACTGTTCGTAAGTCCGCCTCAAGCTAGGTAATCTCTTTGTGAAGCTGCGCAATCTGATTGTGCCTTTCAGTGATCTGGATGACCAGTTTATTCTTTGAGGCAATACGAGCCCTACATACAGCATCAAACTGCTCATACTGATCAGCCAGCTCACTGATCTCTTTAGCCAACGCCTCCTTCCTCGCCTAGAAAGTAGCCTCTTTCTCTTCAAGAGCCGCAATTAGAGCCACGTCCTCCTCAAGAAACAATGATGTTAGGCTTTGCTGACTGACTTCTCGGAGTTTGGCCACTTGATTTTCCAGGTCAGCTATGACCTTCCTTAAAGCATTAGCTCGCACTTCATAGATAGCAATGCTTTCAAGGGCTATCACCTGGCATTCAACAACATCCTTCACAGGCCCGAAGGCGACGTTTCGGTTCAAAACTCCAGGAAGCTTTACTTTCAAAATGGAGTAGAAAGCTCTTATGACTTCCTGAGTCATCTTATCATCTTCAAAAGAGGTCGTTGGAGATAAAGCTTGATGGGGATCTGCTGTCCCAGGGAGAGCTACTTGGGATGAAGCCGAACCTGACAAATAAAGCAATATACATATCAGTGACAAAAAAAACTTACTCTAAAGAGTATGAAGGAGTTGTAATTTTATACCTCCTGCCGGCTCAATATAAACTAGAGCTAGGAAAATGAGAGCAGACCCAGGTCGCCCACTGTCAACATTAGCCAAAGCAGCATCAGGCTGCTTGCCTTCCATGGTCCCAGCTGGACCCGAAGCAGATTCAATAATGACCGTTTCGACGGGCCGATCAAAGACTTCTTCAGTAACTGATGCCGGTTTACTGGGAGAACCAAGGGCAGCGTCTTATCTAGCCCCGGTATCTGGGGCAACCTTCGTGCTTTGTTTCCTCTTCTTGTCTACATGGGAATATACGACGGAAGTCAGCCTCACAAGTTGCACGCAAAATTAAAGTCGAAAAATCTCATCCAAAAAAAAGTACAAGAATGACATACCCAGAGGAGGGTGAGATGATTGGACTTGATTTTTAACCAAATCTTTCATCATAGCTCCTATCGCAGATATATCTCCCAAAGAAATATCATAGGAGGGACTGGCTTTCTGATCGCCGTCATGGTCTAGTCCTTCGCCCTGATCATCCCTTTGCTCAAACCTTACAACTGAAGAAGACCCAGCTTCATCCATCGATTAAGGATGAACAGGGGACACCATTGTTATGTCCACCTCTTCAGACGAAGAAGCACCTGCCTCGGCCGTGACTTCAACGTCCTGCGTAAAGGACAAACGTAATGGTGAGAAAACTTCTAACGGTTTGACCAAAATGGCTATGGAGTCTAGGAAGGGATCTACCTCCCGAATGGTAACGGCCCGCGATGCCGTTCTACCTCTCCCGGTCTGCCGGGAAGATCTTCTGGGAGAAGGCGAGCCGACGCTCACATCCGTGACCTTCTTTCTACCTATGGAGTTAACAACCTTCTTCCATTTGGATTGTTGAACCAGCTCAGTGGAAGCTTTCCTCTTGTGAGGAGTATCAGGAGGAGGATCTTCAGTATCCTCTCTCTGAGGTACTGTAACAACCGGCTCCTCAAGAACGACTCTCTGTCGTGGCGCTGCAGCCGGCTCAGCTGAGGGTGCGGCACCTTCCCTTCTATGACCCCCCATTGCGCGCACTTGTCCTATATCGACAAAAGTGGGGGCAAGCCTAGTCCTTGATATTAAACTCTTCTCACGTTCATACCGAGGATGAAGGGTATTGACCTGAATATAGAACTTGGCAGCAGCAAAGAGCATATGGATTTCAGGCTTATCTTCTGGCAAGGTAAAAATTGACCCCGTACATCCGGTGTTGTAGTAACCCTATATACGTGCCCCGTCGATCAGGCTTCCTATCGACTATAGATGAGGGCTGGGGTTGCCCAAAAGAAGCTGGCTGTAGCCGAACTGCCGTGCAAAGCGACTCGGCATATAAGGTTCCAGGAAAGTGTGGTTCCTATTCCTGAGCACCAGATGGGAAGGCCTGATGGACTAGAGCTAACAAAACGCTCAGTAGGAAGGCTTGTAGTGAGTGCTCCCTCATCTACTAAAGTGTCTCCTGCACGGCCACTACCAGACGGAGGCGACACTTTGAAGAACTCATAATTCTGTTGGAAACTCAAAGCCTTTCTACAAACAGGCACCCCTGTGACGGTCCAGTCCGCATCTTTGAATCTCCGAAGAAAGGTATCTCCCGTCAAAGAGTCTGCCATCTGCCCGGCATTCATTAATCTGGGATAGTGCAGCACCAGCCATCCCATCAGGTAATGAAAGGGAAATTCAGTCCTGACAAAGTTCTTTCTACCATCAGACGTCACCGCATTAACAACAAAGTGTCGCAAGCCTCGTTGGATCGTGTAGACCATCGTAGGAAGCAGGGTAAGCTGGTATCCAAAGGCCAGCTTTACAGCTGAAAGTATCATACCACAGCTTATCCTTTCAATAGATCCTGAACCACTAGGGACTACACAATCGCAGAGCCATGTCATCAGAAAGGCGGCTAGCACAGCCTTTTCCGACAACTTAAACTTAGCCTGCCGGAAGAAATTACTACTAAAATACAACGATTTAGCGACGGCCGGATCCGTCGAAAATCCGTCGGCAGTTAACATTACCGACGGGTTAATTACCGACGGATATGGGCTGAAAAAATCCGTCGAGAATAACCTCGTCGCTAAAACAAGCTCGTCGCTAGTCCGCCGCTCTGCGACTAATTAGCGACGAATTTCCGTTGGCAAAATACAAACTTTTAGCGATGGCAAGCCGACGGCTTCCCGTCAACTTCGACTGTTTAAATATTTAATATATTCATATAATTAGCAACGGATACTACGTCGCCAAACCGTCGCTAACCGCGTATCAGAGGGTTTCTGATACGCAATATCCGTCGCTAAAGCGTCGCTAACCTCGATGGATTAGCGGCGGAGGAGCGACGGATAATACGTAGCCACGCTTCTGGAAATCTTTTATATTTCCAGAAAATGAACGACAGGAAATTCGTCGCCATTCCGTCGCATAGCGACGGATAATCCGTCGCTAAGCTGTCCCTATTTTGTATTCATACAATTAGCGACGGGTTATTTTATCGCTATGCTGTCGCGAGGATGTCGCTAAATACACGACCTCGTCGGATTAGCGACAATTTGGCGACGGATAATCCGTCGCCACTCTTCTGGAAATCTTCCATATTTCCAGAACTTGAGCGACGGGTATTCCGTCGCCATTCTGTCGCTCATCTGTCGCTATTTTGTATTCATATATTTAGTGAATCATCACTATGTTCAGTGTCTACTGCCCTGCGATCTGTCATCAGTTGCTCAATCTCAGATTTCGTCGAGGGCTTGCGAGTCGAAAAAAGACTGGGTCGTCTCCTTCTTCTCTAATGAAGATGTAGTTGGTCCAAGCTCTCGTATGGGGAAGGGACCCCTCAGTCTTACCCTTCTTTGTGACTTGGTGACAAAAGCACTAGTGACAGAGTAACTCTTTGTACACCTCCATCATCTCGGAGTTCTCTCTTTCCAAATCCAAGGGCTCCTCATCAAAGGGGACGTATTCTTCATATGGCTCGGTCCTCCAGGGAAGTTTTGATATCGCCTGCATCTCGTGAAGAGCCAGACCCATCTTCCCACACGGAGTGAAGAAGGTACATGTGTGATAGTTGTATAACTCCACAAACGAGATAAATATAGGCCAATTAACCTTAATGCCATATTGGGTGGCTCTAATAACATAAAAAGGCCAGTAGCTTTTAGGGTGGCCTCGTAAGTCGAGAGCACCCATTAAGAAAGGTCACTCCAGAACGGGACAGAGTATCTCCAACCTTTCATCCACAGCTTCTCTCTCGGATACGACTCCTTCTTTGACAGCATCAGGTTGGAGAGAGTCTCAGCAGCATAAGGAGGAAGATCAGTCGGGACATCATTTATTATGGCCCCAGGATGCAGCCCCCTCATGGAGTAGGACATAGAGCCCTTGACACACTTAAAAGTGTCCTTCTTCCGGTCACCGAAGTTAAATTGTATCCTTCCAAAGATGACCCCATGCAGTTCAGGGGTCAGGTCCCATTTTATTTCCCTCCGCACAGCTAGATCAGTAAACGCCGATAGAGGGTATTGGCGCTTCATCGATGGTAACCATATCCCTTGGTTATTTAACCTGACCACCAGAGGGTCTTCTAGACATATTGCCTCTTCGGCCTAAAATCCCAGGTTGTCACCAAATAAGAAGTAAGGTCTCTTGAGGCTCCGTGCCCCTCCGAGCATGAACTTCTCATCGTTCATCATCTGTTTGAAGAACATTTTTTACTATTCAAGCATAGCGATCACCCGCACCGAAGGTTGGTCATGGCTGATCTTCACCTGGGCATTTCAGACCATTGCAGTGACGAGGCTTGAATCTAGAGCATGGCGGGCAGAGCCAAGAGGAATCCCACCAGGAACTGGGACAACCATGTCAACTGCAAAGACAGAAGAAAAAGTCAGACTTAGAATCTATAGAAAAAAGAGCTAAGTACTGGAGAAATTCTATACGCTATGATCTTATGCGCCCAAAGGGCATGTGGGCACATAAGCACCTTTAAAGCACATGCTCTGTGTGGGCGCATGACATAACAAAGTATGTGGGCGCATGACACAAATGTGTAGGCACATAACACAACAAAGTGTATGGGCACATGCATCTGTGGGCGCATAAGACTGCTCATAAAAGGAAGTGTTTGCTTTGGACGCATATCGATGGTTATGTGCCCAAGCAGAGAGAAGTCCGAGCATCACAAATTAACGTTCGAGACTTCACTTTTTGAGACATTTCCTCACCCAGGATGGGGTCTTGAACCAGATGAGATGCTGCCAAAGGAGGAGAACTAGCTGCTGCAGCCTTCTTGCCCTTTGCAGACTTCTTGGGAGTTGAAGTAGCCTTGGGAGATATGATTGCTCAAAAGAGTAAAAGAAAAAACACTTTAAAATTTCTGAAGAAGAAGAGGAAAGAATGAACTTTCTCTCTCCTTAAGGCCTATTTATAGGCACAAACGGGGAGTTATGCGCCCACATGGCCTATGCGCCCGCACGATTTATTCGTCCATATGGTCTATGCACCTACGTAGAGATTCGATCATTTGCAGATTGTGCGCCTGCTATTTGCTGATGCAGACTACGCATAGACATCGCATAAAGAGCGGACCTTTTCAAATTCCGTTCCAAAACGAGTCTATAGCTTCAGATTTCCAAGGAAGATCTCAACAGCCACATTTCGAAAGCCTGACAAACATCTATGCGCCCAAAGGAGTCATACCCATTATGCGCCCATGAAGCTAGTAAAGTTTTTTCCCATACTTTTTTTAAAGTATTATGACACTTGTTCGAGTCTCAAAAACTTTGAAGGGGGTCTTGTAGAAGCATAAAAAATATAAGGCTATGTATCCTATATGAAGAAGAATACTATGCACCTACATGGCAAAAGGAGCTATGCGCCCACATAACCAAAGGGAGGCTATGCGCCCACATAACCAAATGGAGGCTATGCGCCCACAAGATCAAAAAGGGGCTATACGCCCACATTATTTTCATGCAGATCAAACATGCATCCAAGTGTGGGCGCATAAACTTGCTCCCATACTATGTGCCCAATGCAGCAGATCCCTACGACTTAGTCAACATCCACGATCAGTCATGCACCGAAGTATGCGGCCACGTCAATCTCCACGAGCAATCGTGTACCGAAGCATGCGGCCACATCAAACCCACGATCAACCCACGATCATCCAGTTTCCATGCGCCTATACCCTATACGCCGAAAGGGGTATTATGCACCCACAGTGAAATCAGTATATTTTTTACCTATGGGCGCATAACAGTCATTTCAGTGCAAAACAACTATAAATAGGGGTCTCATGCCTCTTCAAAAATACAGAACGGAGAGCATTTCAAGAGCCAAATTGCTGCCCTTCTCGCCAGTGAGCCGAGAGTTAGCAATTTTCTTAGGTTTTCTCCCACTTTTGTAATCAGAGTGTCAACGGAGTAACGGAGCAACTGCCGCTCGATCTCCATCATCCCATTCCCCAGAATTCTTTTTGTACTCGAGGATCCTCAGTGTAGGATCTCTCAGGCGTACTCGATTTGTGGTGCCTTGCGCCAATAAGATAAGACGACGTTTGTAAGCCCTCTGAAATTTAGGGTTTATTTTAAATTTTCTAAATGAATTATTTTCAATAAATATTTTATTATAATTATTTTTGATTATTAAATGTTCTTTTCCGTGACTTTGACTTCTGGAGCGTCAGAGATACCAATCTCTGGAAACTCTCTTTAGGAGTTTTGTAGTAGACCAGATTATCTTTATTTTGGTATAAGGTGTCCCACTCAAACTCGTTCCCTTGTGCGCTGTTTGCATCGCACAATTTTCGAGTCAATTTAGGCCAATTGATTATCTACCGTAAAAACCTGATTTAACTTCCAATTTAATTTCAAGGCCTGACATCGATCTAATCTAATCAACCCAATATATGGTTCTGACCTGTTTTGAGCCTACTATGCGCGTGCCACTTACGTGCCACCCAATTGATCTCCCTTGTGCTCCTATTTCACCCATGATTATAAATAACTTAAATTTATAATTATGATCAAACCCTAGCCCAAACTCTATCGAACCTGATCCAATGCCCAACCAGATTTTATGTGTTCCCTATCATGACTACCCGAATATCCCAGATAATTTCTCTTTTTTTCCCTACTCTAAATATCTCTTTTTCTCTCCCTATTTATTTAAATATCTCTACTTTATTTAAAATATCTAACTCTCTCTCTCTCTCTCTCTCTCTCTCTCTCTCTCTCTTTTCTCTCTCCTCCTTAAAACACTCCCACAATTCTACCCATACCAACACACAACCCCCATCACCAGCACAACACCCCTCCCTCTCAACCGACTTTACCCTCTCTCTCTCTTTCAAATATCTATTTCTCTCTCTCTAAAATACATATAACTCTCTCTCCTTTAAATATAACACACTCTCTCTTACTAGCACAGAAACACACCCCCTACAGCCGACACCCCCTCCTCTCTTTCTTTAATTTTCTTTCTCAACTCCTTCTTCTTCATGGCTTCATCACCACCATCACAAGCACCACCATCACCATTATCATCATCATCCCCACCACCATCACTACTCACCACCACCACCACACCATCACCACTACCCCGAACCCCGTACGCCGCACGTCGCCACGGCCACCACTACCGTTGTCGTGCCACTGCCGAGCCCCGGCCTGGACCGTCGCCGTGCCAAACAGTAGCAGCAGCAGCTGTAATAACAACAGCAGCAGCAGCTGCAATAACAGCAGCAGCGGTCGTGCCACCGCGTGCCCCGTGCCGCCGCGAGCTCCCCTTGCCTCCGACGAGCCTGGGCGACCACCCCGGGTGTGTCCCTGGCCTCCCGATGTGTGAAACACACGATTCGTGCATTTGGCACGAGATCCCATCGACGCGCGCGAGTTTTGAACTCAAAATTCATGTTTCGTTGCAGAGACTTCGCACACATTTTTTGAGAAATTCGACCGTTGGATCGACGAAATATTTGCTCCATCACAATATCGGTATATACCTCTACACTCCCCTCAAGTTTTGTCCGTTAATTTTGTCGTTTGATACATCAAAATCGGCCACCAAGTTGACACTTTAAATTGTTCTATTTTTGGACAATTTTGCGGAGCCAACTTCGTCAGCTCGTAACTCCGCCGTCACAGCTTCGTTTGACATACTACCAGTTTCTGTACGTAACTGGTATAACCCTCTTCCTGCCCCTTAAGTTTAGTTTCATTGTGAGCACGTTTGGTTGGTCGAATTCGACGCCAAAGTTGGCCGTCTGGATTCTTAATTTTGTACTTATAAAATTCTATTTTTGAACCCGGGACTCTGGATTCAATTTCTGACACAACCAGTAGACTCGTGGCAACGTTCTGGCACGATTTCATATAAAGTTTGCTTGATTTGGAGGACGTGGGCCCTGACACGCATTTTGGTGCAAAACGGGTCCCACAGTCCGAGTCAACGTGTCATTTTGAGATCGGCTCTTCGGAATCCAATTCCGGATATACCGTTAAGTTCATATCATCATTCTGGACTCGTTGACATATAATTTGCTGAGTTTTGAAGACATTGGCTCCGACACGTATTTCTGTGCAAACCGGATTCCAAATGTCCGGGTTAACATGTCATTTTGTGATCGGGTCATCGGAATCCCATTTCGGATATACCATTGGGTTCGTATTATCATTCTGGATACGTGAATGTATAATTTGCTAGGTTTTATAGACTTCTATCCTGACACGTTTTTCTGTGCAAAGTGTGTCCAACGGCGGACATTATTTTGACCTAAAATTACTATTTTGCCCCTGTGTCCAAATTAGACTTATGGACAGGCTATTCTAGCTAATTTGACCATTCTGGATGTGTTGGTGATATTTGTTTTATCATCCGACGACATCTGTAGATTTTTCTTATGTATCATCTTTAATTTGTAATTAGTTATTATTATTAGTATATATTTATATGCTTGGGTTTTGTGAAACTCTAAAGTGATCCTTGTGTTTCTAAGGACCCTAAGTGTTGGTTTAGATATAGTGTCACCCCACATTGGACTTTTATGCTAGGTCACCACTTAGCTAGTGTCCAGTTAGGAGTCGTGTCACACCACTAGTGTAAAATCTTGAACATAGTTTAGAGACTGAGATTGTGTATCATTTTGACAGGACATCGAAAATCTATATCTTCATACTCTTGCCTTGCTCGAGGCGAGTACCCCTACAAACTCTATTTTACTGCATATGATAATGAATTGTGTATGAACCATGCTAATACAATGATTTAAACTGAAAACCATAGCTTACAGGTTTTATATATCTAGAGTATGCTTCACATGCTTAAATTATACTCCTCTCGGGATCTTTAACATGCTTTATACTGCTCCCAGTATCTTTCACATGTTTTATACTGTTCTCGTATCTCTCACATGTTAGAATCTGGGTTATGGGAAAACTGATAGTTGAGTACGTGATCATGCCCCCTCTACCGTACTCGAGCAAGGTTTTATTTTATATGTTACCGTGCCGTAGGCTTTTCTCAAAGCTGTATTTGTGCGTAAGTATATCTATCGCCTTATCACTTGTACGGAAGTACATTTTATTTACATGTGCCCCCCGCACATTGTATACCTATTGACGATCACGTACCTGCTCCAGTTTTAAACTATATATATACATATGTCGCCATGATAAATGTATTCCTGACATGATAGATCTGTGATATGACATGATTGTGATACGACATGAGATATGACACGATTCTTATTTATTACATCTCTTTTCATTCCATGCTCAGTATGTTTAGTTTGTAGAATCAGTACTTGCTCCCATCCTGACAAGATAACATTGTAGGCATACTTTCGGAGGAAGATTTGTTCTGTGATCTTTTCTATGGACCCACTACAGAGGACCAGGTCATTGCTCCCGAGGAAGTCCCCGCAGGGAACCTCGCTTGGTAGTCTCGCTTAGATTCTTTTTGGCTTAGTTATTGAACTGTTTAGACTATATCTTGTAGTCACTGGACTTTGTCTCCAGTTTGATACTTTGGATGTTTATTATTAAGTCTTTACTTATTTTAATTTCGCTTATAGATGCTGTGTTGTGATGAACCTTTTAAATATGATATTAGAACTGTTAGCAACTTAGATCCTTTATTGTCTATACTTAGAACAGCTTACTACGCTTTAACCAAGCGTAGGCTGGACATGGCTCGGCCTGGCCCAACAATTTGGGTAGCGGATCGTGACATATTTTTAGTGGCGGCCCATGCAGGTCGAGACTTAAGTTGTTTGGTTACGTTATTGTACCAAGCATGCGTGTAATTAGGATCTTAGGACAACTTGTTAATACTAGGGATAATAATTAGAACACCTAGAGGATTTTTAGGATTGCAACATAGGAAAACTCATCACAGCATATGACCATTAACTATATTTAGTCTCTTGCTTAAAATTCTGTAGATTACAATTTTTACCATAATAGTACCCTTGGGATAACCCCTGAGGATCTCACTCTAATCTTTTCTCAAAATCTGTTTCCACTTGTTTCCATTTGCTCTTCCTTAATTCGTTGTTGAAATTGATTTCTGATTTTCGTTGTTGACTTTGATCTTGCATCGTGATAAATTTTGTGGATTAAATTGTGATATATCCTGATAAGGTAAATGTCTGCTTTAGTTATGGAGTTTAGAATTTATCGCAGCCATATTAGCTAGTATGACAAAAACATAGGGCTTGATTTTGGGTATACTTATCTTAGTTATGGAATTTAGATTTTCTCGCAGCCATACCGGTTGGCGTGGCGAGGATTCTAGATAACATGATTATAGGGTGTATACCTTAGTTATGACTCTATCGTTTATTGCATCTAAGCTTACTGGTGTGGCAAAAATTCTGGCAACATAATTTCAGGAAGACATATATGGTTATCAGATCATATCTCAACTTGGTTCGCTTCGTTATGACCGAATGAGCAAAAATAAATTCT
The DNA here is from genome assembly GCA_029216955.1 of Iris pallida. Classification (NCBI taxonomy): domain Eukaryota; kingdom Viridiplantae; phylum Streptophyta; class Magnoliopsida; order Asparagales; family Iridaceae; genus Iris; species Iris pallida. Next base: position 8,256,516 of record JANAVB010027598.1, read on the forward strand.
TATTATCATTCTTTTTTGTCTTGATTAACTCTGTTGTATCTACATCCACAACTAGGATTACAGGTTCTCTAGGACTCTCCGACATGATTACTTTCATGTTATCTTTTTGGACATAATTGTTTTTATGTTCCATCTTTCCTATGACTTGACTAAACTCTTCTTCGTAACCTCTTGGGTAATTCTTCTCGTCCTTCTCAGTAATTGTTGGAAACGCCTTATAGATTGACCCAAGGAAGGTTCGAGAAAGTAGATTTTAACCTTGTATTACGGAATCGAGAGTTTTGTGGCCAGAGAAATACTGGCGAAGCAGGACTTCAGATGACAGCATCATGGTTACATATGTTTTACGGATCTTACTTGAACCATACCATGTGCATTTGATTAATATTTCATGGATTTAGCCAAGATAAGTTCAAGAACCTGTATTATCTGCTGTGCACTGCAACCATCCGTCGTATTACGAAACAAAGAAGTTATTTCAGCCAGATGCACACTGACTTGGCAATAACTTCACGTGACCTAATCACGGAGGTATATGGTTCTCGAGTTTTACATCGACTACGTCATATACATCTCGTTGTCTTCGTACCATTCTTGGATATATTCCGATAAACTTTCCTGTCTTGTTTGACCCTTTAACTTGTTTGGACACTGTTATGGATTGCTTGACCCAGTCGTAGGCCTTGTTACCTTCTATTTTGATAGACGACCAAAATAGCCAAACCTTGTTAACTGATTCTATAGTATAATTATGAATGTATTGTGTGTATGTGATAAGTACTTTTCCTAGGGATTGGTTAGATTAAGCTTATAAGACAAGTATAGGTGACTGACTATAGTAGACTTGGAAACCATTAAGAACGATTGTATTGATAATATGACTTGATGATAGGGTATCTAAGATGGAATAATGAGATAGTATATTGTTGTGACTATGGATTGAGGATTAGAATCTTGTGCTTAGAGTTTGAGGATTGAGCATTCGTAGGACTTTGATGACCAAGTAATTATTGGTTATCTATAAGCTAATTACATGTGATTAGAGGGTATATCGATATGTGGAATGATAGAATAAGTTAGAATGAGATATAATATTATGTATAAGATCAAAAAAATATCAGTTAAAACGACAAAGAACAAGACAAAGACATATGTACATTGGTAATTAATAAATCGGGAGTTTTGAAATCTAGGATTTATATTCGGAGGAGTTATTAAGTAAAAAGAAGAAGGCTCTACGCCAATGATAAGTATTGAATGTATAATTTTAAGGAGAAGCTGTATGAAAGGATTGACGATAAATAATGCAAAGGAACTGTGGATTGATAGAATAAGGATACTTAGGATATGATAAGGAAATCAAGTATTTTATAATTGAGGTTGGAAATATGGTTGATGATTAAGCATTTTAGGCTTATAGACATATCCAAAAAATGACCTATATTTTAGGGTATACATAAATGTTCCATATTAGCATAAAAGATTCTAAAGGATATATGACGTAGTTTATGATAGAAGGACCTTTGTTGAACCTGAACCAAAAAGATTGTAAAGAGAAACATAAAAGATGATCACAAAGGTAGCAGATTGAGTATCGTAGCCAGAGCAGCTATATGTTATAGTTTGACCTATTGGATGATTCTAAATTTCAAGGACGAAATTCTTATAAGGTGGGTAGGATGTAAGCCCCCTGAAATTTAGGGTTTATTTTAAATTTTCTAAATGAATTATTTTCAATAAATATTTTATTATAATTATTTTTGATCATTAAATGTTCTTTTCCGTGACTTTGACTTCTGGAGCGTCAGAGATACCAATATCTGGAAACTCTCTTTAGGAGTTTTGTAGTAGACCAGATTATCTTTATTTTGGTATAAGGTGTCCCACTCAAACTCGTTCCCTTGTGCGCTGTTTGCATCGCGCAACTTTCGGGTCAATTTAGGCCAATTGATTATCTACCGTAAAAACCTGATTTAACTTTCAATTTAATTTCAGGGCCTGACATCGGTCCAATCTAATCAACCCAATATATGGTTCTGACCTGTTTTGATTATGCGCGTGCCACTTACGTGCCACCCATTTGATCTCCCTTGTGCTCCTATTTCACCCATGATTATAAATAACTTAAATTTATAATTATGATCAAACCCTAGCCCAAACTCCATCGAACCTGATCCAACGCCCAACCAGATTTTATGTGATCCCTATCATGACTACCCGAATACCGCACATAATTTTTCTCTTTTCCCCTACTCTAAATATCTCTTTTTCTCTCCTTATTTATTTAAATATCTCTACTTTATTTAAAATATCTAACTCTCTCTCTCTTTCTCTCTCTTCTCTCTCCTCCTTAAAACACTCCCACGACTCTACCCATACCAACACACAACCCCCATCACCAGCACAACACCCCCCTCTCAACCGACTTCACCCTCTCTCTCTTTCAAATATCTATTTCTTTCTCTCTAAAATACATATAACTCTCTCTCCCCTTTAAATATAATACTCTCTCTCACCAGCACACAAACACACCCCCTACAGTCGACACCCCCTCCTCTCTTTCTTTATTTTTTATCCTCAACTCCTTCTTCTTCTTCTTCTTCATGGCTTTATCACCACCATCATAAGCACCACCATCACCATTATCATCATCAAAACCACCACCATCACTACTCACCACCACCACCACACCATCACCACTACCCCGAACCCCGCATGCCGCACGTCACCACGGCCACCGCCGCTGTCGTCGTACCACCGCCGTGCCCCAGCCTGGCCCGTCGTCGTGCCATGCAGCAGCAGCAGCTGCAACAACAACAGCAGCAGTAATTGCGATAACAGCAGCAACGGTCGCTCTACCGCGTGGTCGGCCCCCGCCGTCGTGAACTTACCTTGCCTCCAACGAGCCTGGACGACCACTCCGGGTGTGTCCCCGGCCTCCCCGACGCGTGAAACACACGATTCGTGCATTTGGCACGAGATCCCGTCGGCGTGCGCGATTTTTGAACTCAGAATTCGTATTTCGTCGCAGCGACTTCGTGCACATTTTTCGAGAAATTCGACTGTTAGATCGACGAAATCTTTGCTCCATCACAATCTTGGTATATAGCTCTTCACTCCCCTCAAGTTTCGTCCGTTAATTTTGTCGTTTGATACATCAAAATCGGCCACCAAGTTGACACTTTAAATTGTACTATTTTTAGACAGTTTTGCGGAGCCAACTTCGTCAGCTCGTAACTCTGCCGTCGCAACTCCGTTTGGCCTGCCACCAGTTCCTGTGCGTAGCTGGTATAACCCTCTTCCTGCCCCTTAAGTTTTGTTTCATTGTGAGCACGTTTAGTTGGTCGAATTCGATGCCAAAGTTGGCTGTCCGAATTCTTAATTTTGTACTTGTAAAATTCTATTTTTGAACCCGGAACTTCGGATTCAATTTCTGACACCACCAGTAGACTCGTGGCATCGTTCTGGCACGATTTCATATAAAGTTTTCTTGATTTGGAGGACGTGGTCCCTGGCACGTATTTTGGTGCAAAACGGGTCCCACAGTCCGAGTCAACGGGTCATTTTGTGATCGGCTCATCGGAATTCAATTTCGGATATACCATTGAGTTTGTATCATCATTCTGGACTCGTTGACATATAATTTGCTACGTTTTGAAGAAATTGGCTCCGACACGCATTTTTGTGCAAACCGGATTCAAAATGTCTGGGTCAACGTGTCATTTTGTGATCGGGTCATCGGAATCCCATTTCGGATATACCGTTGGGTTCGTATAATCATTCTAGATACGTGGATATATAATTTGTTAGGTTTTGTAGACTTCTATCCTGACACATTTTTTGGTGCAAAATATGTCCAACGACGGATATTATTTTGACCCGAAATTATCATTTTGCCCATGTGTCCAAATTGGACTTATGGATAGGCTATCCTAGCTAATTTGACCATTCTGGACGTGTTGGTGATATTTGTTTTGTCATCCGACGACATCTGTAGATTTTGCTTATGTATCATCCTTAATTTGTAATTAGTTATTATTATTAGTATATATTTATATGCTTGGGTTTTGTGAAACTCTAAAGTGATCCTTGTGTTTCTAAGGACCCTAAGTGTTGGTTTAGATATAGTGTCACCCCACGTTAGACTTTTATGCTAGGTCACCACTTAGCTAGTGTCCAGTTAGGAGTCGTGTCACACCACTAGTGTAAAATCTTGAACATAGTTTAGAGACTAAGATTGTGTATCATTTTGACAGGACATCAGACATCTATATATTCATACTCTTGCCTTGCTCGAGGCGAGTACCCCTACAAACTCTATTTTACTGCATATGATAATGAATTACGTATGAACCATATTAATACAGTGATTTAAACTGAAAACCATATCTTATAGGTTTCTATATATCTAACGTATGCTTCACATGCTTAAATTATACTGCTCTCAAGATCTTTAACATGCTTTATACTGCTTCCAGTATCTTTTACATGTTTTATACTGTTCTCGTATCTCTTACATGTTAGAATCTGGGTTATGGAGAAACTAATAGTTGAGTACTTGATCATGCCCCCTCTACCGTACTCGAGCAAGGTTTCATTTTATATGTTATCGCGTCGTAGGCCTTTCTTAAAGCTGTATTTATGTGTATGTACATCTATCGCCTTATCACTTGTACGGAAGTACATGTGCCCCCGCACATTGTACACCTATTAACGATCACGTACCTGCTCCAGTTTTAAACAATATATATACATATATCGCCATGACAAATGTATTCCTGACATGATAGATCTGTGATATGACATGATTGTGATACGACATGAGACATGACACGATTCTTATTTATTACATCTCTTTTCATTCCATGCTTAGTATGTTTAGTTTGTAGAATTAGTACTTGCTTCCGTCCTGACAGGATAACATTGTAGGCATACTTTCAGAGGAAAATTTGCTCTGTGATCTTATCTATGGACCCACTACAGAGGACCAGGTCATTGCTCCCGAGGAAGTCCCCGCAGGGAACCTCGCTTGGTAGTTTCGTTTAGATTCTTTTTGGCTTAGTTATTGAACTGTTTAGACTATATCTTGTAGTCACTGGACTTTGTCTCCAGTTTGATACTTTGGAAGTGTATTATTAAGTCTGTTCTTATTTTACTTTCGCTTATAGATGCTGTGTTGTGATGAACCTTTTAAATATGATATTAGAACTGTTAGAAACTTAGATCCTTTATTGTCTATACTTAAAACAGCTTACTACGCTTTAACCAAGCGTAGGCTGGACATGGCTCGGACCGGCCCAACAATTTGGGTAGCGGGTCATGACAACATTTCTTCTTCTTCTTCTTTTTTTGTCCACACCTTTACTCAGAAGAGCACGCCAACTTCTTACAGATATGAGATTTGAAAGCGCTCGCTACTTTGACTTCGCAAATGCGAAACTTGGAATTTTCTAAATGACTTTTCTTTTAACTCTTGCATAGAATTTCTAGCTGAATTGTACTGAGCGCCTTGGGGCTTAAGAAGTTTTGTGGCTAGTAGATTGGAAGAGTAAGGCTTGGAGTAGTAGAGCTTAGAAGGCTTGAATATTTGAAGGTAAGAGATGATTTGAAATGAGAGAATTCAAGCTCTATTTATACTACTCTGGGGAGGCAGAGTTCGGCCCGAATTCTGTCCCAAGAATTCAAATTTTTGAATGTTGGACAGCTTGTATCAAGCAGGCCCTAAAAATTAGGGTGCTGAAAATCAGGTGGCAGATTTCAGGCCGAACTCTGCCTTAGACAGAGTTCTGTCCGAACTCTGTATTCCTTGGGCCAGAAGCTCTATATGACTAGCATTGGTTTGGTTTGGTTAGGAATTGGTCTATTTGTATGGTAGAGCTTGGAGAGTTATGTCTAGGGGTTGAGATGACACCGTGCGACTCAACATACACATTCTCTTAGACTCAATAAATTAAAAATTAAAGACTTGGAACAAATAGGAAAACTAAGAGCCTTTTGATGACGCCTTTCTTTTGATATTTGAGCAGACCTGAAGACGTCTTTTTCCTTGACAACAATCGTCCAAAGATATACAGATATGGAAATCTGAATACCTTTCGGGGGCTTCGCCCCCGATCCCCCATGGAGGGCGCTGTCCCCTCGACCCTGTCTGCCGACTGAGCAGCGAAACCCCCGATACGAGACCCCGGATAGGTCGCTAGGCGGTTCAGAGAAATCTTCTTGTATGATGTATCCTTTTGGCCCATCATTAATTCTCTATTGCATGTGTCCTGGTTTGATCATGTTTGATCATGCTTACTACATGTCTACAAATACAAGTTAGACGAGCAAAACAATATTTACAGTATGATACAAGCATAGCAATATGATATAGAACAATTAGGACAATGCTAAGTTTAAGTAGCAACATGATAGTGAGTATATAAATATTAGTGAAATCATTATGTTAAACTTAATTGATTAGCCATATTCAAAAATATGATGTTATCATTGCGCTAACATGCTCTTCGTATTATTTCTCTGTATTTTCTTTAAATATATCATGTATTTTATTCTATTGCGAGTTGTATATTTCTTACCATGCAATAGAACTGCTTTTGAAGTTATGTACTTCGCTTCAATCCTGAGTGGATAACTATTTTTTTGGGTAATGTTATGCCCCACACCCTGGACTTGATGATGACAAATCTCGATGATCCATTTACCGTGAGTTGTCTGCTAGAAGCTCTAGGCGATTATCTCTTTATTTAGATTGTATTTTCGTTATCGGATTTATCTCCGATACATTCTTATTAGATGACTATTTGTAGACTCTGTTTGATTCAGTGTTATTGTTATCTTTAGTTCATATCTTCCTTTGCTATTTATGATGTGATTTGAGTACATGGGTTATTGTGGATCATTTAGATATTGTAGATAATTATTGGGTACATGACAGCATTATACTGTCAATACTGTGGCATAGGTTGGGCCTGGCCTACATACTCGTGCCTAAATATCCAGGTGCGGGTCGTGACATTTTTTTATGATGGCCCATGCAGATCAGTCTTTGCAACTAACGTGAAGTTATGGTAGTACTTAAGCTTAGCCGTACTACTGCAAGCCTGCCCTACGATTAGGATTAAATCATAGAATATTTTAGAAGATTTGGTACTCAATCACATACTAGGATCTCTTGATAGATTCCAGGAATGATGCCTAAGAATCTTCTTCAAACTATAATGAGTCTATTTTCATTTTGTTTTTGCTCATCTTGATATTTGAAACACATGTCCGTTGTCGAACCCAATTCTTACATAAATATGAGTTCTATGGACTCTAGGAGTGACAAGAGAGTAGCAGTCGAACTTATAACCATTTAGGTCGGTAAGAAAGATGATTAGTCAATCTTATAGATGAAGGTCGAGAATTATTTTAGGCTATATTCAAGGAATTTTGAATTTTGACCAAGATAGTTGTGGACACACACAAAAAAGAAAACGAAAACGCTGTCTTTTCTTTTATTGGCGCAAGGCACCACAAATCGAGTACGCCTGAGAGATCCTGCACTGAGGATCCCCGAGTACGAAAAAGAATTTTAAGGAATGGGACGATGGAGATCGAGCGGCAGTTGCTCCTTTACTCCGTTGACACTCCGATTACAAAAGTGGAAGAAAACCTAAGAAAATTGCTAACTCTTGGCTCACTGGCAAGAAGTACAACAATTTGGCTCTTGAAAATGCTCTCCATTCTGTCTGTTGAAGAGGGATGAGGCCCCCCTTTTATAGTCATTCTTGAGCTGGAATGGCGTTATGCGCCCAAATGAAGAAACACGCTAGTTTTTATGTGGGCACATAGTCCTGCTTTGGGCGTATAGGATGTAGGCGCATCCAGGCTGCGAGATCGTAGGTTGGTCTTTGTGTTGATGTGGTCGCATGCTTCGGTGCATGACTACTCGTGAAGGATGACGTGGCCGTGCGCTACGGTGCACGTTTTGATCATGACTTTGACTGAGTCAGGTTTGGGCGCATAGCCCTATCTCTGGCTATGCGCCCTTATTTTGAAGGAGCTAGTCTTGGGCGCATGAAGCTTTACTGACTGGACGCATGGAGTTACACTTGACTGGGCGCATGGACCTACACTGACTTGGGCGCATGGAGCTACACTGACTGGGCGTATGGAGCTACACTGACTTGGGCGCATGGAGCTACACTGACTTGGGCACATGGGGCTTCATTTGTTGAAATTTTTTTATGCTTCTATAAGACCCCCTTCAAAGTTTTTGATACTTGAACAAGTTCAAAATACTTTGAAAGAAGCATGGATCATCTTCTCGTGATGCAATGGGCGCATAGCACGGCTCTCTCCTTTGGGCGCATAGTATTTGGCCAACATGTTAGAGAGATACGACTGTTGAGATCTTCCTCGAAATTCGAACTGACAAATTCATCGGAACGGAATTTGAAGCGGTCTATCCTTCCTGCGTCTTCCACGTCATCAAGTGATAGTCGCATAGTGTGCAGGAAGCTGATTCTTCACGTGGGCGCATAGGCTATTATGGGCGCATACAACGCAATGGGCGCATGGGCGCATACAACAAGTGGGCGCATAGAAAGTGGCCCGTGCCTATAAATAGGCCCTGTAGGAGAGAGAAAGTTCATTATTCTCTTCTCTTTGAATTTTTCAGAAAAACTCTTTGTCTTCTTTCTTTGAGAACCATGTCTCCCAAGGTCGCCAAGAGATCCGCAAAGGTTAAGGGTACTGCACCGAGTGAGTCTCCTCCTGTGGCAGCATCTTCGGCAGTCCAGGACCCGATTCTGGGTGAGGGCATGCTTCAAAAAATAAAGTCTCGAGCGTTAATTTGCGACGCTCAGACTTTTCTCCTTCCTGGGCGCTTGCGCCTACGGCAACATACTTCTGTGAGCATCATTATGCGCCCACAGAGGTCATGCGCCAACACTGTGGTGTGCTATGCGCCCACGTATTGCCATGTTATGCGCCCTCTAAGCAGTGGCATGTTATGCTCCCACGCACTGTTCGTGTGTTATTCGCCCGTATGTCTTGTTTTGGGCGCATATCCCTTTGGGTGCATAGGCGTCTTCAGGACTTAGTTTTTTCTGCAGTTTCCTGAGTCTGACTTTCTTTCTGCCCTTGCAGTAAACATGTTTGTCCTAGAGTTTGACGGAATCCCTTTCGGCTCCGCTTATCAGGCCCTTGATACCAGTCCCATAACAGATATGCTCAACGCGATTCAGGCTAAGATTAGTCAAAATCAGCCCATGGAGCGGACCCTCGCCATACTTGAACAGGATAAGACTTTCTTTTGGCAGATGATTAATGATGAGAAGTTCATACGTGAAGGGGAATGTCGCTTCAAGAAACTGTACTTTCTGTTTGGTGATAGTGTAGGTTTTGAAAATGGCGAGACCATACGTTTGAGAAATCCCATGGTGATCAGTCTGAAAAATCAGAAGATATGGCTGGCGTCGATGGAGCCCCAGTATCCTTTGTCTGCTTTCACTGTCTTAGTTGTGCGGCGATGGATGAAGTGGGAGCTAACTCCTGAGCTTCCCAGAATCATCTCTCGGAGAATTCAGTTCGACTCAGGCGATCGAAGGAAGGACACTTTCAAATGTGTTCGGGGCTCTGCATCTTACTCTACGAGGGGACTGCAACCTGGTGCCGAAGTGAACGACATTCCCACTAACCTCCATCCGTATGCCGCTGATACGCTTTGCCATTTGATGATGACGGGGGGTGTGTCGTATTCCGTAGGGAAGATGCGGATGGAAAGTTGGCGGTACCCATCTTCATTCTGGAGCAATCTCACTGGCTGGATTCTTTCCACGTATAAAGCTGCCCTGAAGACTGCTGGCCTTTACTATGCTATTAGGGCCACTCAATATGGTGTGAGGGTCAACTGGCCAATGTTTGTCTCTTTGGCCTAGTTATATAACCTTTATACTTGTACCTTCTTTATTCCGGCTGGAGAGATGGGATTGGCTTTCCATGAAATGCAGAAAGTGTCGAAGCTTCACTGGGGTACGGAGCCCTATGAAGAGTACGTGCCTTGTGATAATCAACTCCAGGACCTGGAGAGTGAAAACTCTGGGATGACTGATGTATACAAGGAATTGCTTTGTCACCTTCTTACGTGTCATAGGATTAATAAGAAAGGGAGGACCGAGGGGGCCAATCCCCACACGAGAGCCTGGACGGGCTATGTCTTCGTTCAAGGGCAGGATCCGATTTCCTTTTCGATCTTAAAACCTATGACTAAGTCCGATATAAAGGCCTGGATGGCGGACTATGAGACGGCGGATACTGAGGACAGCGATGATCCTGGGTTTCCGATTGGCCACTACTTCCGTCAAGCCGAATATCCGTTGTCGGAAAAAGCTGTGTTGGAAGCTTTCTTAATGATCTGGCTTCATGACTGCGTAGTCCCTGGAGGTTCAGGGTCCATTGAGAGAATAAGCTGGGTTATGATACTTCCGGCTGTGAAGCTGGCGTTCGGACACCGTCTTGCGTTGCTTTCTGCGATGGTCTGTGACACTGGATGAGGTCTGCGGGACTTTGTCAGGGATGCGGTAACTCCCGATGGCAGGCCCCACTTCGTCCGGACCGAGCTTCCGTATCATTTCCTGATGGGGTGGCTGCTACTGCATTGTCCTTCCCTAATGAATGCTGGGCCGGTGGCAGACTCTGTGCTAGAAGACACCTTTCTTCGTAGATTTCGTGATACAGATTGGGCCGTCACCGGTGTACCTGCTTGTAGAAAGGCTTTAGGCTTTTTACAGAACTATGAGTTCTTTAGAGTATTCCCTCCGTTCGGCAGCGGTACTGCGGGAGATATTTTAGTGGATGAAGGAGTTCATGCCACCAATTTGACTGCTGGGGCGTTCCACTGGCTTCAGTCTATTAGACCATCGTATCTGGTGCTTCGAAACATGAATCATGCCTATCTGGCGCCGTATTTGTCGAGCCGTTTTGTGCGATAGTTCGGCTATAGTCAGCTCCTTCTAGGAAATGCCAGCCCGCATTTGGAGTCGATAGGCAGCTTGATTGACGGGGCACGTGCTTGGATGTACTACAATACCAGGTGCACGGGGGCGACCTTTGCTCTGCCCCTGGATAAGCCCAAGACCCATTTGTGCTATGCCGCCGCCAGATTTTACGTCCAAATCAATACTTTACATCCTCAGTATGATCTTGAACATAGCTTGATATTGGAGACTCGGTTTGACCCCCTTCCCACGAAAAAGGCGTCGAAAGGTCGTAAGAAGAAAAGTACTGTTCCCACCACGGAACCAGCTGTAGTACCATTGCCATAAGCTATCTTTAGGGAGCCAACAGTGTCTCCGAAGGGGGACACGAAAGACGATGATTCTTCTCCTCTCAATCCTCCTCAAAAGAGGAAGGCTTCAACCGAATTGGCCCGGGAGCCAACTTTAAAGTGAAAGAAGAAAACTGTTGCCCTGAGGAGAGCCGGAAGTGGGTGCTGGCTCGCCTTCCTTGAGGAGGTCCTCCCGGCAAACTGGAAGAGGAGAAACGATGTCACGGGCCGTTATTATCCGGGAGGTAGTTCCCTTCTTAGACTCCATAGCCGTTCTGGTCAAGCCTTTAGCAGCTTTCTCACCCTTGCGTTTGTCCTTTGCATAGGACCTCAAAGTTGCAGCTGAGGTAGGTGCCTCTTTCTCTGAGGAGGTAGAGGTGGCGACAATGTCCCCTGCTCGTCCTCGACTGTTGGGTGAGGGCGGGTCTTCGTCGGCCGTAAGACCTGAGCGACGGGTGAGCAGGGCGAAGGCCCAGACCCTGATGGTGGTCAGAAGATCAGTTTCTCCTACGACATATGTGTGGAAGATATGTCTGCAATAGGAACTGCGATGAAAGAGCTGGACGAGAACCAAGTCCAATCGGCTCATCCTCCTGCGGGTACGTTGTCTTTGTGCCTATCTTCGGATGAGATCTTTAGACTTCGATTTTGCGTGCTCCTCGTGAGGCTGACCACGTCTGTGTGTTCGAGATAAAACCCCTTGTGGGGATAGTCCCCGCCATTAGGAGAGGGATAAAAGTTGTTTCCGGCCCCTCCAAATCTGCTACTGTAGAGGAAGCTGTTAGTGAGCTGATATTGGCTTCAGAAAGAGCGGTCGAGCAGCCTGCTGAGGGGGCTGTTGCTGAATCCGCTCCTATTTCGGCTGAGCTTGTGAAAGAAACCAGGCCTAATGCTTCTCGGGACCTTGACATTATTCCCCCTAAATAGTCCCGGTCTGCTCTTGGTTTCCCTGAAACCAAGTTTGACGGCGCAGTCCAAGTTGGAGTTGAGCAAGCCGAAGGTACAAAATTATAACTTTTTTGTACTTCCCTCTGCCTTTTTCTGGTTACTGTTGTATATTGTTTTCTCTGTCAGATTTGACTTCTTGTCAGGCGTTCCTCCCAGAAGTGGAGGAAACTTTCCAAGCCTCTTCTCCGACGACCTCCACCGAAGATGAGGAGATGGCCCAGGAAGTTGTCAGTGCTTTCTACTCCGTATTGAAAGTGAAGCTTCCTGGAGTCTTGAATTGGAATGCCGCATTCGGCCCTGTGAAGGCTGTTGCAGAGTGTCAGGTAGCAGCCCTCGAGAGCATATCTGGCTATGAAGAGCGGGACAACACTCTGAGGAAGGTCCTGAATGACCTGGAGGGTCAGGTGGCCAGGTTCTGAGACATCAAACAGCGGGGTCCGACATCAATGTTTCGTACAAAGGACGATGCTTTGATAACGGCTCTTACGGAGGAGAAGGCTACCTTCCAGGCAAGGAAGAATGCCCTCGTCCAGGAGATTGGCGAGCTGGCTGACCAGTATGGCCAGTTCAATGCTGCGAGTGAGGCCCGTGCTGCCTCAAAGAACAGGCTGGCTGCGCAAATCACTGAGAAGCACAATCATATTGCACAGATCAGGAATGAGATTGCCCAGCTAGAAGCCGACTTGAGGGCGGCGATATCTGAACATGAGGATTATTTGTCCCAGGCTGCCATGACTGCCACCACTTCTGCCCGATTAGAAGAACAGTTGGCGAAGTTGGAGGGGAAGCAATAGAGTCTGGTCCTCTTTAAAGATGAAGCCGTTCGTTAGAAGGAGGTACGACGCCGAGCTGCTGTGAAGTCTGAGGCCGAGATTACAGCTCTGAGGGATAACATCAATCGTGTAACTTCTTCCTTCTTTTTTTTTGGCCGTCACGGCTCTTGTACCCTTTTTTCCGTCTTTTGATGGATGTTTTAGGTACAAAATAAAGAATCTTTTCGGAAATGAATATGGTTTTGTGAGATATCGATGCTAGAGGTAATGTGGACGTAGCAAGGATATTTCTGGTGGATATTCCGCTGGAGAATTTTTTGATGTGAATCTATTATCCGTTTTATATTCGAATGATTTGAATATAGATAATAAGTTGAACGAAGCTGCTAGTAGAGGTAATATGGACGTAATAGCAGAGGATGTTCTATATCTGACCAGAGGTAATACGGACGTGGAAAGATATATAGCATTAGGAGGAGTAGATAATTCAGAGGTAGTAGGGACGTGATTATCCTTGATGAATGCTTTGCTCAGAGGTTATATGGACGTGGCAAAACATTTAATCATTCTACTGGAGAAATAATTATCAAAAAACAATTCAGAGGTAATAGGGACGTGACTTGTTTTCGTCAAACCGAGTTTGGACAGAGTCAAAAACGGGAATGATTCTACTGGGGAAATATTTAGAGGGCCTATTATCCAGGGCGTATTCAAGACTCTTCAAATACGGATAATAGTTAGATGGTTTTTTTAATCATATAAATATTGTACTATATATTTACATGACTGAACATATGTGAACATTATGTAAAAGAGGTTACACATAGTATTTCTTCAGGAACTTGCCGTTGACAGGCATCATGAGCAAGTCACCATCAGGCTTGGTCAGTCGGTACGCACCGTTGGAATACACCGATTCTATGACGAAAGGACCTTCCCATTTAGGCTAAAATTTCCCTTTTGTTTTGTGCGTCATGACCATCGGTCTTCTCACTGCTAGACCAGATCACCGACTTGGAAGATCCTTTCCTTCACTTTTTTATTGAAGGCTCTGGAAAGGCATGCTTGGTATAGCTCAATGCGCTGCTGAGCTAACAAGCATTTTTCGTCCAGCGCTTCGAGCTCCTGGAGTCGCAGACGATAGCTTTCTTCAGTAGTCAGCTCTCTGGCTAAGGCTACTCGAAGAGAAGGAATCTGGATTTCTAGGGGAAGAACTGCTTCGCTCCCATAAACCAGAGAGAATGGCGTACTGCCTGTTGGAGTCCGGACCGTTGTACGATAGGCCCATAGACATTCACCGAGCTACTCGTTCCAATCGTGCTTGTTTGAAGACACGAACTTCTAAAGAAGTTTTATGATGGTTTTGTTGAAGGCTTCTGCTAGCCCGTTAGCCGCTGGATTATAGGCAGTAGAGGCTACATTCTGGATTTGATTCTTATCGTAGAACCGATAGAACGCATGGCTTGCGAACTGTGGACCATTATCATGGATGATCCTGCGAGGTAGGCCGAAGCGGTAGATGACGTGATGCTTTATAAAACTGATCACGTTTGACGTCTTCACTTCGGTGAGCGGTATAGCTTTCGCCCATTTGGAGAAGTAATCGGTTATGGCTAGGATGAACCGATGTCCTTTGGAGGATGGCGGGCTGATTGGTCCTATGACGTCCATGCCCTAGGCTTCAAATGGCCAAGATGCTGCCGTCGGGTATAGAAACTTCGAAGGTTGATGAATGAAATTGGCATGAAACTGACAAGCCCTACACTTTTTTGCATATTCAACAACATCTGCTATCATTGAGGGCCAGTAATAACCCATTCTTTTGAGGCAATCTTGTAATTTGGGGCCTGGTTGATGTGCACCACAAACTCCATCGTGTGCCTCCCGGAGTGCATGTTTGGCTTCTGTGTCTGATAAGCATCGTAACAGTAGCCCGTCGTAAGAGCGTCGGTACAACATCTTGGTAGCTGTATCGTAGTAAAATCTGAGAGATCGCCTTTGGATGGATACTGCTTTCTTCGGGTCCTCGGGGAGGATTTCATAGACAGCATAGTCTATGAAGGGAAATCTCCAGTCTTTAGCTTCGACGTTTGTTTCCGCTAGGTAACTGTGATGAATATGCAAGGCTTCTTTTACACAGAATAGTTTTCGACCAGACACTGTGATCGACAATTGAGTATTGGTTGGAACAGTCAAGGAAGCAACGAGACTGGCCAGAGCATCTGCTTCTATATTCTGTAGTCGAGGCACGTGCTCGATGAAGAATCCAACGAAAGTAGACGCCAGCTCGATTGTTGCTCTGTGGTAGGGGATGAGATCTTGATGACGAACTTCATAATCCCCTCGGACCTGACTAACTATTAGCTTGGAATCACCGTAAGCTTCCAGATAGTCAACTCCCAGTTGCTTTGCCAGTTGTAAGCCGATTAATAAAGCATTATATTCGGCCACATTATTGGTACATGGATCCACGAAAGAATATGCACGGTGTATAACCGGATGATCAGGTGACACGAGCACGACACCTACTCTAGCCACGATATTTCCTTTGGGCCTTGTTCTTTATGAGCCGTCAAAGAACATTTGCCAAATAGGAATTTCTTTAGTTGCAATGTTAGACTCCACCACTTCGTCGAGGATTTCGTCGTAGAGTTTGGACGACTCCAGCACTGGATGAGCTGCTAGGAAATCAGCTAATGGTTGTCCTTTTACTGCCTTCTGAGGAACGAAGATCATATCATATGGAGTCAACAGCATTGCCCATGTAGCTAAACGGGAATTGAGAGAGCCCGGTTTAGTCATGAGTATTCTGAGAGGGTTAACTTGGGATATAATGTGGATAGTCTGCCCAGACACATAGTGGCGTGTCTTCTGGATGGCAAATACTAGTACAAGGCATTCCTTCTCCACCCACCCTTGTGCGGCTAAGGTAGTAGATTGCCTGTTCATGGCCGTCTTCATTCTTCTGAGCTAACAGGGTGCCAAAAGAATGGTCCATAGCGCGGACATATAGTAAGAAGGGCTTTCCTATTATTGGAGCTACCAATACTGGAGGGCTTGTAAGATACGCCTTGATGTCGTCGAATGTACGTTAACATTGTTCAGTCCAGACGAAAGATACGCCTTTCTTCATGAGCTGGGTGAACGATTGACACCTTCCAGAGAGGTTTGAAAATGAATCGTCTGATGTAGGCTAGCCTTCCTTGTAGTCCGCGTAGCTCATTGATGTTTCTTGGAGGATGCATGTCGATGATAGCCTTCACTTTCTCCGGGTCCATATGTATACCCTTTGAAGTGATGACGAAACCAAAGAACTTGCCGCTGGAGACTCCCAGAAAAGACTTGGTTGGATTCATCTTGAGTTGGTGTGTACGCATTAGTTCGAACACCGTTCTCAAGTCTTAGAGGTGGTTGCCCTTGAGACGACTTTTAACTGCGATATCGTCTACGTAGCACTCCAAAGTTTTACGCAAATGATTACAAAAAATTGTGTTCATGGCTCGCTGGTATGTCGCCCCAGCATTCTTCAATTCGAAGGGCATCACCGTATAGCAGTATACCCCCAACGGTGTTCGAAAAGATGTGTGCTTCTCGTCGTCGGGGAACATCTTGATTTGGTTGTAGCCTGAGAATCCATCCATAAAGGACATCCGTTCGAAGCTGCAAGTATTGTCGATCATTACGTCAGCGATCGGTAGAGGGAACTCGTCTTTCGGACATGCAGAGTTCAAATCACGATAGTCGATACAGACTCGAACTCTACCATTCTTTTTTCATGACTTGGACGATATTGGTAACCCAGTCTGGGTGTTGTTCCTCGCGAATGAATCCATTGGCAATGAGCTTCTTGACTTCATTCTCGATGGCTTCCATGACGTCTCATCGGAATCGTCGTTGTTGCTGTTTTACTGGCTTAGCTTTAGACGAAATGTTCAGGCGGTGCACGACGACTTTAGGGTCCAAGCCTGGCATGTCTTCATAGCTCCATGTGAAGACGTCGATATATTCTCTTATAAGCTGTATAAGAGATTGGCGTTCATCGTCAGATAGACTTTTGCTGATGAAGATTGGTTTAAAAGATGCTTCATCTCCTAGATTGACTTGGATGACTTCGTCTTCGGTAGGTGGTTCACGTTGTTCGAAGCACAACTCCCACCTAGTATCCATCTTTTGAGCCCATTGTTTAAGCTCGATTGATTGGTCATCGTCTGCAATTTGGTCCACGAAAACCATGTTGGCGGACAGAGTTGCTTTGAACATGTCGCCGATGCTGGAGTCTGAGTCCCAGAGGGAGGAATCAGAAGAATAAGAACAACGATCTGCTTCATTATCTGATCTTCCGGGAGTTGTTGGAGGAAAGACATAGCCCAAACCAAAACTGCTTCATTGATAGTAGTTCTCGGGTTTATCGGAGGGAGCAAAGTGTCGTATTGGCAACCGTTGTCCTCGACCGTAATTTAGCCCTTCGTCGCTTTTGATGTCATATCCCATATTCTGGATGATATTCTTGGCCTGTCAACTATACCGAAATAGTTGTATTTTTCCAGAGTCATAGTCAGCTTCTGTGCTGTGCTTGGGAGAAGTAGAGTCTGGAATGAACTTTCTCTCGCCAATTATACGACCGAAGATGATTAGCTCTTCATCTTTCTTTCTGGCTAGAACGATGAAGTAGAGGATATCTTCAGGGTAAACTCTTTCCCGCAGGTGAGGTGTTGTGACCGACATGCAGAGGTGTGGTCCTATGTCATTCTCTAGGACGTATATCGTATCTATGTAATGATTTAGAGATTGATAGACATCGGAGTACTTCAAAGATAAACCTTTACTAAGGAAATATGCAAGTTCTTCTTCAGGGATAACATCATCCGTTGAAGGTACATTATTATGAGTATTGATATACTCATTGAGAGGATCATCATCTGGAAGAGGAGCCACAGTCTTGGCCGAGTTCACCACGTAGGGTAATTCTTCAGGATTGGGAGGACGGGCATCAGTAGGTTCCTTCCTGGGTGTCTTGCTGAGAGTGATGGTCAATGGTTTGACCTTGTCAGGTTCCTTCTATTTCACCCAGATTGTGAGAGGCTTCAGAGTACTTTTTGAAGTAGTACATCCTTTGACTCGGATAATCAGAGGACCATCATTGGAGGATGGACTTGCTTCAACTTCATTGTCAGCTTCGTTGCCGTCATCCTTGGGGGGTTAAGATTGGTAAAGTACCGTATCCCCATAGTAAGCTTCGATGCCCTTAAAAGGATCGACATTGGCAAACTCTATCTTCACGACACCGGCACTGTTGACGTACATGAAGTACTAGTGAAGTGTGGAAGGAACGATTATGTTCTCGTGTATCCATGGACGTCCCAACAAGACGTTGTAGGATACGTTGGCATCGATCACATAGCAGGAAACCTCCGTTCGGAGATCACCGATCTGGCATTTGAGGCGGATCTTACCCAGTGGATGGCTTCGACCATCATTGAAAGCCATGATAGTTGTGTTGGTTGCGGATAGCTTGTGCAGAGGGATTCCCAAAATTTGAAGCAAACTTTTTGTAACGACCATAGTTCGTATTATGTATTCTGGTATACGTGTACGTATTTTGCATGTCTCCTTGCATGGTTATCTTGGCATTCATTTGCTTGGTTCGGTTCGGTTTGCTTGGTTCGGCTTGGTTCGATTTTGTTGCATGTGGACCAACCCCTACCTACCACCATCCCCTCCATTTATTAACCCACTAACCCATTCTCTCTCTTCATTTACTCTTCTCCTTCCTACATTAACTCTCTCCACTGACCAGAGAGAGAGAGGCTTAGGCAAGTGCAACTTGCTTCATGGAGGAACTCAAATTTTGTTGTTCCATTATCTTCATCATGAGATTCTAAGACACTTTAGTATTTAGCATTTCCGAATTCCATGGCTCATTCCAAGTAGATCTAAGTTTTAGCATTTTTGATCTTCATGGTTTTGATCTTCTAAAACTTGGTTGATTCCGAAATGAAGAGTTCCATGTAGTAGGGATTTCGATTTTTACGCAAGTTTGGCTCTTGAATGGTTGGATTTCATCGAGATTTGACCGAGATAGGGCTTACTTGAGTTCGTGAGCTTTTACGCCTGCTTGTCTTGGCCATGGGGAGGATATGAAGTTTTACACACACGTTCTAACGTGTTAGCGTAGTGTTTTAGCCTTTACGCCCACGTTTTACGTGACAGCGTATTATTCAGCCTTTTACGCACACGCATTTGCATGCCAGCGTACGCCGTTCTACGCTGAGTTCATTCAAATTTTACCCTCGGGGCCCTCCCGCTCGCGTAAAATCGTGCTCGCGTAGACTCTGGCTCGAGCAGACTCTCGCATGCGTAGAGTCTTGCTCGAGTGTTTCACTCGCGTAGAGTTTCACTCGCGTAGAGTCTTGCTCGAGTGTTTCACTCGCGTAGAGTCTTGCTCGACTGTTTCACTCGCGTAGAGTCTTGTTCGAGAGTTTCACTCGCATAGAGTTTCACTCGCGTAGAGCCTCGCTTGCCTACAGCTTGCTAGCATAAAGCCGTGGCTCGCGTAAAACCCCACCCGCATGCACCCTTGCTCGCGTATAGCTATCTCACCTTGCTTTTGCTAGTATAAGCCACTTTACGCTTGAAGCCCCTTGGCCTAGCGTAGTAGTATGCGCGTAGAGACTTGAGTCCCTATGGCGTACACCTTTACCCTTTTATATCCTTACGCCTTTTTGTCATAACTTGATAATCACGAATTTACTTAATATGTATGAAATGATAATTGTACACGACATGGTATGAAGTTAACATGACATGACATGACTTGACAAACAAGCATGATCGGAACTATTGAAAGCTGTTACGACGGCTATTATGGCATGACAAGAATGACATGACAAGAATGAATGGCCTGGACACCTTGGACGATTGTGTTTGTACAAATGAACTAGTATTTTCTTGCATCATGTCTAGGATAGGGACCCCTGAATACCACGGTCAGGGTTACCTACTGAATTTGACTAAGGCTAATAATTAGAATAATCCAGTAGTCATATAGAGATTTTCCAGCTACAGGCAATCCCGTTATCTGGGCGCCACATCATGGGATTTGTAGCCTACCGTCGAGTAGGGCACATTTCCAGCACACTGTCATGTGTTGCACCCACCAAGCTACTTAAGGGTACATGCATTTCTTGGACGATACAACCACATGAATTCAATTTCCTAATTGCCTCTGGATAACCTGGATGCTCTACAGGGCTTGTGGCGGTTGGAATAATCTTATTGCATCTTGCTAGTAACTAGGCCTGTGATAATCCTAGATAGTTAAAGTATCAAGCCGTACTTATTTGCTTGGCCGTAAATGTTGGATGGAGTCTAAGTCTTGTCCTGTCCCGGTACCTAGTTACTTCAATAACATGATTATGTATGCTTACCTTAACAATAATGATCAGGGGCCAAGTTCTGTTCAGGTGAAGGGTTATAACCCCGGTCCTTGTTTGGTTTAAGGGTTGTAACTTGGATCCCGGAGCAGTTCTATGTCCTCTCTTCGTTTATTTTCTTATTGCACCCCACGTCATGTTCGTTATATTTTACTTTACCAACAAGAATTTGAAACGAGTTTCTATTCAGGAGAAGGGTTACAACCCCGATCCTTGTTTGGTTTAAGGGTTGCGACCTAGCTACCTGAATGGTTTTCTCGTACTCAATTCTCTGTTGTTGTCACTGTTATTATCATATTCTTATATAATTATCTTTAATATCCATTTATTATATGCTGGTTTTAGTTCCTAAGTGAAGCCTCCTTTGTGGCACTTGCTCTTTCTGGGGTCTGACCCAGCTGGTTTTGTATGGCCAGATATCGGAGCAGCTCCAGAGGATCTACCTACCTTCCAGCCAGATGGTGACCACCAGGTGTAACCCTGGCAACGAGTGGGTTCTTTTGTTGTACGGGATCATACGTCCGAAGATAAGTCTTCCTCGATCGCGTCTCGCCAGATAGAACCTCGTAGATGGGGGAGGATACCATATGGCATGGCTTGATTTTTTTGTCCCTTCTTGCTTTGGGAGGTGCTACCCCCTGCGTCACTTCTTGGACAAGGTCTGGGTGGACCCACATGATCTCACCACGTTCAGTTGTAAGTGGGACCAAGGTCGAGTTGTGCGCTGGTGGTAGGTTAACGACTTCCATCATCGCCTTGGGGATCGGGACCACGCCGTTTGGGACTTCTGTAGGAGGAAAGTCGCCAAACTGAAGAGAGATCATGTTAGCAGATACGACCTTGTCTTCAGCTTTGAGGTTGATCACTTGGCTGTCGATAAGATGTCGTATCTTCTTCTTCAGGACGATGCAGTCCTTGGTGGAGTGATGCACGTGCTGATGATAGAGACAGTACTTGGGATCATTGAGTTGGTTTGTCTCTGCAGGACATCGTGGTGGAGGCAATGTCAGCTTATTATCCTTTGTCAATGTGTGGAAGATGGTAACGACATCGTCTTCGTCGAAGGAGAAGGTCTCCTTAGGCTTGTCGGAGGCGCCTTGAGAATTGGAAGCTCCTTTGGATGTGTCGACTTTCAGGACTTCTTTCCCTTTACCCCCACGAACAGGGATAGTTTGAGAATTCTTGTCCTTGTCTTCGGATTTGGGTGTCTACAACCCCAGTAGTTCCAAGTTAGAAACGTCATTTTCAGCTGCATCAGCGGCCCCAATAAAAGTCGGCCATGTATCATACTTATGTATACCTAGACAAAACTTTACTGTAGGAAGGAAGTTATGTCGACAAGTATCCATAAGTTCTGAGTCTGGTATGTCGAAGGACATCTTCATTACTAGCCGCCTGAAGCGTTGTATGAAGGCGATGACAGACTCAGTCCTCCTTTGTAACACCCCAGAACCAGAATACTGGAGAGCGGGGGCGTACATAGCCAGCTACGTATATTGAAGTGCAACCCACCTTGCTATACGGTCACGGCTGTCTAGATACATGAGGGTTTAACTACAAGCCAACAGTCTCCTATGGTCATGAACAAACCTATTGTCTCAATCACAAGCAAGCAATAGTAGTTACAAGATGTCAGAGCACCAAATATATAATAGCAAGGCGTCCCATACATTACATATTGGATGATCATGAAGCTAGTCGTACAAAATGTCAGGACTAGCAAGAGTTCAGTCATACATGATCAACCCTAGGATCTGTCAATCATGTTACAGCCCGTAGGCAGACAGTAAGTAAGGTACAATCGAGCTAACACATGCTCGCCGGCTAAACGCCTCAAAAGAATAATTTTACAATAAAGTGGGAGAACAAAAAGAAACCCACTCGTTGCCAGGGTTACGCCTGGTGGTCACCATCTGGCTGGAAGGTCAGTAGATCCTCTGGTGCTGCTCCGATATCTGGCCATACAAAACCAGCTGGGTCAGACCCCAGAAAGAGCAAGTGTCACAAAGGAGGCTTCACTTAGGAACTAAAACCAGCATATCACAAATAAATAGTAAAGGTAATTAAAAGATAGTGATAATAGCTGAGATAACAATAATATATTGAACACGGAGAAACCATTCAAGTAGCCAGACTGCAACCCTTAAACCAAACAAGGACCGGGATTGCAATCCTTCGCCTGAATAGAAACCCGCCTCAATTACTATTGATAAGGTAACAAGACAATAAACGAAGAGAGGACACAGAACTGCTCCGGAAGCCAGGTTACAATCCTTAAACCAAACAAGGACCGGGGTTGTAACCCTTCGCCTAAACAGAACTGGACCCCTGATCTTTATTGTTAAGGCCAGTATAAATAATCATGGTATTGAAGTAAAGGTAAAACATGACGAGCATGACATGGGGTTGCAATAAGACAATAAACGAAGAGAGGACACAGAACTGCTCCGGGAGCCAGGTTACAACCCTTAAACCAAACAAGGACCGGGGTTGTAATCCTTCGCCTGAACAGAACTGGACCCCTGATCTTTATTGTTAAGCCGGGCACAATAAGCAGGACGATATATGATAAGATAACCATGGAACTGTTCAGATAGCCAAGTTACAACCCTTAAACCAAACAAGGACCGGGGTTGTAACCCTTCATCTGAACAGAACTTGGTATCCCATCATTTATTGATACAAGAAATCATGTCCTGAAACAATCTTGTACAGGATCAGTATAAGACTAAGCTGGAATAAACTTCATCCAATCAATCACGGCCAATCAAGAGTACGGTTTGGTACTTTTAACTAACTAGGGTTATCACATGCCTAGTTACTAGCAAGATGCAATGAGATTATCCCAACAGCCACAAGCCCTGTAGACCATCCAGTTATCCGGGTCGAATGTCCGTTTATGGAGAATGCAACACGTGACTGTGTGCTAGAAATGTGCCCTACTCGTCGGTAGGCTACAAGTCCACTTAATGAATGCGCCCAGATAACGGAATTGCCTGTAGCTGGGAATCTCTTCATGACTACTGAATCATTCTAGTTAATTAGCCTTAGTCAATTTCAGTAGGTAACCCTGACCGTGGTACTCAGGGATCCCCATCTTAGACATGACGCAAGACAGTACTGGTTTATTTGTACAAACACAATCGTCCACGGTGTCCAGACCTTTCATACTTGTCATGTCAGGCTAGCTGTCGTAACAGTAGTTTACTTGTCAAGAGTGCGCCACAGCGGGCCACTATCGTGTTCTATTCTTATAATATCATGAATAAGAGAAACTTGCATAAAATAACTAGTGACATATTCTTGAAGCCAAGGAAAAGATCTACAACTTTCATGTTTTGAGTTTTTCAAGATTCTAACTACAAAACAACTTAAATAGGCAAAAACAGTAAAATAGAGCAATTCCGACGCATGGGATTCCTGCGCAAATCGGCGCATGGGATTCCTGCACAATCGGCGCATGGGATTCCTGCACAAATTGGCGCATGGGATTTTTGCACAATCGGCGCATAGAATTCCTGCGCAAATCGGCGCATGGAATTCCTGCACAAATCGGCGCATAGGATTCCTGCACAAATCGGCGTATGGGATTCCTGCACCAATCGGCGCATGGGATTCCTGCACAAATCGGTACATAGGATTCCTGCACAAATTGGCGCATGGGATTCCTGCACAAATCGGCACATGGGAACTCACGTTGCGTCTTCAGTACATGCGCATAGGGAACCTACGCGCATGACACGCTCGGAGTTAAGGGATGCATTGCCGAGATTTCATGGCGCATGGCCTCCCGGCGCATGGCCTCCCGGGCGCATGAGGTTCCCGGCGCATGGGATTCATCGTCCCCAAACAGCAAGTTCAGCCATGAAAGTTCTGAAAACTTGTAATGGCCATAACTTACTCATCCGAAGTCTAAATCAAGCGAAACAAAAGCCAAAACTGCATGAAATTGAATTCTCTACAACATGGAACCACTAGTTTTTGGAAATACCAAGTTTTTAGAGATCAAAACCAAGAAAACTAAACAAGAAGGAACTTAAAACTTAGATCTACAAAAATATAACCATCAAAACCGAAAACTTCCAGTTCTAAAGAGGCTTAGAATCTAGTAGGGAAGAGAATGGAACAATAAAACATGAAATCCATCATGAAGCAAGTTTGCACTTGCCTAAGCTCTCTCTCTTCCTGGTAGGTGGAAGAGTAAATGTGGAGAAGAAGAAGAATAATGAAGAGAGAGAATGAAGGAGTGGGTTAATAAAGGATGATGGGGGTGGTAGGTAGGGGTTCTCCCTTGGTTCATGATGAACCAAGCAACCCAACCCGAACCAAGCCAACCCAAACTAAACCGAGCCAATCCAAGAGATATGTAATATAAGATGAAATACGTACACGTATTCCAAGATACATAATACGAACTACAGGCATTACAACTCTACCCTCCTTAAAAGAATTCCGTCCTCGAAATTTAATCAAAAGGCTAGAATTGCAAGGACAAGCTATAATAATCGTAATCTATAACAAGCAGTCTACCATACAGTCATTTATTCAAGCAAGGAATTGAAAGCATAAGGCATAAGGAAGACATTATACCTTACGAGTCAAATAGGTCGGGATATCGCGATCGGATATCATCCTCACGCTCCCATGTTGACTCACCCAAAGAGTGATGACCCCAAGCAACTCGGACTAACTTGATAGTCTTGTTCTTGAGTATCTTCTCTCTTCGGTCCAATATAGACACGGGCCTCTCCTCATACGAAAGGTTGGTACCAATAACCAATTCTGAATGATCTAGGATGTGGCTCGGGTCCGGGATATACCGTCGTAGTTGAGATACATGGAACACGTCATGCACCTCTCTTAGTGACGGCGGAAGAGCGAGACGATAGGACACATCACCTACTCGCTCCAGAATATCGAACGGCCCTATATACCTAGGACTAAGCTTTCCCCGTATGCCGAAACAAATGACGCCACGGTTAGGCAAAATCCTCAGGAATACATGGTCGCCGACTGAGAATTCAAGGGGTCGCCGATGGAAATCGGCCCAATGACGCTGGCGATCTTGGGCAACTCGAAGATGGTCTCTGACTCTTCTGACCACTTCAACCGTCTGAGCAATCATTTTCGGACCAAGCATCTGCCTCTCTCCGACATCGTCCCAGGCTAGCGGAGATCGACACTTCCTACCATACAGTGCCTCGAACGGTGCCATCTGGATACTGGCCTGGAAACTGTTGTTGTACGAGAACTCCACCAGGTGCAGGTGATCTTCCCACGATCCACCGAAGTCGAGTGTACAAGATCTCAACATGTCTTCGAGAGTCTGGATCGTGCGTTCTGACTGGCCATCTGTCTGCGGGTGATAAGCTGAGCTGAACTGGAGGCGAGTCCCCAAACTCTCTTGCAGGCTACGCCAAAAGTGCGACGTAAATCTTGAATCTCTATCCGAAGTGATACTGACTGGTACACCGTACAATCTGACAATCTGTCGAAGATACATCTCCGCTAGCTGAGCCGTCGACTGACCAACTCTGAACGGAAGAAAGTGAGCCACCTTCGTGAGCCTGTCTATGACAACCCAAATAGCGTCTCTGCCAGCCGGGGATCTAGGCAATCCAGTCACAAAATCCATGGTTATATGCTCCCACTTCCATTCTGGAATTGGCAAGGGCTGAAGTAGTCCAGCTGGCCTCTGATGTTCAGCCTTAACTTGTTGGCAAACCAAACATCGAGAGATAAACCGGGCTATCTCCCTCTTCATGCCATTCTACCAAAAGTGCTGACGAATATCACGGTACATCTTCGTACCGCCGGAATGAATGGAATACTGCGAACTGTGAGCCTCTGCCATGATCTTCTGTCGAACATCTCCACTGGGTACACAAAGACGCTTCCCATGTCGAAGTGTACCGTCTTCATGGATACATAACTCTGGTCTTCGTCCTGCCTCACACTCTGCTCTGAGTCGCTGAAGCTTGGAATCTGCTGACTGCGCCATCCGGATCCTCTCGACTATAGTGGACTGGACTTGCATGCTGGCCATCAATGCCACACTGGAAGGGAGGACAACTTCTATACCCATCTTCTGAAGATCGGCTAACAGTTCTGGTTGCGCTGTCAGGAAATAAACTCCGGCTCTCCTGCTCAATGTATCTGCAACAACGTTGGCCTTCCCCGGGTGATATTACAGGTTGACATCATAATCCACAAGCAGCACTAGCCATCTCCTCTGACGCATGTTGAGATCCTTCTGGGTGAAAACATACTTCAGGCTCTTGTGGTCGGTGAAAATCTTCACCCTATCTCCGTACAAGTAGTGCCTCCACAACTTAAGTGCAAACACTACCGCTGCCAGCTCCAAGTCATGGGTTGGGTAATTTCTCTCATGATCACGAAGTTGTCGTGATGCATAAGCTATTACCTTCCCATGCTGCATCAGAACACATCCTAGACCTCTGCCTGAAGCATCGCAATACACTGAGAATCCTCCGGTTCCATCTGGAAGCGTGAGAATATGAGCCGTCATCAAGCCTCGCTTCAACTTCTTAAAAGAATCCTGACATTCTGCTGTCCAAGCAAACTGCACATCCTTGCGGGTCAACTGGGTCAATGGCGTTGAAATCCGAGCAAAGTCTGAAACAAATCGCCGGTAGTAGCCGGCCAATCCAAGGAAACTGCGAACTTCTGCAACTGTGCTAGGCACTGGCCATGTTTCAATGGCCACGATCTTCTGGGGATCCACTTCAACTCCTCCTCGGGTGATGATATGACCCAAGTATGAAATACGATCGAGCCAGAACTCGTATTTACTAAACTTGGCATACAACTTGTGCTCTCTGAGAATCTGAAGGACGATTCTGAGATGCTGCTCATGCTCCGCCTCACTCTTGCTGTAGACCAGAATGTCGTCTAGGAACACAATCATGAACTGATCTAAATAGGGCATGAAGATGCGATTCATGAGGTCCATGAATACAGCCGGCGCATTGGTTGCTCCAAATGGCATCACAAGGAACTCCCAATGCCCATACCTAGATCTGAAAGCTGTCTTCGGGATGTCCTGCTCTCTGACTCTTATATGATGGTATCCTGACCGTAAGTCGATCTTCGAAAATACAGACGCCCCTCTGAGTTGATCAAACAAGTCATCTATCCTCGGGAGAGGATATCTGTTCTTGATTGTCACTGAGTTCAAGGTACGATAATCAACACACAATCTGGACGTACCATCCTTCTTTTTCACAAGAAGCATCGGGGCTCCCCAAGGCGATCTACTAGCACGAATGAATTCCTTGGTTCTAAGTTCTTCAATCATCTTGTACAATATCTCAAGCTCTGACGGCGCCATCCTGTAGACTCTCTCTGATACTGGGGCTGTCCCGGGAATCAAGTCGATAGTAAACTCGATCTCCCACTCTGGCGGCACCCCTGGAAGCTCTTCTGGGAAAACGTCTAGAAACTCTTCGACTATCCGAGGTAACTGTACTGCTGCTACTGCCATCCGCAACACTGGAGGAGAAGGTTCAACTTCGCCTCGGGAAAAGGAAAACTCTGGCTCGCCTGGGATCCTAAAAATAACCCTGCCGATATGGCAGTCTATCCTAGCATACTGGTCCCTCAACCAATCCATCCCTAAGACCACATCATAATCGGCCATCGAAAACTCTATCAATCTAGCAGGGAATTCTCTACCGCTAACTACGACCCGATACGAGGAAAACACCCTATCTACTCCCACAAGTCCATTACCAGTAAGTATATTGAGCCTCACTAATAATGACTCGGGCTCCAGTCCTACCCGTGTCGCGAATCGTGCTGACATAAATGAATGCGAGGCACCAGAATCAAATAATACTGAAGCTGGAAAGGTGTTGACGAGAATAGTACCTGCCACTACCTCACCTGGTGCTATTCCTTCTTCTCCCATGGTCAAAGCCAGCACTTGACCATGTCCCCTGGGTGCGGGTCCCCTCTGTTGAAAATTCCTCTGCCTGCTCTAGATCAGGGCTTGGGCTTGGGCATACTGCTGCGGTCTCTGCTGGTGGAATGCCTGGGCCTGCGTCGGCAATGGCCTCGGAAACGGGTACTGCAGCTGCTGCTGCTGCTGGACTGGTGCTGGTCCTCTAACTGAAGGACTAGAGAAGGCCGACGAACTCCCCCTGTTCGGGCAATTCCCAACCCTGTGGTCCGGGGCACCACAAACCAAGCATAAACCATGTGCTCTGCGACACTCTAATACCACATGTCCTGGCTTCCCGCAGTGTGAACATCCCACTGCGGAAGACTGCTTCTGCTTCTGCTGCTGAGGGTGCGTCGGGGTTGAATGCTGAACCTACGTCACTGAGGCCGCCCGCCTCGGAGCTCCAATGGTCAAAGCCCTGGCTGCCGGGGCTGGTGCTGATGACTGATTCATCTGGCCGTGAGATCGCTTCCGACCTCCGGTCCTATCCACGATCCTCTAGGAGGTATACTCATGCCTCCTAGCTGCTCTCAATACTGCATCAAAAGTCTGATGCTCAAACTGCTCTACTGCCAACAAGATCTCTAAATGGAGTCCCTACTGGAACCGCTGGGCTCTATCGAACTCGGTTGCTACCAAGGTGGGAGCAAACCAACTAAGTCTCGAAAACTCGGTCGTATATCCGTCGACCGTCCTGCCCATCTGCTTCAGATTGGTGAACCTCGTCTGTAGATCATATCGAGCTACAGCATCAAAATACTTGGTCTGAAATCTTTCCCTGAATACTGCCCAAGAAATAGGGGCCACTAATCCATCAGCCTGCGCTGCCCACCAGCTGCGGGCAAGATCTAGTAACTGCAGGCGCACTACGGCCACCTTTTCGTTCTCTGGAGTCCTGGCTGCTTCTAGAATCACCTCTGTGTCCTGAAGCCAAGCATCTGCAGCGAACGCATCTTCACTGCCGTCGAAGAAGGGAGGGTTCAAGCACTTGAAGCTGTTGGCCGTGCTATTACCCTGATGACCTCCTCTGGTCAAAACGTCTGCCACCGCCTGGTGCAAGACATCTCCTCGCCGATCCTGGGAAGCTAATAGCGTCCTGATGAGACCCACCAAAGTGCCATTATCATGCTCTGCTGGCTGGACGGGCTGAACTGGTGGTTCTCCTTCGGTGGGCACGACTCTGGAGGCTACTCCTGAATGCTGGGCTTGATCTCCAGGTTGCTGCTGGTCTGCGGGAGGTGCTCCGTCTTGCTGATCGACAGGTCCAGGAACAATGCCGCTGAAGAAGACGACGTAGGGAACAATAAGGAAGGACCAGGACAGATCAACGATACAAGCATGTGATCAGGTCAAGATTTCAGGGATCAAGAGGATACGAGTAGAGATCAAGGGCGAGTACTGATTGAGACATCTATTTGGTAAACCCTCACATATCTTGATTTACAAGACCTGCATGGGCCACCACTAAAACCATGTAACGCCCCAGAACCAGAATACTAGAGAGCGGGGGCGTACATAGCCAGCTACGTATATTGAAGTGCAACCCACCTCGCTATACGGTCACGGCTGTCTAGATACATGAGGGTTTAACTACAAGCCAACAGTTTCCTATGGTCATGAACAAACCTATTGTCTCAATCACAAGCAAGCAATAGTAGTTACAAGATGTCAGAGCACCAAATATATAATAGTAAGGCATCCCATACATTACATATTGGATGATCATGAAGCTAGTCGTACAAAATGTCAGGACTAGCAAGAGTTCAGTCATACATAATCAACCCTAGGATATGTCAATCATGTTACAGCCCGTAGACATACAGTAAGTAAGGTACAATCGAGCTAACACGTGCTCGTCGGCTAAACGCCTCAAAAGAATAATTTTACAATAAAGTGGGAGAACAAAAAGAAACTCACTCGTTGCCAGGGTTACGCCTGGTGGTCACCATCTGGCTGGAAGGTCGGTAGATCCTCTGGTGCTGCTCCGATATCTGGCCATACAAAACCAGCTGGGTCAGACCCCAGAAAGAGCAAGTGCCACAAAGGAGGCTTCACTTAGGAACTAAAACCAGCATATCACAAATAAATAGTAAAGGTAATTAAAAGATAGTAATAATAGCTGAGATAACAATAATATATTGAACACGGAGAAACCATTCAAGTAGCCAGACTGCAACCCTTAAACCAAACAAGGACCAGGGTTGCAATCCTTCGCCTGAATAGAAACCCGCCTCAATTACTATTGATAAGGTAACAAGACAATAAACGAAGAGAGGACACAGAATTGCTCCGAAAGCCAGGTTACAACCCTTAAACCAAACAAGGACCGGGGTTGTAACCCTTCGCCTAAACAGAACTGGACTCCTGATCTTTATTGTTAAGGCCAGTATAAATAATCATGGTATTGAAGTAAAGGTAAAACATGACGAGCACAACAGGGGGTTGCAATAAGACAATAAACGAAGAGAGGACACAGAATTGCTCCGGGAGCCAGGTTACAACCCTTAAACCAAACAAGGACCGGGGTTGTAACCCTTCGCCTGAACAGAACTGGACCCCTGATCTTTATTGTTAAGGCGGGTATAATAAGCAGGACGATATATGATAAGATAACCATGGAACTGTTCAGATAGCCAAGTTACAACCCTTAAACCAAACAAGGACCGGGGTTGTAACCCTTCATCTGAACAGAACTTGGTATCCCATCATTTATCGATACAAGAAATCATGTCCTGATACAATCTTGTACAGGATCAGTATAAGACTAAGCTGGAATAAACTTCATCCAATCAATCATGGCCAATCAAGAGTACGGCTTGGTACTTTTAACTAACTAGGGTTATCACATGCCTAGTTACTAGCAAGATGCAATGAGATTATCCCAACAGCCACAAGCCCTGCAGACCATCCAGTTATCCGGGTCAAATGTCCGTTTATGGAGAATGCAACACGTTACTGTGTGCTGGAAATGTGCCCTACTCGTCGGTAGACTACAAGTCCACTTAATGAATGCGCCCAGATAACGGGATTGCCTGTAGCTGGGAATCTCTTCATGACTACTGAATTATTCTAGTTAATTAGCCTTGGTCAATTTCAGTAGGTAACCCTGATCGTGGTACTCAGGGATCCCCATCTTAGACATGATACAAGACAGTACTGGTTTATTTGTACAAACACAATCGCCCACGGTGTCCAGACCTTTCATACTTGTCATGTCAGGCTAGCTGTCGTAACAGCAGTTTACTTGTCAAGAGTGCGCCACAGCGGGCCACTATCGTGTTCTATTCTTATAATATCATGAATAAGAGAAACTTACATAAAATAACTAGTGACATATTCTTGAAGCCAAGGAAAAGATCTACAACTTTCATGTTTTGAGTTTTTCAAGATTCTAACTACAAAACAACTTAAATAGGCAAAAATAATAAAATAGAGCAATTCCGGCGCATGGAATTCCTACACAAATCGGCGTATGGGATTCCTGCACAAATCGGCGCATGGGATTCCTGCGCAAATCGGTGCATAGGATTCCTACACAATCGGCGCATGGGAACTCACGTTGCGTCTTCAGTACATGCGCGTAGGAAACCTACACGCATGACACGCTCGGAGTTAAGGGATGCGTTGCCGAGATTTCACGGCGTATGGCCTCCCGGGCGCATGAGGCTCCCGGCGCATAGGATTCATCGTCCCCAAACAGCAAGTTCAGCCATAAAAGTTCTGAAAACTTGTAATGGCCATAACTTACTCATTCAAAGTCGAAATCAAACGAAACAAAAGCCAAAACTGCATGAAATTGAATTCTCTACAACATGGAACCACTAGTTTTTGGAAATACCAAGTTTTTAGAGATCAAAACCAAGAAAACTAAATAAGAAGAAACTTAAAACTTAGATCTACAAAAATATAACCATCAAAACCGAAAACTTCCAGTTCTAAAGAGGCTTAGAATCTAGTAGGAAAGAGAATGGAACAATAAAACATGAAATCCATCATGAAACAAGTTTGCACTTGCCTAAGCTCTCTCTCTTCCTGGTAGGTGGAAGAGTAAATGTGGAGAAGAAGAAGAATAATAAAGAAAGAGCATGAAGGAATGGGTTAATAAAGGATGATGGGGGTGGTAGGTAGGGGTTCTCCCTTGGTTCATGATGAACCAAGCAACCCAACCCGAACCAAGCCAACCCAAACTAAATCGAGCCAAGCCAAGAGATATATAATACAAGATGAAATACGTACACGTATTCCAAGATACATAATACGAACTACAGGCATTACATCCTTTGCTTGGTCTTGATGAGAGTGGACATACTAACATGCATGCCACTCTCGTAAAACCTGTTGAGGAACAACCTCTCCAAGTCTTTGAATGAATTGATACACCCGTCAGGCAGACTGCAGAACCATTCGAAGGCTACCCTCTGCAAGGTGCTAATAAACATCTTCGATATGAACGGATCGTCTCTGGGCAAGTGTCGAGTCTGCGTGTTAAAGTACGTCATGTGCTGACAAGGAAAAATCAAACCGTCAAATGAGTTCAGCGTCAGCGGCTTGTAGTTAGGAGGACAAGTAGCATTCTCCCACTCAGGGAGATACGGTTGAGATATCCCCATCTTTTGAAGCTCGTCTTTGTGTGATATGGTGTCGAGGCGAGCGACCAAGGAATCAATTGCATCCTGTTGATTGAGCAGGTGTTGGGAAACGGTTGCTGAACGGTTATCAGGCGTTGTTGGCGAAGGACCACCCCCGGCATTTACAAAATTTAGAGGAGGCACAACAAAATGATACTCCTTTTGTAGTGAAGGAGGGTTGTTGCTGTGAGCCAGACTAGCATGAGCCGAGACATTTTGTTGAGGTGGAGGAACAGCCCCAGCAGCTTGATCACTGGCTTCTTCAGGTCTTTCTCCGTCCGTCATGTATGTAGATAGCATGCGAGGATGAACGGAGGAAGCAGTACAACTGGTGCTGATACTGTCTGTCTCCGAGTGGATAAGTCCTTCATCTTCTGGTAGAGGAGGTAGATAGTCGCTATCGAATTCGGAGGGATCATCGTCCTCTGGAAGGCTACCCACCGTGTGGGGGTCATCGGCTTCAGATTCTGAGGGAATGCTACCCCCGACTTGGGAATCTTGTAACTCCTCTTCCCAAAATTTTGTGATATATTTTTATTTTTTATTTGATTAGTTTACATTTAACTTTTCTATAATCATAGGAGTTGTGACTAAGACCACAGGCGATTTATGACCATCTTGTGGTCACATGATCTCTAGATAGGGTTTATAAGCATGTTATAGCTATATTATATTTTCCAATAATTTTTAGACATTTTTAGATATTGATTTATTAAAGATATATTTATTTTATTGACTTTCATGAATTACTATAAGGTCATTTGGGACTATTTTGAGACAAGTTGTTTTTATTTAGGTTCTAGGAGGTTAGAAATATTTTCTAGAATTTTCTAGAATTTTTCTGGATTTTTTTAGAATTTTTGGGAATTTTTATATAATTAAAACCTATAGAAATTATATTTTATAGGCTTTGAAAATTTACTGTGAGGTCACATGATGATATTTTGTGTTAAAATATTTTATTTAGATTCTAGACACTTAGAAATATTTTCTAGAATTTTCTAGAATTTTTCTGGATTTTTCTGCAATTTATTTTGATTTATTTGGACTTAAAATAATTTTTAAATGATTTTCTGAATTAAAATATTTAATTACCCAGAAATTAATCCGGGGGGCCCACCTGTCGGTGCCCAGGCTGAACCGCCTCTCTCTCTTATATTTATATATATATATATATATATATTATTATTATATTCGAAACCCTAATTAAATTTCAGTCGCCTTTTTGAGAGAGAGTTTTAGTAAAGATCTCGACTTCCCGAGACGATTGCCGTCAACTCCGACGTGATTTTAGCATGCCGTTTTTTTATTGGATTCGTCTCGAGGTAAACTTTCTGAATATATAATTTATTTTCGTATATATTATTCCTAAATTTCTGGAAAATTCGTAGAGTGTCGGTTGTCCGAAACTTGACACGTTTCGGTGTTTTCGAGATTTCGGGAGAACCAGAAATCAAAATCATGAACCGTTTGAAGTTTCGGAAAGCTAACATAGAGCTCTACGACATATATGTTTTCCAGAAATTAATTCGTTCATCTAGTATTTTAGTTATTCTGTTGAACTCAGAATTGATCGGTTGATCACCGTTTTGGTCACGGTTAGCCATAACGGCGATATCTTTTGACCAAAGCATGATTTTGTGGTACGATTGATTCCAGTGAACTCGTGGCACTGAAATCTACCGAGGTGCACTTTCAAAATCTAGTGTTCACAGCGTTTGACTAGATAGGCAACGGTACGTCTCGATTGGCGTGCCATGGTTTCCAAAATTGGAAAACATGACTTTGATGGCCAAACTTGCATGTTTAGATTATATTCAGATTATTATTAGGTTAAATTAGGTTTTTAAGTGAATTATTCTAGAATTAATTATTATTAGATTAGTAACCCAACTAGCCACTATTCTATGAATTTAGAACTAGAACATTAGAATTGATTTATAGTTTTTGTGCACGGTTCATGGTGCGATATATGTTATATGTTGACAGCTCCTAGATCGGCATCCTCTCATCCTCGACTTGTGACTACGGTTTGTGCAGGGACCACAGGCAAGTATACCTTGCCTTCCTCTACAGTTTTATTTACGTGCATTGTATTTCATTTTCCAGTTTTGATTGTTTATGGACATGTGCTTTTCGTATTATATTTTTTTGAGTTGTTTTCATTGCATATAGCCGTGTTCATGTTTGGTCTTGTGGTTCACACTTGGATTTCTCGTTAGTACCTTGCTTTAGTCGTGTCATAGAACGAGTACGTGTAATTGAACTGCTAAATCCTTGATATTGTTTCTTTGGCACCAGAGAGTCCACTCGGGACGAGGGTATTTTTCTTGATCTGTTTACATCCGTGAGTCCACACACGGGACGAGGGTGTTGACTTGACTTGCACCAGAGAGTCCACTCGGGACGAGGGTGTTTACATCAGAGAGTCCACACTCGGGACGAGGATGTTATATTTGCACCAGAGAGTCGACACTCAGGACGAGGGTGCCTTGCCGTAAACTAACCAGAGAGTCCACGCTCGGGACGAGGGTTAGTACTAACCAGAGAGTCCACACTCGGGACGAGGGTTAGTGATTAGTTCAAACCTGCGAGTCCACTCGGGGCGAGGGTTTGGTTCTTCCATTGATCTCGAGTTCATTGTTTACCCGGCAGTTCATTTATACGTAGTTATTCTAGTGTTCGTATTCGTGGTCATTTTTCGTGTTCCTATTTTTTTTATTTCCTTGCGCATGATAAAACTGTTAGATAGACATGTATATTGTATATCTTGCTATGTCCTCTGAGGACCTGATGATCTCTTCAGGTTTAGCGATTGCATGGAGTTAGCCAATAGTTCTGGATGGCAGATGATTTACGATTCTTGTGGGTTTCGGATGCGATGATACGCTTGCGGGATTCAGGTATCATTATTACATTTATTATCCGCTCGTGCTTTCATACCTTATCATGAGATATCCTATTTTCTGATTCATTTTTAGACTATTGTTACTTTCTTAGAGTCTTCTCGGACATTTATGCTAGTGGGCTGCAAACCACGAACCATAGAATCTATTCATGATTCGTACACTTATTGTGGATTTGAGATATAGATTACATTGTCATAATTTGGCAGTATACCATAGCCTTGACAGCGTTTACGTATTCGAGATGGGCTGGAGTCCGCTCGATACGTAGCTGGCTTGCTCACGAGCTTGTATCCGAAAAACGGGTGCGGGTCGTGACAAGTTTTTTTGGTGGCCCATACAGGTCAGAGCGTATCGGTTACATAACTGTACTGATACGAGCCTGCGACTATGACTAAACCCTTAGAAATCTCAATCCACTTTGCCTTAAAAATTCTCCTAGAAATTCTCTACGTCCTTGAAAACTCCATATTTGCTCTCGTATATACTTTCTTGCTTTCTGTACCATTGATTCTCGTCCCTTCCTATTTCGGGATGACGAATGATCGTGCTGTCTAGAATTCACTATAGATCCTTAAGTTATAGTATAATATTTCTTGATTTTGAATATTTGGTTGTTTGATAGATATGTGGGAATATAGATGCTATATGTCTTAGATATCTATGGATAATGACTCTAACAACTTGATGGAAGGTTATAAAGTTTTAGTGATATACCCTTGAGGGAGTAGCGTGACCAAAGGTGGGTAGAAGTCCTCGAGGTTTCATAATTACAAAAGGATAGGAGAATGCTATAAACTATTTTGAGGAGATTAAGGTAGTAGTAGACTTTGAATTTTAAGGGATAGTTATGAATTAGAATTTCGAGGATGAAATTATTTTTAAGGTGGGTAGATTTGTAACTCCTCTTCCCGAAATTTTGTGATATATTTTTATTTTTTATTTGATTAGTTTACATTTAACTTTTCTATGATCATAGGAGTTGTGACTAAGTCCACAGGTAATTTATGACCATCTTGTGGTCACATGATCTCTAAATAGGGTTTATAAGCATGTTATAGCTATATTATATTTTCTAATAATTTTTAGACATTGTGAGACCCGTCTCACTGTATCGGTATTTTATACGGATACGTATTTATTTGAGCCGTATTTCGTATTTATTAATTTGCGTGATATTTTAAATTTTCCTAAGTGTAGGATTTCATGACTTGGTTTAACTTGGATTTGGTTTTATTTGGTTCGGTTCTACCTTGACTTGGTTTGGTTTAGTTTGGTTCTTTATGAGATGAGGTGTATCGCTTAGATTTAGTGGAAAAGAATGAATGGTGGAGATCACTTGAGCTTGTTATATAAGCCACTTTTTCTCTCTCCCTCCTCATTCACCATCATTCATTTTCTTTTTCTACCAAACCCTAGCCATTAGAGAGAGGCAAGTACACCTTGCCGAATGTTGGACGATCTTAATTTCGTTTGTTCAATTCTCTTCCTTGTTATATTCTAAGCTTGTTTAGAACTTGGAGTTTTCTATTTTGATGGCTAGAATGTTGTAGATCTAGCTTTGAAGAGATTTCGGTTTTCATGGATTTTGATCTATTAAACTTTATTATTTCCGAGTTTTGATGGTTCCATGTTGTAGAGTAGCTCGTTCTACCCCATTTTGACCGATAGAAGTTCGGATTTGGACTCTGGATGAAAGATTCATGGAGCTTGGGAGCCATGGCTTGAGTGGTTCTTCTTCTCGGAAGAATGGAGAAGAAGAATAGTTCACAGCCGCAAGAACTGAGCCGCATAGCTCTTATACGGCCAGTTATCCTTCCTAGCCGCATAAGCTTACTGCATGACTTGGCCGCATGGCCTATGCTGCAGGAACTTACTCCCAGCCGCATGAAGATTTGATCCATCTAGCCACATGGACTTGACTTGACCGCATGACTAATTCATACGGCAAGTGTTACTTCAGCCGCATGTGATCCTAGCCGTATATGCGCCCTCGTTTCCCTGGCCGCATGAACTTGTATTTCCTCTGGCCGCATGAGCTCTTGTATTGACCTAGCCGCACAGGGTTCGGCATAAACCGAGCCGCATGGAGACCCGCCCCTTTCTGGCCGCATGGCCTTACGTGGGGCTGAGCCGCATGACCTACCCTGGCGGAGCCGCATAAGACTTTCGAGCCACATATACCTGTGCTTCCTGAGCCACATGAACATTTACATCCTGGCCGCATGACCCGCATTGGTCTAGCCGCATGAACCCCTCCCCCATGAGCCGCATTAGCCCCATGTGCTTCTTGATGCCGCATATGCCATCCATCTTGAGCCGCATGTGCTCTTAGGTCCCTGGCCGCATGAGTTGAACCCTAGCCGCATGGGCTCCAATTCCTGAGCCGCATGCATCTGATTAATCCTGCCGCATGAGCCAGCCTTGCCCGAGCCGCATGGCTCTGTCATGTCCTGTATTTTATATTTTGTTTATTTTAGTTCCAAGTCTTGTGGCTCTTTTTGTAACTTGAGTTCCTATAGCATACACATTTATCCCTATTGTATATTTTTATGCCCATTTTATATCCTTACGCCTTTTGTCCTGAACTTGATAAATCACGATTTGATTGACATGATTGAAATGACAATTGTACCTGGCATGGTGTGACCAAGAACTGATATGCATGATAACTTGACTTGCTACACAATGCTTGATAGTGACCCTGAGCCGCAGGGCTCCTTCCTATGCCTTGTCCAGCTATTTAAATTATTGTTATTATTATTTCTCTATTCTTATTTGATTTTAATGATGATTTGTGCCTTGTAACCTCAGAATAACTTGAGTCTCCTGATTGAATGCTTGCACTATACTGTCCGGCACATGTACCCTAAACACGACAGTGACCCGTAGTGGTGCACTCCTGATTAGTAAACCTGACATGACCTGATAGTGGCCCGTCGTGGCGCACTCTTGACCAGTAAACCTGACATGACTTGATAGTGACCCGTCGTGGTGCACTCCTGACAATTAGACTTGACATGATATAACTTGACATGATAATTCTTGATAGTGGCCTGCCGTGGCGCACTCTTGATATGATAAACCTGACATGATACTCCTTGAAATGCTGTTGCGACGGCTACCTGACATGACATGACCTGTATAAATAAATGGCCTGGACACCGTGGGTGATTGTGTTTGTACAAATGAACCCGTCTTGTCTTGCATCATGTCTAGGACATGAATCCCTGGTTTCCCACGGTCAGGGATTCATACTGAATATGGCTAGGATTAATGACTAGATTGATCAAGTAGTTCATGGAGAGACTTTTCCAGTTACCTGTTGCCCCTTTGATCCCGGCCTTATATATATATATATACATGGGATTTGTTGCTATTCGTCGAGATGAGCGCACTTCCAGCCCGCCATCGAGCGTGGTACCTTAGGACACATGTATCTTACTACAGTGTGTCTGCTATATCATGCTATCTTTTTCCTTTCTTTGCTGGGGTCATTCAGGTAGTAACAAACGGGTAACCGGACTTGGAAGAATCTCATTGCATCTTGCTAGTAACTAGGATTGTGATAACCCTAGTTAGTTAACGTAGAAAGCCGTAGGCAATGATTGGCCGTGATTGATTGGATGGAGTCTAGTCCAGTATAGTATTATCTAGAAGTGATTGATTGCAAGATTGTACTAGAATGATTGAATGATTGTCACTCCAGATTGTTACTATAATGATTGTACTCTATTGTCACTCTAGCGTATTGTACTCCTCATTACCACTTTTATTATTGTACTCTTCACCTGAATGATCTGTCTAGTCTTGTCTTGATCCTGTACCTGAATGTTACATGTCCAGATTTCTTATATTTATCTTGCCGATAAATGGTAGGAGAAACCAAGTTCCGTTCAGACGAAGGGTTACAACCCCGGTCCTTGTTTGGTTTACGGGTTGTAACCTGGTTATCTGAATAGTCCCATGGCTATCTCATCGTATATCACCTTTCCAGTTTTATTTATTTAACATGTTCTCCAGTTTACTTTATGTCAATAATGATTTACCTACTGTTTTCTCTATGATCGGGACGAGTGCATTGGTACTGCACAAATCTCGATCCTCCTTTGCTTATTTGCTTGTTGATTGCTAATGATTGCTGGTTTTAAGTTCATAGTTCAGCCTCCTTTGTGGTACTTGCTATTTGGGGTCTGACCCCACTGGTTTTGCATGGCCAGGTTCGGATAGAAAAGCCCGAAGGATCTACCGTACCATCTACTCGACGGTGACCAGCCGGAGCACCGGAGTGCCTCAGTGGGTTTCTTCTTCATTCTCCCACTGATATATAAATTCTCCTCTTGTAACGTTTAGCCCCGAGCACGTGTTTAGCTCGTGTTTTGGTATTTTCCTTGATATTGTAGCCTACGGGCATAAACATGATATGTGTATTCTAGACTATAGCTAGTCCTTATCATGTACGACTAATACTCTAGCTAGTCAACAGTTCTGTGGTACTGGCTTCGTGATCAATCATGTATATATGGTTCGGGACGCCATACTATTGTATGTATGATGATCATACTCCTTGCTCTTGTATAATTGCCTGTGATTGAGATACCTAGGATTGTTAAACCATAGGATTGACTGATGGCTTGTAGAGTAACCCCCATGTCTTGACAGCTTATACGTGATTTCAGAGTATTAACGTACTTTGGGATTGCGTAGCTGGCTGTGTCCGCCTCCGTCCAGTATTCTGGTTCTGGGGCGTGACATGGTTTTAGTGGTGGCGCCATGCAGGTCTGAATCTTGATTTTCAGATTTGTGGGGGTTACCATGTTTAGATATCTCAATCACGATTATCCTTATTGATCTCTTTCGGATTATTCTCTACCTCTGATACTTGACTTGATATCTGTTTTGATCATTGATCATTCCTGTTCCCATAATTTGATCTTGTGTCCTTCAACTTTCAAGGGCATTGTTCTTGATCCTTCAGATTATCTTGTTCGTGTTTTGCCGAGGGCAGCTCAGCATTCTTCAGCCAGGCCAGTTATGGAGGATCAGTCTCAGCATGCAGGCAGAGATGTCAGTCCATTCCGATCAGCCAATCGCTTCTGTCTTCGTATCTTGAGACAGGTGATAAAGTTCAAGCATCTGTTTCAACTACGATGACATGTCCTGGGTAGAGTCATGTCTTGAACTAAGTCATTGGTACCGACTTACCTTGAGGCTTGACTTTTATCCATTTTTGGAATCAGTTTAGGCCAGCGAGTACGTTGGTTTCTATACAACTGTCTCAGGAGTCATATTGATCCATATGCCTCCAGCTATTCTTGATCTTGATTGTGTTATTTCCTGTGCATTTACTTACTGCTTACGTATTTATTTACATTCCTGATTGCTTTACTTTACTTATATGTCGTGCTTGATTTATTGAGATTGTTGAGTTTCCTGGAGCTTTTGTTTTGTTATCTTGCTCGACTAGCCTCAGGAAATTCCAAGGACGGAATTTTTCTAAGGTGTGGAGAGTTGTGAGACCCGTCTCACTGTATCGGTATTTTATACGGATACGTATTTATTTGAGCCGTATTTCGTATTTATCAATTTGCGTGATATTTTAAATTTTCCTAAGTGTAGGATTTCATGACTTGGTTTAACTTGGATTTGGTTTTATTTGGTTCGGTTCTACCTTGACTTGGTTTGGTTTAGTTTGGTTCTTTATGAGATGAGGTGTATGGCTTAGATTTAGTGGAGAAGAATGAATGGTAGAGATCACTTGAGCTTGTTATATAAGCCACTTTTTCTCTCTCCCTCCTCATTCACCATCATTCATTTTCTTTTTCTACCAAACCCTAGCCATTAGAGAGAGGCAAGTACACCTTGCCGAATGTTGGACGATCTTAATTTCGTTTGTTCAATTCTCTTCCTTGTTATATTCTAAGCTTGTTTAGAACTTGGAGTTTTCTATTTTGATGGCTAGAATGTTGTAGATCTAGCTTTAAAGAGATTTCGGTTTTCATGGATTTTGATCTATTAAACTTTATTATTTCCGAGTTTTGATGGTTCCATGTTGTAGAGTAGCTCATTCTACCCCATTTTGACCTATAGAAGTTCGTATTTGGACTCTGGATGAAAGATTCATGGAGCTTGGGAGCCATGGCTTGAGTGGTTCTTCTTCTCGGAAGAATGGAGAAGAAGAACAGTTCACAGCCGCAAGAACTGAGCCGCATAGCTCTTATATGGCCAGTTATCCTTCCTAGCCGCATAAGCTTACTGCATGACTTGGTCGCATGGCCTATGCTGCAGGAACTTACACCCAGCCGCATGAAGATTTGATCCATCTAGCTACATGGACTTGACTTGACCGCATGACTAATTCATACGGCAAGTGTTACTTCAGCCGTATGTGATCCTAGCCGCATATGCGCCCTCGTTTCCCTGGCCGTATGAACTTGTATTTCCTCTGGCCGCATGAGCTCTTGTATTGACCTAGCCGTATAGGGTTCGGCATAAACCGAGCCGCATGGAGACCCGCCCCTTTCTGGTCGCATGGCCTTACGTGGGGCTGAGCCGCATGACCTACCCTGGCGGAGCCGCATGAGACTTTCGAGCCACATATACCTGTGCTTCCTGAGCCACATGAACATTTACATCCTGGCCGCATGACCCGCATTGGTCTAGCCGCATGAACCCCTCCCCCATGAGCCGCATTAGCCCCATGTGCTTCTTGATGCCGCATATGCCATCCATCTTGAGCCGCATGTGCTCTTAGGTCCCTGGCCGCATGAGTTGAACCCTAGCCGCATGGGCTCCAATTCCTGAGCCGCATGCATCTGATTAATCCTGCCGCATGAGCCAGCCTTGCCCGAGCCGCATGGCTCTGTCATGTCCTGTATTTTATATTTTGTTTATTTTAGTTCCAAGTCTTGTGGCTCTTTTTGTAACTTGAGTTCCTATAGCATACACATTTATCCCTATTGTATATTTTTATGCCCATTTTATATCCTTACGCCTTTTGTCCTGAACTTGATAAATCACGATTTGATTGACATGATTGAAATGACAATTGTACCTGGCATGGTGTGACCAAGAACTGACATGCATGATAACTTGACTTGCTACACAATGCTTGATAGTGACCCTGAGCCGCAGGGCTCCTTCCTATGCCTTGTCCAGCTATTTAAATTATTGTTATTATTATTTCTCTATTCTTATTTGATTTTAATGATGATTTGTGCCTTGTAACCTCAGAATAACTTGAGTCTCCTGATTGAATGCTTGCACTATACTGTCCGGCACATGTACCCTAAACACGACAGTGACCCGTAGTGGTGCACACCTGATTAGTAAACCTGACATGACCTGATAGTGGTCCGCCGTGGCGCACTCTTGACCAGTAAACCTGACATGACTTGATAGTGACCCGTCGTGGTGCACTCCTGACAATTAGACTTGACATGATATAACTTGACATGATAATTCTTGATAGTGGCCTGCCGTGGCGCACTCTTGATATGATAAACCTGACATGATACTCCTTGAAATGCTGTTGCGACGGCTACCTGACATGACATGACCTGTATAAATAAATGGCCTGGACACCGTGGGTGATTGTGTTTGTACAAATGAACCCGTCTTGTCTTGCATCATGTCTAGGACATGAATCCCTGGTTTTCCACGGTCAGGGATTCATACTGAATATGGCTAGGATTAATGACTAGATTGATCAAGTAGTTCATGGAGAGACTTTTCCAGTTACCTGTTGCCCCTTTGATCCCGGCCTTATATATATATATATATATATACATGGGATTTGTTGCTATCCGTCGAGATGAGCGCACTTCCAGCCCGCCGTCGAGCGTGGTACCTTAGGACACATGTATCTTACTACAGTGTGTCTGCTATATCATGCTATCTTTTTCCTTTCTTTGCTGGGGTCATTCAGGTAGTAACAAACGGGTAACCGGACTTGGAAGAATCTCATTGCATCTTGCTAGTAACTAGGATTGTGATAACCCTAGTTAGTTAACGTAGAAAGCCGTAGGCAATGATTGGCCGTGATTGATTGGATGGAGTCTAGTCCAGTATAGTATTGTCTAGAAGTGATTGATTGCAAGATTGTACTAGAATGATTGAATGATTGTCACTCCAGATTGTTACTATAATGATTGTACTCTATTGTCACTCTAGCGTATTGTACTCCTCATTACCACTTTTATTATTGTACTATTCACCTGAATGATCTGTCTAGTCTTGTCTTGATCCTGTACCTGAATGTTACATGTCCAGATTTCTTATATTTATCTTGCCGATAAATGGTGGGAGAAACCAAGTTCCGTTCAGACGAAGGGTTACAACCCCGGTCCTTGTTTGGTTTACGGGTTGTAACCTGGTTATCTGAATAGTCCCATGGCTATCTCATCGTATATCACCTTTCCAGTTTTATTTATTTAACATGTTCTCCAGTTTACTTTATGTCAATAATGATTTACCTACTGTTTTCCCTATGATCGGGACGAGTGCATTGGTACTGCACAAATCTCGATCCTCCTTTGCTTATTTGCTTATTGATTGCTAATGATTGCTGGTTTTAAGTTCATAGTTCAGCCTCTTTTATGGTACTTGCTATTTGGGGTCTGACCCCACTGGTTTTGCATGGCCAGGTTCTAATAGAAAAGCCCGAAGGATCTACCGCACCATCTACTCGACGGTGACCAGCCGGAGCACCGGAGTGCCTCAGTGGGTTTCTTCTTCATTCTCCCACTGATATGTAAATTCTCCTCTTGTAACGTTTAGCCCCGAGCACGTGTTTAGCTCGTGTTTTGGTATTTTCCTTGATATTGTAGCCTACGGGCATAAACATGATATGTGTATTCTAGACTATAGCTAGTCCTTATCATGTACGACTAATACTCTA
Source organism: Iris pallida (assembly GCA_029216955.1). Classification (NCBI taxonomy): domain Eukaryota; kingdom Viridiplantae; phylum Streptophyta; class Magnoliopsida; order Asparagales; family Iridaceae; genus Iris; species Iris pallida. Next base: position 8,301,380 of record JANAVB010027598.1, read on the forward strand.
GCTAGTCAACAGTTCTGTGGTACTGGCTTCGTGATCAATCATGTATATATGGTTCGGGACGCCTTACTATTGTATGTATGATGATCATACTCCTTGCTCTTGTATAATTGCCTGTGATTGAGATACCTAGGATTGTTAAACCATAGGATTGACTGATGGCTTGTAGAGTAACCCCCATGTCTTGACAGCTTATACGTGATTTCAGAGTATTAACGTACTTTGGGATTGCGTAGCTGGCTGTGTCCGCCTCCGTCCAGTATTCTGGTTCTGGGGCGTGACAGACATTTTTAGATATTTATTTATTAAAGATATATTTATTTTATTGACTTTCATGAATTACTATAAGGTCATTTGGGACTATTTTGAGACAAGTTATTTTTATTTAGGTTCTAGGAGATTAGAAATATTTTCTAGAATTTTCTAGAATTTTTCTGGATTTTTTTAGAATTTTTGGGAATTTTTATATAATTAAAACCTATAGAAATTATATTTTATAGACTTTGGAAATTTACTGTGAGGTCACATGATGATATTTTGTGTTAAAATATTTTATTTAGATTCTAGACACTTAGAAATATTTTCTAGAATTTTCTAGAATTTTTCTGGATTTTTCTGCAATTTATTTTGATTTATTTGGACTTAAAATAATTTTTAAATGATTTTCTGAATTAAAATAATTAATTACCCAGAAATTCACCCGGGGGCCCACCTGTCGGCGTCCAGGATGAACCGTCTCTCTCTCTCTCCTATATATATATTATTATATTCAAAATTCTAATTAAATTTTAGCCGCCTTTTCGAGAGAGAGAGTTATAGTAAAGATCTCGACTTCCCGAGACGATTGCCGTAAACTCCGACGTGATTTTAGCGTGCCGATTTTTTATTGGATTCGTCTCGAGGTAAACTTTCTGAATATATAATTTATTTTTGTATATATTATTCCTAAATTTCTGGAAAATTCGTAGAGTGTCGGTTGTCCAAAACTTGACATGTTTCAGTGTTTTCGAGATTCCGGGAGAACCAGAAATCAAAATCATGAACCGTTTGGAGTTTCGGAAAGCTAACACAGATCTCTACGATATATATTTTTTCCAGAAATTAATTCGTTCATCTAATATTTTAGTTATTCTGTTGAACTTAGAATTGATCGGTTGATCACCGTTTTGGTCACTGTTAGCCATAACGGCGATATCTTTTGACTAAAGCATGATTTTGTGGCATGGTTGATTCCAGCGCACTCGTGGCGCTAAAATCTACCAAGGTGCACTTTCAAAATCTAGAGTTCATAGTGTTTGACTAGATAGGCAACGACACGTCTCGATTTACGTGCCATGGTTTCCAAAATTGGGAAACACGACTTTGACGGCCGAACTTGCATGTTTAGATTATATTCAGATTATTATTAGGTTAAATTAGGTTTTTAAGTGAATTATTTTAGAATTAATTATTATTATATTAGTAACCCAACTAGCCACTATTCCATGAATTTAGAACTAGAACATTAGAATTGATTTATAGTTTTCGTGCACGGTTCATGGTGCGATATGTGTTATAGGTTGACAGCTCCTAGATCGGCATCCTCTCATCCTTGACTTGTGACTACAGTTTGTGCAAGGACCACATGCAAGTATACCTTGCCTTCCTCTACAGTTTTATTTACATGCATTGTATTTTATTTTCCAGTTTTGATTGTTTATGGACATGTGCTTTTCGTATTATATTCTTCTGAGTTGTTTTTATTGCATATAGCCGTGTTCATGTTTGGTCTTGTGGTTCACACTTGGAGTTCTCGTCAGTACCTTGCTTGAGTCGTGTCATAGAACGAGTACGTGTAATTGAACTGCTAAATCCTTGTTATTGTTTCCTTAGCACCAGAGAGTCCACTCGGGACGAGGGTGTTTTTCTTGATCTGTTTACATCCGTGAGTCCACACACGGGACGAGGGTGTTGACTTGACTTGCACCAGAGAGTCCACTCGGGACAAGGGTGTTTATATCAGAGAGTCTACATTCGGGACGAGGATATTATATTTGCACCAGAGAGTCCACACTCGGGACGAAGGTGCCTTGCCGTGAACTAACCAGAGAGTCCACGCTCGGGACGAGGGTTAGTACTAACCAAAGAGTCCACACTCGGGACGAGGGTTAGTGATTAGTTCAAACCTGCGAGTCCACTCGGGGCGAGGGTTTGGTTCTTCCATTGATCTCGTGTTCATTGTTTACCCGATAATTCATTTATACGTAGTTGTTCTAGTGTTCGTGTTCGTATTCGTGGTCATTTGTCGTGTTCCTTTTTTTGTTTATTTCCTTGCGCATGATAAAACTGTTAGATAGGCATGTATATTATGTATCTTGCTATGTCCTCTGAGGACCTGATAATCTCTTCAGGTTTAACGATTGCATGGAGTTAGCCAGTAGTTCTGGATGGCGGATGATTCGCGATTCTTGTGGGTTTCGGATGCGATGATACGCTTACGGGATTCAGGTATCTTTATTACGTTTATTATCCGCTCGTGCTTTCATACCTTATCATGAGATATCCTGTTTTCTGATTCAGTTTTAGACTCTTGTTACTTTCTTAGAGTCTTATCGGACATATATGTTAGTGGGCTGCAGACCACGACCCATAGTGTCTATTCATGATTCGTACACTTATTGTAGATTTGAGATATAGATTACATTGCCATGATTTGGCAGTATACCATAGCCTTAATAGCGTTTACGTATTCGAGATGGGCTGGAGTCCGCTCGATACGTAGCTGGCTTTCTCACGAGCTTGCATCCGAAAAGCGGGTGCGGGTCGTGATAAATCTTCATCGTCCATACGGAATCTTGCCTTTGATCGAGTGCCCATATAGACTCCTTCAGATGTGACAGCCTGTTGGCTATCTGTTGGTAGACTTCGTCTTCTCCTTCTCGTAGAACTGAGAGAGAAGTTTGGGTTGGTGGTCCACCGTCTTTGATTGGGGCTTCCGTAAGGGGGCTCCCATGAAGCCATGTTGGATGAAACACATAATGGCTTCTCGTCGTCAGAGAAGTACAGCCGTCGAAACACAAACTTTCTCTGAGGCACTCTTGTTACTTTGGAGCAACAACAGTTGATAACAATACCGGTGCACGGAAGTGCACTATGAATTGTTATATTCTCCCTCGCTTTACGCTTATGATTTATCATGTCGTGCAAGTCAGCGGAAGAGAGTTGTGCCTTACAACCCATGTTGTATGCATCGCCGAGCTTTGCATGCATGTTCGTAAGAAGAGTAGGCTCATCCAGACTTAGTTCATGTGCAGGAGCAACCCCCACACCTAAGTTCTGTGATGTCCTTGAAGACAGCCCCGTGCTATGCGCGTTGGGGCCTGTCTTTTTGCTGTGGGCGCATAGGCCTTGGAGACTGGGCTTGGGCGCATACTTCTTGACAGCATGTTTGAGTCGCCTTGATGTGGGCGCATAGTATGGATCTAGAGAGCCTGGGCGCATGACTCTGAATGCCCAGCCTTCTGAAGACAGAAGTGTTCTGGTTGGGGCTATGCGCCCAAGCACTCCCTTGGGCGCATGGATTTGGGCGCATGCTTGGTGGAGCAGCGCTATTTTCTTCCAGTTTCGCCTCCTTCATTCGTGAGCTTCGCCGGGTTTGGCCAGAGTGCCGCACACCCCGATTCTTGGCATCGTAGTGTTTTCCTCTGCCAAGTCTCGAGTGTTGAACACTCTGTTGTTGGTTGTGGAGGGAAGAAGTCACTGGGCTAGTAGAGCCCGAAACGGTGTGAGCCTTCTCCATTTGGGGGACTTCTGTGGCAGAGTCATGCGCCCATGTGACAGAGTCCTCCAGCTGCATATCCGCTATGACACTAGCAGGATATGCACAGCGAGCCTTCGGAAGCCAAGTCTTGTGAGACTTGTTTGGCTTCGCTGATTTTGAGGGAGTAGAGCCGTCCCTCGAGAGCATCTCTTCGAACGCCTGCTGATCGAACTTTACGATCAGCATCTTCCGAGTACTCCCCACTTTGTCGGTATCGGATTGCGTCACCACCTTCTCGTCAGAGGAAAAGGTAGTCCCCAGCAGAGTCGTCATTTTTGTGGACACACACAAAAAAGAAGAAAAAAACACTATCTTTTCTTTTATTGGCGCAAAGTACCACAAATCAAGTACGCCTGAGAGATCCTGCGCTGAGGATCCCCGAGTATAAAAAAGAATTCTGGGGAATGGGACGATGGAGATCGAGCGGCAGTTGCTCCTTTACTCCGTTGACACTCCGATTACAAAAGTGGGAGAAAACCTAAGAAAATTGCTAACTCTCGGCTTACTGGCAAGTAGTGTTGGCCCATTGGTCATGGTCAAACCTAATTTTAATAATTGATCAAACTCTGTCTCGATATAATTACAAGTCAACTCAGATGTTTACCTATGACGTTTTGGACACTGCTCAACAATGGTTATCAACAATGTTCAAGACTGAATCCGTTTGCCATTCAGAATGTACTTCCTGCTAAGTAATGTAATTTTTTTCATTTTGTTGAGTCTAGGAATACATTGTACACCGAGTCGAACTGGCAAATAGGCTATCTGAAAACGTTTTTCAAAACCATCCTATTCTTTTACAAATGACCTACGTTTTTTGAAAAACATTTTTTTTGCAAACAGCTTCTGAAGGATTTTTCAAAAAGCCAAAATTTATTTTCTCCAAATGAACTGGCAGAACCCCAGGAGAACTCGGGCCGAGTTCGGCCAGAGTTCGGCCATGTGGAACGTTAGTGAACGTTGGGTTTTTGAACTTGGTCATCCTTCAGTTACGGTTTGTTACAAAGAGTTCTGTCCGAATTCTGCCCGAATTCTGTCAGAGTTCTGTCTTTGGAAAAACTATAAATAGAGAAGTATTTCGATCATTTCAGATCGCCAATTCACTTTCAATCTCTTCTTTTCCTAAGCTTACATTCTTCCAAAGAGTTCTTAAAGCTTTCATTTTCAAATCCTAAGCCAGTTACAATCCTCTAGTCGATTTGCCAGTACGGTACGGTCAAGAAGTTCCAGAGCGATTGTAATCAGAGGCTTGATAGAAGATTCAACTCTTCACAATTGAAGGTCGAGTTCTTCGTATCAAAGCTCGCATCTGTAGAAGTTGCAAGGACTTCGTATGAAAACTTACGGGATTTTCCAATAGTGGATTCAACTGGAAGCTAGAGTTCTTCCGACTGGACTAGTCCTCACAAGAGAGAAACCAGTATAAATCTCGGTGTTTGCGTTTGTCTTCTGATCACTTTTAAATTCGGTCATTTACTTTTTGTGATTATTATTTTATCTGTGATCTAACTGCTAACAAGTTTTTAATTAGCAATATTCCGCTGCCTACTCTATTCACCCCCCTCTAGAGTATTCTGCTTTATGATTTCGTTCCTACAATTGGTATCAGAGCAGGCTCTCCATCTAGAGGTATTATATTCTGATCCCAATTGTTCCCACAATTGGTATCAGAGCGGGTTATACAGGTAAAGCAAGGTAAAACAACAGTTATATTCAATTTTATATAGATCACAGCTTTACACATGGCAACTGTGAAATTCACAAGTGAAGGCCAAGCCACAAACAGACCTCCACTGTTTGACGGCACAAACTACACTTATTGGAAAACACGTATGAGTTTCTTTCTGAAATATCTTGATTTTGACTTATGGTCTATGGTTATTGATGGCTATAAAAAGCCACATCGTATAAATATTGATGGAGTTTTAACTGAAAAACCTCATGACAAATATACACAGGAAGAAAAAAAAAAGGCCAGTCTTGACGCACGTGCTATTAACGCTTTATTTTGTGATTTAGACAGAACTGAATTTAATAGGGTATCTATCTGCACAACTGTAAATAAAGTGTGGAAACTTCTTGAAGTCACACATGAGGGCACAACTCAAGTCAAAGAATCAAAGGTCAGCAGACTAACTCAAGAGTATGAGGCGTTCAAGATGAAGCCCAACGAAACAGTTACTCAGATGTTCGAGAGATTCTTGGATATTGTAAATCCTTTGTCCTCCCTAGGCAAAGATTACAGTAACCATGAAAAGATTCGCAAACTCCTGCGAGCACTTGCAAAGAACTGGATTCCGAAGGCTACTGCAATCATTGAAGGAAACGACCTCACTACCATGACACTTGAAGTACTCATGGATAAGCTACTCATTCATGAACTAGAGCTACAAGATTTTGAAGAGCCTGTACCAAAAGAGAAGACGATCGCTTTCAAGGCTCAGCATAGAAGATTTGCAGAAGATGATTCAGACAACAGTGAATCTGATGCTGAAGATCAAGCACTCCTTGCAAGAAAATTCAAAAGATTCTTGAGGTATGAGAAGAAGACAAAAGAGAACAATGGCGGCAATAGCTGGTATCAAGATGATGCTGTTTGCTATGGCTGCAAGAAGAAAGGACACATGAAGAAGGACTGTCCTACAAACTCATCAACAAGCAAGAAGAGCAACAGATACGAGAAAGGGAACCTGAAGAGATCAACATCTCGGAAATATGCCAACACCAGCATATGGCATGAAAGTAAAGCCAGCGACTCAGAAGATGAACAATCAAAAGATGCTGCAAATGTATGCTTTATGGCATCCGATCAGGTACTCTCTGAACCTATAGTTGATACATATGATGACTTCACCTTTGAGCAATTAGGAGAAGTCTTCAGTGAACTGTTAAGTGATTACAGGAAACTGCGTAGCAAATATCAGACCTCTAAGAAGGTACTCAAAGAGTACAAAGGTGAAATAGGAAGACTTACCGACCTACTAGCTAAGGTTAAAGATAATGTTAGTGAGTCAGGTGAGCTTTCTTCTATTAAGCTCTTATTAAACGAGACTACCAAGTCATCCGAAAAAAAAGACAAGGTTATTGACCAACTGAAAGAAGAACTTTTTAAAGAGAAGAAAAGTCTTTAAAGTGCACAAGTCAGAATGGAAGCACTCACTTCTGACTATACTAAGTTATATGACACTTCCAAAAGATTGGAAATTTGGTTAGGAAAACAGCCTGAGACTGCTGCTTCCTACCCTAACACGTGTCACTTACCGAAAAATCGGAACATTCCCAAACCTAACACTGTCAGACCTAACCCTATCAAACCTTTACCTAAAAGGTTTATGCCCAAACAGGATAATAGGTATGCTTTCTTCTATACTAGAAAACCTAAACCTACCAACCATGCACACCACTCAGTTTTCAACACTCAACATGCTAAATGTCATTATTGTGGCCTCATTGGTCATATATCTTCTGCATATAGAATCAGAAAGTTAGTAGATTTAAATATTTATGCATGGATACCGAAAGCTAACCAGTCAGGACCCTACAAGAAATGGGTACCAAGAGTTTCATCTGCAAATTGTTTTGTAGGTGGGACGCCCTTCACATGCTAGGAGCAAATGGATCCTCGACAACGGTTGCTCACGGCACATGACCGGTGATGCTTCATTATTCGTAACACTGTCGAAGAGGAATAAAGAAGGATACGTCTCCTTCGGCAATAATTTAAAAGGATATATAATCAGTATTGGTAATATTGGTAAATCTCCCTATCCAGTGATTAAAGATGTTTGTCTTGTTACTGAGTTAAAACATAATCTGCTCAGCATAAGCCATTTAGCCGATCACGGTTATGGTATTAACTTCGTAAAAGACAAATGTACTATTATTGATCGTTCAACTGGTAGTACTATATTTGAAGGTATTAGAGAAGACAATATATATGTTTTCTATTTGTTGGAAGATACTAACATTTCAGGTAGATGTTTAATGGCTAAAAGCGATGAGAGTCATCTGTGGCATATGAGACTCGGTCATGCAAATATGGATACTATTTCTAGATTATCACGAAGAAGCTAGTACGCGGTTTACCGGACATTACATTCAAGAAGGATTCGGTATGCAGTCAATGTGAAAAGAACAAAGCTACTCGATCCTCTTTTAAGTCAGTAAACGCTGTATGTACTACTAGACCTCTACAATTGCTACATATGGACTTATTTGGTCCTAGCAGAGTTGCTAGCCTCGGAGGTAAGCTATATGCTTTTGTAATTGTAGATGATTATTCTAGATACACGTGGGTATATTTTTTGACATGCAAAAATGATGCATTATCAAAATTTGTCACCTTTTGCAAGAAAGTACAGAATAAAAAAGTTTACATGATCACTCGTATTAGAAGCGATCATGGAGGCAAATTCGAGAATGCGGAGTTTGGGCAATTTTGTGACACACACAGTTTTGTGCACGAATTCTCCTGCCCTAGGACTCCACAATAAAATAGAGTTATGGAACGTAAGAACAGAACTCTATCCGAAATGGCCAGAGTAATGTTAAACCAGTTTAGTCTACCCAAGTATTTTTGGGCTGAAGCTGTCAATACAGCTTGTTTTCTTCTCAATAGAATTCTAATTCGACCCAAATCGAAGAAGACTCTATTTGAGTTATGGTTTGATAGAATTCCATCAGTTTCATATTTTAGAATATTTGGTTGTAAATGCTTTATTCTTAATACAAAAGATAATTTGGGAAAGTTTGACGAAAAGGCCGATGAAGGTATATTTTTAGGTTATGCGGGCAAAAGTAAAGGATACAGAGTTTTCAACAAAAGAACCATGATCATCGAAGAGTCAATCAATGTCACATTTGATGAACTAAATCAAACAAAAATCGATGACAATGACGAAGATCTCAATGTACCCAGCAAAGCACTAGCTGATCCTCCTAGAGAAGATCCAGGAACCAGCTACCTTCGGAGTCTGCCAAAAAGATTGAAGTTCACGGCTGATCATCCAAAGGACTTGGTAATTGGTGAGATTATCAAGGGTGTAAGTACTCGTTCCTCTAATAAAGATATAGCTTCTTGTGTTGCTTTTGTCTCGCAGTTTGAACCCGAAAATATTGATGAAGCATGTAGTGATAATTTTTGGATAGATGCTATGCAAGAGGAATTAAACCAATTTGAACGGAATCAAGTTTAGGAACTTGTTCCCACGCCTATTGATCTTCCGGTCATTGGCACCCGATGGGTATTCTGAAATAAACTGAACGAGAATGGTTTAGTAACTCGTAATAAGGCTCGACTCGTAGCTCAAGGATACAATCAAGAAGAAGGTATCGACTACGATGAGACTTATGCCCCAGTTGCGAGATTAGAATCCATTCGCATGTTATGTGCATTTGCATGTTTTTATAATTTTAAGTTATTTCAAATGGATGTCAAAAGCGCATTTTTAAATGGTTTTATAAAAGAAGAGGTTTATGTAGCTCAACCACCTGGTTTTACTGATTTCAAATTTTCTGATTATGTTTTCAAGTTGAAGAAAGCTGTATGCGGTTTGAAACAAGCCCCTCGTGCTTGGTACGATCGTCTAAGCACTTTTCTACTTGATAACGGTTTTTCAAAGGGAAAGGTTGACACTACTTTGTTTATAAAGTCTTTGAATAATAATATTCTTTTGATTCAAATCTATGTAGATGATATTATCTTTGGATCTACTGATGAATCTCTTTGTCAAGAATTCTCAAAGTGTATGCAGAATGAGTTTGAGATGAGCATGATGGGAGAGCTGAAATTCTTTCTCGGACTGCAAATTAAACAAACCAACAATGGGACGTTCATAAATCAAGCTAAGTACACAAAGGATCTACTGAAGAAGTTCGACATGGAAACAGCAAAACCCCTTAGCACTCCAATGGCGACTTCAACCAAGCTTGACATTGATAAACAAGGCAAATCTGTCGACATACGTAAGTATCGAGGTATGATCGGTAGCTTACTATATTTAACTGCTAGTCGACCAGACATTATGTTTAGTATTTTCTTATGTGCACGTTTTCAAGCTAATCCTAAGGAATCACATTTGTGCGCAGTTAAGCGTATCTTTCGATACCTTAAAGGCACTTCTTCTGTCGGCTTATGGTATCCCAAAACCACGTCGTTTGACCTAACCGGTTATTCCGATGCTGATTTTGCCGGATACAAGGTTGATAGAAAAAGCACTAGCGGCACTTGTCATTTCCTAGGAAAAGCTCTAGTCTCTTAGTTTAGTAAAAAGCAAAATTTTGTTGCATTATCAACAACCGAGGCTGAGTATATCGCCGCAGGACGTTGTTGTGCACAAATTTTGTGGATGAAACAAACCTTAGAAGACTATGGATTGCATTTTACACATATACCCATTTTTTGTGATAATACTAGTTCTATTAATTTGACTAAGAATCCAGTATGTCATTCTTGTACTAAACATATCGAGATTCGACATCATTTTCTTAGAGATCATCAACAAAATGGAGATATAGACCTTGTATACATAGACACACAGAATCAATTAGCTGACATACTCACAAAACCTTTAGCGGAAGATCGTTTCAACTATTTACGTCAAGAATTAAGAATTTTAGATATCAATAATATTAATTAATTTTGTTTTATTAATTATTTATTCAATACTCAAAAACTGTTTTCGAGACAAGCCCAAAAAGAGTCTGTCTGTCACCACGACTACGGTCGAAGCGAAGCGGTATTTAAGAGTTTCCCGGTAAACCTCAGTTAGCTGGGACAGTACTCCTACAGCTAATTTGAGACAGATACTGAGTAAAGAATATTAATTTGTAAAATAATATTAATTATATTACTTTGAGATTTAAAATTACTAAACTTTGAATTAAGTATTTGAAACGAATTAATGAAAAAGAATGTGGCCTCTTTTGAATTTTTTTTATTTATATATTTATAGCCAGGCAACCCTAGGCGAATTCGGTCCGAGTTCGGTCCAAATTCGGCCAGAGTTCGGCTGGGTATTTATATATACCAGCACCAACCCGAGGCCTTCTTCTTCTTCATTCTTTTCCCACATCCTCATAACAGCAGCAGCGTCCCTCCGAACCCTAGTTTCTTTTCCATCATTGTTCTTCCAATCCTTGTGGAGTTTCTCGTCCAAACTTTGGATTCGTGCGGAGATCGTCATCCTCTTCAACATATCCAATTCTTGGAAGGTATAATCCCTTCTTTCCACCACTTTTCAATACTTAGGGTTTGTAGAAATTTTTGGGAACTAATGCCTAAGTTCAATCCCTTCAAGAGGAAGAAGACCAATGCCAGTGAAGAGGCATCGTCTTCAAATCCGCATACGGATTGCCTCTTTTCTCCGGTTCAATCGGACGATGGTGCGTCGGATGAGTTTTATTTTAAAACTTTCGATCAAGCGTTATTGTGGTACGCTAATTTTAACATGCATACTATTTGTACTGGTTCGCCGATTAAGTGGACTGTCTTTCCGGATCACCGTCCTTACTTTGAGGCATTAGGGTTATAACACTTTGTCACCTTACAATTCCCCATTGCCACTAATGCCATTAGACTATTCTACTGTAATATCGTGTTAGACACTTTTACAGCGAGGACACGTGTCAGAGGAATTGATATCGAATTCACTGATGACACATTAGCGGAAATCCTTGGTATCCCAAACGAAGGTGCCCCGCTAGATGACATCACTGATTTTGATTTCTCCGATGGCACGACACTCGTTAGTTTCAAGAATGAACTTTGTGCGCCCGCACGCGTTCTTCCTGGAAAGTTCAAGGCTAATAACTTGAACTTGTTTAACTACGAATTACATCGCATCATCTATTCCACTTTACTTCCAAAATCCACTTCTAAAGATGATGTCACTGCACTTGAGCTTTCTTCTCTTTATCATATTCTTAAGGGGATTCCTTTTTCGGTCCCTAAGACTATCATCCAGATGATGGGTAGATGTCGCGGGAGAGACCACAATCTATCTTATGCAATGCTTATTCCTCGTATTTTCCAGAGATTTGATATTGATTTATCTACTTGTGCTGTCGACCCCGAGCCCAAGTTTCTCAAACTTTTTCGTCGCAGTATTGCATCTGTTCCTCCATCTACTGCACCTACTCCTCCTGCACCTACTCCTACAGATCCCACAGCACATGTTCCTTCTCATTTTTACCCTATGACATTTGAGGGTATCCATCAGCACTTATCAGATCTGCAGTCTTTTTATGTTGAGACCTCTAGGGAACACGAGTTCCGTGATGTAACTCGGTTCCAGGCGATTGCCAACTCCTTCGCCGATCTGAGGTTTACGCAGACGGGTCATTCTGCTAGCTCTCTGCCTTGAGACCCTTCTGTTTTTGGCTACCGCATTGACAACGAGGCGGTTCACTCTCTGTTCCAGCCAGGGAACACATATGATTGGTATCGTACCACTGGTGCCACTCCTCGCACTTCTGGCGCTGGTACTTCTAGAGCTGGTCCTTCTGGACATGCTGGAGCTGCAGCTGATGACATTGATGATGATGATGTGTTTTGAGATGTTAGATTATTGAGACTGTTACTTTTTGTCTTATGTTTACTTGAAAATGCTCCGACATTCCAAGATTATATCAGTACTCTTTTATTTAGTACTTTTTCTATTATGTGACTATTCATAGACATGGTTTTTGATTATGTCTTAGTTTTGGCATCTTAGTCTATTTCAGCACTTTATTTGTTTCAGTTTAATATTAGCACTATCTATCTTTTGTTGCTTCATTCTTTATTAACTGCCTGTGACAAATACATGCCTGTGTTGTTTTTCTATAGTCTATCTGTTTCTACCATGCCTGTCATGCTTATCTATGTTTATTGTGTTTCTTCACTGTTTGTTACTTATGCATTGATTGCGGGGGAGCTTTCTCTTATGAAATTACTTTGCTAAGTGACAACGGAGGAGAAATAAGGATATAACATTTCTGTGAATACAGGTTATGAACAATTTTTGATTACTATTTTGAATTGATTCCAAGCTTAGATGTTATATCGGCAAGGTTTGTCAATTATCAAAATGGGGGAGATTGTTAGCCCATTGGTCATGGTCAAACCTGATTTTAATAATTGATCAAACTCTGTCTCAATATAATTACAAGTCAACTCAGATGTTTACCTATGACTTTTTGACACTGCTCAATAATGGTTATCAACAATGTTCAAGACTGAAGCCGTTTGCCATTCAGAATGTACTTTCTGCTAAGCAATGTAATTTTTTATTTTGTTGAGTCTAGGAATACATTATACACCGAGTCATACTGGCAAATAGGCTATCCGAAAACGTTTTTCAAAACCATCCTATTCTTTTACAAATGACCTATGTTTTTGAAAAACATTCTTTTTACAAACAGCTTCTGAAGGATTTTTCAAAAAGCCAAAATTTATTTTCTCCAAATGAACTGGCAGAACCCCAGGAGAACTCGGGCCGAGTTCGGCCAGAGTTCGGCCATGTAGAACGTTAGTGAACGTTGGATTTTTGAACTTGGTCATCCTTCAGTTACGGTTTGTACAAAGAGTTCTGTCCGAATTCTGCCCGAATTCTGTCAGAGTTCTGTCTTTGGAAAAACTATAAATAGAGAAGTATTTCGATCATTTCAGATCACCAATTCACTTTCAATCTCTTCTCTTCCTAAGCTTACATTCTTCCAAAGAGTTCTAAAAGCTTTCATTTTCAAATCCTAAGCCAGTTACAATCCTCTAGTCGATTTGCCAGTACGGTACGGTCTAGAAGTTCCAGAGCGATTGTAATCAGAGGCTTGATAGAAGATTCAACTCTTCACAATTGAAGTTGGTCGAGTTCTTCGTATCAAAGCTCGCGTCTGTAGAAGTTGTAAGGACTTCGTATGAAAATTGCGAGATTTTCCAATAGTGAATTCAACTGGAAGCTAGAGTTCTTCCGACTGGACTAGTCCTCACAAGAGGGAAACCAGTATAAATCTCGGTATTTGCGTTTGTCTTATGATCACTTTTAAATTCTGTCATTTATGTTTTGTGATTATTATTTTATCTGTGATCTAACTGCTAACAAGTTTTTAATTAGCAATATTCCGCTGCCTACTCTATTCACCCCCCATCTAGAGTATTCTGTTTTACGATTTCGTTCCTACAAGTAGTGCAGCAATTTGGCTCGTGAAAATGCTTTCCGTTCTGTCCGTTGAAGAGGGATGAGGCCCCCCTTTTATAGTCGTTCTTGAGCTGGAATGGCGTTATGCGCCCACATGAGGAAACACGCTAGTTTTTATGTGGGCGCATAGTCCTGCTTTGGGCGCATAGGATGTTATCGCACACAAGCTGCGAGATCATGGGTTGGTCGTGGTGTTGACGTGGCTGCATGCTTCGGTGCACGAATGCTCGTGGAGACTGACGTGGCCGTGCGCTTTGGTGCACATTTTGATCATGGCTTTGACTGAGTCAGGTTTGAGTGCATAGCCCTATCTCAGGCTATGCACCCTCCTTTTGAAGGAGCTAGTCTTGGGCGCATGAAGCTTCACTGACTGGGCGCATGGAGCTACACTTGACTGGGCGCATGGAGCTACACTGACTTGGGCGCATGTAGCTACACTGACTGGACGCATGGATCTACACTGACTTGGGCGCATGGAGCTATACTGACTTGGACGCATGGGGCTTCATTTGCTAAAATTTTTTCATGCTTCTATAATAGTACCTTTGGGATGACCCTTGAGAATCTCACTCTAAGCCCTACGTCAAAATCTGTTTTCGCTTGTTCACTACCAAAATAAGTCATATTGGCGACGAAATTAGCGACTCCAGATAAATACGTCGCTAAGTTTTGTGCTTTTAGCGACATTTTATATATACGTCGCTGAACATCACTATCAGTGACGTTTGAGCGACAGTTAGCGACACAAATTATGTTTTGGACAACTGATGTCGCATTCTAGTTGCAAAACGTTACTGTTTTTTTTATTCAGCGACGTTTCGCGATGCCACTTTTACGACGTTGCCAGGTTTTAATAAATAGCGATGGTTAGCGACGTCTTTAACTGGCGTCGCTAAAACATTTCATATAGGGTTCTGGCCCGATCGATTTTTCATCTTTTTCACCCAAAATTTTCTAATCTCCCGCTCTTCCCCTTACCCTTGCCCGCGGCGACCCCCTGCCCGACGACCCCATTCCTCCGACGACTCACTCCCTCCGACGACCACCCTCTATTCCTCGTCGATGCCGACCCGACCAGTCTCCTCCGCCGCTGCTCCAGCCCCGGCGACCCCGACCCAACCCCAACGCTGTGTCGGTAAACCCTAACCCTATCTCCATTTTTCTGATGCGACACAGACACGACCCTTTGACACACACATGGACACTTTGACACACAAGTGGACACTTTGACACACATTGTGACACTTTGATACTTTGACATTTTGACAACACGTGGACACTTTGACACTATTAGGCCTCGTTTGGTTCACGGAAAGGAAATGTATTCCTTTGTATTTTCCATAGGAATCAGAAAGTAGGATTCCTGTCACATTTCCTTTCCGTTGTTTGGTTGGTGTAGGAAAGGAAAGCAAAAATATAACAATGGTAAAATAAGCATTAATGGTAAAATAAGCAATAACACATGGTTACTTTTGTAATAAATGTTGGAAAATGAGGAGGGAAAATGAATCCCATGGGTCATGAGTGGAACCATATTCCCTCCAATTTTCCTCCTTGTGAGGAAATTGATTCTCAAGTTTGTGGTTACCAAACAAAGGAAAGGAACAACTTTCCTTTCCTAGTTCCTTAAATCGGTGAACCAAACGAGGCCTTAGGATAATGTGTATAGATGAGGACTAGGACAATAAGTATAGGTAACTTCAAGATAGGAATTGTTTTACCTATGAGTATAGGTAATGGCTTTACCTAGAGTGACTAGGTAATATATAGGTTTAGGAAGCCTATAGGTTTAGGTAATGGGTTGACACATGGGTATGGGAGATACCTATGTTGTAGTGTATGGGGTATTGAGTTTGGGTATTGGTTTTTACTAGAGTTAATGATAGGCTAGTGTATAGGTAATTAGGTAAATAGGCCATAGTAATGGTTTTACCTATGTGAATAGGATATTGGTAGGGCAAATACATAGGGTATTAGCCTAGTATAGACTAGAATACCTTGGTAAGGCAACATATGACCCTAAAAACCTAGGTGTGACCTAGTTTGACCAAGTTTGGCAAGGTATTGACCCAGTTGTCCTAGTGTGACCTAGAAATGACTTGGAGACCTAGAAT
Source organism: Iris pallida (assembly GCA_029216955.1). Taxonomy (NCBI): domain Eukaryota; kingdom Viridiplantae; phylum Streptophyta; class Magnoliopsida; order Asparagales; family Iridaceae; genus Iris; species Iris pallida. Next base: position 8,317,465 of record JANAVB010027598.1, read on the forward strand.
TGACCTAGTATATCATGTTTATGATTCCAAAACACCAATTGACATTAATATTCTATATTTAGGTCTTCGAGGTACCGTATCGGATATTGTTGACATTTCACACTACCAAAATAAGTCAAATCAACGACGAAATAAGTCAATCCTAGAGTGTATAGGGTGAGCCTCCCTACTTCCTTCCTTCTCATTCGGGTCATTCAGTCGACTATTTCGCATCACAGGATATCTACCTCAACCTCACCCTAGAGAAGTGTGGAAATATTAATGTTAACCAAGGTTCATAGTAAAGAGAGGGAAAGAAACTACATAGGATACATCATATCTATTACCACTTGTTGTATCATGATTACTTTTACAAGTGTTTAAACGATGTGCATGTATCTATCTTACAGAATTATTCTCAAATGGATATGGAGCTGAATTACTATCTGCGGAATCGTTCGTAGATGTACAACCGTCATCCTGATAACATGTGCGGTGTGCGGGATGAATTCATAGAGGGTGTACACCAGTTCCTGCAGTTTTCCTAGGCGTTCCCTCAGTACATGGACGGTACCAAAATTAAGTGTCCGTGTGTGAGATGTCACAACTTGAAATATCATCCATAAGTGGATGTCACGTATCATTTATACTCGAAGGGTTTCATGCCGAATTACTATCAGTGGAGCGAGCACGGAGAACTTGTGTCTTTAGCATCGGAGTACGAGCCTTATGTGGATGTCCACAACAACGCTCCTTACGACGATGGGTTGGTGAATATGGTTTTTGATGCGGCCGGGCCTAGTTTCGATCCGGATGATCATGATGCACCTGAGGAGGCACCGAACCCCGATGCTGCACAGTTCATGGAGTTGCTGGAGGATGCAAGGACTCTATTATATCATGGTTGTGGGGATCATTCACCGTTGGAAGTGGTTACAAGATTGTTGAGCGTCATGTCCGATTTTAACATGTCGCAAGATTGCTACAACCGTCTTATGGAGTTGATTATAGAAATATTGCCTGAGGGTGCGAAGTTGCCTAAAGACTTCTACTGGTCTAAGAGTATGGTTAGATCGCTCTGGATGGGATACGAAAAAATCGATGCCTGTCGTAACGGGTGCATGTTGTACTACAAAGACGACAAGGATGAAGACGCCTGCAGATTTTGTGGTGTCGATCGCTACAAGGCATGTGGTAGAGGAAAGTCTGTCGGTGCCAGGAAGCCTACCTCTTCGATGCACTACTTGCCGTTGACGTCGCGGTTGCAGCGGTTGTTTATGGTGAATGAAACTGTAGAAAAAATGAGTTGGCATAAGCGGAAACATACCGAAGGAGTGTTGGATCACCCATCTGATGGAGAAGCATGGAAGTACTTTGATCAAGAGTATCCAGATTTTGCTTCTGATCCACGTAATGTTAGATTGGGTCTCTGCTCCGACGGTTTTACCCCATTTGGACTTTCGGGATCCCAGTATTCGTATTGGCCTGTGATCGTCACCCCGTACAATCTACCGCCTTGGATGTGCATGAAGACTCCGTATATGTTCCTCACCGTTATTATCCCAGGTCCGAACAATTCGAAAAGGAACATCGATGTGTATTTACAACCGTTGATTGATGAGTTGAATCAGCTGTGGGAAGTAGGTTCCAATACGTACGATGTATCTAGAAAACAAAATTTCCAGATACGGGCAGCACTTATGTGGACCATCAACGACTTTCTGGCCTATGGAATGTTATCTGGATGGAGCACGCATGATCGTCTTTCATGTCCGTATTGCATGGACAGCACTAAGGCTTTCCGTTTGAAATACGGAGGCAAACCATACTTCTTCGATTGTCATCGACAATTCCTGGCGAAGGATCATCCGTACCGGAGGAACATGAATACTTTTCGTGCTAGAATTGTGGAGAAGGCTAATCCCCCACCAAGGTGGCCCGGATACACGATATGGGAAGAGGTAAAAGATTTACCAAGAGCTATTGAGCATCCTGCTACGGGCTACAAGTGTGACGGATTTGGTCACACTCATAACTGGACGAAGAGGAGTATATTCTGGGATCTTCCATATTGGAGCACAAATCTGATTAGACATAACCTTGATGTCATGCATATCGAGAATAATGTGTTTGACAACATAATTAATACTGTAATGGACGTAAAGGAGAAGACAAAAGACAACCCAAAGGCTAGATTGGACTTGGAAGAAATATGTAGACGTCCTGTATTGCATTTGATAGAGGACGGGAATGGGAAGTTGAAGCAGCCTAAGGCAATTTTCTCACTGGAGAAGGAGGATAAAGTGAGGCTTTGTAGGTGGATTCATGGTCTGAAATTTCCAGATGGGTATGTTTCGAACTTGAGAAGATGCGTCGACCTCAAGGAGAACAAACTGACAGGTATGAAGAGCCATGATTGTCACGTATTCATGGAGCGGTTAATTCCGATTGGATTTTGGAAATTCTTACCGCAGGCAGTTTGGGATCCATTGACGGAGCTTAGCATATTCTTCAGGGACCTTTGTTCTAAGAAATTGCTCGTTGATCGTATAGAAAAGCAAGAAAAGGACATTACGGTAATACTGTGCAAGCTAGAGAGGGTGTTCCCTCCTGGATTCTTCGACTCTATGGAGCATTTGCCGATTCATCTTTCCTACGAGGCACGTGTTGGTGGACCCGTCGAATATCGATGGATGTACCCGTTCGAGCGACATTTGAATCACCTAAAAAGAAAGGTGAAAAATAAGGCTCGGGTCGAGGGTTCTATTTGTGAAGCCTATATTCTCGAGGAGATTACAAATTTCTGCTCCTTCTATTTCAAAACTCATGTTGCTACGAATAGAACGAGGGCTCCAAGAAACGACGACGGATATCAAGAATTTAATGATGGAATACTGAAAGTATTCAATACGTCCGGAAAGCCTTCGAAGAAAATGAAGAAGAAATATTTGAATGACGAAGAGCTAAGGGCTGCTCAGTTGTATGTATTACTCAATTGCGACGAGGATGAAGTGGAGAAGCTAGAGGGGTAAGTAACTCAGGATGATGAGTTTTCGTCATCTCAATGTAATAATATAAGCTAATATTATTGTACTAATTGGCGGTTACTTCGTTGTTTTCCAGCACATATAATGATGAGTTGAGGCTGGTTAGACCCTACCTAACAGACGAAGCATTAGAACAAGAAATGAGACGTCATTTTCCTTCTTGGTTGAGCGAATATGTAAGTAGCTCGGTAATTACAGGCCTCTTCTAATGCAACTGCGCAATAAATAACTTATTATCTCTTCTTTGATATTCAGGTCGATCGTCTAATTTCACCCGAGATTGAATTAATTAGAACTCTTGCCAAGGGACCAATTACTTTTGTTAAAATATGGCCAAGTTACTGTGTCAATGGCTTTCGGTTCAAGTCGACAAATGCTCCGATCAGAGACAGCTTCCTGGATTTTGATTCCACGAAAAACAGTTGTTTGTGTATCAAGTCTTCGAACAACAAAGATGTCGATCCAGGAAATGATTTCTTTGGCATCTTGCGAGAGATGTGGAGTTGTCATATAATAATGTCAGAGAACCGGCAAAGATCGTGTTGTTCAAGTGTGAATGGTTCGATCCGATTGAAAATCAAGGTTAGAAAATTATCAAGCATGGTCTTGTGGATATAAACTACAAGCGTAGATATCAAGGCTATGAACCGTTTGTCCTAGCAACTCAGGCTCAGCTCGTGTACTTCACAGCTTATCCGAGATGGAGAGCAACGAAGTCTGACTGGTGGGCAGTATGCAAGACTAAAGCTAGAGACACTTTTGATGTTGACGAAAAAGCTTACCAGAAGGACGAGCTACCTTCTGTAACCAATATTGTCGATGTGGACTCCACGGAAGTTACGCATTATACGACACATAATGTAGAAGATGTAGAATTATCCGAAGAGGAAGACGAAGCCGACGAAGGCGAAGATGAAAGTGAAGATGAGGAGGAAGAGGAAGATGAGGTCGAGGAAGACGAATAAGATGATTATTCTGAAGATGATTGAGAGAGATATACTTATCTGAACTTAGATGTTTCTTCTAGAATATATTATCTGGACTTAGATGTTTATTGTAGAATGTATCATCATATGTTGTCTTGGTTATTATCTTGTCGTTGTTGTACTTTCATATTTCTAGTCTCTATTATTTGTTGTACTTTCATATTTTTAGTCTCTATTATTTGTTTTATTATCATATGCTGTTATCAGGTATGGCAGGTCGTCGCGGATCATTCCGAAAAGGGGGACGACGAGGTCATGATCCTCCGGTACTTCCTACAGGTACTGCTAGAGGACGGGGTTTTCCTTCGGTACCTCCTACTGGTACCGGCTCTGGATCCTCGTCGCCGATTACTCCTCCATATCGGACAGTAGCTGGGCCTGCTGGGACGACGTCACGTGGCATATCTCCTGGGACGAGTAGTTCCAGGCCTGTTGAGAGTGCTCGCCCATCTAGCGTTCCTACTGCTGATACGACGATGGAGACGGATGAGCAGAAAGCGGAGGCTGCGCCGACGGCCGAGGCGGCTGTGCCGACGGCCGACCAGTATCATGCAGATGATGCGTGCGCACCTCCGGAGGAGAGGAGGACGGAGATCTGGGCCGACGGTACAAAGTAGGTATTTTGGTTTATAATTTTTTCTTCTGTTTTTATCATAAATTAAATTTTTTCATGAATACAATATGTCTGTATAGATATCGTCCCCCAGAGGTACAGAGACGCCTAGGCCACATGCTGAGGCATAATTATGGGGGTCCCTGGATTAACTACTCTGATGCTCCAGGCGAAAGGAAGAACTACTGGTTTACGCGCTTCAAGGTTAAAATAGATTTGCTTTTAATACGAATCATATAATTAATTCATATTATATAAACTGATAAATATTTGGTTTGCGCTCTTCTAGGATATGTTTTTCTATCCACCGCACCGGGCCGAGCTTATCGAGGGAATGTTTCCTGCCGTCGCTGCCAAGCTGATCCGCGACGCTATTAATGATCAGAAGGATCGTGATCGTGCCGGAAAGCCGATCCAAGGTTGGATCACCCCTGATCAGTGGAATGCGATGAAGGCTCGATTCGACGAGCCAAGGTATAAGGAGAAGTCGGAGAAGGCCAAGGCGGCTAGGCAACATGCCTCGAAGTGGTGCGGTGGGTCGATTTCGATGACGGAACATTTCCGTCGTCTGGTATGTCTTTCTCTTTTTGAAATATTATTTTAATGCAAATCCGATAAATTATTAATCAGATAATATATTTAATTAAAGGTAAGGAAGGTCGGTAATGCCGACATGGTGACCGTCTTCCTGGTCACCCATCGGAAGGGCGAAGACCTTATTGATGAGAGGGCCGAGCAGACCTATGTAAATATTACAATACGTTATCTTAATTTAATACTTCGTGTCAATTTTAATATAACTTAGTAAATATGATGCAAATAAATATTCATGTAGTTAGTAATAATAAGTACATTAATTAGAAATTAGAAATTATAGAGTACTATCCATACTTTCTAGGCCGAGTATGAGAGGCTGCGGGAACGGGCGGCTGCTAGTGCACTTAATGCAGGAGAGGCCGGTACTTTCTCACAGCCCACTCAAGCTCCGTCGGCGGACGAGCCGTGGATGACCGTCGCTGGTGGACTCCGTAGGGGTACGTACTACAGTACGGGATCCTATGGCGCCCTAGTTGCGACCCAGTCCTCTAGGGCATCTCCTGCTAGTGTGCATGGTCCACAGCCGTCCCAGGAGTCTGCCCGAGTCTACCAGATGATGGAGTCTCTCCGTGACGACATGCTACGACAGATCAAGGAGCAGTCTCAGCACCCTACGGACGATCCTACGCTGCTAGTGTAACGCCCCAGTCCCAAAATACGTAGGACCGAGTACGTGAACATGCCAGCTGCACATATACGAAGAATACCCCAATATATAAAATCTTCGTATATGCACATAAGCTGTAAATAAATAACCACAGGCCAGAATAACATATCTAATCTCATCACAGCTCAACACAGAAGATAATAAAGTCCAAATGAATAAAGCAGAGTATCAAAAGATAGCCGGGTGAACATACTCACTCCAAACAGCTATGAAAAATAGTCTCACAAGATCGGAGTCCAACCTCCGCAAAAATAAAAATGAAAGAGATGTAAAATAATATCCGCTAATGTCTCAAATATAGAATAGACTAGAAATCAGTAGTGATTGCCTCGTCATCAATGTAGGATAGCTCCAATGCCGCTCTGTACTCCTGTGAAAAATCGTCTAAACCTGGAGAGATAACCAGGTCCTCAGGGGACACAGCAAGATACAAGAAAACACCATGCCATATAAACTGTGATAATATAATAAGAGAAAAAGGTATGCATGCAATCGGGTTCCTGACCATTCTACTGTGAATATGCAGTTGAGATACAATCCTTCGACGCATGAGCCCTGGATGTAAATGGGATCGGCATAGTTCCCATAAAGGGCACCAGGGGCCTACGTCCATAACGCTCGAGAAGCGTCAGATGGCACCATATGCAAGGGGCTACGTCCATAACGCTCTGGGAAACGTCAGAGGGCGCCTGGAGCCTGCGTCTCCTGAGGAGCGCACAGGTAATCAGGGAAGTGTAAAGAAGCCCATACGTCAGGTATTGTTCTCCCCACCCAATGTCTAGTATCATCATCTCCATGACTGATATGAACCTCTAGTAACCGCCAAGTCTTCTAACATGCAATACTATTGGCAGTTACTCCTATCCGTCGCACGCTCCATACGTATCGGTGGCCAGCCGACTACGCGGATACGTGTCCTATATGTGACTCACATCACATGATACAACAAGTGTCAAGGCCGTATGAGATATACCAATACCTCAACATCAATGGGTGGTCACTAGACTAAGTCAATGTAAGAGAAATAAATAAGACGAGATAAACGACCAATAGAGTCGCTTGCACCCAAGTGTGACTTGGACGCACAGTTTAAATATCAAGGAACAAAATGCTGAAAATAACGACTGAAAATAAGAAGTATAATAATCACAGAGTAAGGTGGCAAGGTATCTTGCATGCGGTACGAGAAGGGCAAATCCAAGTGTAGCAAGTGTCAGCACCAAAACTCACAAATCACAGATGACTCCAAACGCTGAAACAAATATCAAAAATGATCTCGGTGAAGAAGATATACCTAGGAAATGCCTGTCCAAAAGTCAAATTCTGGAACAGGGGCAAAATCATAATTTTGGGTCAAAACGATGTCCGCCGTTGGATCCGCTTTGCACCGAAACGTGTGCCAATGTCTATGGTCTCTAAAGTCGTCAAACTACATGTCTACAGATTCATTTTGAGGAGAAGAACTCAACGGTATGTCCAGTTTTTGATTCCGATGAGCCGTGCACAAAATCGTCCGTTTGAGTGGGTCGCGGGCCCGCCAAAAATGGGTTCCGATTCGACCTTCTCAGAATCGAACCAAACTTGGCATGCAGGACCAGAATTTTGATCCGGACCTGTTGGCGCAAGTTTTGTCCCGATTGGACGACTGTACACGAAGTTATGGGCAAGTTTGTAAAATGTCGATACGGGGGTATCTCGACGGATACGCGTTGGTTTCGTCGCGCACACGTGACGAAACTGAGTTCCGTCAGTTCCCACACGTCCACAACGTCCATACGCACCTTTTGATGCGTATAGTGCATGACCACGTCGCCCAGTTTGTCGGGGCGTACGTCCTATCGGACAAAATTTCAGAAATTTACTATTTTGAAAACAGTTTTTCGCACAACTTTAACATGGGTTTAATTCTTGCACAGTAATTGAAACACCGATCTACCAGTTGCGTTTTAGTCGTGGTTAGGTTGTCTTCACACGTGTTCAACTAGTTTATCCAAAACCCTAATATACAGATCGAGACTCGGCTTCCAAGTAGGGTTCCTAGGTTATTCAATACTCTGTTTTCGAGACAGAGTTTTACTCGACTTTGCATCGAGTTACTTGTCAAACCAGAGGGTTATAGCTGATTCCCTTTAAAGGGACTCAAAGAGGGTTACATTGCCTACACGTAGCATCTTTCGGATCGCAAAACGATCAAACGTGCGAAAAGTAATCAAGGCCAAAAAAAGGGTACCTTGTTGTCGAGTTCCTGAACAGGGGTCGGTTGGGGGCGGCGCTCCGGCGATCCTGGCGGTGGCGCGATGGTTGTCCGGCGACTGGGGTGTGCACGGGGAGGTCGGCGGCCTTGGGGTCGAGTTGGAGAGGAGATGGGAAGGTGAAAAGTTCTGGAGAGTTAGGGTTTGGTTTCGAGCGGAGCATCATATATACTGCCGCCGCTGCTTATTCCTATTAGGATTAGGAGTTTTGGGCTCGGGTTGCCAAAGTGTTGGGCTCGGGTTCTAATCTATTGCAGCTTTCGACTTCCAATATTTTTAGGACTTAGAGTATGGGGGGTTAGCTCGGGTTGCTAAGGGTTTCAGCTACAGCTAAGAGCTGTGGTATTAGGAATAGGGTCGGGTTTGATAAGTTGGTGCTCGGGTTTCAAACAATAGCAGCTGCTAGTTTGTAGGGGAAAGAACTCACGTGGTGAGTTGGCTGCGGCTTAGGTGGGTCGGTCCTATGTGGCTGGCCCACCTTGCCCTATATTTTTTTTTATTGACTAACAATTATATATATATATATATATATATATATATATATATATATATATTAGTAGCCTAATATATAAATATATATATATATATATATATATATATATATATATATATATATATATATATATATATATATATATATATATATATATAAACTATAAGTATCTATATATATATATATTAGGCTACTAAAAATTCCTAAAAATTTACAAATAACTTCCTAAAAATTCTAGGATTTATATTATTCCTTATTAAATAGGAATACTAACATGCACATATATAGTATATATACCCATGTATTTATTTATACTAATAAGCTAGTAGCAATAATTTCATAATTAGTAAAATGCATAACAAAATTTAATTAAAAAAAATCAATTAATTAAAAAAAATATGGGGGTTTACATCCTACCCAACTTAAAGAAAATTTTGTCCTCGAAATTAAACTATGGTCGAGGGATCAATGCAATGCAAGGAATATAATGGTACTTATTTTGCAAGACATACCTTCACTTTCGAACAAATGCGGGTAGCGGTTTCGGATGTCGTCCTCCTGCTCCCAATTAGACTCCCCTGACGAGTGATTCTTCCATGCCACGCGAACCAATGGAATAGATTGATTCTGCAACACCTTCACTCGGCGATCGAGGATACCTACTGGTTGCTCTTTATACGAAAAACTCGGTCCAACTGTGATCTCGGAGTGATCAAGCACATGATTGCTATCCGCCACGTACCTCCTCAGCTGAGATATATGGAATACGTCATGCACTCCCTCTAGCGATGGTGGCAAGGCCAATCTATAGGCAACCTCTCCAACACGTTCCAAGATATCGAAAGGCCCGATGTACCTTGGACTCAACTTGCCACGTCCTCCGAATCGAATCGTGCCTCTAGTGGGGGATATCTTCAAGAACACATGGTCGTCCTCTTTGAACTCCACGGGTCGACGTCGATTATCTGCCCACTGCTTCTGACGATCCTGCGCGGCTCGTAGGTGTTCCTGAATTTTCTTCATTGTCTCCACTGTGCTCAAGACCAACTCTGGACCCAATAGCTGTCGCTCTCCTATATCGCTCTAACAAATGGGAGACCGACACTTCCTACCATACAATGCTTCAAACGGAGCCATCTGAATGCCCGCTTGATAGCTATTGTTGTAGAAAAACTCAATAAGATGAAGATGGTCCTCCCATGAACCACCAAAGTCAAGCATACACGCTCTCAACATATCCTCTAGCGTCTGAATGGTATGCTCCGACTGGCCGTCTGTCTGCGGATGGTATGCCATGCTAAACTTCAATCGGGTGCCCAAACTCTCTTGCATGCTCCTCCAAAAGTACGAGGTAAACCTCGAGTCACGGTCCGACACAATACTAACAGGCACACCGTGCAGTCTCACAATCTGCTCCATATACATCTCTGCCAATACCTCTGTCGACTGGCCCACTCTAAAAGGTAAGAAATGGGCCGACTTCGTAAGTCTATCAACAATCACCCATACTGCGTCACGTCCCTAGGACTCCAAGGAAAACCCATGACGAAATCCATAGTAATGTGCTCCCACTTCCACTCGAGAATGGGTAGAGGCTGTAATAATCCGGCCGTCATCTGGTGCTCCGCCTTAACTTGTTGACATACCAAGCACTTGGCAACAAAACGAGCTATCTCTCACTTTATTCCATGCCACCAATAATACTGTCGTAAGTCACGATACATCTTGGTCCCTCCGGGATGAATAGAGTAAGTCGAACTATGAGCCACTGCCATAAGCTCCTGCCGTAGATCTCCATTGGGTACATAAATGCGATCACCACATCGCAATGTCTCATCTGAGTGGATCCTTAAACCTGTCTGCTCTCCTGCTTCAGTTCTCTCTTTCAGCCGTCGAAATCTAGCATTATTGGACAATGCTGCCTTGATGCGCTCTACCAATGTTGATTGTACTTGAAGGTTGGCTAATACGCCGTCTGCTCCAAGCAATACTACCTCAATACCAAGCTGCTCCAAGTCTCTAATCAATTCCTTCTGTGTAGTCAAAAAGTGTGCCATAGGCTTACGGCTCAATGCGTCTGCCACGACATTAGCCTTGCCCGGATGATAATGAAGCTCGATCTCATAATACTTCATCAACTCCAACCAACGTCGCAGTCGCATATTCAACTCTTTTTATGTGAACACGTACTTGAGGCTCTTATGATCAGTGTAGATATCAACCTTCTCGCCGTACAAGTAGTGTCTCCATAGCTTCAAAGCAAAGATAACCGCTGCGAGCTCTAGATCGTGGGTCGGATAATTCTTCTCATGCACTCTCAACTGTCGCGATGCATAAGCTACTACACGACCGTGCTGCATCAATACACATCCTAACCCCTTCCTGGATGCGTCGCTGTAGATCACAAATCCTCCTGGGCCCGATGGTAGTGTCAAGATCGGTGTTGTGGTCAATCGCTTCTTCAACTCGTCAAAAGCGGCTTGACACTCGTCTGTCCATACAAACTCCTGATCCTTGCAAGTTAATCATGTCATAGGCCCCACTATTCGAGATAAATCTTCTACGAACCGTCGGTAGTAACCCGCAAGTCCGAGGAAACTTCTCACTTCAGAAGCTGATGTGGCAGCGGGCCATGATTTGACTGCTGTAATCTTCTTTGGGTCTACTGATATACCATTGCCCGTAATGTAAAACCCCTAAATTTCTACTATTTTTTTTTATTTATTAATTTGCACTGATTTAAAATTTTGTATTGTACGTCGCATAATCGTATTTTATGTCACGCGCGACATTTTGAAATTTCGAAATCTACTCGACGAGTGCGAATATGTGCAAGCGTACATATTTTGTAAAAATATTTTCTTTTCTATTTTATTACACTTTCAAAATATTATATAGAATTATTATTAAAGGCCTATTGTTTTTAGCAGTTATTAATAAAAAAAATCTTCGTGCAAAAATATTTATTTCATTTATTTAAATAATAATGTATTTTCGAAATTACTTAATATTAATATTTTATTATTCCAAAAAAGATTTATTATTCAAAAAGATTTATTATTTTCGAAATTAAATATTATAGTAATTTTGAAAACCATATTTTGAAATTTTCATGACAATGTAAATCTTAATTTGATTCTTGGGTTTATTTAAACAGTTAAATATGGAAGTTTGAATTATTCCATTTGATTTGAGCTAAAAATTTAATTTGTTTTAAATTGGATTTTAATTTGATTTAGAATTGGATTTGGAATTGGATTTGAAATTGATTTGATTTAAATTAGATTTTGGATTTGAAATTGATTGCTTTTAAATTTAATTTGGAACTATCTAAATTGGGTTCAAACTATCCTAATCATTATCTAATTGGGAATTCCCACATCCTATAAATAGGCAGGTACTCCTCCAATATTTTTCTCCACATTATTCCTCCACAATTCCAACCAATGGTGCGTGCCCCGTGTCCGTGTTCCATTGTCCACAATCTTATTCCATTATTTACAATTACATTTATGTTCTCGTGTCGGACACATCCCGACACCAAATCCTAAGACCTACGACCTCTCCTCACGACCCAGTCGACCCACACCCGAGCCAGCCTTCGAAGATCCCTCCCCGCCGTAGCTACCAGACCAACTCGACCAAACTGCCGTCGTTAGCACCATCGTCCTCCCGACGACACCCAGCCCCGACACCAGCTAACACCTCGCCACAACCAGCCAACACCTCGCCACCAACCACCGTACACCAGCACCCATCCTGTCACCACCACCTAAACCCGACCGAACCCTCCGCCACAGCGACCATCGCCCCATTGCCACCGGAAATCCCCAAAGCCACCACCGCTACTAAAACCTCTCTCTCCGCTGTTCACCGGAGCAGCGCTCCTCCTCCGACCCATCGTCACCTCCGCCGTTTTCCCCTCCGGCCACCGGAGAACCACCACACCCGTCATCATCCACATCTCGACCAAAAACCACCAGAGAAATAAAAACCCAAAACAAAAACACATCACCACCACGTACCTCGCCGCCGTGCTCGACCCCGACCGGCGCTGCCCCTAGCCTGCCGACCTCCGTTGATGCCGGACCAGCCCATCCGCCGAGCTCTCAGCCGTCCACGGCGAGCACCGCCGTTCCTCCGCCGCGGATCTCGACCAACCCCGATTTTCGACCTCCGCCCCACTTCGCCACCCGCCGGATCTGGCCAACCCTGACCTCCGACCCGCGACCACTCCTCCGCAGGACCGCCGCCTCGCCGTTCGCCCTCCACCGAGAATCCCCAATTTTTTTGCCCCGACGAAACCCCGTTTTCCCCCTCCGCCGTGTCGATCCTCGACTCCGGTCACGAGCCGACCGCCCCGTCGCCTCAAATTCCGCGCCGCCCTTAAACCCGTCCGCCGCCCTAGAGCTCGGCCGTCGCCGGCGACCGATCCAGCGCCCTGACCTTCCTCCGCCGCTCCGGCGAGCTCGCCTCCGCCAGCGCCCGCGAAGCAGCGCCCCACCGTTCTTCCCTCGAGCTTCCCGCTCGACCTCACCCCCTCTCTCTGATATTTCTCTCAGCCTCTCTCTCTCTCTGATCCCTCTCTCTCTCTCCGTTGATTCGGAGCAGCAAGCAACTGCTGCTGTTTCATTTGTTTTGTTATTTTTTTATTGTTTTTTTTGGGTTATTAAGTTATTTTCAATTACTGTTAAAGAATCAGTTGTTATTATTATTATTATTATTATTATTATTATTATTATTATTATTATTAATATTATTGGTATGTAGGTACTGGGTAAGTAAATATACTATCAGGATATTTTTGTATTATTATATTTTTATGGCTACTACTGCTAAGGCAGTATGTGGACATTGTTATGAATATTATTATTATTATTATCATTATTATTTTGTTATTTGCATTTAGTTAAGAATATTAGAGTTGTGGTTAATCAGTCTAATTATTATTATTTTGATTATTTTTAAGTTATCACTTTTAAAATATGTATTATTATAGAGCTATATATGTAATTTCAAATTTGGAGGTTTGGCCTAAAATATTTTTCTAGATTTTGTTATATATTTATTTGAAAAATATTTTAACTAGTAGAATTCTACGAAAAATTCTAGCTTTACAACTTAGAGTTTTACCCTAAACGACTTTTGATTTTCTGGAGTAATTATCTGAGTCATATTTTTAACTAACAAAAGTATATTTCAAGTAGTATAAAAATATTTTTCTAAAAAGTGGTATAGGTATTGTTTATCCAAATTCCTTTCACTATCCTCCTATCCATTACTAAGCCCATTATTCCTAATCCCTCCCCAATTTCGTACTACCATATGTCCACCCTAACTAATTCGACCGTCCTGGACCCAATGGAACCGACCGTGCCACCATCAGAGATCACCATGCATAGTTGTTGTACCAAAGTTGCAGATCGTGCCACCGTGATCATCGCAGCACACCAGGCGCTCTACCAGGCAAGACACCTTGCCTTCACTGTTTAATTTCTTGCTCAATATCATGCATGTCTTTACTTATGTTAGAAAATATAAATTTTACTTGCAAATTATTATATTTTAGTTGCATATGGCTTAGAGTTAAGGGACCACCTTGTTTGTGTCGCATTCATTGGCCCGACACTTGTGTATCACGAGTCACGAGTCTCATATAGATCTCGGACGTACGTATCGACTGGCCATCGGTGCGCTCATGCCGTGCGTTAGGCAATAACTGCTAAATAGTTATAGTTGTCTAGAAGACTTAGCGGTTATTAGAAATATCGTGGTGTGGATTCAGCACGAGTAGTGCATGGGGAGGGTGGAGACAGTTATTAGGCGCAGGGGCTTTCACACCTTTACTTTTCTCTAGCTGCCATTTGTGACTCAGTCGAGAGACTAGTGGACGTGCATGTATTTACTTTTCTCTAGACGCCACTAGTGCCTCGGTTGAAACACAAATGTGCCGTGCATTTACTTTCCTCTAGCTGCCGTTAGTGACTCACCCAAGAAGCTAGTGGCCGTGCATTTATTTTTCTCTAGACGCCCCTTAGTTCTCGTTCGAGTGCTAATGGGCCGTGCATTTACTTTTCTCTAGACGCCACTAGTGACTTGGTTGAAACGCTAACGCGCCGTGTTTCTAGCCTCGAGAGCCCTTGTGTGGAACGTTGTCTTCAAATTGCATTTTCACCTAGAATGGTTAAGGACCTTTATTTGTGTAGTCACATATACTATTTTGTTGAGCTAACTTTATTCAGTTTATGGCATGATATTATGTGTCTTGTTACGTCCCTCTGAGGACCTGGTTGTCTTGCCAGGTGTGTGCTCTTGTCTTCGCAGGTGTTCTAGCTCTAGCCGCGACTATCTTTATTTCTCGAGGATGATTGCGCTTGGATCGTCTTCGCTTCGCTCGCCAAATTTATTTCATTCTCCATGTATTTCTTTCCTTGCTTGTTGGTAGTGGATTTGTCTCCGCCCAACATATTATATCAAGACATTCATTCTCATTATATGATATCTTTTAATATTTTTGTGGATGAGATTAGTTGTTATGGTTTCTACTGCATTTCACAGCTTATGTATTCATACGAGATTTCCATATATTGGAGTATACTTCGTATGAATACAGCTGGCATGTCTACGTTCCTAGTCCTACGTATTTTGGGACTGGGGCGTTACACGTAACAATATGACCAAGGAATGATACCTCCTTGAGAAAGAAATCACACTTGCTAAGCTTCGCAAAGAGTCTCTCGTTCCTCAATGTTCCCAAAACTATCCGTAGATGCTGCTCGTGCTCCTCTTGACTCTTGGAGTAAATCAAGATATCGTCTATAAAGACTACTACAAATTTGTCCAAGTATTGGTGAAAGATCTTGTTCATTAAATTCATAAAAACTGCGGGAGCATTGGTCAAACCGAAAGGCATGACCAAGAACTCGTAGTGTCCATACCTCGATCGAAAGACCGTCTTTGCAATGTCTTCCTTCCGAACCTTCAATTGGTGATAGCCCGATCGTAAGTCAATCTTGGAGAATACTTTTGCTCCACTCAGTTGATCGAATAGATCATCTATACGCGGCAAGGGATACTTGTTCTTCACCGTCACTGCATTCAATGCTCTGTAGTCAATGCACATGCGCACTGTCCCGTCTTTCTTAGGCACAAAAAGAACGGGTGCTCCCCATGGTGACACACTGGCACGAATAAATCCCTTCTCTAATAAGTCATCAATCTACGTCTTCATCTCTACCAACTCCTTGGGTGCCAGACGATATACTCGAGATGAAATAGGCTCGACTCCGGGAATAAGCTCAATAGAAAACTCGATATCTCGGTCAGGTGGTAGTTCTGGCAATTCCTCGGGGAATACATCCTCGAACTCGGTGATAATAGGGTGCTAAGGGGTGTCATGCATCATCATATGAGTCCCCGATGCGGGTGTATCACAACTCTCTCCGTCTTCTTTAGTGAACTCAAACTCTGCCGTATTCGGTGGTCTAAAGATAATACTGCTCCTATGTCCGTCGATGAGAGAGAAATGCTGGCTCAACCAGTCCATTCCAGGAACCACATCAAATGTCGGCATAGGAAATACAAGAAGTCGTGCCATCATCTCTCTACCATTTATCACTACAGGACAAAGTCTACAAACACCACTAACAGGTACAACTCCTCCTCCAGTGAGGATTTTAGTATTTTTAGCTAAGGGTGTGATGGGAATGCTGTGTCTAGTGGTAAAACTAGTGGCTATAAATGAATGAGTGGCTCCAGTATCAAATAATGTAATAGCAGGAAAAGATGCAACTAAAACTATACCTGCTATAACCTCTGCCTCTGTTTCTACATTCTCAACAGCTAGAGAGAATGCCTTTCCATGGTTCTGTCCTGGGCCTTGAGCTCTGGCCTTGTGGTACTGTGCTGTCTGTAGGGGTAATGGTGGACGAGGTGCTGGGGCTGTAGGCCTCTGGGCCTGATGTGTATGAACTAGAGCCTGCTGCTCAGAACAATCTCTGGCTAAGTGCTGTCCTGATCCACATCTCATACATAAGCCCAAACGAAGTTGGCAGTCATCACTGATATGCCCCTGCTTCCCGCAAAAGTTGCAGGTGGGCTTCTGATAAGGTGTGTGCCTTTGCTGGTACTGTCCTGTGGTCCTCCTGATAGGTCCACTCTGGGTGGCCCGAGCTGGTGTAACTGCTGGGGTGTGGTGCCTCGATGTCTGCTGCTGTTCCTTGCGAAGAATGTCCTGAGCACGAGCTTCTTCCAAGACAGCTGAATGGCAGACTCGAGACTGGGTAGTCGTATAAGACTTGAGCTCTGGTGCAAGCCCCTGGTAAAATCTCCTCGCATTCTCTAACTCTGTTGGAATCAATCCCGCACCAAATCGACTCAGGCGATTGAACTCTGAGTCATACTCATCAACTGTCATATTCCCTTGCTTCAGATGAAGGAACTGGTCGTAGAGACCATCTCTGACATGAATAGGGAAGAATCTCTCATAAAATGCATCATAGAACTGCTTCCAGGTGATCCCAGTGCCTAATCGTCTCTCTTTTGCCTTCCACCAGTGGTGAGCATTGTCTTCTAACAGTAGGTCCACTGCTGTCATCCAATCTCGAGCTGGTAACTGGGATGCCTTCAGTAGCTTCTTGGTACTAATAAGCCACTGTGACACCTCTAATGGCTTCTCCGTCCCTCTAAAGGCCTTAGGGTTCATATCTGTGAAATTCTTGATAGAGCCTTCATAGGGATGCAGAGCCGGTGCTGGTACTGGTACTGGAGGTGGTGGTGGGGGTCTAGCCATAGCTGCCATCATCGTCTGTCTCATCAGCTCAGTCTGCTGCCACTGAGCCTGCATCATGGCATACATAAACTGAGTAGTAGGGCTCCCATCAGTCGGTGGTGGAGGCATCTGAGGTCCCGACAGTAGGGGAAACTGCTGAGGGAATGGTGGTGGAGGAGGCAGTGGTACATTCCCTCCCGGTGGCATGGCAGTAGTCTGTCCAACCTGGCTGCCTGGGGTGCTGTGATCTCTGAGTACTTCGTCGTTGGTGTCATAGTAGGCTGCGACAGTCCTGGCTGGTAGGGTGTCGCTGGAGTCATGGGAGGATTCTGTCCCTCCGAAGTAGCCTCCTCACCAGATGTGAGGGCCAAGACAGAAGTGCGTCCGCTTCGTAGATTCATACTGTTGGCACGAGGAAGATAAGTTGATATTAGGAAAGATTTGATATGGGATAAATCAAATAATCAAGGAAGTTTCAAAAAGATTGGAAGTCAAGGGATAGTAGTAGTTCTGGATGAGATATTCCTATTCCTATATGCAGGCTTGTTGGGCACAGTCATGTAACCCAATAATATTAAATCTGACCTGCATGGGCCACCACAAAAACATGTAACGCCCCAGTCCCAAAATACGTAGGACCGAGTACGTGAACATGCCAGATGCACATATACGAAGAATACCCCAATATATAGAATCCTCGTATATGCACATAAGCTGTAAATAAATAACCACAGGCCAGAATAACATATCTAATCTCATCACATCTCAACACAGAAGATAATAAAGTCCAAATGAATAAAGCAAAGTATCAAAAGATAGCCGGGTGAACATACTCACTCCAAACAGCTATGAAAAATAGTCTCACAAGAACGGAGTCCAACCTCCACAAAAATAAAAATGAAAGAGATATAAAATAATGTCCGCTAATGTCTCAAATATAGAATAGACTAGAAATCAGAAGTGACTGCCTCGTCATCAATGTAGGATAGCTCCAATGTCGCTCCGTACTCCTGTGGAAAATCGTCTAAACCTAGAGAGATAACCAGGTCCTCAGGGGACATAGCAAGATACAAGAAAATGCCATGCCATATAAACTGTGATAATATAATAAGAGAAAAAGGTATGCATGCAATCGGGTTCCTGACCATTCTACTGTGAATATGCAGTTGAGATACAATCCTTCGACGCATGAGCCCTAGCTGTAAATGGGATTGACATAGTTCCTATAAAGGGCACCAGGGGCCTACGTCCAGCGTCAGAGGACACCATATGCAAGGGGCTACGTCCATAACGCTCTGGGAAACGTCAGAGGGCGCCTGGAGCCTGCGTCTCCTGAGGAGCGCACAAGTAATCATGGAAGTGTAAAGAAGCCCATACGTCAGGTAGTGTTCTCCCCACCCAATGCCTAGTATCATCATCTTCATGATTGATTTGAACATCTAGTAACCGCCAAGTCTTCTAACATGTAATACTATTGGCAGTTACTCCTATCCGTCGCACGCTCCATACGTATCGGTGGCCAGTCGACTACGCGGATACGTGTCCTACATGTGACTCACATCACGTGATACAACAAGTGTCAAGGCCGTATGAGATATACCAATACCTCAACATCAATGGGTGGTCACTAGACTAAGTCAATGTAAGAGAAATAAATAAGACGAGATAAACGACCAATAGAGTCGCTTGCACCCAAGTGTGACTTGGACGCACAGTTTAAATATCAAGGAACAAAATGCTAAAAATAACGACTGAAAATAAGAAGTATAATAATCACAGAGTAAGGTGGCAAGGTATCTTGCCTGCGGTACGAGAAGGGCAAATCCAAGTGTAGCAAGTGTCAGCACCAAAACTCACAAATCACAGATGACTCCAAACGCTGAAACAAACATCAAAAATGATCTCGGTGAAGAAGATATACCTAGGGAACGCCTGTCCAAAAGTCAAATTCTAGAACAGGGGCAAAATCATAATTTTGGGTCAAAACGATGTCCGCCGTTGGACCCGCTTTGTACCGAAATGCGTGCCAAAGTCTATGGTCTTTAAAGTTGTCAAACTACAAGTCTACGGATTCAGTTTGAGGAGAGGAAATCAACGGTATGTCCAGTTTTTGATTCCGATGAGCCGTGCACAAAATCGTCCGTTTGAGTGGGTCGCGGGCCCGCCAAAAATGGGTTCCGATTCGACCTTCTCAGAATCGAACCAAACTTGGCATGCAGGACCAAAATTTTGATCCGGACCTGTTGGTGCATGTTTTGTCCCGATTTGATGACTGTACACGAAGTTATGGGCAAGTTTGCAAAATGCCGATACAGGGGTATCTCGACGGATACGCGTTGGTTTCGTCGCGCACACGCGACGAAACTGAGTTCCGTCAGACACGTCCGCAACGTCCATACGCGCCTTTCGATGCATATAGTGCACGACCACGTCGCTCGTTTTGTCGGGGCGTACGTCGTATCGGACAAAATTTCAGAAATTTACTATTTTGAAAACAGTTTTTCGCACAACTTTAACATGGGTTTAATTCTTGCACAGTAATTGAAACACCGATCTACCAGTTGCATTTTAGTCATGGTTAGGTTGTCTTCACACGTGTTCAACTAGTTTATCCAAAACCCTAATATACAGATCGAGACTCGGCTTCCAAGTAGGGTTCCAAGGTTATTCAATACTCTATTTTTGAGACAGAGTTTTACTCGACTTTGCATCGAGTTACTTGTCAAACCAGAGGGTTATAGCTGATTCCCTTTGAAGGGACTCAAAGAGGGTTACATTTCCTACATATAGCATCTTTCGGATCGTAAAACGATCAAACGTGCGAAAAGTAATCAAGGCCAAAAAAAGGGTACCTTGTTGTCGAGTTCCTGAACAGGGGTCGGTTGGGGGCGGCGCTCCGACGATCCTGGCGGTGGTGCGATGGTTGTCCGGCGACTGGGGTGTGCACGGGGAGGTCGGCGGCCTTGGGGTCGAGGTGGAGAGGAGATGGGAAGGTGAAAAGTTCTGGAGAGTTAGGGTTTGGTTTCGAGCGGAGCAGCATATATACTGCCGCCGCTGCTTATTCATATTAGGATTAGGAGTTTTGGGCTCGGGTTGCCAAAGTGTTGGGCTCGAGTTCTAATCTATTACAGCTGTCGACTTCCAATATTTTTTGGACTTAGAGTATGGGGGGTTAGCTCGGGTTGCTAAGGGTTTCAGCTACAGCTAAGAGATGTGGTATTAGGAATAGGGTCGGGTTTGATAAGTTGGTGCTCGAGTTTCAAACAATAGCAGTTGCTGGTTTGTGGGGGAAAGAACTCACGTGGTGAGTTGGCTGCGGCTTAGGTGGGCTGGTCCTATGTGGCTGGCCCACCTTGCCCTATATTTTTTTTTTATTGACTAACAATTATATATATATATAAACTATAAGTATATATATATTAGGCTACTAAATATATATATATATATATTATATATATATATATATATATATATATATATATATATATATATATATATATATATATATATATATATATATATATATTAGGCTACTAAAAATTCCTAAAAATTTACAAATAACTTCCTAAAAATTCTAGGATTTATATTATTCCTTATTAAATAGGAATACTAACATGCACACATATAGTATATACACCCATGCATTTATTTATACTAATAAGCTAGTAGCAATAATTTCATAATTAGTAAAATGCATAACAAAATTTAATTAAATAAAAAAAATATTCAATTAATTAAAAAAATATAGGGGTTTACAGCTAGCACGATTGGATGCGCTCGACCGCAGCATTATGGAGCTCATGGAGACGACTGAGAGGACAGAGCGCAGCGTTGGAAGGTTAGAGCGCACGGTGACGGAGCTGCAGACAGCACAGATGACCATGACCGATAGGCTGAGATTGGTGACAGATTCGATGGTCCAGAGCAATGATAGACTATTATCTACCATGGATTCATACAACCAGCGACTTACAGCGTTGGAGTGTGCTGGTCCTCCGGGTGCGCCTTCATCGTCGTTGACTCCGCCGCCTCTACCGCCTTCTTTATCGACACCGACTCCAGCGACGTCTCTGCCTGCTCCATCGGTATCGATTTCACTTGAGGAGTATGAATTGTTCTTATCCCTTCGTCGCGGCAGTTCCCCTCCTGCACCAGATCCCTAGTAGTCCTAGTTAGGACTGTTTGTTTGTGTTTGTTTCATCCTTTGTTGTGACTTGGATATTTGTTGGTTGTGTAGACTTGGATGTTTGGATCCTATTCTATTTGTTGGTTGTGTGTAGACTTTGGTTATTTGGTTGTAGAGTTTGTTATTTGGTGTAGACTTGGTTATTTGGACATTCTGTATTTTATTTTTAAACTGCAGCATCGGGGAGAAAAGGACATTCTGTAGGGAGAAAAGGTTGTGTGTAGACTTTGGTTATTTGGACATGGTTGTGTGTAGACTTTGTTATTTGGAAATGGTTGTGTGTAGACTTTGTTATTTGGACATGGTTGTGTGTAGACTTTGTTATTTGTTGTGACTTGGATATCTGTTATACTTTATGGTTATCTTTTTAAACTGCAGGGAGAAAAGGACATTCTGTATTTTATATTTTATATTTTTTTTGCAGATTTACCGACGTTTACCGACGCAAAGGTACGTCGATAAACGTCGGTAAATCTGTAAAATTTTCCAGGGTACCGACGTTTACCGACGTCCTTATACGTCGGAGACCGTCGGTAAACGTCGGTGGACGTCGGTAATAATCCCAGGATTTTACCGACGTATAGCGACTTTCAACACGTTGTTAATCCACCGACAAAACGACGGTAGACGTCGGTAATAATCCCAAGATTTTACCGACGTGTAGCGACTTTCAACACGTTGCTAATCCATCGACGAAACGACGGTAGACGTCGGTAATATCCCAGGATATACCGACGTAATAATACGTCGGTCAATGTCGGTATTTGCGACGTTCGGCGATATTTTAAAGATCAGCGACTTACGTTTCCGCAACAAGTCCAAAACGTCAGTAAATATTTTTAGCGACGTAATTTGTCGTTTTTGCGACATCTTTGGGCGTCGCTAAAATGACTTATTTTGGTAGTAGTTTCCGTCTACTCCTTCTTGTTCGTTGATCGAATCTTAGTGTTCGTTGTTAACTTTGATTTGGTAATGAGATAAATTATATGGACTAGATTAAGGTATATTCTGATGACATATTTTGATGAGGACAATGTGAAAGATAAATGTCTTCTTTATTTATGGAGTCTAGAATTTGTCGCAGCCATACTAGCTGGTACGACAAAAACATAGAGCCTGATTTGGGATATACTCATCTTAATTATAGAATTTAGAGATTCTCGCAACCATACCGGTTGGCGTGGTGAGAATTTTAGATAAAATGATTATAGGGTATACACCTTAGTTATGGACTCTATCATTTATTGCAGCTATGCTTATTAGCGTGGCAAAAATTCTAGGTAACATGATTTCAGGTAGACATGTATGGTTATCAGATCATATCTTAACTTGATTCGCTCCGTTATGACCAGATGAGCAAGATAAACTTCTATCATCACTTTCTTTGTCTTGGTTACTCTGCCATACTTATATTTATCAAACTATCTTATATCTAAATCTGTTAGCTACACTTTGAAATCTTTTGAATTCTCGTATCTCTTTACTTGGGAAAGGCCGAATAAGTATTGTAAATCATCTAGCTCGGAAGGGACAAAATTTGTTATCATATGGTAATCTTGGTAGGAATATAAAATATTGAACATTGAGATAGAATTGGTAGGACAATGATATGACTGAGATTAGAAACAAGAAGAGACCGATATTATCAATTTGGAAATAATTACACATAGAGGATTATTTTGAGTATGGATTACTTTAGAAAGAACGTAGGAAGAATTTCGAGTAAGAAGAATAATAGGATATACATTAATGGTGAGAACTGCAACATTTTTTAGTATTTTTAGAAGTAATAAGCATATTCAAGGCCCATTTAGTTTTGAGAACTTGGGTAATTTTAGGTTATTGATTCTTGAGATATTTTATATTCGAATTAAGACTATGATACTAAATTTAGGAATTTAAATAATGGAGAAGAGATTTAACTACATGTGGTGATAATACGAGATTGAGTAAAAGGATTGTTAGGAGAATGATTAAGAACGGGTAAGACACAAGATTTTTTGAGTTGTAGGAAATTTTTTAGAGACTTGTCAGACTTTTAAATTTAAGATGGATAATGTTTAAGAGTATAAAAGTTGAATATGAGGGTTGATATTTAAAATAATGGAGAATAAATTTTTATGTGGTAGGGTGGCATTAGATTTGAGTAATAAGAAGGGTGTGATTTAAGTAAGATCAAGGATTTTATAAACCTTGATTCAGGAATTCGGATCCAGGTTAAAGACAAAGTAGAGGAATTTGGATTAAGCTAACAATGGATTAAAAAAATTTGATTAAGGGGTTCTAACAAAGGTACGTTTCATAGATTGGTGCCAAAGTGAATTGGTGCCTTTGGAATAAAGGTCAAGCCTAAAATATTTATAAATGGGTTCAATCTTCATAACTGAATATTATGATTTTTGGTAGTAGTCGTATAAGAGTTTGATTTTCATGATTGAAGATCATGTTTGGGCTTGTAAGATAAAGGTATAATTGGCAAATGATGATCGGATAAACTTGGTTGTAGCCGAAGTAGAGTGAGATGATTTGACTTCCCTATGAAATCCTACCTTTTGATTTTCCTATCCTAGTAGAGAGGTCAATATCATTAAATTTTGATTCACTTTGATCGTGACCAATTGATTTTTGGTCATATTCTTTATTGTGCCAAGTTCTTGATTACTGACTATACTCAAGTGATTTTAAATCCGATCGTGACTTAAATTTCAATCCTTTACTGTTCATGCCTAGACTTCGATTATCATATCTAAATACTGTTTCAATCAAGATTAGATCGACTTGACCTTATTCTTAATCATGCGATTCTGATCGTGTTTGGAATACAATACCATTATAGCTCGTGCGTAAAACTTTGATTTAAATTCTCAATAAATGTCTGAGCTACGTCCTAACCATGATTTGATTTCATACCATTCCTGATTATACCTGAACCTTCAAGTTTGGTCGTGCCGATTTGACCTGGCATGACTAAATGACCTTGATCTCAATGATCGCAATTATACATGTTAATCTTAACTTTAAATCGTGTCTACAGTTTTTTTTATCTCTAATCATGACTTTGTCGAAATAAATTTTTCTAGCGTACCTAAATCTTGATTCTCTAGTCACTTATGCTCAGATTTTATTCCTAATCATGACCACGTTTAAATTTTTCGTCGCTCTTTCCTAAATCGTGCCCAAGTGATTTTAGTTATTCCAACATTCCTAAGCACAACCGAGCCTTGATTTTATACGTGATCAAGTGGTTTTGATCCTTCGAATTTGATCGTGTTAAACCTTTAATTATTTCCAAAGGTGCCAAATTGCGTCATTTCCGTATTTGATCGTGTTTATATAACCTTAAATCTAACTTTATTGAGCCTAGATCATATTGATCATTCTATACTTCGATTTGATCCTAACTTGATCGTAACTGAACAATTTTGATTTTCTTAGTCGCATCTTCGCGCTTAAATAACTTGAATTTATTTCTAAATTATGCCTAAAACCTTGATCCTCGGTCACGACTATATGATTGATTAGTCATTCCAGAATTTAGACTTTGATTATGTCTGAACAATTTTTTATTCATGCCGCGATTCTGTAGATACTCGTGCTTAGGTTCCATTCCTAAACATGCCTAAGTTTTGGTTTTAATCTTATCCTAGATCGTGTTAAGTGAATTTAGATTATTTCCAAATTTTTAATCACGTCCGGGCTCAGATCGTATTTCATGACTTAATTAATCATGCTCGTTAGATTTTTGCTAGTGCCTATAAGACCTTAACTTCAAATCTTGATCGAACCAAAATTTTATCTTGGTCGTACCAAGTCTTGATGATGCCTGTACGAATTTGAATCACATTTTTATCGAGCCTAGATCCTATCGATCGTTCTACTTAAAATTGATTCTACCTTTATCATAACCAGAAACTATATGAATTCTATTAATCGTGACATGATGTGGTGACTAAATAACTCGAATTTTTATTCTAAATCGTTCCTACACAATATTATCCATATTACGATTATGTCGTGCCAAAATCATTAGTCGTGCCGAAGCGATTTTGAAATTGATTATCTTGATCGTGCCAAAGTCCGTTCTTTGATTATGCCTAAGATATTTCCTAGACTCACTATCGTGTTTTGATCCCTCTACCCACCTTAAATTTTGAGGACAAAATTTTTTTAAGGAGGTAGATTTGTAACCTATGTTATCCGAATTTTAGATTTTTTCGATTTTTGCATTTTCTATTTTTTGAATTTTTCTGCATCTTTAAAAAAAATCATAAGTTTTAATATCGAGTATATTTTCGATCGTAATATGCGATACTCTTGGTTGGTTATTGGTTTGTAAAAAAAAAAAAATCTTATGTGAGATTTCACCCTAATTGAATTTCCTGTCCATTTCGAGAAATCTATAATTTATAAATATTTATTTTTATGCAAGGAAAATATTTGTCGAGTTATGATTTTCAAATAAAAATATTTTTGTTACTAATTATTTTAGTCTTAAAGGTTTCCGATAATTGGTTGGTTATTCGATTCCCCTCGTGTCGGGCTAAGACCATTTTGGTCCTAATCCTAGCCTACCAAGCCTAGGCTTGGATTGTTGGCTACGACTTTGATGGTTAGTAGCTAAATTGTAATTAGCTAATAACTAGTTAGCTAGTTGTTAATATCTATATTTAGCTAGTGATTAATTAGTATTAAATAATTAAATGTTAGTGGTTAGCAATTAGGGTTAGTAGTTAGTATTCCACTATTTTTCTAATTCTATTACATTTACATTTTTTCTATTAGGATTTCTCACACCCCCTATATGTATTGGGGACTCCCTAATGTTACATAGAAATCCTAAACCCCAAGAATTCACACACAGATGCCATCCCCTATTCCTCACCAATGCTCCTTGTACTCCATGTCCCAAACCAAACGGCCAACCCATGGCCAAAACTAGCATCACAACTCCTGCGCCGTGGCCAGCCACCGTCCGGCCCAAGCCAACCCCGACCACTAGCCTCCCGGCCTGGCCGACTTGGCCTCTTCCAAGCCAGTACCACCCCCCCATTCCAGCAGTCATCACTAATACGACCACCATCATGGCCGTTGTCTCCTCGCCATCCCCTGACGCTAGTCTCCCGACTCCCATACATACTTCACCAACACCACGACAGATGCCATCCTCTACTCCTGCTGACCCCAACACCACCACAGAAAACCCCATCTTCCCAAACCGGCCACCACCATCACAGAAAGAAGAAGAAGAGAAAAGAGGACCACTTACCGACCTACCTACCCTGCGATGACCACCATCCTCTGCCACCGCCTGCTCCTCCTGGCGGATCTATAGATCCGGGCTGCCCTCGATTTTCGGTGATGAGGTCAGCCCTTCTCGACATTGCCCTGCACCGCTCCCCTCCGTAGTGCCTCCAGTCACCGAAGTCCCCAACCCCGGCGGTGAGCCTCTACCGATGACTGGGTGAGCGCCGCCTCCTCCCCGATTTGGGCCCGACGTTTGACTCAAACCTTTGGCGCACCACCGTGCCAGAGATCGAACACCACGTCGAAGCCTCCGCTGTGAGCTCCCCTTCTATTTTCTCCTCTCTTCGATTTGAGTTTTAATTTATAGAAAGAGAATGGAGAGAGATCAGCTAAAAACCCATTTTTTAAAAAAACTCTTATTAGTTGTTAACGATTTTAATTAAGTTAATGGTAGGGATTAAAGTATTGGGCTGGGTTAAATCATTGGGTGCTTTATAATTTGAAATTGTTCCTAATTCTACTAGGATGGGCCAGACCCAATCTGTTGGTTGTTTTAAATAAATTAATGGTATATATATATATGTATACAAGTGGGTATATTGTATAAGTATACGTATATATATACGAGTATGAGTATGTAAGTACATTTCTAAATTAAATTTAGGATAATAAAATTAATGGGGTTTTGATTATATCATTTATATATGTATATTTGAATACATATTTTCTATATACTGCATTTGAGTGTTAGGTAAATATATGTATGCACTTTTATTAATTTTATTATTATCAATACTATTACTATTATTAATTATATTACTTATTTGGAATTATATTATAATATAAATTAATATATTATTATCAATTTTGACCAAAAAATTATATTTGACAAAATGCGAGACTTAGTACTAAAATAATTTTTTGGGTTTTTAAAATATTATCTAAAAATATTTTATAGAATACAGTTCTAAAAATTATAAATGAATTTTTAAGATAGTTATATGTATTTAGCGACATTTTCCCTTAAAATCTTAAATCACGACTATTATAGTCGTTTCCTATTCATTAATTCGATTATCGTGTCGAACTCTAATTCTGGGCCTTCATATACTAAACTAGGCTATTTGTACTATTCTGGACTCAGTGGAACCGCCTGTGCCGACGTTTGGGACCATCTTGTGGAGCATAGCATCATGCCTATTCCGTGTCGACACGTTTGTGTCGCGCACGTCGACTCTTATCAAATTGAGGCGAGTACATTCTTTGATTTTTTTCATCATAATATTATCTGTAATACCTTCTCTAGACTACTTTAATTGATGTTGACACATTGTTACATGGATTGATACCAATGGATCTTGTTAGGAGATGTTATCCCTTATCGGGTACATCGGGTATTTAATGTTCATGTACTTTATCATTTACATCGTGTATTCCTTATATTCGTATTATTCATGTACTTTCATGTAATCTCATGTAATCTCATGTGCTCACATGTGCTTCATGTGCAAACTAACAATCATGTACATAACATGTTGTGATTAGATCCATGTGTATTGATTGGGACGGGAGGAGTAGAAGTAGTTATGTGATTAAATCCCTCTAATGTACTCATGTATATATCGATTATACCTTCACGTATAATCGAATTGCCGTAAAATACTCATGAGCAATCTAAGCCAATCACATAACTGTCTTATGCTCTAAATCACTTATTTTTATCATAGTTTAAATGTTCTCTATCTTATTCATGTACTCAGTTTCCTTATCTTCTCTTCATATTATTTTTCAGTATTTTCTTCCAGTATATCATATATTTTATTCTATTACGAGTTATATATTTCCTACTATGCAATTGAACTGTTTTTGGAGTTATGTACTTCGCTCCAATCCTGACTGAATAATAATTTTTTTTAGATAATGTTATGCCCCGCACCCTGGACTTTATGATGACAGATCTCGATGATCCATTTACCGTGAGTTGTCTACTGGAAGCTCTAGGCCATTATCTCTTTATTTAGGTTATATTTTCGTCATCGGATTTGTCTCTGATACATTCTTGTCTTAGATGGCTATTGGTAAACTCTGTTTGATTCAGTGTTATTGTTATCTTCAGTTCATATCTTCCTTAGCTATTTGTGACGTGATTTGAGTACATGGGTTATTATGGATCATTTAGATGTTGTAGATAATTATTGGATACTTGACAGTGTTCTATCGTCGATACTGTAGTGTAGACTGGGCGTGGCCCACGTACTCGTGCCCGATTATCCGGGTGCAGGTCATGACAGGACTCCCAAAAAAATCCATTCAAGAGAGACATGGCATGTGCTGATTACGAAAAGAATAAAGCAACTATGTCAACTTTTAAATCCATCAACACTGTAAGTACTTCTAGACCCTTGAAGTTAATTCACATGAATTTGTTCGGTCCTAGTAGATTCGCTAATCTTGACGGTAAAAAGGTACAAAACAAAAAAGGCTTCATGATTATTCGAATCCGAAGTGATCATTGTGGCGAATTCGTAAATGTTGATTTTAAAAAATTTTGTGATGATAGTGGATATTACTACGAATTTTCTTGTCCTAGAACTCCCCAACAAAATGGTGTTGTGGAGCGGAAGAATCAAATTCTAAGCGAGATGGCTAGAGTTATGCTGAATCAGCATAATCTTTTTAAGTATTTTGGGCAGAAGCTGTTAGTATAGTCTGTCATGTTTTAAATAGGGAGTTGATTCGACCTATCTCGAAAAAAATATCATACGAGCTGTGGTTTGGAAGAATTCCAAATATTACATACTTAAAGTTTTTGGACGTTGTTGTTTTATCCTGAACGCCAAGGACAACTTGGGTAAGTTCGAATCTAAAGCAGATGAAGGGATATTTCTCGGATATGCTGCTAAGAGTAAAGGATATAAAGTTTTTAATAAAATATCTATGATTTTTTAATAGTCTATTAATATTACTTTTGATGAGCTCAATAGTTATAGATCTAGCGACAGTGATGATGAAGATGCACAGAATAAATCTAAGACATCTGAAGATAGTGCTACCAAAGAGAGCTATCTGGGAAGTCTAGCGAAGATGAAGTTCTTGCCAGACCATCTAGAGACACTCGTCATAGGTAATGTATCAAAAGGTGTAAGTACACGTTCTTCTACTAAGGACATTGATGTAGCAGCTAATGTAGCTTTTATATCTCAATTAGAACCTAAGACTGTAGCAGATGCATATAATGATGATTTTTCGATTGATGCCATGAAAGTGGAACTCAATCAATTTAAGAGAAACCAAGTTTGGAAAGTTTTTCCTGAACCTATTGGTCAATCGATAATTGGTGCCAAATGGGTCAATATGGGCAAGTTCTACACAATAAAGCACGTCTAGTGGCAAAAGGTTATAATCAAGAAGAATATATTGATTATGATGAGACATATGCTTCTGTTGCTAGAATAGAAGCTATCCACGTATTTTGTGCATTTACATGTTTTCACAATTTTAAACTCTTTCAAATGGACGTAAAAAGTGTATTTTTAAATGGTTTTTTAAAAGAGGAAGTTTTTGTGAAACAATTCCCAGGTTTTGAAGATTTTCAAAAACCCGATCACGTCTTCAAACTTAGGAAGGCACTCTATGGACTCAAACAAGCACCTTGTGCTTGGTATGAACGTCTTAATGCATTCTTACTTGAAAATAGATTTTCAAAAGGAAGAGTTGATACTACTTTATTTATCAAGTCTTAAGATGATTGTATACTTCTTGTGAAAATTTATGTAGATGACATCATTTTTGGCTCTACTAATTATGAAAAACTTTGTCAAGAATTTGCTAAAGAGTCAGTTTGAGATGAGTATGATGGGAGAGTTAAACTACTTCCAAGGACTTCAGATCAAATAGCACTCACAGGAAACATTCATGAACCAATCTAAGTATACGAAGGATTATTGAAGAAGTACGACTTCGACAACGTAAAGCCTATCGGAACTCCAATGGCTACATCAACTCGGCTTGACATTGATGAAAGTGGCAAACCTGTTGATCAACATAAGTATCGAGGTATGATTAGTAGCTTATTATATTTAACTGCTAGTCGTCCTGATATCATGTTCAGTGTTTGCATCTGAGCTAGATATCAAGCTAATCCTAAGGAATCACACTTATGCGTCATTAAGCGTATCTTCCGATACCTTAAGAGAACTTCTACAGTCGGCTTGTGGTATCCCAAAACCACATCTTTTGACCTGATCGGTTATTCAGATGCGAATTTTGCTGGATGCAAAGTAGACCATAAAAGTACCAACGATACATGTCATTTCCTAGAAAAGTTCTAGTCTCCTGGTTTAGCAAAAAGCAAAATTATGTAGCGCTTTCAACGACTGAGACTGAGTATATCGTCATAGGACGTTGCTGTGCTCAAATTTGTGGATGAAGCAAACCCTAGAGAACAACAATCTGCACTACACAAAGATTCCCATATCTGTGATAACACTAGCACTGCTAATTTGACTAAGAATCTTGTTTGTCATTCACACACAAAGCACATAGAGATACGTCATCACTTTCTACGTGATCATCAATAACACAGGAATATTTGCTTAGAATTCATTGACACAAATCATCAATTAGCAGATATTTTCACAAAACCGCTCGCTGAAGACCGTTTCAATTATCTACGTCGCGAGTTAGACATACTTGAATTTTTAGATTCATAATGCGTTATGTTTAATAAAAATGCTTAAAACTTGAGATTTTAAGATTTATTAATTGAAATTATATTGGGTACAAGCCGAAAGGGCCCTTCTGTCAAAAAGACGTAAAAGTCTAAGCGACACGGTGCCAAGTGTCTTTGGACTACCAAAATAAATGTGTGACAAGTCAGTCAGGTATATTATTTCAAAGTTATATATTAGTCATATTTTGGTAAAGACTCAAGTTTGTCAATTATCAAAATGGGGGAGATTGTTGACCCATTGGCTAATGGTCACACCTGATTTTGATAATAAACAACGACTATAGTGATGGAACTGGGGATTCCCAGGACCCTTCTTTTGGTGTGCGTATTGATAGATAGAAAGTTAAACAGATCTAATACGTGTTCTAACCCTTTATAGGCATAAACTAGGGTTCACGAATTATACTTGCGGCGGAAAGGAGACAAGTAATTTCTGGCAATCTCGAGCGGACGACCCCAAGATCTTCTGCACGTATTCCTTCCTCGAGTTGGACGTCGTGTGGGTGACGATCTCCCAACCTTTTCTTCTCCTTGGCAGCCCTCTCTTTCTCTCCTTACATGAATCACGAATTTAGAGAAAGTTTCAGATTTCTGATCAGTAATCTGGCGGCCAGAGAATAGAGGATATATATAGGCTACGACAGGGACCATGAGGAGAAATTAGGGTTAGGCCTCCTAACGGATCTGGATATCCCGTGTTCAGCCCGAACACACAATCCAGTCCCATTAACAATAGCTCGGTCCACTAATGAGCTATTGTTGCACTACCTCCCTAATCCCAAATTATATTTGTGGGCTCCTTTTATTATATGCGCGTTTGGCTCTCCATGTTAAGATATCGTATGTCCGTCGATCAAATTAAGTTACTGACAACTATATTGATTCGACATCTTTTATCCTTAAGTAGTACCGCTCAACTTTATTTGTCATGTCGGATATAATCCACCTGCAGGGTTTACATGACAATCCTTATGAGCTCCTTAAGGGGACATCATCAACCTGATGTATTGGGACATGGATTCCATTTATAATCAACAGCCCATCATACATACAATGTTATTACCCAATTCATAGAGGTTGTTGATCCATAATGAATCTCACTCTTTTATGAGTCAATGTAATACACACTGCATATACATGTCCGTTATTATATCCGGATTAAGAGCACAAGCATCCATAATAACAGAGGTGTTTGTTCTCTTATGTAGTCAGTACAAAGAGAACAACCTCAAGTGGTCCAGTTCAATACACACAAAGTGTACTAGTGTAAACCTATAGTCAAGATAGACTAATACCAGATTACACTACAACCTTTCCAATAGATTGTCCAAGTCCATCTAGGTTGTGAACTATTTATATACTCCATAGGGAACTGATAATATGATCTTCTGTGTGACACCACACACCATATTATCTACAATATAGAATATCAGACATTTGCATTAATACTTGCAACAAATACAATATGCAAACATTTGTCCATATGATTCTCATTCAAAATTTAAGGAAATAAGGTTACTACAAAAGTGATGCTTTTAGTATATAACCCTAACAATCTCCCACTTATACTCAAAGTATTGCTTTTCAGTATACTGTTACAAATCTCCCACTTATACTTAAAGCCATACTGCTACACATCTGACTCCCATTCCCTCAACATGACTATCAAAAGCCTTAGCTGGTAAGCTCTTTGTAAAGGGATCAACTAGGTTGTCGGCTGATGCTATCTTGATCACAGCAACTTTTCCTTTCTTTACGAAATCTCGTATCAGGTGGTACTTACGCTCAATGTGTTTGCCTGTCTTATGGGCTCGTGGTTCCTTCGAGTTTGCAACTGCACCACTATTATCACAATAAAGTGTAATAGACAGGCAAACTAGGTACCACATCCAAGTCCAACAGAAAGTTTCTGAGCCAAACCGCTTCTTTGGCTGCCTTAGAGGCTGCCACATACTCGGCTTCCATGGTGGAATCAGCAATACATTTTTGCTTGATACTCCTCCACACAATGGCTCTACCTCCCAAAGTAAACACATAACCTGAGGTAGATTTTCTGGAATCCCTATCTGACTGAAAATCTGAGTCTGTATACCCCAAGGGAACTAAACTATCTGCCTGGTAAACTAGCATATACTCTTTAGTCTTTTTCAGGTACTTCAAAATATGCTTTACGGCAGTCCAGTGCTCTTGTCCTGGGTTAGACTGATATCTGCTGACCATGCCTACGGCAAAGCAGATGTCTGGTCTCGTACATAGCATTGCATACATTAAGCTTCCTACTGCTGAAGCATAAGGAACTGCCTTCATGTTCTCTATCTCTTTAGGTGTCCTCGGATACTGCTCCTTTAATAGAGCAATTCCATGTCTAAAAGGTAAGAAACCTTTCTTAGAATTTTGCATACTAAAACGAGTTAGTACAGTATCGATATAGGAAGCTTGGGATAAGCTCAACATCCTTTTCTTGCGATCTCGTAGAACTTTGATCCCAAGGATGTGACCTACTTCTCCCAAGTCCTTCATATCAAACTGTTTGGATAACCGTACCCTTACATCAGATAACACCTTCATATTGTTTCCAATGAACAAGATGTCATCTACATAAAGTACTAGGAACACCACCACGTTTCTGTCACACTTTCTGTATACACATGATTCATCCTGACAATGATTAAATCCATAGAATTTTATCACCTGATCAAAACATATGCTCCAAGATCTGGAAGCTTGCTTAAGTCCATAAATGGACTTCTTGAGCTTACAAACAAGATGCTCCTGGCCCTTTTCAATGAACCCGTCTGGTAGCTTCATATAGATGTCTTCCTCAAGACTTCCATTAAGGAAAGCTGTCTTGACATCCATTTGCGAAATCTCATAATCGAGATGAGCTGCAATAGATAAAAGAATCCAGATAGACTTAAGCATGGCTACAGGAGAAAAGGTTTCCTCATAATCGATACCCTCTCTTTGAGTAAAACCTTTTACTACAAGCCGAGCTTTAAAGATTTCAACCTTACCGTCTGATCCTCTTTTTCTCTTATAGAACCACTTGCATCCAATGGCTTTTACACCAATGGGTGGTTCTACAAGCTCCCAGACCTGATTAGAATCCATATATTCTATTTCAGATATCATTGCTTTTTGCCAAGACTCTACATCTTTATCTTAGAGTGCTTCATTATAGGTACAGGGGTCACAATCTTGTTCCTCAGGGACGAAGTCTGACGACTCTCCCAAGAACATATATCTATCAGGTTGTATCACAACCCTCCCACTACGACGAGGCACTATCGGTTGTGGTGTAACATTTGTGACACGTTGTGCAGTTATTTGTGGTTCATCCTTTTGTACTGTTGGTACTGAAGTACTTGGTGTCTCACATCTCAGTTCTTCTAGAACAACTCTACTTGTGGGTTTATGGTTCATCATATAGTCTTCCTCTAAGAATCAAGCATTGGTGCTAACAATGACCTTCTGATCGTTAGGACTATAAAATAAACCTCCTTTCGTTCCTCTTGGATAGCCTACAAACAAGCGTACTTCTGTACGAGATTCCAACTTATCTACTTTCCCATTCAGCACATGTGCTGGACTACCCCAAATGCGAACATGTTTCAGACTAGGCTTACGCCCAATCCACAGCTCTGTGGGAGTAAGAGATACTGACTTAGAAGGAACCAAGTTCAAAATATAAGCTGCAATCTCTAAAGCATATCCCCAAAACGAATCTGGCAAATCTGAATAACTCATCATTGATCTAACCATCTCCATAAGAGTTCTATTCCTTCTTTCGGCTACACCATTCTGCTGGAGCGTTCCCGGTGCAGTCAATTGGGATGCAATTCCAGCCTCTGATAAATAATCCCTAAACTCTCCAAAGAGGTACTCGCCACCACGATCTGATCGTAATGACTTGATTCATTTTCTATGACGTTTCTCCGTTTCAGCCTTGTACTCTTTAAATTTCTCAAAGCACTCAGACTTACGGTGCATCAATTAAATGTATCCATAACTTGAATAATCGTCAATAAATGTGACAAAATATTCAAAGCCACCTCTAGCTTGGATAGTCATGGGTCCACACAAATCAGAATGAACCAATTCCAATACATCTTTGGCCCTATACCCCTTTGCCGTAAAAGGCCTTTTTGTAAAACCCCTAAATTTCTACTATTTTTTTTATTAAATTTAGTACTAATTTAAAATTTTGTATTGTACGTCGCGTAGTCGTATTGTACGTCGCGCATGAAATTTTATTTTTCTTGCTCGTCGAGTGCGAATATGTGCGAGCATACATATGTTTAGAAAAATATTTTTTCTTATTTTTATAGTTTCAAAATAATATATGTAATATTTAATTTAGCTATCAAAATTTCCTAAATTTATGATTTTATTTATGAAAAGCCTATTATTTAGAATAAATAATATTCTTAGTGCATACATATATTTCATAAATATTTTGCTAGTTTATTTTAAATAAAAATGTAATTTTCGAGATTTATAAATATTAATATTTTATTATTCAAAAAGATATTTAAAAATATTAATGTAATTTTCGAAATTATTATTACTAGCATTTTTGGAAAATATATTTCGAAATTTTTGTGAAGATTTAAATCTTGATTTAAATTTGTGGATTTATTTAAATAGTTAATATTTGAAATTTGATTTATCCCATTTGATTTTGAACTAAAATTTAATTAGATTTAAATTTGTTTGTATTTGGATTTAGATTGATTTTAAATTAAATTAGAAAATATCTAAATTGGGTTTAAAGGAATCCTAATTTTTATCCAATTGGGAATTCCCACATCCTATAAATAGGCAGGTACTCTTCCAACTTTTTATTAATTTCTCCAAATTCTCCACCACCCACATCATTGCGTGCATCGTGTCCGTGTCTCAATCTTTTCCACTATTTTTCTCTATTACAATTACATTGTCATCTTCTTCGTGTCCACACACGGACACGTCATCATCCCTCCCCGACATAGCCAAACAATCCAAATCCCATAATTTTGTGTCGGACACACCCGACATTAACCACTCAAATACCCTAACCCTAATTCCCTATTCCCGTGTCCTGTGGGCAGCAAGGACACGGACCTCCCACTCATCAACTCTGCACCACCACGGACGACCACCCGGGGCCGCAGCCGGCCAACACCCCACCCTCGTCATTAGCACATTCACTCGACTACCAGGTTCGCCAATGTCCCAAACCATCCCCACCATCATCTCCCGAAATTTCGGCCATCCCTGGCCACAGCCACCATCGTCGACATCATCACCATTTTCCCCAAGACCAAAGACACAGCAAAAGAAGAAGAGAGACAGAACCCTTACCTCCGCTGCGTCGGCGACTACCACACCGAGCCATACTCCTCCCACGCTCGAACGTCGCCACCGCGTTCAGGATCCGCCGCACTCAACCGAGCCGGCCACCGGCGTGAGCGCCGGAGCACTGCAGCCATCCCGGCCTCGCGCGTCGACCGCCAGCCGCGCTGCCGACGCTGGTAACCTCCATCCGTCCATCGACAACCGACTTCGCCCCTCCGCCGACGGTAAGCCCCCGACTCCGCCGCCTCCACCAAAACCTCGGCCGCGTACCGCCTCCTCCCCAGCCATCCCGAGCAGATCCGCGCCCTCTCTTCTCTCCGCTGCGTCGCCGCGCCAGCCGCTCCCCTGCGGTGCACCGTCGCGCGTCCGCGAGCCCGACACCGCCCCAGCGCCGGAGCATGCGCCGCCCGCTGGTAAATTCTCCTTCCCGCTCCTCCCTGCTTTCTCATCTATCTCTCTTACTGTTTGTGTGGGAAAAGAAGATATTAATAGGGATTATATTATATTATTATTATTATTATTATTTTTAGTATTAATTTTATTATTATTATTAGTATTATTATTATAGAATATTTTAATTTATTATTATTATTATTATTATTACTATTGTTATTATTATCATTACTATTATTATTATTATTATTATTATTATTATTATTATTATTATTATTATTCTCACGGGTTCATTAAAATCAATATTTATATTTTAATAAATATTAAACTATTGCTAATTGTATTAATTATGTGGTTTTTAATTTAAAAAGCTAAGGTTTGATATAAAATCTATAGTTTGCCCTAATATTCTCCAAATATTTACCTTTAAGGTCTTTTGACAGATAGAATATACTTTTTGAGTATGAACAATATTTTTAAAATATTTATAAAGATATTTTGATTAATACAGTTTAATAATAGTTTTCAAAATGTTTTCTAAAAACCTCTATAAATACTTTCTAATAAATTCCTAAAGGCATTTGACTAGAAAAGTTATTTCCTAACAACTAAAATATATTCTTTTATCTCATAAATCATATTTTACAAAGTTAGTCTAAAAATGATCTGTGATTTTTTTAAGTATTTTTTTAGAAATTATTTGGACTAAGAAAAACATAAAATCAAATATGATAATATTTTCTAAAATTAGTAAAAGTACTTATCTCTAGTATCCCCATTGCTCATGACTAATCGTGTGTCCTATTTTTTTGTGACTTTGAACCCCTTACATACTGGCCATGGCTTTTGGACAAATTGTACTTGTCAGATCATCGCACCACCAGACGACACACCAGGCAAGACACCTTGCCTTTACTGTTTAAATTTCCTGCTCAATACCATACATGTTGTGATTATTTTTAAGTTGTTTCTTTCTAAATTATATGTAGATACAAATTATAATATTTTATAAAATTGGCTTAGAGTTAAGGGACTACCGTCAAATTTAGTGTGTCTCATTGACTTGTCACGATTATACATGAGTTGTGTGTGAGAGTTGTGAGTATCATATAGAGGTCACTTGCGTGTAGGCTGATCCCCCGTGCACATGCGTTAGAATATAACTGCTAATAGATTTGTGTAGAAAACTTGGCAGTTATTAAGGATTAAATAGTGTCGTGGAGTCGACACTTGTATAGTATCATTGGGGGGAGGGGACAATTATTAGCGTAGGAGCTACATTTTATTTTTACACACATTTTGGGCCGAGGGTGACTCTCATGAGCACTACCTTCTGTCCAGGTCGATAGCGTCTCGGATGAGTGCTACTTGCTGGCCACTCTCTATTACTTGCTTGCGTGAATCCGTTACAGCCCCTGCGTAGAACGTTGTCCTCTGAAGTGTATTCCACATAGAATGGTTAGGAACCTTTATCCATGCATATTTTTCTGTTGAGCTTTATTTATTCAGTTTATTGGCATGATATTATGTGTCTTGTTACATCCCTCTGAGGACCTGGTGATCTCTCCAGGTGTGTGTTTTCGTGATTTCTTGCAGGTGCTCTAGCTAAGGCCATTCCTTCCTTCGTGATGACTGCTTTTGGACTTGTCGTTGCTTCGCTCGACCAATCACTTTCTTTGTATATTTCTTCTCTATTTAAATTAGTTGGTAGTGGACCATTGTCTCCGTCCAACGATTGTATCATAAATATTCAAGTTGATTTCTATATTATTATTCCTTTCATTGTGGATGAGATTTAGTTGACTTGGATTACTACATTTACGACTTATGTATACATACGAGGTCCATGTGTTTCGTATGTATACAGCTGGCATGTCTACGTACTTGGTCCTACGTATTTTGGGACTGGGGCGTTACATGTTTTTGTGGTGGCCCATGCAGGTCAAGTTTGCCGTTTCGGTTACATGACTGTACCGAACGAGCCTGCAATATAGGATTAGAGTCTAGAATCTCATCCACCTACTTGACATCCTTTCTTGACTTCAAATTTTGAACTCTCGTTTGACCTCCTTGAATTGTATCTTGCTTGACTCCTTCTACCGTAAATTTCTTAGTTTCACGTTTAGTAAGATGACTACACTAGTATATACCCATAGATTAAACACATGGCTAGATAGATTGCATTGACAATTAATATCTATTGAGGTTATATTTGAGTATAAAGACATTTATTTTTCCTAGAGATATGATTATAAGGATTAGTTAATTCCAAGTTGAGTAGTAGCATATTCCGCCATCAAAGGATAGTTGAAATTTTACTTTAAATTTACAAGGTGGTTTACACAAGAGGATAGCTAGATCGAGAAAGCAAATTTTTATGAATTTTGAAATTGTGAAATAGTTATG
This sequence comes from Iris pallida, assembly GCA_029216955.1. Taxonomy (NCBI): domain Eukaryota; kingdom Viridiplantae; phylum Streptophyta; class Magnoliopsida; order Asparagales; family Iridaceae; genus Iris; species Iris pallida. The sequence continues at coordinate 8,357,167 of JANAVB010027598.1, forward strand.
ATTTAAGTTTTTATATTGTGACACATGATTTACGGTTAACTTAAGTTTGGATTGTAATATGATAGAGTTTTATCTCGAGATTATTTAAAGAGTTTAACTTATGATTTTCTAGACGACTAGAGGGATAAAAGTTTAGAAGGGAGAGAACTTGAGGTTTTAAATTGCGCGTACGATTTATAAAGTTTATTAAATTTTAAAGAGGTGATGGAAAAATTTTGTTTAAAATTTTTGGAAGACATCGACTTTGAAGGAAAAATTCAAATTTCAAATTTTGTCCTATGATCTATGATTTATAGAGTTATTTAAATTTCGAGTTTAAAGCCTTGATTATGGATATTTAAATTTTAGTAAAAAAATATATGTTCATTTTGCGATATACAAGGACTATTTCGAGATTGATTAGAGATTTAAATTAAACTTGACAGTTTAAGATAATTGGTAATTGTGGCGAAGTATCTTGAAAATTTTATTGAGAAACTTCGAGAAACTTGAAATTTAGATTAGATCATATTGGTAGAGGGCTAAGAAGCAAGAAAGGTCACCCTAGTGAGATAGAAGTATTGTACATTAGATTGCCATGCCACCTATGATTATGATATTGCATATACACAAGTATAGTTAGTCATCGACCAAACCGATGAACATATCTTTTGACTTACTCGACCTTCCCTCAATTCTAGATCTTTTGTCATGACCATCTGATCATTTGAAACTTGAGAAATGATTAGATTGTTCCTTGATCATACACCATCTAAGTGGCTATCATATCCCTAGAAACTGTACTCCTAATTTATTTTACCTTGATTTGTTAGAATCTAAGTTATCTTTATTTCATGCTTTAGCTCGGTCATTTATTTGGTTTGTTAATCATTATCTCATTAACTCCCACTTTCTACTTTAAGTTCTTTGGTGTCCCTATCATGACTTTAATATTTGGAGCATAACACTAGACTTTTCCTTCCCACAACTTTCATATGTAAGACCTAGACGAGCCCACCTTCATATAGGTATATCACGTGCCACTAAAACACGTCTCCTTGTACTCTAATTTCATACTGCGACTTTCGGGTCAAAATGACTGGACTCTAATCCCTACCGTGAAATCAATATTTTTTTTTTATATAGATGAGACCCGACCTCGACTCAATTCTTTCGAACCGATATATGATTCCTTACATGCTTAACCTTGCATTTTATCTTGATTGTTGTACCTATCACACCATTAGTTTAATTCTTCTAAGTTGAGTAGAATATCTCACGACCTAAACAACATTTTATGGACCACATTGATAGGTTCACTTGGACCATAGAATGCAGTAGACCCTAACTTATCTAGTCAACCAAGCCGACTGCATAGGCCCAAATTTCGGACGGAACTTAGATTTTATAATATCTTGGACTAATTGATTTCTTTCATCATTACCTGTTACTTATTATTTTAATTACCTATGATGCTAAAATAGCTTAGTTTTGCAAGCATATTCTTTATCAAGCTTGATCATGACATATGTTTTAATGGGTCGCTCCCACTAACATATTGTCTAAATCAGAACTGGTGCATGATGGTCTGATCAACCGAGTGCACTTTGGTTCGCTTTTATCTATCGTCCTACGTGGATGGGGACATAGCTAAACTTGCCCTCTAGAATCCCATCCACGACTGCCTTGACAATTCCTTTGAAATTATTCGATCGTCTTTGAATCACGTATTCGTATTCGATAACGCCTCCTTCGAACTCTATATTGCTTTCGCCTTCACCTATTTTGGAAGGACGATGGCGTTATACAAGAACTTCCTCTAACTGTCCTATCACCATGACCATTACCACCCAATGTAACTATATTTTTGTCTTGAACTACCCGACCTTTCCCTCGACCCTAAATTTACAATCTTGACTTTCTAATCACTTGAATTTAAGAGTGATTACAATCGTCTCTTAATCATATCCTCAACCTAGACTACGAACATATAAACTTCTTTAAACCCTCCTACCTACCGTTGTGCCTTCTCACCCCCTCCTAATTCTTAATTTCGAGGACGAAATTCTTTTAAGTTGGGTAGGATGTAAAACCCCTAAATTTTTAGTATTTTTTTTTATTAAATTTAGTACTAATTTAAAATTTTGTATTGTACGTCGCGTAGTCGTATTGTACGTCGCGCATGAAATTTTATTTTTCTTGCTCGTCGAGTGCGAATATGTGCGAGCATACATATTTTTAGAAAAACATTTTTTCTTATTTTTATAGTTTCAAAATAATATATGTAATATTTAATTTAGCTATCAAAATTTCCTAAATTTATGATTTTATTTATGAAAAGCCTTTTATTTAGAATAAATAATATTCTTAGTGCATACATATATTTCATAAATATTTTGCTAGTTTATTTTAAATAAAAAATGTAATTTTCGAGATTTATAAATATTAATATTTTATTATTCAAAAAGATATTTAAAAATATTAATGTAATTTTCGAAATTATTATTATTAGTATTTTTGGAAAATATATTTCGAAATTTTTGTGAAGATTTAAATCTTGATTTAAATTTGTGGATTTATTTAAATGGTTAATATTTGAAATTTGGTTTATCCCATTTGATTTTGAACTAAAATTTAATTAGATTTAAATTTGATTGTATTTGGATTTAGATTGATTTTAAATTAAATTAGAAAATATCTAAATTGGGTTTAAAAGAATCCTAATTTTTATCCAATTGAGAATTTCCACATCCTATAAATAGGCAGGTACTCCGCCAACTTTTTATTAATTTCTCCAAATTCTCCACCACCCACATCATTGCGTGCATCGTGTCCGTGTCTCAATCTTTTCCACTATTTTTTTCCATTACAATTACATTGTCATCTTCTTCGTGTCCACACACGGACACGTCATCATCCCTCTCCGACATAGCCATACAATCCAAATCCCATAATTTTGTGTCGGACACACCCGACATTAACCACACAAATACCGTAACCCTAATTCCCTATTCCCGTGTCCTGTGGGCAGCAAGGACACGGACCTCCCACTCATCACCTCTGCACCACCACGGACGACCACCCGGGGCCGCAGCCGGCCAACACCCCACCTTCGTCATCAGCACATTCACTCGACTACCAGGTTCGCCAATTTCCCAAACCATCCCCACCATCGTCTCCCGAAATTCCGGCCATCCCGGGCCACAGCCACCATTGTCGACATCATCACCATTTTCCCCAAGACCAAAGCCACAGCAAAAGAAGAAGAGAGGCAGAACACTTGCCCTCGCTGCATCGGCGACCACCACACCGAGCCGTACTCCTCCCACGCTCGAACGCCGCCACCGCGTTCAGGATCCGCCGCACTCAACCGAGCCGGTCATCGGCGTGAGCGCCGGAGCACTGCAGCCATCCCGGCCTCGCGCGCCGACCGCCAGCCGCGTTGCCGACGCTGGTAACCCCCATCCGCCCATCGACAACCGACTTCGCCCCTCCGCCGACGGTGAGCCCCCGACTCCGTCGCCTCCACCAAAACCCTGGCCGCGCACCGCCTCCTCCCCAGCCATCCCGAGCATATCCGCGCCCTCTCTTCTCTACGGCTGCGCCGCCGCGCCAGCCGCTCCCTTGCGGTGCACCGTCGCACGTCCGCGAGCCCGACACTGCCCCAGCGCCGGAGCATGTGCCGCCCACTGGTAAATTCTCCTCCCCGCTCCTCCCTGCTTTCTCATCTCTCTCTCTTACGGTTTGTGTAGGAAAAGAAGATATTAATAGGGATTATATTATATTATTATTATTATTATTATTAGTATTAATTTTATTATTATTATTAGTATTATTATTATAGAATATTTTAATTTATTATTATTATTATTATTATTATCATCATTATTATTATTATTATTATTGTCATGGGTTAATTAAAATCAATATTTATATTTTAATAAATATTAAACTATTTCTAATTGTATTAATTATGTGGTGTTTAATTTAAAAAGCTAAGGTTTGATATAAAATCTATAGTTTGCCCTAATATTCTCCAAATATTTACCTTTAAGGTCTTTTGACAGATAGAATATACTTTTTGAGTATGAACAATATTTTTAAAATATTTATAAAGATATTTTGATTAATACAGTTTAATATCATAAATAGTTTTCAAAATGTTTTCTAAAAACCTCTATAAATACTTTCTAATAAATTCCTAAAGGCATTTGACTAGAAAAGTTATTTCCTAACAACTAAAATATATTTTTTATCTCATAAATCCTATTTTACAAAGTTAGTCTAAAAACGATCTGTGATTTTTTTTAAGTATTTTTTTAGAAATTATTTGGACTAAGAAAAACATAAAATCAAATATGATAATATTTTCTAAAATTAGTAAAAGTACTTATCTCTAGTATCCCCATTGCTCATGACTAATCGTGTGTCCTATTTTTTTGTGACTTTGAACCCCTTACATACTGGCCATGGCTTTTGGACAAATTGGACTTGTCAGATCATCGCACCACCAGACGACACACCAGGCAAGACACCTTGCCTTTACTGTTTAAATTTCCTGCTCAATACCATGTATGTTGTGATTATTTTCAAGTTGTTTCTTTCTAAATTATATGTAGATGCAAATTACAATATTTTATAAAATTGGCTTAGAGTTAAGGGACTACCGTCAAATTTAGTGTGTCTCATTGACTTGTCACGATTATACACGAGTTGTGTGTGAGAGTTGTGAGTATCATATAGAGGTCACTTGCGTGTAGGCTGATCTCCCGTGCGCATGCGTTAGGATATAACTGCTAATAGATTTGTGTAGAAAACTTGGCAGTTATTAAGGATTAAACAGTGTCGTGGAGTCGACACATGTATAGTATCATTGGGGGGAGGGGACAATTATTAGCGTAGGGGCTACATTTTATTTTTACACACATTTTGGGCCGAGGGTGACTCTCATGAGCTCTACCTTCTGCCCAGGTCGATAGCGTCTCGGATGAGCGCTACTTGCTGGCCACTCTCTATTACTTGCTTGCGTGAATCCGTTACAGCCCCTGCGTAGAACGTTGTCCTCTGAAGTGCATTCCACATAGAATGGTTAGGAACCTTTATCCATGCATATTTTTCTGTTGAGCTTTATTTATTCAGTTTATTGGCACGATATTATGTGTCTTGTTACGTCCCTCTGAGGACCTGGTGATCTCTCCAGGTGTGTGTTTTCGTGATTTCTTGCAGGTGCTCTATCTAAGGCCATTCCTTCCTTCGTGATGACTGCTTTTGGACTTGTCGTTGCTTCGCTCGACCAATCACTTTCTTTGTATATTTCTTCTCTATTGAAATTAGTTGGTAGTGGACCATTGTCTCCGCCCAACGATTGTATCATAAATATTCAAGTTGATTTCTATATTATTATTCCTTTCATTATGGATGAGATTTAGTTGACTTGGATTACTACATTTACGGCTTATGTATACATACAAGGTCCATGTATTTTATATGTATACAGCTGGCATGTCTACGTACTTGGTCCTACTTATTTTGAGACTGGGGCGTTACACTTTTGGTCATTTTACCTTCCAAAAAGGATTCACAGACTGGTAGTGCCTCTACTTCCAATGAACTCAAAGGTCCATCTTCAACCAGACTTTGAATCCTTCTTAGGTTAATATGCCCCAATCGCAAGTGCCAAAGATATATTTGGTTCATACAAGAAGGTTCTTTTCTCTTATTTAAGTTAGATGACATATTATTCATTTACATAAGTTGTATTGTGGGCGAAATAAGATTAATGACATACAAATTATCAACCAATACACCAGAACAGATAAAATATTTATTCTTTCTAATAACAATATTGTCATTAAAATAAACTGAATATCCATCCTTAACTAACATAGAAACAGAAACTAAATTCCTTCTAAGTGAAGGTGCATAAAGACAATCTCTCAATGTCAAAGACTTATTTCTACCAAAAGATAAAGTAACATCTCCTAATGCAACGACCGATACTTTTGTAGCATCACCCATGAACAAGCATATCTCTCCATCACTGAGCCGTCTGGTTTCCTGGAACCCCTGTAATGTATTGCAGACATGATTAGTGGCTCCTGTATCTACACACCAGGTGCTGGTAGATAACACCGCTAAACATGTTTCAACTACTAGTAAATGAGATATACCTTCTTTGTTCCCTTGTTTGAGAAGTGGACAATCAGTCTTCCAATGTCCTGACCCTTTGCACTTGAAACATTTGCCTTTCGGCTTTTTCATCGCGCCTTGAGGTCCCATGCCCTTATTTGCTGAGTTTGCCTATTTCTGAATGTTATTCTTCTTCTTACCGCCTTTTGGCTTAGAAGTAGAAGCCTTTTCAGAAATAAAAACATGACCACTCTGCCTAAAGAGAGATTCAGCATCCTGTAGCTCTTTTGCAAGTTCTGCCAAACTATACAACCTTTTGTTCATGTTGTAATTAAGGAAGAAATTGTCAAAATTTTTAGGCAGAGTCCCGAGAATGATATCGACCTGGGATTCTCCATCAATTTCAGCTCCAAGGATCTCCATCTCATTCAGATGACCCATCATCTTGAGAACATGATCCCTTACTGGTGTACCCTCAACCATTTTTGTATTCATCAAACATTTCATAGCAAACTGCCTAGCTGCTCTACTCTGATGTCCAAAGAGTTCCTTGAGGTTATACATCATGTCATAAGCAGTGGCCATGGCCTGATGCTGATGTTGCAGTACATTTGACATAGATGCCAGAATGTAACATCGCGCCATCTCATCTGCCTTTTTCCACTTCTTATAAGCCTCTTTGACCTCTTCATCAAAGTTTACATCAAGCTTAGGTGGGCATTCCTCAACAAGTACATATTTGTACTCCTCAACAGTCATAACAATGTCCAAATTACGTTTCCAGTCAATATTATTAAGTCCAGTAAGTTTGTTTTTTTTAAGAATCACCATAAGTGGACTGAAAGAACCCATTTTTTTGATATCCTGAGAATCACATAAATAAAATTATGTAGGGCAAAAAAACTTTTTGAATTAACTAAATATTGATTCCCTCAAAACAATAATAACAAATTCACCAACACCTTGAACACCATGAATTTAGCATGCTACGATAGTGTGGACGTATACAAATTCAACTTTGTTCAAGTAGGTTTTTCTTATTAATTTTACTATAATGTCAACATAATTTTATGACAAATAAAATTAATATGCTAGTCTTGCTCTGGTCAAACAAATAATAGCAGTGACTCCGATAGGGAGGATGCCATTATTTGTATCTAAGTGTATAACATTACTTAATACTAAGTCCATTACCTTGTATTGAGTTCCTTCAGATGGAGAAGTGAACACATACTAGGCAACTTTCTACAATTATCCCTAAGGAAGTTTGTAATGGTGATCCATAATTATACTCATCCGATATGGGGGAAAGTACTAAAGCCAACACGCAAGTATAATTATATCACCTACAAACCAGTAATGGAGACCATATGATTTATACTAAATAAATATCCTCTCCCACTTAGTTATTTAACAATAAAGGTTTTTCTACTAGTTGATATTATGTCCATGTTATCCATTATTAATGTAGGCTTGGTTTTTCAAAAAAAACAACCACACAATAATAAACATGCATAATCAGAAAAAGCAAAATGACAACAATAAGAGAAAATATCTAACTATTATGGTCATCTTTGCTGCTCCATCCTCAACTATCTGCATCCAAAATCTGCCTCTCCCATTTTTTTTAGGTTTTGGCTGTCGATTCTTTCATCGAAAATCATCTGTCTGCCTCTGGACTGCTTAAAACCAGCATCTCGTCCGATATCAGAAACAGCCACCACCGCCATCACGATTGATCAAAAATAATTAAAATTACATCAATCCTATGCCTCCCGAAGGAGTTCACACATAATCTAGATTGAAAAATTAAAATAATAAGCACGATCAACCCTCGTAATTTTAATTACATCTACAGCAACAACAACATCTACGACATGTCCGTGGTTTAAACAACACAATCAAAAATATGCATTGGACCATAATAGTTGGATCTAAGATGCCTGCAAAACCGAGTTAGAACAGATCTACATCTACCGACTATTACACAGCGCAGGTTTTATTAGACAACATGGACGTATCAATCAATACGTAGATCTAAAGTGGCTCTGATACCAATTGATGGAACTGGAGATTCCCAGGACCCTTCCTTTGGTGTGCGTATTGATCGATAGAAAGTTAAACAGATCTAATACGTGTTCTAACCCTTCATAGGCGGAAACTAGGGTTCACGAATTATACCTGCGACGGAAAGGAGAAAAGTAATTCCTGGCAATCTCGAGCGGACGACCCCAAGATCTTCTGCACGTATTCCTTCCTCGAGTTGGACGTCGTGTGAGCGACGATCTCCCAACCTTTTCTTCTCCTTGGCAGCCCTCTCTTTCTCTCCTTACGTGAATCACGAATTTAGAGAAAGTTTTATATTTCTTATCAGTAATCTGGCGGCCAGAGAATAGAGGACATATATAGGCTACGGCAAGGACCATGAGAAGAAATTAGGGTTAGACCTCCTAACGGATCTGGATATCCCGTGTTCAGCCCGAACACACAATCCAGGCCCATTAACAATAGCTCGATCCACTAATGACCTATTGTTGTACTACCTCCCTAATCCCAAATTATGTTTGTGGGCTCCTTTATTATATGCTCGTTTGGCTCCCCATGTTATATATCGTATGTCTGTCGATCAAATTAAGTTACTGACAACTATATTGATTCGACATCTTTTATCCTTAAGTAGTACTGCTTAACTTTATTTGTCATGTCGTATATAATCCACCTGCAGGGTTTACATGACAATCCTTATGAGCTCCTTAAGAGGACATCATCAACCCGATGTATCGGGACATGGATTCCATTTATAATCAACAGCCCATCATACATACAATGTTATTACCCAATTCATAGAGGTTGTTGATCCATAATGAATCTCACACTTTTATGAGTCAAAGTAATACACACTTCATATACATGTCCGTTATTATATACGGATTAAGAGCACAAGCATCCATAATAACAAAGGTGTTTGTTCTCTTATGTAGTCAGTACAAATAGAACAACCTCAAGTGGTCCAGTTTAATACACACAAAGTGTACTAGTGTAAACCTATAGTCAAGATAGACTAATACTAGATTATGCTACAACCTTTCCAATAGATTGTCCAAGTCCATCTAGGTTGTGAACTATTTATATACTCCATAGGGAACTGATAATATGATCTTCTGTGTGACACCACACACCATATTATCTACAATATAGAATATCAGATATTTGTATTAACACTTGCAACAAATACAATATGCAAACATTTGCCCATATGATTCTCATTCAAAATTTAAGGAAATAAGGTTACTACAAAAGTGATACTTTTAGTATATAACCCTAACATATAGTCGATACGCAAAATATACAAACTACTACAGGTTACAGAAATTTATATCGAAGTACATCTACATCCTACTGCTAGTAAGGAACATTGCATATCATTATCTAGAAGCAATCTCATTGGAATCCAAGATCGAGTCATTTTATATATATTTTTCTGTATTTTTATTTTATTAAGTTTAGAAAATATAAAATGTGAGATCGTACGAAATTTTACTGGCTTAGGTTATTTCTAGTCCACCTATCCAAAAAGCCTACATACTTATCTCAAAAGTCCCACATCCAAATAGCGCAAATACCTATGCAATTTGGCCCATACTAGTTTAGTTCTGACCCACCAAAGCTCTAACAGAACTCTAACCCAGTTCGATGCGAGTTCTGACAGAGTTCGGTCAGGTTAGATTTGAATTTCACTTCCCACAAAATCTGCAAGTAACGTTCGCATGCGATATTCTAGCATCCGAACTCTGCCCGAACTCTTCGCGAGTTCGGTCCTCAAAAACACTATAAATAAAGAAGGATTTTTCATTTTCTAATCACTCATTCACTCTTCTCTCCATCTCTTCTAAAGTGTTTTTCCATCTCTTTAAAGCTTTCAAATCTCACCTATACTACTCTTAGCCAAAGCCAGTACAGTTCTGTTCGATTTAGAGTTTTGGTTCAAAGATTTGTAAATAGGTTACAATTCATAAAATGTTCCAGTTTTCGAAATTAGTTTTTATTGGAGTCGATCGTGTGCTCATTACTAAGACATGGTGTTGTAAAGAGATGACAAGATCTCATTTAGCTTTTGAATAGTAGATTAATAGTGGAGAAGTGTACTCACGACTGGATTAGTCCTCTCATAGAAAAACTAGTATATATCATGGTGTTCACTGAGTTTGATCTCCTGTCTCTTGCTTACTGCATTTATTTACAATCTCTTATATCTGCCATAGTTTATAACTGCTATAATTTTTTAAGTAGTGATTATTTCTGCTACACACGCACACACTCTATTCACTCACTCCCTCCTCTAGAGGTGCTCAACGGTCCTACATCAGCATAGGTGCATCGTCCTCCCTCGTTAGAGTGAATCACTTTCTCATCAATGTATGAATGCTTCAGCTAACAAAGCAACCATTGAGCGCGAGTTGGCATTCAATCAAAACTCGGTAGCTCTTCCAGCCTAACAAAAGTTGGGGCACGATGACCCCAAACTTTGCATGCAACAGGCGCCTCTGCCAGCCTATTGCTCTTCGAGCATAATGAAAGCTTGGGGCACGACGACCCCAAACCCGATAATCAATATCGTGGCATTCGATGCTGTCTTGGAGAAGAACACTCCCAGTAAGGGGCATGAGCATGAACTGCTTTATCCATAGCTAACTCGGTGCATCTCAGTCTTCTGAAGGAGTTCATCGTCAAAGATTCTTAGAACGAGGAGATCCACAACCTGTAGCGCATCAACTTGCCAAGGGGAAGGATCAGTCGAATTCATTTTCACTGAAAAGCTAAGTGAAATGAGAAACAAACTTCTCTTCACAACTATTTATAGGCTAAGGCATAAACCAAAGCCATGCGCCAAGTGACGGCCTACCCGATGTTAATACGATGAATATGCATTCATGGGAATGAATCTACCACCTCAAATTCAGCTAAGTCAAAAGTCATCAACTTTGGCCTCAAAACACTCAAATGTGTTGACCAAAGGAGATGCGCCCAGCAGCTGATGCGCTCTTCAGACAGATGCGCCCCGCAGCCAATGCACCTTAAGGGGCATGCACCTGACATGCGACGTACCCACCTAAGCTTGTTACCCATCAGGCATTTAATGTCATGTGACAAAGTCAGCAGCACGCGTCTCAAAGACTGAACTTACAACTTTTTTAAAAAACGAAGAGAACGCCGACATCGACATTATTATTACTTGTTTTTGTCAGTTATGCTCCGACATTTGGCCGACTGATCCCTTCGCATACGCCTCTACAGCCATGCGCCCAAACTCAACATGCTCTTCTGAAGCTGTGCGTCCAAACTTGCTATTTGACCTTAAAATTCATGTATCAAGCCTCTTCATACGCCAGATCCTAGGCGCATCCACTCAAGTCAACCTGCAACAGAACAAGGATCTTTGAGTGATGGGCACATGCCACGTGTCTTTGATTTAGTTCTGTCTACGAACGGGTGCTAACCACCCAAGATCTGAGCAGTAACCAAATCTTAATAACTGCCATGTGTCAGCTCCTCCGCAGCTCGACAATACAGTTCAAATAGGACTCAGTTACAGCTTCCTAGCACGTCATCTACATGCTAAACTAAGTCAGACACGTGGCATCCCTACGTGCAAGTTCTCCATGCGTGTATTGCACATGCGCGCATACGCAGATCATTCTGCTGCCTATAAATAGAAGGACCAATCCTTCATTTCAAGGAGCGAGAAAAATATATCCATATTTTTTAACCACTTTAGCATTCTCAAGAGCTTCATCAGCTTCGACTCATCATCTTCCCTAAAGCAACTCAAACCTTCAGAGAGTCCGAGATCGTTGTCTGATCATCAACGGAGTAAAGAATCATCTCTCCATCGCCACGGTTTTCAGATAAAAACAAAAGTGTACTTGTAGGATTCCAATAAGATCCTACATTATACTATGTTCTATTTATTATTATATAAAAGTTAGTTTTCAATAATTCTAATGGAAAATATCACGGGACGATATGCATGGAGTCCAGTTGAGGAGCCATGGGGTCAACACCTTATCATCAGGCTGGAAGAGGAGATTGTTGGAGTCCAGTTTGGATTTTGGTAAGAGCAAATTTTGGAGCCCAAATATGGTAAAAGATTTAATTTGATATGATTTTAAAATCTACATTAAATATTTGATTTAATTAGATTTACAAAAATGTTTAATTTGACCATATTCGAACGTCCATAATCGGTGATGGGATATAATCTATGCCGTTGGTTGTTGGTGGATGGCCAGGTCTGATGGTGGAGAACTTTTAGGTTTTTTATCCCTAAAATTAGATTTCTCATCTTATTTATATGAGGTGATGGTGAAAGCACAAAGTAAAGATTCAGGGTGCACGTCCACAAGAAAATCTAAGAGAAATTCGTACTTTGCTCTTAGGACTTTGCCATCCAAGACAGAAGTAAGAAAAAGATCTAATCGAGAAGTCGTCAACTTCGGTTAGGGAGATTGTTATGAGTTGGTGAATGATCTCAATTGTAATCTTCTATTTTTTTCTTGAGAGTGGTGAGGGGGTTGAACCTATTAGGACAAAGAGTTAAACGTGAGTTCTGTCAATCTTGTAATTTTATCTAAGTTATTAAAGGTTGGGAATTGTCTAGGTGACGTACGTCACCGCTATATACTTGTCTTCATCTTGTACTTGGTGTCCATTAGACAAGGGTTAGTTTTGATCAGGTGGGTTGGCAAACGCTTCTGCATGCGCCCAATAATTGGCATCAGAGCCAGGCTCTTGCAACCGTATCTACGGAGCAGATGAACACTTGTATGGTCACCCTCACAGGAGAAAACTGAGCAATTTGGAAGCAAAGGATAGGGGATCTACTCTAATGTAAGGATTTGCATGGTCCGTTGGAGGGAAACAGCGTAAAGCCAACAGACAAAGATGTTAAAGATTGAAAAAGACTAGATAGGAAGGTCGTTGGATTCATCCGCCAATGGTTAAATTATTTGGTGTTTCACCACATGTCTATGGAGAGTTTAGCAAAAGAAATATGAGAGAAGCTGCATTCGCTGTATGAAATAAAGATGACTGGCAACAAGGCGTTTCTTATTCACCAACTCATCAACTCAAAATACATGGAGGGTGCCCCAGTAGCACAACATTTGAACAAGGTTCAGGGCGTCATCAATCAGCTGTCTACGATAAAGATGGTGATTGATGATGAGCTTCAGGCCCTACTTCTCTTGAGTTCTCTACCGAAAATCTGGAAAACGTTGGTGGCGTTAGTGAGCAACTCCGTGTCTGATGGAGCTCTCACGATAGAGGCCGTCAAAAGTAGCTTGTTGAATGAGGAGGTCCGACGGAAGCAAGTGGAATCGTCGCAGGAGTCCACTCTGTTGGCTTCCTACAAGAAGGGAAGACCCAAGTTACAGGACACATGGAAGTTCTCGAAATCTTGTGATTGTGGACCGCAAGGAGGGCTGCTATCACTGTGGCGAAAGGGTTCATATCAAGAGGAACTGCATGAAGCACAAAGATGAGAAGGCCAAAGGCAAGAACGATCAGGAGGATCTCACGTCGTTTGGAGATATCATTATCGCAGCGACAGATGCAGAGGAACCTTATGTCATGTGTCATGAAGGCAACTGGATTATGGACACGGGGGCATCGTATCACGTCACTCCATATAGGAGGATCTTCACGCCATACCGCAGCGATAGGTTTGGACGTGTGAAGATGGGCTGACAAGGGGACGGTTGCAGTTGTCAGTATCGGCGATGTGCACTTGACGATGGAGTTTGGTGAAAAGCTCATCCTCAGGGTTGTACGACATATACCGAGTTTGCTGTCACGCCCCGCTCCCAAATAATCGGGTACGGGTCGATGCATGCCCGGCCTACACTATCGTTGACAGCGGTAGTGAGCCGTCTAGTCATCAATAACAAGAGTAGTCTCATCACAGCATCTATTCTCGGAATCTATACTAACCATCACAGCAATCCACTATACAATTATTACAACTTATGCATGAATGTCCGGATACTAAGCCGGTAAAAGATAAATGATACAACAATGACATATAATCAAATACACTCAATCAATCTATATACATGAAACTAGCTATCTCAGTGTCAAGTGAGCTCCAATGCCATCCATGATAATCTAAGGATCCATCTTACCTGTAATCAACGATCCAGTCAGGAAAGGAGCAAAGCATAATATACTCAATATAACTCACCATGAAGGATCAATGGAACAGTGTAGCAAATAGAACTGAAACAGAGAATTAATATGAAATATAAATATGCACTAGCTATGTGTACATGTGCAATTGGACGTTATCAACATATGGGGACTAATATGTAATCAGGCATATAGAATATGCTATAAGTCAATCAATAATCAGGCATGTCTGACGACAATGCTATCAGTCACGCAATAATCAGGCATGTCTGACGATAATGCTATCAGTCACGCACAAAATGGACATCAGGCATACAGAGTATGCTATCAGGCAATATTTGTCCAATATTAGTCGATCACATGTCTCTAAAACGTCCCCCACCCGACACGAGAAATAATGCACGCAAGCAAGATAGAAAATACAATAAATGACACAAGAAGTGTGAGTGCAATGCATGTAATGATGGTAATACTGAGTATATATACTTGCCTTGATTTCGGGGTTTTGTCTATGTCTCCAGGATCACCTAGAATAGGAAAATCAATATTTTTAGAATCTAGCTAAATAATTCCTAATCAACTCTAATAATTACTAGCTAATTCTAGCTCTTACTAATAGGGTTCGTTCATTTGTTCATGGAGCCATTTCTATGCCTAGTCAACTTAATAATTCTTACTAGTAACTAAGTAGGAAGTTAACTGCCAAGCAACCTATCACCAACCCATAGTCTATTAAATAACCAAGCATACTAGTGTGAAATTAACTTAATGAACTAACTCAACACTAGCTTAAATCCTAAGCCTTGCACTTATGGCAATTCAAATTCAAATAAGGACTTAACCATATTTGCAGGCCAAATCCCTTTGCTTAACACTGGTTCCCGCCACTACCTAGGTCAACTTAGTTCAAACCATAATTACTGTTACCAACGGTCAAGGATACCAGCCAACAGTTTAGGGATGTAAGATCAATAGGAACCACAACATAAGTTGAATCTGACATTTACTGATACTTGCCAACACAGATATCATTATCAACACAAAATCTCACACATTCCTATTCATTAAAATTCTACGTTCGGTCTCTGGAATCACTTTCAACACAGAGATGTAACTCACCGTGTCATGTCCGACCAATCTAACTGCTCTCGCCACCTGCTCAGTTCGAACATGATTCCTATTTGTTGTTCCTACAATCTATTCCATCACAAGAGAGCAGAACAGATACCTTGGGTCAGGAGTGTCTTCTTGAGTCCGATTGTTCCCGAGTCCTTAGCTTGACGATAAATCCTCCTGAACATTTCATCGAACAGATAATGTGCATGAAAAGGAAGCAGCAATGTGTATTCAATTTGAAATGTAACGACTCCAAAATTGGAGAAAATATACAAGATTAATCAAGAACTCACCCACGAGTTCTCACCAAACAAAAAATCTACACAATCGAGTCAATTTCACACAACGTTCAATCGAGGCTGCCAAGAAATTCATCCGAAAACTCAATACCATTCCAAGAATATTAGCAAGAAGAGGAAGAACGGAGAAGGAACTCACTGTATGTCCTAAAAATCAAGTTGTATTTATCAAATAGGCAGAGAATTCTCAATTGCGCACCGTTCAAATGGACTGCGCAGGAAACAGATTGTGCCACAAATCGAACGCGCGAACTGAACTGCGCTACCACCCGAGCGCGCTACGCTTATGTGGCAACGTTATCATTACCTGACAAAGATCAGATCTTCTGACAGTCTGACAGCCCGAAAAATGAGGATTCCGTTCGTTTCTTGTGTAGCACAGCGCTCGAGAACAGTTGTACAACTTCAGCGCAATCTGCCAGTCCAACCTCAGTGCAGTTTGACCAAGTCTGAATCCTAGCGCTGTCCAATGACTAGAAGGAAACGCAGTCTGAAGCTAGCGCTATTCGGTTAGCGTAATTCATCCAATAACTGACATTTATTACGTGGCTTACATGCCATCAATTGCTCGCCACGTGGCAACCGTCTGTACACGACCAAGCGCATGCATTTCAATCAAACAATGCCACGCGTCTGAATACAGTTAGCCCACGATCGAGCAACTGCCCAATAGGCCAACGCAGTTTGCAGTCTGCACAGTCTGTCACCAGCGCAGTTCATCTTGCGTAATCCAGAATAACTACAAAATAGTTATTTCTAGAACTCTATAAATAGAGTTTCAAGTCCTTCATTAAGGGGATCAGATCATTTATTATCATCAGAGATCAGGAGTTCTTGTCCAAGTGCTGCTGCATTCTTCAGAGGCTATCATCTTCAAAGTTCACATCGTCCAAGGGATAAAGCGATCATCTTCAGATCGGATTCCTATAGTTGTACTTTCCCCGAATTCAATTATAATCTTCTTACAAAGTTTTTGAAATAAAGACTTTTGATTTTACAAACAAAATGACGACTCTGCTGGGGACGACTTTCTCCTTCGACGAGGAAGTGACAACTCAATGTGACGTTGCGTCTATCGAAAAGATGTAGAAGATGCTGGTTGTGAAGGTCAACCAGACTGCCTATGAAACGATGATCAACTCTGGGGCTACTCGTCGTACTGTGGCCTCTGCAAAAAGTAAGGTCAATTCAGTGTGGACTCCGAAGTCCTATGTGCAGTCATTTGCACAGTCTGCTGTCTCTGCTGCCAAGGAACCAGTAGCCACTTCTGTCCTTGCGCATAATACCACCAGCGCTGCCAAAGCGCAAGCCAATGCTTCTACTGCCCATGCGCAGCACACTGCTCCTCTTGCCACAACGCAAGCCACTTCCTATGCTGCTCTGGCAAAGTGCAAGACCCCTCTTCCTCTGGCGCAGTTGGCGACCTCCTTCCCTCCTGCGCTATCAACTGCCCCTTCAACCAGAGTGCAACTTAAGCCTTCTAGAACCAAAACTCCTGCTGCGTAAGCTGCAACTCCTGGAGTTTCTGTGGCCAAAAGGCCATCTGTCAAAACCTCTCAGGCACAATCGGCCAAGGCGCCTACTGCTGCTGCGCAAGTGGCCATCCCTCCTGTTCCAGCGCAGTTTAAAAGGGATAGCCCTTTGGCTAATCTTCCTTCTTCTCACAGCAATGGGAAAGGCTCTGCTCTTCTTTCCAAGTACCCTGTTACTCCTGCGCAATCCACTGGGGATAGTCTATTGACTGTTCCTTCCCCTCCTCAGAACAAAGAAAAAGGCCCGTCGGTCTTTTCTCAAACTTCTTCGTTCCACGACTTGAAAGACAACAGAGGGAAACGCTCTTTAGCCAACCCTTCCACACAAAACAAGGGAAAAGGTCCTTTGGTCTTTTCTCAGTCTTCTCTGGTCTTTACCTCGGAATATCAATCTGAACGTGCCTCGGCACCGATCAATGCAAGGACTCTCTCCAACAAGAGGTCTTCTCTCCCTGCCAAAGGGAAATGTGCTGATCAAAGAGGTATTCTGCCTACTCCGGTAGCGAAACTCCAAGATCTCCCAACTCTCCGGATATCTCGCTCAAAGCAGGGAAAATTACTGGTGTCTCAGACAGAAACCCCTGGGGGTGAGTTTGCTGATCTACGGGTTTATCTCAATAGACCTCGGTCTACATCAACTTCGGCGAAATGCAAGCAGCCAATGCCGAAGATGAACCTACATCAGAGGCGAACTTCCAGGATGAAAAATCCTGACACCTATGCTAACGAAGTGGGTACTTTCCTGTATACTCACGGGACAAAACATCTGAAGAGCCGGAACCATGTTCCGAATGTTGTCAAAGAATACGTCCCTCAAACTTCTTCTCGTCCCGTCATTGTTCCTGACCTCCGAGAGCACCTCAAGCAAAAGCGGGACAATATCTCAACACCTCCAGTTCAACCACTTGAACGCCATTATAATCACAAGGTTGTCATCAAGTGCTGTTGCCAGACAATAAAACGATCTTTCTTCGATCGTCTGAATTTTGCAACTTCTGAACCAATGTCAGAAGACGAAGACGAAATGTTGTATGCTTCCGTCAACATGGCTTCTCGAGACACTGGGATAGAAGGTGCTTCAAACACGGCAAGCCCCGTAAACCCAGCCAGCGGCACTTAGATTTACTCCAAGAATCTTCTGAAGGAGTATTTTGACACACCCGATCCCGAAGTCGAGACACAATCGGTCATAGGAATCTTCTCCAAGATTCCTCTGGTCATCTTCCTATTTCTCATTCAGGAGATGATTCCTTCTCTGATTATGATGCATACAGCAAAAGTTCTGAACAGACAGTATCTTCTACTGTACCTAGAGAAGTGACAGGTTATGTTGTCACTGAAGACCCAGATGCTTCTAGTTCAGCAAATCAAGAACAACGAATAGCAGCACTAGAGGATAAGCTGAAGACCATGGCTGAAATGGTCGCAAGTATGCATTCTATCATCGTGGCCCAACATACAGTACCACCGACCGCACCTGCTGCAAATCCTGAGATTATAGCATCGTCGGTGCCTGTCAATGCGGGTCTGGGGGTAGTATCTCCTCAAATACCTCCTGTACAAATTCAACCCACACCCAGTCAGTCAGGAGCTGGGGGTAGTACTTACCACGCTGTTCCTCCCCCTAACACTATAATTCAGTCTGCTCCTTCTTCATTATCAGAGGATGCTAATGAAGCTGTCAAACTCTTGTACACTCAATTCGAGGCTTTTAAAGAGAAGGACAATTTACAGAGATTGGGGATCAAACAACCCTATCCGGTTGAATGGAAGGAAGTCCCATTCCCTCCAAAGTACAAGATTTCTACAATTTTGCTGTTTGATGACAGCACTTCTCCGAGTCAGTTCATTAACCACTTTGAGGTAATGACTGTTCAACTTCAGCCAAATGACGCTCTTCTTACCAGGGTATTTGTCGGCTGTTTAGCCGGTGTAGCATACGATTGGTACAGGAGCTTGCCTGATGGCTGTATCACCTCTTTATCGGGTTTTAAACAAATCTTCTTGGAGCGATTCTACGAGGAAATCAACGACATGACCATGTCGGCCCTCAACAAGATCAAACAAGGACATAATGAAACCACTGAGAGTTTCATTGAAAGATTCCGTCGAGAAGCATTAAAGATGCCTCCTGGAACTCTGGCCGCTGTAACTATAGATACCTGCAAGGCAAATCTTTTGCCTATTATCAGCATGTGGACGGGGTCAACTCAATTTTAAGACTGGCCATCATTCATTGTCAATGCTAAAGCAGCTGAAGTTAGCGCTGACAAGTTCAAGCAGTTGGGCGTACACATGTCTAACCCCGACCGGGATAAACACCCGATATCTAGTAGCGGTAATCGCCAGAACAACCGTAAGGGTAAAGAAACTTTGAACATCAATTTAAAGAGCAAAGAATCTCTGGCTGTCAACGTGGCTCCACCTACGTCTACTTCTACTCCTTCTGTCCCTCCACCAAGGAAACCTCGTCCGAAAGTAGAGTACTCTTTTGACGAGAACGACATCGTGAGCATCTTCGATTGCTTGATCAAAAGCAATAAGCTCCAACTCCCAGACCCGAAGAAGCCTGACGAGGTCGATAAGATTGATCATCCCAAATACTGTGTTTATCACAGATTCATTGGTCATCCCACTCGAGCATGTTATGTGCTCAAAGGCAAGATTCAAGAGTTAGTCAACGCTGGTGTTGTCACCCTTCAACAAGATGAGAAGACTATTACCGCGAACATGGTCTCAGTGCAGTTCGGTAACTTCCCTCCACAGATGGTACAGCATGGTGTCATCCCTATCCCCAAGGCCACTTTTAAGATCGAGAATCTCCCTCCTCCACGGAGTGAAGGTCTCGTCCCTTTATCCCTTGATAACGGTGAGATTATGTGGATCCACCCAGACCTTGTTACAGACTTCGAGGCTCCTTTCTCGTCTAAGCAAAAAGACCGCTCCAAGGGCAGAACAAAGATCTGCAATATGGTGTCTTTTGACCCTATAGTTGAAGAGAAAATTCTGCTGGGCACCAGGTCAGGGAAAGCCTATTTACGGGAATTTCTCGAAACTCAAGAAAACCCTGCTTCTTCTTCTGAGTCTGCTCCAGTGCAACCTGTCTCTACTGAGGACATCCCTTCTGCATCCTCACCAGTTGTAGAACCCATTCCTCCTAAACCGGCAGCAGCCGACAAAGGCAAACAACAAGTCCGCTTCGACAAAGTTTTGAAGAAGTCATCCCCCTCTGGACTTGAAAAGCCATATAACTTTGACATATTGGCTCAACTGGCCAACACACTGGCTAGGCTGTCCATCTTCGAGCTCTTACGCCTCTCTAAAGAGACTCGAGAAACACTGAGTGCGGCTTTGATGCAGGCAGACACTTGCCTAACTCTTCTTAAGAAACCTGAGTCAGAACCTGTCTCTTGTCTCCATTGTCACAGTGTGCTAGAATTAATTCCAAATATTACCTTCACACAAGATGATATGTTAATGGAAGATAATCGACATGACCGTCCTCTCTACTTTACAGGATATATCGACTCCATGAAGGTCGATCGTATTATGATAGATCCAGGGTCAGCACTCAGCATCATGCCTAAGACAATATTGGATGCTCTAAAGATTCCAGTGCATAGCCTCTCCGGCACTATCACCACCATTCTGGGATTCAATCAGGGAAGAAGTGAACCTTTAGGCAAGATACGTCTAAAACTCCAAATCGGCAATCTTCGCACGAAGGTGACCTTCTATATTATAGACAACCATGATTGTTCCTACAATGCTCTTCTGGGGAGACCATTCCTGCATGAACACAACATTGTTCCTTCTACTCTCCATCAATGCTTCAAATACGTTGATGACAAAGGAGAAGTCCAAAAAGAAGTTGTGGATCTCTCCCCGTTTAAAGGCATTGAAGCATATTGCAACGATGCTTGCATGTACAAAGAAGAGTTTATGAAGGTGGTATTAGCCATGGATGGTGAAGAAGAACAGGAAACAGTGCCCAGTGACACTCTCATCATACCTGTCAAAGGGCGTGTCTCTCATCCTCAATCCTCCAAACCACTAGCTATTCATCTGCCAGCCCAGAAGCAATCGACTGGTGATAATCAAGATCAAAGGGAGCTCACCTCTTCTGAGCCACTGGTTATCGACTTACGTCGTAACAAAGATCAAAAGGAGCTCATCGCTTCTGAGCCATTGGTTATCGACCTCCGTCGTAACAAAGATCAAAGGGAGCTCACCTCTTTTGAGCCGCTTGTTATCGACCTCCGTCGCAACAAGTCTAATCCTCCTCGCTCTTCTTCTCCTCCTCTTGTAATCGATCTGACCAAGCCGGCTAAGGCTAAAGGTCCTATTATAAATATGGATGTACAAATCAATGAAAAAGCATCTACTTTCCAGTATACTGATGTCATTTATCATACTAAATGCTATTTGTATATGCTAGACAGCTTTCAGTCATTTACAATAAGAGTCGTACAATCCCTTTAGACGGAAGTATTATTTGAACATCCAGATGACTCATATTTTGTTGTCCCTTCTCGAAAGAGAGGTGAGAGACCAATACTTTTTAGTAAAGGTCCCGAACAAAAATTCAGCTATACAGATGATAGCAAATATAACGATATGGGACGTCTCCAACTTCGTCGTTATAGTCAACAATCAAAAGACATCATCCGAAAGATGGGTTATGACTTCAAGAATGGACTCAATTACGGTAAGGGTAGACGAACTCCTATCCGTATGGTTGTTCCGAAAGGAAAGTCAGAGATGTATTACAGCAGGACGAAAAGAGGTCTCGGATATACTTCACCTCCGATTTTATCTCCAGTAGCCTCCGAGTCTGATAGTGAGGAGCGCTCTAACTCTTCTGATTCCAGATCTTGGGATTCTGACACCAGTATCGGCCAAGTTCATCGATTGATTGTATCTTCTAACATGGCCTCCGCTGAACTTCCAGAAGGTTATCACGAAGATATCGAAGAAAATCCCAAAACAGATCCTTGGGCTCGACGAATGGATACCCAATGGGAACTCCGATTCCAACAACGGGAACCTCCTACCGAAGATCAATTGGTTCAAATTAACGTGGGAGAAGACGGGTCATCTCGTCCAATATTCATCAACAAGAACCTCCCAGAGGCGGATAGGCAAGAATTAATTCTTCTTATTCGAGAATACATTGATGTCTTCGCTTGGAGTTATAAAGACATGCCAGGTTTAGATCCCAAAATTGCCACTCATAAACTGAATATTTTGCCTAATGTAAAGCCAGTTAAACAGCAGTAGAGGCGGTTCAAGCCAGAAATAATGGACGCGATTGATGATGAAGTCAAAAAGCTTATAGCTTGTGGCTTTATTCGAGAATAACAACATCCAGATTGGGTAGCTAACGTTGTCCCAGTCTTGAAGAAAACTGGCAAAGTTTGAGTTTGCATCGACTTCCGGGATCTTAATGAAGCCTGTCCAAAAGATGAGTTTCCTCTCCCTATTACAGACGTCATGATTGACAACGCTTGTGGGTTCGAAAGGATATCCTTCATGGATGGATTCTCCGAATACAATCAGATTCGGATGAATCCTGAAGATGAAAAACACACTTCTTTCCGTACTCCTCGCGGAGTCTACTGCTACACAGTGTTGCCATTTGGTCTCAAGAACGTTGGTGCAACTTACCAACGAGCCATGAGTACCATCTTTCAAGATCATCTGCGCAAGACTGTTGAATGCTATGTTGACGATATTGCTATCAAGAGTCGTCTACAGGAAGATCACATCCAAGATTTAAGAACTATCTTCAATCTAATGTGCCAACATCAGTTGAAAATGAATCCCACCAAGTTATTCTTGGGTGTCTCTAGTGGTAAATTTCTCGGCTTCGTCATTACCTCTGAAGGTATACACGTGGATCCCAAGAAGATCAAAGCCATTCAAGAGATGCGTCCTCCACGCAACTTAAAAGAGCTACAAGGATTCCAAGGTCGACTTGCATACATCAGGAGATTCATTTCAAATCTGTCTGGACGCTGCAGACCATTTACCCAGTTAATGAAGAAGGGTGTATCTTTCATTTGGACCGAAGAATGTCAACGAGCATTTGATGATATAAAGCAATATCTCATAAACCCACCAGTTTTGGTGCCACCAATTTCAGGCATACCATTCTTAATGTATGTCCGTGCTATGGATCATTCATTGGGTGCTTTACTTGCCCAGAAGAACAAAGAAGGCCATGAACAAGCCATCTACTATCTTAGTCGTACTACCATTGGTGCTGAACACCGTTATAGTCCGGTTGAGAATGAATGCTTAGCTCTTATGTTTGCTGTTCAAAAGACTCGGCATTATATCATTGGCCAAACCATTCACGTCATTTTTCGAGTTAATCCTCTTCGGATATTGATGAAGAAGCCTAGCACACTCAATTCCTGGCTAGCTACATGGGCCATTCTGCTAGCCCAATACGACATGGTTTATGTGCCGCAAAAGTCTGTTAAGGGTCAAGCACTGGCTGACTTTTTAGCAGCTCATCCTGTTCCGGAGACATCTAAGCTTTATGATGAAATTCCTGATGAAACATTGGAATCAAACATGATCTTTGAAGAATTTCCTACTTGGCGTCTATTTTTCGACGGAGCATCTCGGATTGGACCCAATGGGACCATTGTCGCAGGAGTTGGAATTGTTTTAGTCTCTCCAGAAGGATTAGCTATCCAAAAAGCTTACTCCTTAGATCAACCATGCTCTAACACTGTGGTTGAATACAATGCCTTGCTCATTGGACTTCAATTAGCAAAACAGTTGGAAGTCGAATATCTCGAAGTCTACGGCGATTCTAAACTGGTTGTCATTCAGGTTAGAGGAACATATAAAGTTTGCCATCAAGATCTAGTGCCCTATCATGAAGCTGCAATTTACATGGCAACATCATTTAAAGCTTTCTTTATTGAATATGTTCGACGAGCTTGTAATACTGAGGCAGATGCTTTAGCTAATCTCGTAGCAGTCTTAGCAATTCCTGTCAAAAGACAACAAGTGGTTTTTGTTTCCAATAGAGAGTTGTTCTGCATTGAAAATAATCGTAACATTGAGTTCAGTAACTTCGCTGAAATCAATGTTATTAATGAAGATTGGAGAGCTCCTTTTATCGACTTTGTTGTTCATGATATACCCTCGGAAGATCCTAAAGAGGCCACGAGTATTCGTCGACGATCTCTTCGATTTTACTACAACTAGACTACTAAGGCTCTCTATCGACGGACTTATGACGGCCTACTCTTGCGCTGTCTTGCTGGTGATGAAGCGAAGCAAGTATTGCATGAAGCTCATGATGGTGTTTGCTGAGCACATCAACCCGGCCCTAAACTACAAGATCGTATCCGACGAATGGGTTATTATTGGCCCTCTATGGTATCTGATGCTATAGAATATGCAAGGAAATGTCGAGCCTGTCAAATCCATGCAGATTTCATCCATCAACCGTCGGAATTCCTTCATCCGACTGTTGCTTCCTGGCCTTTTGAAGCTTGGGGCATGGATATTATAGGTCCTATCAATCCTCATTCTTCTAAAGAACATCGGTTTATACTAGCCATAACGGATTATTTCTCCAAGTGGGCCGAAGCTACACCTTTGGCTGAAGTCAAAACCAACAGCGTCATCAACTTTGTCAAACATTATGTCATTTAAAGATTTGGTGTGCCTCGACGAATCATTCATGACAATGGACCTCAGTTCATCAGTCAAAAGTTCACAAGGTTCTGTGACGATCATCGGATTGGCAATGTCGCTTCAACAGCTTACAATCCTGCTGCTAACGGCTTGGTTGAAGCCTTCAACAAAACTATCATCAAGCTCCTTAAGAAGTTTGTGTCTACTAATAAACGAAACTGGAGTGAAAAGCTTGAAGAATGTCTATGGGCCTACCGTACTACGGTCTGTAACCCTACAGGCTGTACACCTTTCTCTCTGGTGTACGGTTGCGAAGCAGTTCTGCCTTTGGAACTTCAAATTCCTTCCTTGAGGATTGCCATCGCTAACGAACTTACTGCGGAGAACAATGTTCTTCTTCGACTTCAAGAACTAGAGGCGCTCGATGAGAAGCGACTATTGGCTCAACAACACATAGAATTATATCAAGCCCGTATCTCGAAGACTTTCAACCGCAAAGTTAAAGTCAGAGCCTTTCAGAAAGGAGAACTCGTTCTTACAGTCAGACGTCCCATGACTATGACTCACATAAGCAAAGGCAAGTTCGATACGAAATGGGAAGGGCCTTATATCGTGAGTAAAGTCTTTTCAAATAGAGCTTATCAACTCACAGAGCTAGATGGTCGAGTTGCAATGATGCCCATCAATGGCAAGTTTCTTAAAAAATATTATGTATGAATGTAAAAAGGATTTTTTGTAAATATGATCAGACAGTTCATAAATAAAGTTTGATTTTATTTCATCATAATCGATGTTACATAATATCAAGGACGAGAATCACTATCATCCTTCTTAAAGACAGGACGAGGACCACTACCGTCCTTTTCAAAAAAATAGTCGACAAAAGAGCCGAGGACATTCTTGTTCGATTTCACCAGAAATGCGCAAGCGGCCATCCTCATAGCCTCCTCTTCTTCAGTCTTCTTTGGCTCAACCAGGAAGTCTAAAATATCCCGCGGTGGCTTGGGTGCAGACAAACCTTCGCCCGCCTCCGTCTGCTTTGGCTGGGTTGGTTCGGCTGGATGTTCCTCCGTGATTTCTTCAACCTTCGGGACAATCTCAGCCTTCTTGGATGCATCTTCAGACGACATTTTTGTGTTGAAAAGTGAAAGTGATCATTCCATCTAAATTTCCGTTCTATTTATAGGCAGAGATTTTGAAACATCGAAGCGACGCGTTCTTTGCAGCATTCATTCCATTCATTCGACGGTTCACCCGTTCATTACATTCATTCGACGGTTCATCCGTTCATTTCATTCATCCGACGGTTCATCCGTTCATTACATTCATCTGACGGTTCACCCGTTCATTCCATTCATCTGACGGTTCATCCGTTCATCCCGACGATTCATTTTCGTTCATACATTTTGACGGTTCATCCGTTCAACACGACGATTCATTTCGTTCACACATTTTGATGATTCATCCGTTTATCTACATCAGCGACTTGTCACATATTTATTACCTCTGATTAAGTTATCTACCGAAATAATGATATTCAATAAATTATATTCTGCCATGTCCATATTACCTCTGAGCAGATATAATGAATATAATTATTTTCTAAATCAAGAAATATATTATGTCATGAACCTCTGAATATATTTTCTACCGCTATTATTTATATCCGTAATGGGATATGCAATAAATAATAGAGCCACAAAAATAATGTCTTTTTATTGATCAAAATAAAAGGCATTACAAAAAGACATATAACAAAGGAGAAAGTACAAAAGATTTTCTTTCACTCAATCGGTGGGGTCATTAGACTAGCTATCTACTGCTTCAAGGTTTGACGTCGTTCTTCACGAGAATCCAGCACCCGCTTTCTAGCTTCCTCCATTCCAGATTTATCGTCAAATGTCGGCAAGGTCACTAGTCGTCAAGCTATTTCATCTTGATGAGACGTGACAAACTCATTCTTCTCATGGGTCAGAATGTCTAGTTGCTGAACTGCAGCTTGATGCTGTGTTGTCTCTTCCTCAAGAGCAAGTTGAACGATTCTCAACTCTTCTTGAAGTCGAGCAAACTCTGCATTCAGTTCAGCAACCTTCTTTTCTTTCTCCCCAGCAGCAGACGCTAATATCTCCATCTGGGAGTCATACTCTGAAGACTTTGTAGCGAAAGTGTCCAAGAAAATCTTGAAATCGGCTTTCGTAACTTCGGCTTCTCGAGTCATCCTTTCAAACTCAGCATTCACCAGGGGTTCTACCTCCCCCCGATTAAGATCTTTGTAAATCTTAATTGATTCCTCCAGCTCATCCAGTATATGTTCAAGATAGGCAGCTTGAGCTTTATCACCCTGGCTTCGGATAGCGCCGATTAGATAAGTAGTTGGACTTCTGACAGTGATGAAACCAACATTCTCTCTTTCCATTACCCTTTCTACTAAGGGTACTAATGAAGTGAAGAAGAGGTTGGTGAAGGAACCAACTATAAATTTATTGGTAGCCGCTGCATTGGGTGTAGCAGCTACTCCTATAGAAGTTGAAGCAGTAGAGGCCTGTAAAGGCGGAAGTTCGGCTTCTGGAACATGGGCTGAAGTCTCTCTGGACAAGGGAGCCATAGTGGAGCTAGTTACCCCTTCCAGATGTTCCTCTGCGAAATCAAATAAACATTATCAGTTTGCTGTCATTAGCGACTATCAAAAAGGATCAAAAATAAGGGTAAGCTTACCATTGCTGGGTTTAGTGACAAAATTGTCATTTGTTGACATAGGCTGCAGCCTCGCAGAAGTAGCTTCAGACATCACTGCCTGACTACTTCCCGCTTCAGAGCCGCCTGATAAATGACGGTTGCTGCTGGCTATCGCCTTTGCCTGTACTATATCAGTGCGTACTGGAGGAATTGGAGAAGGTTGAATTTCTGCATAAATGTAAGTTAAGATGTCAGTCATTTGATCTATAAAAGAGGATTATCAATATCAGTCATTACCTCTTTGATTGGTGGCAGTAGCTTCCTCCGGTGCTACTTCATTAACAGTGTTCTTCTCTTGGGATGCAAGGGCATCGACATCCTCTTCCGGATTCAGATTGTCATCCTCTGCAGATGTTTCTTCATCATCTGTACCCTCTTCTCGTGCTTTCTCGCTATCACTTGCGTCAACTGGATCTATATCATCATTGAAGCCGAAATCACAGCCTTCCAGGGCCTCGATCATCAGTCGATCTTCTTCGGCCTGACGCGACCTTGGTGTAGCTGGAAGAGGGGCAGTTTCCGTTGCAAGCGTAGGAGATTGTACTACTTCGACAGACGATCCCGACTCATTGATCGGGGTTGGAGTTGCAATTGCTTCTCTTGCTTCTACAGCCCCATCCTTTATCTCTGCTGTCTCCTTTCTTGTCTCTGCAACCTGGTCTCCTTTCTCTGCACTGGAAGCTTCCTGCCTGGGCTCAGGAGCAGGTGTAGGAGAAGGCATCACAACCCCGGCAACAGCACTTATCAGCGCCGATGTATGGACAGATCTCGGGAGAGTGGTTACTTTCTTTCTGAAAGCTAATTTTGTCCTGCGTAGAGGTTCTTTCGGAATCTCTACGTCTGCTGCGTATGTTTTTCTTTGGATGGAAGTAGGGGTTGTTGCCTCTTCTCTATGAACCGACTCGGCCTATTGCCGAGACTGCGAGCGAGTAGTGACTCTTTCTGAAGAGTCCACGGCAGTTTTCTTCTTTAAGACATGAGAAGATGTTTCTTCTGCCTTCCTCTTCTTCTCCTTGATCGGAGATCTTACAACTTTCAGAGAGACACGTAGCGGTACGTAGACTTCTTCGGGGAAGTTGGCTTCTCTCGAAGCTTCTAGAGGCGCATCAGCTGGCTCGTGCTCTTCATCATTACCAGGAAGTACCATAACAGGTGCTCCTTTTTTAAATCGAGTTGCCGTCGCAAAGCTGTCTGCTAGATTGAAGTTCTCAGCAAAAGTATTTGCTGATGTGTAAAAAATCGAATAAGTAAACAGCATGCGAGGGCCACGGTCGCTTCTTGTCGGCATCGAGAATGTCGTCCTTGTGTCACAGGCAATGTAATATGCCCAAGCCCGGGCTCCATCAATTAAAAAACCTTTTTTCTGTAAGCATGTTATAGCATTACCTACATGAAATTGGTCATTATCGAATTGGCGTGCAAAATGGCTGGGAAGATAAGGCTCGAGATAACATTCATCTTTGAACCGGTACACCAAGTGTGATGGCCGAATTGTCCTCAGCCAGTCGAAAGCTGTATGGCCCAATGGCTGCATCCTCATAGAGTCGACGAGGTTTGTTGACATATGCTCATAACCAACTGGAGGGGAAACACAATAAAAGTTCCACCCCTTGCCGAGATTCAGAGTTCGCCGGCAGTCTCTCAAAGTGGTGTAGATCCACTTACATCCAAAAAATCCTCTTAAAAAGCTGCCGCCCACTGCCCCCATGTTAGGATTCATCAAAGAAGGATGGTGTAAAAGCAGGCATCCAAACAGATAGGTGTATGGCAGTTCCAACCGAGGAAAACTTCCCTTCTCGCCTTTTCCTCGAATCAACGAAGAGACGGAGGCCGGCGTTCACCCTACATGTCATTGCTGACAGCAAATCCATCCGGTAGCCAAAAACTAGACGGACAACAGCAAATAGTACACCGCGATGGAAGCGGTCAACTGCAATGGCCCCAGGAATGACATATCGTCGAAGCCAGTAAGTGAGAAAATCTGCCAACTTAGCTTCCTTCGACATGGTCCTGTAGTCCATCCTCATGTAGCTTTCAATGATGCCGTCTTTCTTAAAAGGAGGATATTGAAGATCATCCTCAATTTTGATATCCATATCACCATGCATCTCCATCAACTCTATCACTTCGCTATTGCTAAGTGGTCTGAAGAAGTTGGGATTGCAGTTTTCATGCTCTTTGGTCTTCTTCTCAATAATATTGTTGAGGAAAAGATACGACAACCATTTGGTAGAATAGCAGGTGCCGGCTGTGCCACTCTTGTAATATAGAGAGCAAATCTTGTAGTGGCAGAGGAGTTCTTCAAAGACAGCTACCATATTGGCATTCTCCTGGCGCTGTCTGTCCAACTCATCGTTTGTCGGGACAAACTCTTCATAGGGGATATCCCACATTGGCAGATTGGAGATATACTTCATATCGTGCAAGGCTAACCCAATCTCTCCGCGTGGCGTCATGAAAGTCCCAGTCCTATAATTGTATCTCTCCGCCAATGCGAGGAATAGATGAGGATTGGGAGGGAAGCCATAAACAGTGGCGTATACTGCTTGGTACAGATCAATCTCCTTGAGCCGATCTTTAAATTGGACCAATATCCAATTGGTTATACAGATCTATCTCTTATTATCTGGGTTTACGAGACTTGTCAGCCGCAGATCTTGGTCCGGATACCTCCCTTCCACTTTCGTAAACTCATTTACGAATATTAGAGTTCTCACTGGAAGTAGCAGGAAAGAATCTTCCGGCGGGATACAACCGGGTTTTAATCCTCTGAGTAAGGAGCTATGACGCTCAGAGGAACTGTAGAACATATCTTTGTGGTTTGGTCCCTTCTTAACACAGATATTTCTCGCTCGGGCTTGCTGAAATGGAGTTATGTCCTATTCCATTCTTCTGGGATAGCCCACAAAAGCATATCGGGACAAAGGAAGGCATCTGGAGATCTCTGGCAAAAGTATCGTCTTCTCGCCCCTCTAGAAGATTCTCTGTTCCATGCGAGGCCTCGACTGAGAATTTTTGTTAAAAGCCTCACCAAACAAGAATAGAGGTTTCTTGTGGGTGACAGCGTCAGCAGTATGAAGAGGCTGTCCGTTCATCAGACACAGTAAAGTGTCATTATCTTGGGCGGCCAGGATAGCCTGCCGAGAGGACGGTAGGGCATACTGAGGAAATGTCACGTGCGAGAGATCTTCCTTGTATTCAGGTTCAGACGGGGATCCTGCAAAAACCTCATAGTTGGGATCTTCCCTGAGGTTAACTGCATCAATAAAGAGACAAAGATCAGTATATGCAAAATCAAAAAGTTTCTTTAAAAAATCATTTGTGCTGTGTGAAACAAGCTATCAGATTGCGCCAGCACAGTCAACTTACGCAAATTATCAGATTGCGCCAGCATAGTCAACTTGCGCAAATTATCAGATTACGCCAGCACAGTCAACATGCGCAAGTTATCAGATTGCGCCAGCACAGCCAACGTGCGCAAGACGTCAGGTTGCGCTAACATACTTGCGCAATACATCAGTTTGCGCTGGCACAACCGACTTGCGCAAATCGATGGATTGTGTCGAACATTTTGTCAGCGCTTTCCAACCGATTGTGCAAGAGTATAGTTTTCATAAAAATGAAAACTATTTTATATGCAGCCGAAACCCTAAACAGGGTGACGCAAATACCATCAATCTCTAAAAAGAGAGAGGTTTGAAGGTCTGAAAACATCAAAAAAAACCTAAAAAGGGTTCCGATCATAGTTCGTCACTCACCTTGAAGCGCAGGATGACCCGTCTCATGACGAGATACTCGTGGCGCAACACGAGTCGAGGGTTCGGCGGGGGCCTTTCCCTTCTCGGCAGCTGATCGCTTGGGCGCCATTTCTGTCATCGACGAGAAGAAGAAAAAGAAGTCGGAGTAGGGGAGGGGCTTCTGTCTCTGGAGAATTTGAAAGCAAGTAAAGGTTGAAAGAATAAAAAATAAAACTATTTGTAGTTTCAGAAGTGTAACAGTCACCTCCAATTGTGCCACAAAAGACGGAGCGAATTCCTCCAAACGCGCAAGCAAAGCGCAACTTGCGCAACTTGCGCAACTTGATTTTAAATTCGAAATTCAAAGTATTTCAAAACTTTGAATATTTTCAAATTTCGAAAACTTTGAAGGGGGTCTTGTATGTCCTAAAAATCAAGTTGCATTTATCAAATAGACAGAAAATTCTCATTTGCGCACCCTTCAAATGGACTGCGCAGGAAACAGATTGCGCCACAAATCGAACGCACGAGCTGAACTGCACTACCACCAGAGCACGCTACGCTGATGTGGCAACGTCATCATTACCTGACAAAGATCAGATCTTCTGACAGTCAGACAGCCCAAAAAATGAGGAGTCCGTTCGTTTATTATGCAGCACAACGCTCGAGAACAGCTGTACAACTTCAGCGCAATCTGCCAGTCCAACCTCAGCACAGTTTGACCAAGTCTGAATCCTAGTGCTGTCCAGTGACTAGAAGGGAGCACAGTCTGAAGCTAGCGCTATTCGGTTAGTGTAAATCATCCAATAACTGACATTTATTACGTGGCTTACATGCCATCAATTGCTCGCCACGTGGCAACCGTCTGTACACGACCAAGCGCATTTCAATCAAACAATGCCACGCGTCTGAATACAGTTAGCCCACGATCGAGCAACTGCCCAATAGGCCAACGCAGTTTGCAGTCTGCGCAGTCTGTCGCCAGCACAGTTCATCATGCGCAATCCAGAATAACTACAAAATAGTTATTTCTAGAACTCTATAAATAGAGTTTCAAGTCCTTCATTAAGGGGATCAGATCATTTATTATCATCAGAGATCAGGAGTTCTTGTCCAAGTGCTGCTGCATTCTTCAGAGGCTATCGTCTTCAAAGTTCACATCGTCCAAGGGATAAAGCGATCGTCTTCAGATCGAATTCCTATAGTTGTACTTTCCCAGAATTCAATTATAATCTTCTTATAAAGTTTTTGAAATAAAGAGTTTTGTTTTTGCAAACACTCACCGATGACCGACTGTCGAGCTTGCTGTCGTTCTCGTCGATACTTAAATTCATCACCATCGTCGTCATCTTCACTATGAAGATCCGATCGCCATGGCCGAGAGTGGAGAGCTCAAAAAGGAAGAACAGATGTAAAGCCCTAGAACCAGAATACTGGAGAGCGGGGGCTTACATAGCCAGTTACGCATATTGAAGTGCAACCCACCTCACTATACGGTCATGGCTGTCTAGATACATGAGGGTTTAACTACAAGCCATCAGTCTCCTATGGTCATTGTAGGTCCTAAAAAATTAAGTTGCATCAATCAACAAAGTCAAAGAATCAAGATACACATCATTTTGATGAATTGTGCAGACAACAGATTGTGCAGCAATCCAATTGCGCACACTAGTTTGCGCACACATCCAATTGCGCATGCTGACTTGGCCAGAGTCATCATTACCTAAATCAAATCAAATCTTTCTGACAGCTGACAGCACGAAGAACGAGGAGACTGTTCATTTATTGCGCCGAACAGTGCTCGAGGATGGCTGACAGCTGGCAGCGCAATCCATTCATGCGCAGTCTAATCCTGCGCAAACCAAAGTCTGCGCAGTCTTATCCTGCTTAAACCAAAGTCTGCGCAGTTCAGGTTGCGTATTCTATCAACATAACTGATAAAGTACATGTGGCATTCATGCCATCAATTGCTCATTACGTGGCAACTGTCTATGCACGATCATGCGCATTTTAATCAAATGATGCCATGTGTCTCAGATAGTTGGCCCACGATCCAGTAACTGCCTGCGCAGTCCAATGCTGCACAAAGCAATTGCTGCACAAATCATCCTGTGCAGTCCAGAATAACTGAAAGTTAGTTATTTTTAGAACTCTATAAATAGAGTTTCAAGTCTTCATTTCAAGGGGATCAAGATCAGATATCAGAGATCAGAAATCAGAGAGTCCAGGAGTTCTTGCCCAAGTGCTGCTGCATTCTTCCGAGGCTTTTGCCTTCAACTTCCGAGGCTTTTGCCTTCAGTTTCCAGAGTTGTTTTCAACTTCAAAGGCTCCGTCTTCAAAGTTCACATCGTCCAAGGGATAAAGCAATCGTCATCTAGATTAGATTCCTATAGTTGTAATTTTTCCAGAATTCTTGTAATCTTTATTACACAGTTTGTATCAATAAAGTTTTATACTTTTGTTTTTGCAAACAAAATGGCGACTCTGCTGGGGACAACTTTCTCCTCCGACGAGGAAGTAGCAACTCAATGTGACGTAGCGTCTATCGGGAAGACGCAGAAGACGCTGGTTGTTAAAGTCAACCAGACAGCCTACGAGGCGATGCTCAACTCCAAGACCTCTCCCTGTACTTCAGCCACTTCTGCCAAGAGCAAAGTGCGCTCAGTATGGGTCTCCAAGACTGCTGCACAATCTGGCAGTTTTGCCACCAAAGATGCTTTACACTCTGTTACATAATCTGCTAGTCAGACTGCTGCACAATCTGCTGTGCCAACTGCTGCACAGTCTATCTCAACAACTGCTGCACAATCGGTTGCAGTCAATGCTGCACAATCTGTTGCAACTGTCGCACAGGCTACTTCATATGCTGCCTTGTCAAAACACAAGACTCCTATGACTCTGGCACAATTGGCAGTGGCTTTTTCTGCACAAACCAACACTCCAGCAACCAAAGTGCATTCTAAGCACTCTAAAGCAAGGACTCCTGATGCGCAAACCACAGCTTCTGTGGTCACAACCAATGCACTTTCTGCCAAAACTTCTAATGCACAAGGGGCCAGTGCACCATCCACCCATGCGCAAACCAAGCATGCGCAATCCAAGAGTAACAGCCCTTTGGCTAAACTCTCCTCTTCTCATAACAAAGGGAAAACCTCTGTTCCTCCCCTTAAACACTCTGCTGTTCCAGCACAATCTACTGGGGGTAGTCCTTTGGCTATTCCTCTTCCTCCTCAAAATAAAGGAAAAGGCCCGTTGGTCTTTTCTCAGACTTTCTTGTCTCATGACTTGGAAAACAACAGAGGAAAACACTCTTTAGCTAACCCTTCTGCTCAAAATAAAGGAAAAGGCCCTTTAGTCTTTTTTCAGTCTTCCTCGGTCTTTACCGAAGAAGATCAAATTGAACGTGTTTCGGCACCTATCAGTACAAGAACTCCTACAAACAAGGATTCTTCTTTCCTTCATGACAAGGGAACTTGTACTGATCAAAGAGGTATTCTGCCTACCCCAGTAGCAGAATTTTAAGACCTTCCGACATTCAAGATATCCCGTTCCAAACAGGGAAAACTGTTGGTGTCTCAAACAGAAACCCCTGGGGGTGAATTTGCAGATCTAAGAACATATCTTAACAGGCCAACTTCGGCAAAACGTAAGCAACCTATGTCGAAGGTCAAGCCTCAAAGACAAACCTCCAGGAACAAAAATCCTGATACCTATGCCAATGAGGTGAGCACTTCCTTGTACACACAGGGGACAAAACATTTGAAGAATCGGAACCATGTTCCGAATGTTGTTAAAGAACATATTCCTCGAACCTTTCCTCGTACTGGCATGATTTCTGATCTCCGAGAACATCTCAGACAAAAACGGGATAATGCCTCAACTCCTTCAGTTCAATCGTCTGATCATCATTGCAATCATAAAGTCATCATCCAATATTGTTGTCAAACAACAAAACGATCTATCTTTGATCGTTTGACTTTTGCTAAAACAGAACCGATGTCAGAAGATGAAGAAGTGTTGTAAGCTTCTGTTAACATGACTTCTCGAGACACTGAGGGTAGAAGGTGCTCTAAGCACGACAAACCTCGCAAACCAAGTCAACGGTATCTAGATCTACTTCAAGAATCTTCTGAGGGTGTATTCCAACATACCCGTTCCCGAAGCCGAGATACAATCGGTCAAAGGAATCTTCCTCAAGATCCTTCTGGTCATTTCCCTCTTTCTCAGTCAGGAGATGACTCTTTCTCCGACTATGATGAATACAACAAAAGTTCTGAACAGACAGTGTCTTCCACTGTACCAAGAGAAGTGACATCTTATGTTGTCACTGATGATCAAGATGCTTCAACGTCTGCAAATCAAGAACAGCGAATCGCTGCACTTGAAGACAAGCTAAAGACCATGGCTGAAATGGTCGCTAGTATGCATTCTATCATTGTGGCCCAACATGCCACACCACCAACTATACCTACCAAAAGTCCGGAGATCATAGCATCTTCAGTACCTATCAATGCTGGGTTGGGAGTAATGCCTTCTCAAATGCCTCATGTACAAGTACAAGTTCAAACTAAACCTAGTCAGTCAGCTGGGGGTAGTTCTTACAATGCTGTTCCTCTTCCTACTACTCTGACTCCGCCGGCTCCTTCTTTATCATCTGAAGACACCAATGAAGCTGTCAAACTCTTGCGAACTCAGTTTGAAGCCTTCAAAGAGAAGGACAATTTGCAAAGGTTGGGAATCAAGCAGCCATACCCAGTTGAATGGAAGGAAGTTCCATTTCCTCCCAAATACAAGATTCTAATAATCTCTCTTTTCGACGGCAGTACCTCACCAAGCCAGTTCATCAATCACTTCGAGGTAATGACTGTTCAACTCCAACCAAATGACGCTCTTCTTACTAGGGTGTTCGTCGGTTGTTTAGCCGGCGTAGCATACG
Organism: Iris pallida; assembly: GCA_029216955.1. NCBI lineage: Eukaryota > Viridiplantae > Streptophyta > Magnoliopsida > Asparagales > Iridaceae > Iris > Iris pallida. The sequence goes on from JANAVB010027598.1 coordinate 8,393,477, forward strand.
ACTGGTACAGAAGTTTGCCCGATGGTTGTATTACTTCTTTTTCAGGACTTAAGCAGATCTTTCTGGAAAGATTCTATGAGGGATTCAATGACATGACTATGTCTGCCCTCAATAAAATCAAACAGAAACATAATGAAACTGCTGAGAGTTTCATCGAACGTTTCCGTCGAGAAGCCTTGAAGATTCCTCCAGGGACTCCTGCTGCTGTTACCATAGACACTTACAAGGCAAATCTCTTGCCTATCATCAGTATGTGGACAGGCTCAACTCAGTTCCAAGACTGGCCATCCTTTATTGTCAACGCCAAAGCAGCTGAAGTGAGTGCTGAAAAATTCAAACAGCTGGGGGTACAGATGTCTAACCCAGATCGGGACGAACATCAATCATCAGGTGGCGGTAATCGTCAGAATAACCGCAAGAACAAGGAAACTCTGAACATTAACCTGAAAAGCAAAGAGTCCTTGGCTGTTAACGTAGCTCCGCCTACATCTACTTCTACTCCTGCTGCACCTCAACCAAGGGAACCTCGCCCTAAGGTAGAGTATTCATTTGATGAAAATGACACAGCAAGCATCTTTGAGTGTTTACTCAAAAGCAATAAGATCCAGCTTCCAGACCCAAAGAAATCTGATGAAGTCGGTAAGACCGATCATCCTAAGTATTGTGTCTACCACCGATTCATTGGACATCCTACTCGAGCATGTTATGTGCTCAAGGGTAAGATTCAAGAGCTTGTCAATGATGGAGTTGTTACTCTGCAGCAAGATGAGAAGACTGTCACTGCTAACATGATTTCAGTCCAGTTCGGTAACTTTCTCCCGCAGATGATACAGCATGGTGTCATTCCTATTCCGAAGGCTACTCTCGAGATTGAAAATCTTCCTTCTCCACCAAACGAAGGTCTTGTTCCATTGTCTCTTGACAATGGCGAGGTTATGTGGATCCATCCCGACCTTACTTCAGAGTTCGAGGATTCTTCTTCTTCTAAGAAGAAAGGTCGCTCCAAAAACAAGACAAAGATCTGCAACATGGTGTCTTTTGACCCCATAGTTGATGAAGAAATTCTGTTGGGCACTAGATCAGGGAAAACTTATCTGAAAGATTACTCTGAATCTCAAGAGAATCCTGCCTCTTCTTCTGAACCTGTCCCAGCACAACCTACTGCTATTAAAGAAATTCTTTCTACATCTTCACCGGTTGTGGTTCCTATTCCTCCCAAACCAGTGGCTGCTGATAAAGGCAAGCAACAAGTCCGCTTCGATAAACCCTTAAAGAAATCAACTCCTACTGGGCTTGAGAAGCCTTATAATTTTGATATATTGGCTCAACTAGCTAATACCCCAGCAAGGCTATCTATCTTTCAACTCTTGTGTCTTTCCAGAGAGACGCGAGAAACTTTAAGTGAAGCTCTTATGCAAGCTGAGACTTGTTTAGCCTTTCTCAAGAAGCCGGAAGCAGAACCAGTCTCTTGTCTACATTGTCATAGTGTTATGGAGTTGATTCCGAACATTACTTTCATACAAGATGACATGCTGATGGAGGATAATAGGCATGATCGTCCTCTCTACTATACAGGATATGTTGATTCGATGAAAGTCGATCGTATCCTGATAGATCCAGGATCTGCTCTCAGTATCATGCCGAAAACAATGCTCGATGCTCTGAAAATTCTTGTACATAGTCTCTCCACCACAATCACCACCATCCTTGGATTCAATCAGGGAAGAAGTGAACCTTTGGGCAAGATTCGCTTAAAACTCCAAATAGGCAATCTTCGCACAAAAGTTACCTTCTATATTATTGATAATCATGGTTGTTCTTATAATGCTCTGTTGGGGAGACCATTCTTACATGAGCATAATATTGTTCCATCAACCCTTCATCAATGTTTCAAATATGTTGATGATAAGGGAGAGGTCCATAAGGAAGTTGCGGATCTTTATCCCTTCAAAGGCGTTGAAGCATACTGCAACGACGCTCGGATGTACAAGGATGAATTCATGAAGATTGTGTTAGCCTTAGACACTGAAGAAGAACAAGAAGCAATGCCTAAAGACACTCTTATCATACCTGTCAAAGGGCGAGTTTCACATCCTCAGTCTTCTAAACCACTGGCTATTCACTTGCCAATTCAAAAGAAATCAGTTAATGCTGATCAAGATCAAAGGGAGCTCACCTCTTCTGAGCCACTTGTTATCGACCTACGTCGTAACAAGGACAAAAAGGAGCTCACCTCTTCTGAGCCACTTGTTATCGACCTACGTCGTAACAAGGACAAAAAGCAGCTCACTCCTTCTGAGCCACTTGTTGTTGATCTCACTCGCAACAAGGAAAAAAGGGAGCTCACCTCTTCTGAGCCACTTGTTATCGACCTCCGTCGTAACAAGCCTCCCCCACGTTCTTCTTCTCCCCCTCTTGTAATTAATCTGACCAAGTCTGCTAAGGCTAAAGGTCCTGTTGTAAATACTGATGTACAAATCAATAAAAAAGTACCTACTTTCCAGTATACTGATGTTATTTATTATACTAAATGCTATTTGGATATGTTAGATAGCTTCCAATCAATTACAATGGGAGTTGTACAATCTCTTCAGACAGAAGTCTCACTTAAAGATCCAGATGATTCTTACGTATTCATCCTTCTCTAAAGAAAGGTGAAAGTCCAACACTTTTTAGTAAAGGACCAGAAAAACAATTCAGCTATACGGATGATAGCAAATTTAACGATACAGGACGTCTCTAGTTCCATCGTTATAGTCAACAATCAAAAGACATCATCCGAAAAATGGGCTATGACTTCAAAAGTGGCCTCAATTACGGTAAAGGTAGACGAACTCCTATCCGTACGACTGTTCCTGAAGGAAAGTCGGAAATGTATTACAGCAGGACTAAGGAAGGTCTCGGATATGCTTTTCCTCCACTGTTATCCCCAGCAATCTCTGACTCCGACAGTGAAGAACGCTCTAATTCATCTGATTCTAGATCTTGGGATTCTGATACTAGCATTGGTGAAGTTCACAGGATGATCGTATCATCTAATATGGTCTCCGCTGAACTACCAGAAGGCTATGATGAAGACATTGAAGAAAATCCTGAAACAGATCCTTGGGCTCAACATATGGATAACCAATGGGTACTTCGCTTTGAACAACGTGAACCTCCTACTGAAGATCAATTAGTTCAAGTTGATGTAGGGAAAAGCGAGTTGCCTCGTCCAATCTTCATCAGTAAGAATCTTCCAGAAGCAGACAAACAAGAGTTGATTCTTCTTATTAAAGAATACATCGACGTCTTTGCCTGGAGTTATGAAGACATGCCAGGTTTAGATCCCAAGATTGCTACACATAAACTGAACATTTTGCCTAATGCAAAACCAGTTAAGCAGCAACAACGGCGTTTTAAACCAGAAATGATGAATGCGATTGATGATGAAGTAAAAAAACTCATTGCTTGTGGCTTTATTCGAGAAGAACAACATCCTGACTGGGTGGCCAACGTTGTTCCAGTTCTAAAGAAAACCGGTAAAGTTCGAGTCTGCATCGACTTCCGGGATCTTAACGAAGCATGTCCTAAAGATGAATTTCCTCTACCTATCACGGATGTCATGATCGACAATACCTGTGGGTTTGAGCGAATATCCTTCATGGATGGATTCTCTGGATATAATCAGATCAAGATGAATCCTGAAGATGAAAAGCATACCTCTTTCCGCACTCCTCGTGGTGTCTATTGCTACACAGTGATGCCATTTGGTCTCAAGAACGCTGGTGCAACCTACCAACGAGCTATGAGTACCATCTTCAAAGATCATCTTTGCAAGACTGTGGAATGTTATATTGACGATATTGCTATCAAAAGTCGTCTAAAAGAAGATCACATCCAAGATTTGAGAACAATCTTCAATCTCATGCGCCAACATCAACTCAAGATGAATCCCACCAAGTCATTCTTGGGTGTCTCTAGTGGCAAGTTTTTCGGCTTCGTCATTACCTCTAAGGGTATACACGTGGATCCCGAGAAGATCAAAGCCATTCAAGAGATGCGTCCTCCACGCAACCTAAAAGAGCTACGAGGATTTCAAGGCCGACTTGCGTACATCAGGCGATTCATTTCGAACTTGTTTGGACGCTGTAGACCATTCACTCAACTAATGAAGAAGGGTGTATCTTTCGTTTGGACTGAAGAGTGTCAACGAGTATTCGATGATATCAAGCGATATCTCATGAACCCACCAGTTTTGGTGCCACCTATCTCTGGCATTCCATTCTTGATGTACGTTCGTGCTATGGACCATTCATTGGGTGCTTTACTTGCCCAAAAGAATAAAGAAGGTCATGAACAGGCCATCTATTATCTTAGCCGTACTATGATTGGTGCTGAACACCGTTATAGTTCGGTCGAGAAAGACTGCCTGGCTGTCATGTTTGCTGTGCAGAAGACAAGGCATTACATCATTGGCCAAACTATTTATGTCATATCCCGAGTTAATCCTCTTCAGGTACTCATGAAGAAGCCCAGCACACTCAATTCTCGGCTGGCTACGTGGACAATCCTGCTAGCTCAGTATGACATGGTGTATGTTCCACAAAAGTCTGTTAAAGGTCAAGCACTGGCGGACTTCTTAGCAGCTCATCCTGTGCCTGAGACATCTAAACTCTATGACGAAATTCCCGACGAGACATTGGAAGCCAACATGATCTCTGAAGAATTTCCAACATGGCGTTTATTCTTTGATGGTGCATCGAGAATTGGACCAAATGGTGCTATTGTAGCAGGAGTTGGAGTGGTCCTCGTTTCTCCAGACGGATCAACTATCCAAAGAGTCTACTCTTTAGATGAACCGTGCTCCAATAATGTAGCGGAGTATAATGCTCTACACATCGGCCTTCAGTTAGCCAAACAATTGAACGTTGAATATCTCAAAGTCTACGGTGATTCTAAACTGGTTGTTAATCAGGTTAGAGGAACCTATGAAGTCCGTCATCAAGACCTGATGCCTTATCATGAAGCAGCAATCAATATGGCTATATCATTCAAAGCTTTCTTCATCGACTATGTTCGAAGAGCTTGCAATACCGAAGCAGATGCTTTGGCCAATCTTGCAGCTGTTTTAGCCATCCATATCAAAAGACAACAGGTGGTAGTTATCTCCAACCGAGAACTGTTCTGCATCGAGAACAATCATAATATTGAATTCAGCAACTTTGCTGAAGTCAATGTTATCGATGAAGATTGGAGAACTCCTTTTATCGACTTCGTGGTTCATGACTTACTCCCTAAAGATCCTAAGGAGGCTACGAGTGTTCGTCGACGATCTCTCCGATTTTACTACAATCAAACTACCGAAACCCTCTATCGACGAACTTATGACGGTCTTCTCCTACGTTGTCTCGCTGGTGATGAAGCCAAACAAGTTTTGCGTGAAGCTCACGATGGTGTTTGTGGAGCACATCAACCTGATCCTAAATTACAGGATCGCATTAGACGTATGGGTTACTACTGGCCCTCTATGGTATCAGATGCCATTGAATATGCAAGAAAATGTCGTGCTTGTCAAATCCATGCAGACTTCATTCATCAACCATCGGAATTCCTACACCCGACTGCTGCTTCCTGGCCTTTCGAAGCTTGGGGCATAGATGTCATAGGTCCCATCAATCCTCCTTCTTCTAGAGGACATCGGTTCATATTGGCAATAACGGACTACTTCTCCAAGTGGGCTGAAGCTATACCATTGGCTGAAGTCAAGACTAGCAATGTCATCAACTTCGTTAAACACTACGTCATCTATAGATTTGGTGTACCTCGAAGAATCATCCATGACAATGGACCTCAAATCATCAGCCAGAAGTTCACCAGATTATGTGATGATCACCGGATTGACAATATCGCCTCGACAGCATACAATCCTGCTGCTAATGGTCTAGCTGAAGCCTTTAACAAAACCATCATCAAGCTCCTTAAGAAGTTTGTATCCACTAACAAACGGAATTGGAGCGAGAAACTTGGCGAATGTCTTTGGGCCTACCGAACTACGGTCCGTAATCCTACAGGCTTTACACCTTTCTCTTTGGTGTATGGCTGTGAAGCTGTTCTTCCTTTGGAACTGTAAATTCCTTCTTTAAGGATTGCCATTGCTAATGAGCTTACTACAGAGAATAACGATCTTCTTCGACTTCAAAAGTTAGAAGCACTTGATGAGAAGCGATTAATGGCTCAACAGCATATTGAGCTATACCAAGCCCGCATTTCAAAGACTTTCAACCGCAAAGTTAAAGTCAGAACATTTCAGCAAGGAGAACTTGTTCTAACGGTCAGACGTCCTATGACTATGACTCATATGAGCAAAGGGAAATTCGATACGAAATGGGAAGGTCCCTATGTTGTAAGTAAAGTCTTCTCAAATGGAGCTTATCAACTTTTGGAGCTTGATGGTCGAGTTGCTATGATGCCTATCAATGGCAAATTCCTAAAGAAGTATTATGTATAAATGTAAATGCTTGTAAATCATCAGACAGAATCAAGTTCATAAATAAAATTCAAATTTTATTTCATTATATGATAGTACATGATATTAAAGATCACTATCATCTTTCTCTATATTGGGACGCGGGCCACTGCCGTCCTTCTCAAAAATGCGGTCAGCAAAAGAGCCGAGAACCTCCTTACTGGATCCCACGAGAAACTTGCAGGCGGCCATCCTCATGGCTTCTTCTTCTTCAGTCCTTCCTGTTTCGAGCAGGAAGTCCAGAATATCCCGTGGCGGCTGGGGTGCAGACGAACCTTCGCCTGCTTCTGCTGTCTTCGGCTGAATTGAATCGGCAGGGCGGTCTTCAGTGCCCTTTTGAGTTTTTGGGGCGACCTCAGCTTTCTTAGATGCTTCTCCAGACGACATTTTTATGTTGAAGAGTAGAAGTGTTCGTTCCTTTCAGATTTCTGCTATATTTATAGGCAGAAGTTCCTTAACTAATGAAGCGACACATTTATCCGACGGTTCATCCGTTCATTAATGTCTGACGGTTCATCCGTTTATTTCTTACATTCATCCGACGGTTCGTCCGTTCATTAATGCCCGACGGTTCATTCGTTCATTTATTATCGCCCGATGGTTCATCCGTTCATTTATTATCACCCGACGGTTCATCCGTTCATTTATTATCACCTGACGGTTCACCTGTTCATTTATTGCCATTTGACGGTTCATCTGTTCATTCACCATCACTTGACGGTTCATCCGTTCATTCATCATCACTTGACGGTCTTCCCGTTCATTCATCTCATATATATTGACGATGCATCATCGTTCATTATCCACATCAGCAACTTGTCGTTTTCGATTAAGTTGTCAAATCGAAATAATAGTATTCAATATATTCTGCCACGTCCATATTACCTCTGAGCAGATATAATGAATATAATTATTTTCTACCAAATTATCAAGAAATATATCATGTCTTGCACCTCTGAATATATTTTCTATCTCTATTATTTATATCTAAATAAGATATGCAATAAATAATGGAGCCACAACAAAATGTCTTTTATTTATCAAAATATGAGGCATTACAGAAACGCATCTACAGCAACAAACACAAAAATATAAAAAAAAGTTCTAATTAAGAAGGAGGGATAATCAGATTGTCAATTTGCTGCTTCAGTGTCTGCAGCTCTTCTTCATGGGTTGATGTTACTATCCTTCTTGCTTCTTCCATCCCGCTTTCTTCATCAAAAACGGGCATGTCCACTGTCCGGCGGGTGATCTCCGCTCCATAAGTTGCCTCATATTCATTCTTCTCCTGAATCAAGGCGTTGAACTGTTCAATCATAAGTTGGTGACTGGCAGTTTTCTCTTCAAATTCTTGTTGGAGGCGAGTAATTTCTGCTTTCAGCTCAGCAAGTCTTTGCCCTTTTCTTTCAGCCATCGAAGTAACTGATTCTATCTTAGAGTTGTATTCAGCTGACTTTGCAGAATAAGCCTCCAAAAGATTTTGAAGGTTTACCCTTTCTATATCAGCAGCTTGAGCCAGTCGTTCGAATTCAGTCTGCACTAAAGAGTCTATCTCCTTCTTCTTGAGCTCCTTATATCTCTTTATAGAGACTTCTAATTCGCTCAATATGTGTTCAAGAAGAACGGCCTGAGCCTCGTCTCCTTGCTCTCTTATGGCTCTTATTAAGAAAGAAGTTGGCTTCCTAACCATAATGAAATCAGCTCCTTCTTTCTCTATCATTTTATGAACAAGAGATCCCAGCGATTCGAAGAAGCATCTGGTAAATGACTGGACGACTTGTTGATTAATGGCCAGAGTTCCAGGAGTCGCTACTACTCCTATTGATGATGATGTAGCAGGTTGCTCGATCCTTTGTGGCTGAATAACAGGCTCTTTAAACAAAGGAGCCAGAGTGGAGCTAGTCGCCCCTCCTATTTGTTCCTCTGCAAAAGTAAAATTGTTATTTTACTAATTGTTTGCCAATGAACAAGAAGATCAAATAAGAGCAGTCTTACCTTGGTTCGATCTAGCAACAGGTGCATCCCCTGCTGGAATGAACTTCCGTTGAACGGAAGTAGCTTCAACTGCGACAGCTTGGCTGCTGCCTGCCTCAGAACCACAGGATAAATGATGACTACTACTAACGACCACCGTTGGTATGGGCACCATAGCCAGGTTTGTCGGAGGTGTTGGCAGAGTCTCAAAATCTGCAAGAATTACAAATGAAGATATTAGCTATCAATCTATTTTAAAAGAGAAGATTGCTAAATCTCGTTTTATACCTTGAGGGTCGGGGGCAGGAGTTTCTTTCAGAACATCTCCATCGGCTGCTTCTTCAGGAGATATTTCTATCTCAACATCTTCATCAAGATTTAAAGTATCAACAATTTTTTCTGCAGGCACCTCCACTTCAATATCCTTTTTAGGATCTGAAGTATCATCGGCTGTATCAAGAGATATATGTTCTTCATTATTCCTTTCGAGATCTTGTATATATTCATCAACATTTTCAGATGAAGAGCTTTCCTCGTCTTCTTCTTCTTCTTCTTCTTCTTCTGCATTCCTGCTGTCAGTTGCAGTCTTATCCTCCTGCAGGCTATAACTGCAATCTTCTAAAGCTGCTATCATTTCACGATCTTCTTCCTCACGAAGAGTCCTAGGAGTAGGAGGAAGAGGAGTTGCCTCCGCAACAGGCGAAAGAGGTCGTACAACATTTTGTTCTTCCTCTGTGATGTTTTCTCTGGGCTTTTCTGTCTCAGTTCTTGGTCAAGATTTCCCCTCTGTTCAGTCTCTTCAAGAGTTTTGCTCCCAGATTCAGAAACAGGCGTGGGAGATGACATTATAATTCTTGCTGCAGCATCTACTGAAGTCAGGATTTGCCTGGAAGAAGATTCTGCTAAAATTCTTCTGGTGACCACCCTCTTTTTTCTGTGTAGAGGTCTGTCAGGACTCTCTACATTTATTGGTTCTGCTTGTTTCTGCACGGAAGTTGGTGTAGTGGCAGCTTCTTGATTTGTCTCGGCCAATTGCCGAGATTGAGATCGCGTAGTGATTCTTTCAGAAGAATGTTCTAAAATCAACTGCTTCTTTGCCGCTGGAGCAGGAGGCTCCTCTATTCTCTTTCTCTTTGCAGGAGATTTACCTACTTTCAGGGAAATACGCATTGCTGCGTTTACTTCTTGAGGAAACATAATATCCCTTGAAGTTTCTAAAGGTGCATCCGCCGGCTCATGCGCCTCATCATTTGCAGGGAGTGATAAAGCAACTCTTCCTTTTCTCAATCTTGTTGCAGAAGCAAAACTATCTGCGAGATTAAAATTCTCGGCAAAAGTATTCGCAGATGTATAAAACACTGAATATGTGAAGAGCATCCGAGGACCCTGGGGAGTACTCTTTGCTGGCATTGAAAATGTGGCTTTTGTATCACGGGCATTGTAATAAGCCCAAGCTCTGGCCCCGTCTATCAAATAACCTTTGCCTTGGAGGCAGGTAATTGCATTCCCTACATGGAACTGATCATACCCAAACTGCCGAGCAAATCGGCTGGGAAGATATGGTTCTAAATAGCATTCTTCTTCGAACCGGTAAACCAGATGAGATGGTCGAATCGTCTTCAACCATTCAAAGGCTGCATGGGTCAGAGGCTGCATCTTCGAGTCTACCATATTTGTGGGCATCTGATCGTACCCAGCAGGGAAAGGAGCACAACAGAAGTTCCATCCTCTGTTCAGATTCAAAACAAATCTACACTCACTTAAAGAAGTGTATTTCCATTGTCCTTGAGAATACCTTCGGAGAAAACTGCCATCCACCTGTCCCATGCCAGGATCCATTAAAGTTGGATAGTGGAGAAGTAACCATCCAAATAAATATGTATATGGCAATTCCAAACGAGGAAACTCTTTCTCTCCTTTCGCCTTCAGCATCAAGTCGACGTATAAACGAAGACTGGTATTTAGTTTGCAGGTCATTGCTGATAACAAGTCCATCTTATAGCCGAAGACTAACTTGACAGCAGCAAACAGAACACCACGGTGAAAACGATCCACAGCACTGGATCCGGGAACCACAAACCGCCGAAGCCAGTACGTCAGGAACCCTGCCAGTTGTGCTTCTTCTGACATGGGCCTATAGCCCATTCTTAAGTAACTTTCCAAAGTGTCCCCTGTCTTCAAAGGAGGATGCTCATGATCATCTTTTACTTTTTTATCAAAGTTGCCACTCTGTTCCATCAACTTTATAACTTCTGCACTGCTCAAAGGTTTGAAGAAGTTAGGGTAGCATTTGTTATTCTCCTTGGTCTTCTTCTCTTCTATGTGGTTTAGAAACAGATATGGTAACCACTTCGAAGAGTAACAAGTGTTGGCGGTAGCACTCTTATAAAACAGAGAACAGATCTTATAATGGCATAGTAGTTCCTCGAACACTGCCACCATTGCTGCATTCTCTCTTTTAAGCTTGTCCAGCTCATCATTTGTCGATACAAACTCCTCATACGGAGCATCTGCCATGGGCAGGTACGAGATATACTTCATCTCGGGTAGTACAAATCCCATCTCTCCACCCGGGGTCATGAAGGTCCCCGTCCTATAGTTGTACCTCTCAGCCAAGGCTAAAAACATATGTGGGTTGGGAGTAAAGCCGTATACAGTGGCGTGCACTGCTTCATATAGATTGATCTGTTGGAGTCTGTCTTGGAATGTTGTCAGAATCCAATTCGTAATGTAGTTCCATCGCTTATAATCTGGATTCACCAATCCAGTCATTCTGATGTCTTGTTCGGGGTGTTTTCCTTCAGCCTTCGCAAATTCATTTACGAATATTGGTGTCCTAACAGGCATCAGCATCGAGGAGTTCTCTGGTGGAATGCAGCCAGGTCTCAAGCCTCTCAACAAGCAACTATATCTATTAGAGGAACTATAAAATATATCCTTCTTGTTTGGCCGTTTTTTTACGAAGATTTTTCCTGCACGGGCATCCTGAAAAAGAGTGATGTTCCACTCCATCTTTCTTGGGTAGCTCGCATGAGCATACCGCGACAAAGGGAGGCAGCGAGCAATGTCTGGTATGAAGAATGATTTATTTTCCTGGTGAACTATTCTCTCCTCCATTCTCGGCCTAGGCTGAGAGACTTTCTCAAAGGCGTCACCGAACAGGCTAGGGGCTGTCCATTCATCAAACACATTAAAGTCTCATTATCCTGGGAGATCAGTATAGCCTGACGGGAGACTGGCAGATCGTACTGAGGATAGTGAACATGAGACAGATCTTCTTTATATTCAGACTCTGAGAGGGTTCCCACAAAATGTTCATAATCTGGATCTTCATTGACCTCAACTGCATCAACAAACAGATAAAAATTAGTACAAGTCAAAGTCTCTGTTTTTAAACACAAAACATTAGAGTGCGCAACTCCTCAGATTGCGCTGACATGACTTGCGCAATATCAGATTGCGCATCACAATAGGATACGCAAAGAAATAGTTTGTGCTGACATCCTGCGCGAATCAATCGATTGCACTGACTTTCTGTCAGCACAATTCAACAGTTTGCGTAGGAATACAGCCTTCATAAAAATGAGAACTGACAATTGATGCAACCAAAACCCTAAAAAGGGTGGCGCAATATGAACTCATCTCTAAAAAGAGATGAGTTTCGAAGATCAAAGGAAGTCGATTTTCGATCGGTTCAACAACCTCTCAGAGCGGGGTGTGCGGATTCGTGTCGAGATGCTCGTCGTGCAACTCTGTCAGATGACTCGGCCGGGGCTTTGCCCTTCGCGGCGGCGGCAGTGGTAGAAGATCGTCGGGGTGCCATGAAAGTCGTCGGAAGAGGAGGACAGCAAGGGTTCGGGGGGATTTCTCTCAAGAGCTCGAAGGATGCAAAGTAAAGAAATGAAATTGAAGAAGATGGCTATTTATAGCTTTCAAAATATGAAACGGCTGCCTCGGATTGCGCCTAAAATTGGGGGCTCTTCGCTTTGCGCAGACAGCTCATCATCATGTGCAACTTGATTTGAATTTCAAAAATTCAAAGTGTTTCAAAACTTTGAAATAAAATCAACTTTCGAAAACTTTGAAGGGGGTCTTGTAGGTCCTAAAAAATCAAGTTGCATCAATCAAAAAAGTCAACGAATCAAGATACACATCATTTTGATGAATTGCGCAGACAACAGATTGTGCAGCAATCCAATTGCGCACACTGGTTTGCGCACACATCCAATTGCGCATGCTGACTTGGCAAGAGTCATCATTACCTAAATCAAATCAAATCTTTCTGACAGCTGACAGCACGAAGAACGAGGAGACTGTTCGTTTATTGCGCCGCACAGTGCTCGAGGACGGCTGACAGCTGGCAGCGCAATCCATTCATGCCCAGTCTAATCCTGCGCAAACCAAAGTCTGTGCAGTCTAATCCTGCGCAAACCAAAGTCTGCACAGTTCAGGTTGCGCATTCTATCAACATAATTGATAAAGTACATGTGGCATTCATGCCATCAATTGCTCATTACGTGGCAACTGTCTATGCACGATCATGCGCATTTCAATCAAATGATGCCATATGTCTCAGATAGTTGGCCCACGATCCAGTAACTGCCTGCGCAGTCCAATGCTGCTTAAACTAATTGCTGCGCAAATCATCCTGTGCAGTCCAGAATAACTGAAAGTTAGTTATTTTTAGAACTCTATAAATAGAGTTTCAAGTCTTCATTTCAAGGGGATCAAGATCAGATATCAGAGATCAGAAATCAGAGAGTCCAGGAGTTCTTGCCCAAGTGCTGCTGCATTCTTCCGAGGCTTTTGCCTTCAACTTTCGAGGCTTTTGCCTTCAGTTTCCAGAGTTGTTTTCAACTTCAAAGGCTCCGTCTTCAAAGTTCACATCGTCCAGGGGATAAAGCAATCGTCATCTAGATTGGATTCCTATAGTTGTAATTTTCCCAGAATTCTTGTAATCTTTATTACACAGTTTGTATCAATAAAGTTTTATACTTTTGTTTTTGCAAACAGTCATGAACAAGCCTATTGTCTCAATCTCAAGCAAGTAATAACAGTTACAAGATATTAGAGCACCAAATATACAATAGTGAGGCGTCCCATACAATACATATTTGGATGATCATGAAGCTAGTCGTACAAAATGTTAAGACTAGCAAGAATTTCAGTCATACATGATCAACCCTAGGATTTGTCAATCATGTTACAGTCCGTAGGCAGACAGAAAGTAAAGGTGCAATACGAGCTAAACACGTGCTCGCCGGCTAAATGCCTCAAAAGAATAATTTTACAATAGAGTGGGAGGACAAAAAGAAACCCACTCATTGCCAGGGTTACGCCTGGTGGTCACCATCTGGCTGGAAGAAAGGTAGATCTTCTGGAGCTGCTCTGATACCTGGCCATACAAAACTAGCTGGGTCAGACCCCAGAAAGTGCAAGTGCCACAAATGAGACTTCACTTAGGAACTAAAACCAGCATATAAAAATTGAATATTAAAGATAATTATAAACAAAACTGATAATAACAGGGACAACAATAATAAATTGAGTACAAAGAAACCATTCAAGTAGCCAGATTGCAATCCTTAAACCAAACAAGGACCGGGGTTACAACCCTTCACCTGAATAGGAACCCGTCTCACATACTATTGATAAAGTAATAAGACAAAAAACGAAAAGAGGACAGAACTGCTCCGGGAGCCAGGTTACAACCCTTAAACCAAACAAGGACCGGGGTTGTAACCCTTCACCTGAACAGAACTGGACCCCTGATCTTTATTGTTAAGGCCAGTATAATAATCATGCTATTGAAGTAAGGTAAAACATGACGAGCATGGCATGGGGTGCAATAAGACAATAAACGAAAAAAGGACACAGAACTGCTCCAAGAGCCAGGTTACAACCCTTAAACCAAACAAGGACCGGGATTGTAACCCTTCGCCTGAACAGAACTGGTCCTTTGATCATTATTGTTAAGGCAAGCATAAATAATCCCGTCATGTTACAATCTTATACAGGATCAGGACAAGACTAAGCTGGGCTAAACTCCATCCAATCAATCACGGCCAAGCAATGAGTACGGCTTGATACTTTAAATAACTAGGGTTATCACAGGCCTAGTTACTAGCAAATGCAATGAGATTATCCCAACAGCCACAAGCCTTGCAGACCATCCAGGTTATCTAGAAGCAATTAGGGGATTGAATTCATGTGGGTACATTGTCCAGGAAGCATATGTACCCTTAAGTAGTTTGGTGGTTGCAACACATGTCAGTGTGCTGGAAATGTGCCCTACTCGACGGTAGGCTACAAATCCCATGATGGGGCGTCCAGATAACGGGATTGCCTGTAGCTGGGAAATCTCTTCATGACTACTGGATTTTCTAGTTATTAGCCTTAGTAAATTTCAGTAGGTACCCCTGACCGTGGTATTCAGGATTTCCTATCCTAGACATGATGCAAGACAATACTGGTTTATTTGTACAAACACAATCGTCCACGGTGTCCAAGTCATTCATTCTTGTCATGTCAGGCTAGCTGTCTTAACAGCATCTTGGGGTATATCATGTCAGGTTTACTTGTCAAGAGTGCGCCATGACGGGCCACTTTCGTGTTCATGAACATATCAGAATGTACATGGTATAAGCATCAATGTGACAATTTATCATAAAAAAATAAAATAATAAATAAAAAGGGAACAAGGGCTATGGAATGAGCCATGCGGCTGAAAGGAATCGGGCGCATGCGGCTATGGATGCGGGTCTCATGCGGCTCAGGGAACCCAGGTGCATGCGGCTGAAGAGGCGGGGCACATGCGGCTGTGGGGGAGTAAGCTTATGCGGCTGGGAGTTGCGCGCATATGCGGCTGCGAGGGAGCAACGCCATGCGGCTAGGGGAATTGGCTTCATGCGGCCTGGAGGGGAGCAGGGGTATGCGACTCGGGAGATGCGGAGCACATGCGGCAAGAAGTATACAGTCTTATGCGGCAAGGGGACTGGGACTTATGCGGCTGAAAAGACTACAAGCTTATGCGGCTGGGAGGACTGCAGACTTATGCGGCAAGGGTAATACGGGCGTATGCAGCTGCGAATCAGTAAGGCCATGCGGCTAAGTCAGGCCAAGGCCTTATGCGGAAAGGGTAATGAATGAATTCATGCGGCTGGAAGACAGAAGTTCATACGGCTAGGAACCATGGAGTCTTATGCGGCTCAGGCAAGGAGCCCGTGGCCTATGCGACAATGTCTGCCATGCTGCCAGAAAAATTTCCCGCATGAAAATTCATGCGGTCAAGTACTGCTCTTCTTCCCCACTGAACCGAGAAGAAGAAGAGCCATGAATCCATGGCTTCAAAGCTTCATAAATCCTTAATCCAAGGTCTGAATCCAGACTTCCATAGGTCAAAATGGGGCAGAATCAAATTCTCTACAACATGGAATCATCAAAACTAGATAATAACAAGGTTAAATAGATCAAAACCTAAGAAATCCAAAAAATACAATAAACTTAGATCTACACAAATTGAACCATGGAAATTAGAAATGCTAAGTATTAAAGTGTGTTAGAATCTCGTGAGGAAGAGAATGGAACAATAAAAACTGAGTTCCTCCATGAAGCAAGCTGCACTTGCCTAGGGTCTCTCTCTCTCTGGTAGGTGAAGAGAGTAATGGTGAAGAAGGAGAAGTAAATGAAGAGAGAGGAGTGGACGGCTATAAAGGAAGGGAGTAGGGGTAGGTGGGGGTTGGTTCTCATGAAAACCAAGCCAAACCGAACCAAGCCGAACCAAGCAAGCAAAATACCACAATAAACCACGCAATGAGGCATGCAATATACGTACAGGTATACCAAATACGTAATACGAACCACGGTCGTTACAACTCTATCCACCTTAAAAGAATTTTATCCTCGGAATTTAATCAAGATGCTAGAGAAGCAAGGACAAGCTATACTAATCACAGGCAAGCTATAACAAGGCAATCATTCAAGCAATCATTCATTCAAACAAGGAATTGAGAGCATAAGGCATAAGGAAGACATTATACCTTACGAGTCAAACAGGTCGGGATATCACGATCGGATATCATTCTCACGCTCCCATGTTGACTCACCCAAAGAGAGATGACCCCGAGCAACACGGACTAACTTATTAGCCTTGTTCTTGAGTATCTTCTCTCTCCGGTCCAATATAGACACGGGCCTCTCCTTATACAAAAGGTTGGTACCAACAACCAATTTCGAATGATCTAGGATGTGGCTCGGGTCTGGGATATACCTGTTTCACTTAACAAAATGCCTAAAAATTGGCTTTTGAAAGAAAACTAGAAAAGGTACAGAAAGTACAAATTATTCTGGAAAGTATTGTTATGGAAGTCTGATCTGAGAGCGATCACTTTGTTCCTTGGACCATACGATGATGATGAAGAAAACTGCTTGAAGAAGACGAACAATCGGAAGAACTAAGTCACCGAAAAGGTATCGAGCAACGGTACTGATGGCACAGTCGAATGCTTTCTTGCTTTGCTTCATCCTGTTCTTGAGAAAAAGTTAAAAAAATGCTTCTGGGAATATCACTTTGGAAGTATGAGCTTTCTCAGAATCTTCTCTCCCGTCTCTCTGTTGATCTCTTCCCCTCGTCTATGTGAAAAATAAGTCTATTTATAGACTTGACCCTTTGTGCGTAAAAAGCCACAAAATCGGGTCTCTAGCTAGTAACCGTCACCCACGATGTAACTCATCCTCTACGCACGTTGACACGTATCCCATGTAGAGTTTTGATCTCTACGCATGGTGACACGTGTCCCTCTACTTCAACAAAGTAGGGAGAGTACGTACACACGTTCCTCGATAAGTGTGGTATGAAAGCCACGTAAACAAACCACGTTCTCAAGTAGCCAGGAAAGATCGGGCGTAAAAAATGACCCAAAATACATTCCTAGCGTAAAGTGACAAACTGGCGTAAAATTGCCCAAAATAAACTTTCCGTGTAAAGTGGCTAAAAAATAGCCTTGAGCATAAAAAGTAGCCCAAATAAACTTTACGCCCACAATAGCTTTGAGCGTAAAAGCTCGAATAGTTATCGTGCGTAAAAGAAACAGTTTTATTGAGCGTAAAGTAGCCCCATCTGCACACTATACGACGAGTATTGGATTTGGTAAAAAGATTTCCTCGGCTTCTGTGTAATCCTGCTGTCAGAAAATCATTGTGTCAGATCAAATCACTTGCATTGAATGCGCCCTGACAATCTGTCTCCGACGTAAAAGTGGAGGATAACTCTCGCGTAAAAAGCATCTCACGTAGAGAATAGCATGTGTAGAGAGTAGCTCGCGTAGAGTCTGAGTTTGACTCAGTTTGAATTGCATAAAGTTCTCAACTTCTTTGACTTGGTCTTTGAAGTACTTTTTACGCTCCTACAAGACCCCCTTCAAAGTTTTCAAATTATTTTCAAAATTTGAAATACTTTGAACAGAAGCGTAAAATTCGGGATTCCAACAGTCGGCGTAGAATTCGGGATATCCAACGGTCATCTGCGTAAAAGTTGGGATATCCTACAGTCAGCGTAAAATCCGAGAATTTGAACCGATTTAAAATTCTCTATAAATAGAGCTCTTCGAATAGAGATAAAACTTTACTTGTCTTTCGTAATCCCGATCTCTCTTCACTCTTCTTCCTCATTCATACTTTCGCTTCGATCCAATGGCCTCCAAGAAGTCCGCCGCCGGCAGCAAGGGCAAGAAGCCCGTCGCCGATTCATCGTCGGCCGACCGTGTGAAGACCCTAGTCCAATCATCAACGACGCCCCAACAGAGCAACCCCGTCGTGGCTCCAGCAATGAAGGGTAAAGCCCTACTTAATCTCGGCTACAAGTTCGTCGGAGAAGAAGAAGAAAACTCGAACCTTCAAATTTTACGCCCACGTCATACGTGTCAGCGTAGAAACCGAAATAACAAAATACGCCCACGTTATACGTGTCAGCGTAAAGTTAAGAACATACGCCCACGTTTATAAATGCGAGCGTAAAAATTAAAATACGCTCATGTTAACACATGCCAGCGTAAAATTCAAATTATGCTCACGTTTATACGTGTCAGCGTAAAATCTAAAATACGCTCATGTCAACACATGCCAGCATAAAGATTAAAATATGCTCATGTCAACACATGTCAGCGCAAAATTCAAAATACGGTCATGTCAACACATGCCAGCGTAAAGATTAAAATACGCTCATGTTAACACATGTCAGCGTAAAATTCAAATACGCTCATGTCAACATATGTCAGCGTAAAATTCAAATACGCTCATGTCAACACATGTCAGCGTAAAATTCAAATACGCTCATGTCAATATGTGCCAGCGTAAAATTTACAAAAAGATATTTGTGTGTAAAACAAAGAACTTTTACACTTAAAAAGGTTTTTATGAACTTAAATAAGCGTAAAATTTGTATAGTCATAGTCTTTAATCTTTATGCATAAAAACTCAGACCAAATTATCTGCGTAGAAGTTTTAAATTAGATTTTCACTAACTTGATTTTTTTTCTTTTGGCAGTGGATTTGCAGATTCACCCACTTGCAGAAGTATTTGGCTCATCAGCTGGTATGGTGGGCTCAAATTATTTGGAGAACCTGTCCCATGTGGAGTTTCCCCAGTCAAACCCGGAATACCCTATAGAGAGAGGACAGCTGATATCTGCTCAAGGGGACCAAATGCTACTGTCCACGATAAATGGAGAACTGTTGACCTCGCTGGATGGCCAACAATTTGTAAAACCAACTTTCTTATTCGGGGATGCGATAGACTTCAAATCCCAAACACACCCCAAGAAGGGGGCTTGGGTGTTCAAGTCTGGAGATAGAGCAATGTATCTCCTCGACATGGATAGAGATTATCCTCTGTCTGCGTTTATCCATGCCACCCATCCTCGACAGATGCTGTGGAATCTGACTCCCAGCAGTCATGAAAGACCAGGAAGAATCATTTTCAAGAGGGATGGAGCCCACGATATAGGGAATCACATCAGTGTTCCCAATGGTAGTGTTGTCCCCTTCTCCGCTCTCCTGTCTGGATTCACTCCGAGTGAAGATTCGGCTTTAATCCAACAGTGCAGACCCAAATGTTCATTAATAAGTTCATAAGGGCTGCAGTATTATATCCCCAGGCAAACTCCAGGCTACCAGGGTGGCTAACTCCTTTCAACCAGAACTGGATTCAAATTAGTGTTTGGATCATGAAGAACTTCCAGACGGAGCTGAAAGACATCGGCCTGTATGAAGCAGTGGCCTCCACTAGTCAGGGTATACCACCGAACAGCAATTTGTTCATGACGCTGATGGAGATATATATAAGTTCAACTGGAACTTTTGTGACCCTAAAAGGTGAAATGGGTCTCGCACTTCACGAGATGCAATTCATCTCAAAGCTGCCAATGGGAGAAGCCCCATATGAAGAATATGTTCCCTCTAATCGGGAACTAGCAGAAATCAGGGAGAAGAATCCTCAGTTAGTTGAGGTATATGAAGAGTTGATGTGCCATTATATGATTTGCACTACCATGCATGAAAGTAGATCTCATCTGGCGTACATCAACAAATGGACAACATATCTCTTTTATCATAAGGATAAGATATCCAAAGATGATAAAGAAATATTTCAGGAGAACAAGGCTCCAATCGTCAACACTGGTTCAACAATTCCTACTGATAAAATACGGGATATGATGATTGGTTACAAATTCCGGAACAAATATTTGTCCACCAAGACTAGGGAATTCTCTGCAGAAACCGAAGCCTTGAGTTTCCTTAGATATGGCAGCCAGAAGATCTCCAAGAAAGCCTTGCTGGCAGGCTTTCTTTCTTTGTGGTTGAGGAGATGGGTTGTACGGAGGACCGGTATAGTTGATAGAATCCACCGAAACGTGCTATGGCCAGCAGTACGTTTGGTATTTAAAATCAGAATCAACCTGCCGTGCCGAATAAACGCAGGTCTGAGGACTTTTAGTGAGGAGCTAATCAACAATGCTCCTCACCGAAACGTATTTTCTAGGGTAGAAATGCCCTACACTTACCTGATGGGCTGACTGTTGCACCACAACTGCAATTTATTGCCATCAGGCCCGGGAGATGATGCAGAGGTCTTCCTCCAGAAGTTCAGCAAAACTACATGGACTGCCACGACAGTGGTAGATACCCGAGCAGCATTGAATTATTCTTATGGTTAGAACTTTTTCTGTACCCGGCCACAAGTTCTAGCTGACTGCTTCGGCGTTCAATTTGAAGATGAAGTTGAAGGAAGAACTTTACTGTCTGTGCCAATTTTCAGATGGCTACAGTGCATCAGACCCTCCCATCTGATGTACAAAAATGAAGACAGCTGTGCGTTTGAACCATATCTACCAAGTAGGTTCGCTCGCCAATTTGGATATGACCAACTTCATGTTAGTAATCCCTCTACCAGTTTTCGTCATTATGGGAAACTGATTGATGGTGCAAGAGGTTGGAGATATTTTAGTACTGCCTGTATTGGTGCCAAATTCAAAGTATCAACTGCTACCAGCACCACCAAGCTACGTATACTTCATACGTATGCTCACTTTTATGCTTTCATCCGCTCCTTTGCCCATGGCTACAACCTGAGAGGTAGTCTAAGATGGCCCAAGGAAGGAAATGTTGAAGAACCAATCCGGGTACCATCAGACATACCTGATGACACAGCTGTTCCAGATCCGTATCTGGAAGTTATCCCTATGGGAGTTGGGAAAAAAGCTGTAGAACCTATCATTATTGGCAAGCCCCAGAAACGGAAACAAGGTACAGCTGTTATTCTTCCAGAGGAGACCCCAGAAAAGAAGAAGATGGCTACCACCAAAAGACCTTCTAGATCAAGAGCCACTACCTCGGAGAGTGACACTCAGGTGGATGAGCCGCAACATGTTGCATCTTCTTCAGTTCACCCTGGAGAAGGATCCTCAGTATCTCAACCAGCAGCACCAACAGAAGCTGCAGTAATCCTATCTCCGGGACATCTCAGCTCAGCACTTCATTTGACTTTGCCACAAAAGGCACAAGTTATTGAGGATGTTGCTCCAGTACATACTGTTGATCAAGAGCCCATTCCATCAGATGAACCAGCTATTAATTTTGATGATGAGGACTTGGATGGAGATTATGACGCGTACCTGGCACGTCCTACACCTATTCCAGGTAAATATAATTTATACAAAATTCATACAAAATTATGATTTTTGTATACTAACTTATTTTGTTTAATTTTTGTAGGTATTATTATTGTATCAAAGCCCGTGGCTCCTCCTCCTCCTCAAGAAGATATTTATGAGGAAAATGCGGAGTCTGAGGAAGAGGCTTCCTCTTCAGAAGAAGAAGATGCTCCAGAAGAATGTTCTCCATCTATGGAGATACAACAAGAGCCCGAAGTGCCGGCTCAATCAGAATTGTCCCCTCCTGCTGAGGGCAAGGATAAAGAACAAACTGCAGTAGAATCTACTGTAGATGATGAAGATGCTACTGAGGAAGAAGTAGACTTCAATGAAGGACCAGTTGTAGAAAGACCTACTACAACTGAACTACTTGAAGAGCCTGCAGAGCCGCTAGCTGAAGAAGGTGATGAAGGCATAGTCAAATCATCAACTGAAGCTGGGGACGTTGCAATAGCATCCTCTGCTATTGCTACCGATCTAGTACAAGTTCCTAAAAAGACAATGCCTGAACCAGAGTCAGCTGCCATAACTATCATTCCACCCGCACCAATCACCGCCACCGAAACTCTAGTAGTTTCAGCTCCAGAAATGGCTAGAGTAACAAATGCTGAATATACTATTCTTGAAGCTCCTGGGAATCAGTTGGCCATGGTAGCAGTGACAACAATGGCTGCATCTCAGCCTGCTATCAAGACAACAACATCTGCTCCTAGTCTTCAGAGAAGAGATCTGGTAGACATCGCCGCCACACCGAGTTCAAGTGCAGAAATAAATCTCTTAGTTGAGATTCATACTGATACTTTTTACAAGACTCTGGCGGCTTTAATCAAAATGGTCTTGAATAAGGGCCTCAATTATGAGAGCTTGAAGGCGGCAATTGCTCTTACTATCAGAAATGTCGCCATGTTCAATGATGCGGCAAGAGCAACGACATTGAAAAAATCGTGGAGGGACTTGAACAGCCCATTAAAGAATATCTAAAGTTGTCAAGTGAAACCACTGAAAGTCTCATCCAAGAGGAGTATGACGCTCTATCGGGTGAATACCTTGGTCGAGAGATGACTTTTAATGAAGCCCTCCACGAGTACAGCATCAAGGTGGCCAAAGAAAAGGCTTTTTTGACTGGAGCGAAGCCCCATTTGGATATCCAGAGAAAAGCCTATAAAACTTTGAATATAAGAATTCATCAACAGAATGATAGAATTCGCGAAGTCGAGGCTGAGCTGGCTCGCTTGAAGGCGAAGAAGGAGCAGTTGATATTATCTCAAGACCAGCAGCTTACACAGAGCTCGATTTTGGAAGAACAAGTCTTTGGAGCCGAGACTACCATCAAAACCCTTGACGAAGCCAAGGATAAGATGATAGTCACTTTTGCTGGACTTTCTCATATCTGCACTCCTGAAGCTCGACGTGACGTAGCTACCAAGACTGTATTGAGCTCTCGTGACAAGCGTCTAGCAGAGCTACAGAAATTACTTCAAGATGTCTCTGCCCCGCCTTAGGCAAATAAAGAGCTTTTGTAATCTTCCATCTTTTTTTATTCTGTAATATTGACAAAAAATAAATAAAATATTTGTTTTGTGATCCTATCATTTATTTTGAAATTAAATAATAGGTATGAGATAGAAAACACTTATCAGAGGTAATATGGACATGACAAGTTTTCTAAACTTAATAAATTATATCTATCCAGAGGTAATGTGGACATGATAGATAATGAATCTCTTTTTCTGTTTAGAGTATACAACACTATCAGAGGTAATATGAACGTGACAGATCATAACAACTCAAAGAAAAATAGATTAATATCTATTCAGAGGCCAAATGGACATGATAGATAGGAAAAGAAGTAGACTTAATATTTATTCAGAGGTCATGAGAACATGATAAATAATAAATCTCTTTTTTTTAATCATCTGGTAAGACAGAGGATCAAAAGTATCTTTCATGAATACAATAATCAGCTTAACCAAACATTGGTAGCTGGGGAAAGAAGAAATTTAAACATAATATTTCTTCAAGAATTTGCTATTGATCGGCATCATGAGTAAATCTCCATTAGGTTTAGACAACCTATAAGCACCATTAGAGAATACCAACTCAATTACATAAGGACCTTCCCATTTTTCTTGGAATTTCCCTTTGCTCTTATGAGTCATCACCATCGGTCTTCGAACAGCTAGAACTAGCTCATCGACTTTAAATACCCTCTCTTTAACTTTATGATTGAAAGTTCGAGATATGTGGGCTTGATATAGCTCAATGTGCAGTTGCACTTGAAGACGCTTTTCGTCCAATCCTTCAAGTTCTTGGAGTCGTAAGCGATCATTGCTCTCTGTAGTTAGCTCATTAGCAATGGCTATTCTAAGAGATGGAATCTGGATTTCTAGTAGAAGAACAGCCTCACATCCGTAAACCAGTGAAAATGGTGTAAAACCAGTCGGAGTTCGGACTGTCGTTCGGTAGATGAACTTTTTGGGAAGTTTAATGATTGTCTTGTTGAAAGCTTCGGCCAAACCATTAGCAGCTGGATTATAAGCCGTAGAAGCCAGATTTTGGATCCGATTCTTATCACTGAACCGATAAAATGCTTGACTGGCAAATTGTGGTCCATTGTCATTAATTATCCGTCGGAGAATTTTGAAACGATAAATGACATGATGTTTAATGAAGCTAACCACATTGGATGTTTTTACTTCAACAAGGGGAACTGCTTCCGCCCATTTAGAAAAATAATCAGTTATAGCCAGTATAAACCGATGTTCCTTGACAGAAGGAGGGTTAATCGGACCAATAATATCCATGCCCCAAGCTTCGAAGGGCCAAGAAACTGCTGTAGGATGTAAGAACTCAGATGGTTGATGAATAAAATCAGCATGAATCTGACACATTTTACACCGTCTGGCATAATCCACAGCATCTGCTATCATGGATGGCCAATAATACCCCATTCTTCGAATGCGATCCTGTAATTTTGGACCTGGTTGATGAGCACCACAGACACCATCATGAGCTTCACGGAGTGTTTGTATAGCTTCACTCTCTGAGAGACAGCACAGCAAAAGTCTGTCATATGAACGACGATATAACATATGTAAAGAAGAATCATAATAGAATCGAAATGATCGTTTCTTGATTGATGCAGCTTCTTTTGGATCTTCAGGTAAAATCTCATGAACCACATAATCAATGAATGGACTTCTCCAATCCCTCTGCTGGGAACTTGATTCTGTAGTATAGCTCTGTTCAATATGCAGATTATTCTTGACAAAGAATAAGTTTCGATCCAACAAAGTAATGGTGTTTTGTCTTCGAATTGGAACAGCTAAATCTGTCGCTAAACTAGTAAGAGCATCAGCTTCCAAATTCTGAGAACGTGGTACAAATTCGATGAAGAATCCTTTGAATGAAAGGACCAATTCGATTACCACTTGATCATAAGGGATGAGGTCAGGATTTTTGACTTCATATGTCCCCCTAACCTGATTAACAATCAGTTGAGAATCTTCATAAGCTTCTAGGAACTCAATGTCCAGTTGTTTTGCTAATTGGAGACCAATTAGCAGAGCATTGTGTTCGGCCATATTGTTGGAGCATGGCTCATTAAGAGAATAAGCACGGTACATGACCATTTTGTCAGGAGAGACTAGGACAATGCCTACTCTAGAGACGATATTGCCTTTAGGTCTAACCCGTGATGCTCCATCAAAATATAGTTGCCAAATGTCATCCTTTAAAGTCATATTGCAATCTACGACTTCATCTGGAATATCCTCATATAGCTTCGATGTTTCAGGTATAGGGTGAGCTGCTAATAAATCAGCTAATGCTTGACCCTTTACTGATTTTTGAGGCACATAGACCATATCATAAGGAGTGAGCAACATCGTCCAGGTGGCTAACCTGGAGTTAAGAATGCTCAGTTTTCTCATCAATACTCGAATAGGATTTATTCTGGAGATGACATGAATAGTCTGTCGTGACACATAATGTCGTATCTTTTGAACAGCAAAAACCAAGGCCAAACATTCTTTTTCTACAGGAGTATACCTGTGTTCAGCTCCGACCATCATTCGGCTAAGATAATAAATTGCTTGTTCATGACCTTTGTCACTTTTCTGTGCAAGAAGAGCACCAAGTGAATGATCTAAGGCTCGAACATATAGCAAAAATGGTCTTCCTACCACTGGAGGTACCATGACAGGTGGATTTGTAAGGTATTGCTTGATGTCATTGAAGGCTCTCTGACATTCTTCATCCCAAACAAATGATACACCTTTCTTTAATAGACGGAAGAAAGGTTCACATCTCCCAGAGAGATTGGATATAAATCTCCTGATATAAGTAATGCGACCTTGAAAGCCGCGTAGTTCTTTTAGATTACGTAGAGGACGCATTTCAAGAATTGCTTTGATTTTGTCAGGATCAACATAGATATGCTGCGAAGTAATGACAAATCCCAAAAACTTGCCACTGGAAACCCCTAAGAAAGACTTAGTAGGGTTCATCTTCAGTTGATGTTGACGCATCAACTCAAATACTGTCTTTAAGTCTTAAATGTGATCATCTTTTGATCGAATTTTGACAGCAATGTCATCGACATAACATTCAACTATTTTTCGTAGATGTTCTTGAAAGATGTTGCTCATAGCCCGTTGATACGTGGCACCGGCATTTTTCAGACCAAACGGCATAACCGTATAGCAGTAGACTCCAAGGGGTGTACGAAAAGCGGTATGCTTTTCATCTCCTGGATGTATCTTAATCTGGTTGTATCCCGAGAATCCGTCCATGAAAGACATGCGTTCAAAACCGCATGTATTGTCTATCATGACATCGGTAATCGGAAGTGGAAATTCGTCCTTTGGACAAGCTGTATTAAGATCTCAAAAATCTATGCAAATTCGGACTTTTCCGTTCTTCTTCATAACAAGAACAATGTTAGCAACCCAGTCTGGGTGTTGTTTTTCACGAACAAAGCCACATGTAATCAGCTTTTTGACTTCTGCTTCAATTGCATCCATCATGTCTGGTCGAAAATGCCGTTGTTGTTATTTTACAGGCTTGGCATTAGGAAGAATATTAAGTTTATAAGTAGCAACTTTAGGATCTAAACCCGGCATATCCTCATAACTCCATGCAAAGATATCAATATATTCTTTAATCAGTTGTATCAACTCTTCCTTTTCATCTTCGGAGAGGTTTTTATTGATGAATATTGGCTTGGACATAGTTCCGTCTCTAACATCAATCTGGAAAATTTCATCCTCTGTAGGTGGATGTCGCTGTTCAAAACAAAGCTCCCATTGATTGTCCATTTGCTGTACCCAAGGATCATTCTCAAATGGCTTAGATTTACCATTAGTTTGAACCATGTTGACTGAGAATACGCACTCAGATTCATCATAATAGTCTCCTCCAGAATATGAGGATTGTAAAAAACTGGAAGAACATTCTTCCATATTTTCTTTGTACATGTAGGGTGTATCTGATTCGATGAATTGGATTTCTTTCGAATCTGAGGATTGTGAAGAACTGAAAAAAATTCTTCTTCTATATCCTTATTAAACATGTGAGACGGATCGTATCCTAACCCATGCCGAGTTTTCTGGTAAAACGGATCACCACATAATGGTAATCGTCTACCTTTTCCTTGATTGAGACCTTGCATAGTCTTCAAATCATATCTCATATTCTAGATAATCTTGAGAGATTGTTGACTATATTTGTCAATTCGGATTCTTTTTTTATCTTTATCTCTAAGATTATCTGTCTGAATAACAGGAATATTTCTAGCCAGACCAAACACAATTTGGTGCTTATTTTTCTTATCAGATGGAATCACGAAATAAGATTCTTCGTGACGTCTATAAGTTACACAAGCTTGTGATGATGAGGCTATAAGAAGAAGATAGGGAGAAGATGTTAGGAACCTTTGAGCATAAGGTCCAACATCAACATGAGGAGGAAAGAAATTTTTTTTATGGTCAATGTATAAGGTTTCTTCTGTATTTATGTCATTTTTATATTAATGACTTGATCATCAGAAGATAAAGTCATTCTTTCAATAAATTTGACAGCCATATACTCCAAAAAGAAATCTTTATTGATATTAGAAAGTACAGAATGATCAATATTTATATTATTTACAATTTGACTGCTACGCTTTGGATTGATCATTAACGGACCGTCATCCATCTTCTGTATAGACTTGCCATGGTTGATGATTAGTGGTGGTGCTGGATTATTCGTACAAGAAGTACGTCCCTTGACTTTGATCATGAGAGGTTGAACTTGGCTCTTGGCAGGAATACTCAATGATTCCTCAGATGAAGCTCAAGTTCTTCCTTTGACCTTGATCATCAGAGGTTGGTCATTGACAGGTTGGGGTTGGATTGGACCTTTGACTTTAATCTTCAAAGGTTGCTCTTCTGGAGGATCTTCATTGACAGACTGATCTTCAGCAGGTGATCGATCTTCAGCCATATCTGATATCTCCTTCATATGCTCTTATTTGTAGAGTATTGAGTCAGAAAAATAAGATTCAACACCCTTGAAAGGATTGATATCAGCAAACTTAGTCTTCACAACCCCTTGGGAATCCACGTACTTGAAGCATTGGTGGAGAGTTGAAGGCACAATGTTATGCTCATGTATCTACGATCTTCCGAGAAGGATGTTGTAAGATACATCTGAGTTGATAACATAAAATGTCGCCATAGTTCGAAGATCACCAATTTGAATTTTTAGACGAATCTTCCCCAGTGGTTTACTCTTGCCACAGTTGAAACCAACTATTATGGTACTAGTGTAAGTCAAATCACTAGTAGAAATCCTCAAAGGACTTAGCATACTCTGAAGAATAATGCTAATAGAAGACCCAGGATCAATGTAAATCCTGTCAATTTCAGTAGATTCGATATACCCAGTGTAGCACAAAGGCCTGTCGTGCTTATTATGCTTCAACAGCATATCTTATTGTGTGAAGGTGATATTGGAAATTACTTCCATCATACTATGACATTGTGGGCAAGACACTGGTATATTGTCAGGAGTCTTGAGTTGAGCTAAGCATGAATCAGCTTGTAGCAAAGCTTCACTCAAAGTTTTGCGACTTTCTTTCGAAAGGCGAAGCAGCTCAAAGATCGAAAGTCTAGCCGGAGTATTAGCTAACTGGACTAGAATATCAAACTTGTAGGGTTTCATCACCCCCCCTTGATTTGGAGCAGATTTTAATGGGGCGTCAAAGCGTACTGCTTTTTGTTTCCCTTTTTCAACCACAGATGGTTTAGCAGGAACAGAAGATGGTTGAACTGGTAGTGTTTCAACTACGTCCTCTGTTTCTTTGGAAGATCTCTCATAATATTTGTGGTACACTTTCCCAGATCTCGTACCAGTAAAGGTTTCTTCTTCTGACTTAGTAGAATGAAGTACCATATTGCAGGATTTAGTCTTCTTTCCCTTAGTCTTCTTTTTGTGAGGATTTTTATGAGGAACCTCAGAACCCAATCCAACAGTGGATTTTTGACTTTGAATTTGTAAAGGAAGTCGCATTTCTTTATCATAGTTCAAACCTTCTGTCTTTTGAAAGTCGTAGCCCATTTTTTTCATGAGATGGACTGATTGTTGACTGTACAAGTGAATGGGCAGTGGACTTTCAATAGATGGTTTAACAGAAGAAGAAGAGATAGAAACCTCTGTAACCACAGAAAAAGGGGCATAGAGACTTCTGTAGAAGGAGGAACAGAAACCTTTGTTGCCACTGGAGAAAGAGGAATAGAAACCTCCGTAGCCACAGGAGAAGGAGGATTTGGGACAAGAGAAAAAATCCCAACAGAAGCTTTCTCATAAGCAGCAAAGACTTGTTGTGCCCTGTATAAGGGGACACTATTCATAGCTAACCACTGCCGATGATTAAGCTTAAGTTTGGTTGGAGGAGCCAAACTTGGAGGGCATATATTTAAACCCCTCAGTCTATCCTCCAAAGGAATGCCACCCCATAAATGATCCAAATCATCATGGTCTGGGATTAAAACATGTGAAATCATGTTGCAGGTTTTGACTTTTTTATCTTTCTTGGATTTTGAAGTTTTACCTTCATTCTCCATTTCAGGTATTAGATCAGGATGTACCCACATGATTTCACCATTTTTCAGTGTAAGAGGCAAAAGTCTTTCATTTTGCTCTCTGGCAGACGGGATATTCACAATCTTCATCGTCGCCTTTGGAATTGGGACAATTCCGTCTGGGACTTGATGTGGAGGAAAACCTCCAAATTGAAGAGAAATCATATTGGTAGTGACCGTATGCTCATCATTGGTTAAAGCGATGGCATTGGCATTTATCAGCTCTTAGATTTTATTCTTCAAGACATAACAAGCCTTGGTAGGATGATTAATATATCTGTGATAGATACAATACTTGGGATTGTCGGTCAGATTCACCTCATTAGGTCTTTTCGGCTCTGGAATCTGGAGTTTGCCACTCTTTACCAGACATTAGAATATCCCTGGGATATCACTGTCATCGAAAGAGTATTCTTCTTTTGGCTTGAAAGACTCCTGATTATTCGGCATCGTTTTAGGTTTTGAAAGATTAACCACTAGGGTTTCCTTCCCTTTTCTATTACGATTGCCGGAATTATTACCAGAAGAGCCTTTCTTTCCTTTGTCCTCTGAGGCAAAGATCATCCCATGTTCACGAGCCAACCTACCACTGGTCTCGGCAGAAACTGCTGCTATAATGAACGAGGCCCAATTTGTGGATTGGAAGCCCGTAAAGACAGCAATAGATGGTCGCAGATTCATTTTGCACGTATCAATCAATGCTGAATCTGGCATACCAGGAGGCATCTTCAAAGTTGCCTGTCGAAAACGTTCAATGAACGTCCGAGTATCTTCCTTCTCCTTTTGTTTGATTTCTATTAAGGAGGACATATTCATGTCCATGCCTCCTTCATAGAAGTGGAAGAGAAACATTGCTTTAAATTCGTCAAAAGATGAAATGCAATTGTCGGGTAGACTACGATACCGGTCGTAAGCTAAACCCGTCAAACACCCGATGAAAACTCAAGTGACAAGAGCATCATTCTTCTGTAGATGCACAATCATAATATCAAAGTAATTGATATACTGACTAGGAGAAGCCTTTCCATCAAATAATATCATCGATTGTGGCTTGAATTTCGGAGGAAAGGGAATGTCATTCCAATGAGGAGGATAAGGTTGCTTAATCCCTAACCTCTGGAGCTGATCCTTGTGCTTCAGAACTTCAAACTGTGCTTTTAGTTCACGCACTGCTTGAATAGCTTCACTAGTTTGAGGAAGCACATTCGATTGAATAGTTGCTGGATGTACCGTCTGTAACGACCCGTACCCGCTTTTCGGACGCGAGCTCGTAAGCAAGCCAGCTACGCATCAAGCGGACTCCAGCCCGACTCGAATACGTAAACGCTGTCAAGGCTATGGTATACTGCCAAATCATGGCAAGGCAAAACTATATCTCAATCCACAGTAAGAACAATAAACAAGAATGAACAAGTATGGGTCGTGGTCTGCAGCCCACTAGCATGCATATCCAATTAGACTCCAAGAAATAAAATGAGTCTATAACCTTAATCAATAAATATGAAATATCATGATGATGAAAGGAAAACACGAGCTGGATGAAATGGATAATAAATATGGTATCAATACCTGAATCCCGCAAGCAATATCACCACATCCAGACCCCACAAGTGTCATAATCATCCGCCATCCAGAGCTGCTAACTAACTCCACGCAATAACTAACCTGAAGAGATCATCAGGTCCTCAGGGGACATAGCAAGATACATAAAAATATGTCTATCTAGCAGTTTATCATGCAATAAAGAAAATACAGAAAATAAACAGAAAAAGACCAATCCGTACAAAAATACGACTATACACGACTGGAAGAACCACTATGTCTAGACGAACTACGGGAGAAGAACAAGAGAACACGATGTCACGATGTCAATGGATAACCAATCAAATACTCAAACCCTCGTCCCTAGTGTGGACTCGCAGGTTTGAACAACTACTAGCCCTCGTCCCTAGTGTGGACTCTCAGGCTAGCATCACCCTCGTTTCTAGTGTGGACTTGCAAGTGTGAACCATATACTACTAACCTTCGTCCCTGGTGTGGACTCGCAGGCTTGTATCACCCTCGTCCCTAGTGTAGACTCGCAGGTGTGAACCATATACTACTAACCATCGTCCCTGGTGTGGACTCACAGGCTAGCATCACCTTCGTCCCTAGTGTGGACTCGCAGGTGTGAACCATATACTACTAACCTTCGTCCCTAATGTGGACTCGCAGGTTAGCTTAACTACTAACCCTCGCCCCTACTGTGGGCTCGCAGGTTAGCTTCAAGAATTTCAAGGCAAGGAGGCAAAGCAGGTCCGTTATGACTTATTCATCCTATGACACGATGCGACTCAGTCTAAGTACAAGTGATGGCACGACACGACTCAATCACGATACATGAGAAAACCAATCCAATATGAACTACAAAGGTAACTATGAACAAGAACTATATATACGTATATCCAATATGAACTACAAAGCTAATTATAAACAAGGCTATGTCTATACTAGCAGGCATGATATACAAATCACATATAAATAATCAAATAGTAACTGTATAATAATATAAATATGCATATAAGTAAACTGTAGAGGGAGGCAAGGTATCTTGCCTGGTGGTAGCGCGAAGAACAAATAAGATACCGTCAACTAGTACGCTATACAGTCCAAGTCATCACAACTGTCTCCGAAAGCTGAAACAAACATTACCAATGTTCTCAGAATAGTCAAATTAGCTAGGATTGCCCATCCTTAAATCCAATTCTGGACACCGAAGCAAAACGATAATTTCGGGCAAAAACGATGTCCGCCGTTGGACCCGCTTTGCACCGAAAATCGTATCAGAGTCGACGGTCTCTAAAATTGTCAAACTATATGTCTACGGATCCGGTTTTCCGATACGAACCCAACCGTATGTCCAAAGTTGGATTCCAGCGAGCCGTGCACAAAATTACCCGTTGAGTTGGACCGTGGGCCCGCAAAACGGTAATTTTATCAACTGTCTCAGAATCGGACCAAACTTGGTATACAGGACCAGAAAAATGATACGGTCCTGTTGGCGCAAGTTTCGTCTCGATCTGACGAACGTGCACAAATTCGTCGCGCACACGCGACCAATTTGAATTCCGTCGAAGCCCACACGTCCGCGAAGCCGTTACGCAGCTTTCGATGCTTTTGGTTCGCGACCACGTCGCCCGGATTGGCGAAACGCACGTCGTGTCGATGAATTTTTATTGATTTTCTAATATTTGAAAACGGGTTTTTGCAAAACTTTAGAATCAAATAACTCTGAACCTACTCGATGAAATCAGGATCCATAAAAAGGGTCTTCGAGTCCTATAGGTTGTCTTTAATCCTGTTTAATTAGATTTTTAAATCGCTCGGTGGTTCGACCGAAATCGGTCTTCCAACTTGTGGACTGATGGGTTCTCTATGTCGAATCCTAATTGCTAGGGTTTCTATATGGTTATATAGGCTTCCATAAGAATTTTACGGAATCGAAAACGATCCAACGTTGACGGAGAAATCATACCTCAAAGTCGGGCTGTCACGGCTGCTGTCTGTTTGTTGCACGCGCGCTCCAGCGTATAGGAACGAAATTGTAAAGCGCAATACTCTAGAGGGGGGTGAATAGAGTTGGCAGCGGAATAATGCTAATTAAAAATTGTTAGCAGCAAGATCACAGAATAATAATCACAACTAAATAATGTAAAGGCAGAGATAAGAAAGCAAACGCAAAGACAGCGATGTATACCAGTTTCCTCTGTTAAGGACTAGTCCAGTCGGTAGAACTCTTGCTACCAGTTGAATCCACTATTGGCAAAACCGTAAGTTTTCTTACGAAGTCCTTGCAACTTCTACAACGCGAGCTTTGATACGAAGAACTCGTCGAACTTCAATTGTGAAGAGGTATTCTTCTATCAAGCCTTCTGATTACAATCACTCTGAAACTTCTAGACCGCACCGCACTGGCAAATCGACTAGAGGATTGTAACTGGCTTGGGATCTGAAAATTAAAGCTCGAGAAAAAACTCTTTGGAAGACAGTAGGCTTTAAATAGAGAGAAGATTGAAAGTGAATGAGTGAGTTAAAATGAACGAAATCCTTCTCTATTTATAGGAGTTCCAAAGACAGAATTCTGGCAGAATTCGGGCAGAATTCGGACAGAACTCGATGAGCAAATCTCGGTCAAATCTGCAACTGCAGAAGGACCAAGTTCCTAGGAATTCAAAAATCAAAACGGCCACTAACCGAACTCTGGCCGAACTCTGGCCGAGTTCTGTCAGGGTTTGGTTAGGGTTTTTTAGAATAGATTTTGGGGAATTTTGAAAACCTTTTTGGAGCTTTTGTAAATACGAATGTTTTTCAAAACTAAGGACATTTTTTAAAAACATTTTGAAATCATTTTGGAATAGCCTATTTGCCAGTACGACTCGGTGTACAATGTATTTCTAGACTCAATAAAATAAAAGATTACATTGCTCAAAGAAATACAGACTCGAACAGGCAAACAACGCTTCGGTCTTGAACTGAGTAGATAGCTGTTCTTGATCATGTCCAAGAGTCCGAGATATCCTGACTAGCTCCATATATCGAGACAAAGTTTGATCAATTATTAAAATCAGTTTGACCATATGACCAATGGGCCAACAATCTCCCCCATTTTGATAATTGACAAACTATGAATGATATAACATCTTTTGAGATAAGATACCACAAAAATTGTTCAAAATTGTTCAAGTCC
Source organism: Iris pallida (assembly GCA_029216955.1). Taxonomy (NCBI): domain Eukaryota; kingdom Viridiplantae; phylum Streptophyta; class Magnoliopsida; order Asparagales; family Iridaceae; genus Iris; species Iris pallida. Next base: position 8,428,019 of record JANAVB010027598.1, read on the forward strand.
TGTATTATTCTCAAAACAAAATGTTAGATCCTTTTTTTCCCTCGTTGTCACTTAGCAAAATATTTACGAAGAAATAGGCTCCCCCGCAATTAATGCATAAGCTACAACAGTGAAGAAACACAAGAAAATAATATCTCATACAGTGAGAATATACAAGACATAACAGAGAATTATTTCATAGGCATTTTATAATATAGAAGCAAATAAAGATGCTATAAAAAATAAATAAACTTATATGAAAGATAAACTATGTATCCCATAAAAATAAAATGATGTTCAAGAGACATCAAGAAATATCCAGTACAAGTCCAAAAAAAACTGATAATAAACGCTAAAAGAAAGAAACTTGGAATGTCGGAGCATTTCCAAGTGTACAGTAGACAATAACTAAGTCTCAAAATCAGCTAATACATCATCATCACATCTCCTCATCATCCTTATCATCATCATCAGCAGCATGACCGACATGTCCAGAAGTACCAGCTCCAGAAGGGTGTGGAGTAGCACCAGAACTACGATACCAATCATAAGCATTACCGGGCTGAAAGTAGGCATGAACAGCCTCATCCTCACAGCGGTAACCAGAAAAGGCTGGATCTCTAGGAATAGAACCGGCAGAATGTCCAGTCTGAGCAAATCGGAGATCAGCTAGAGAATTTGCTATCGCATGTTTGCAAAAACAAAAGTATAAAACTTTATTGATACAAACTGTAATAAAGATTACAAGAATTCTGGGAAAATTACAACTGTAGGAATCCAATCTTGATGACGATTGCTTTATCCCTTGGACGATGTGAACTTTTGAAGACGAAGCCTCTGAAGTTGAAAACAACTCTGGAAACTGAAGGCAAAAGCCTCGGAAGTTGAAGGCAAAAGCCTCAGAAGAATGCAGCAGCACTTCGGCAAGAACTCCTGAACTCTCTGATTTCTGAACTTTATGTCTGATCTTGATCCCCCTTGAATGAAGACTTGAAACTCTATTTATAGAGTTCTAAAAATAACTAACTTTCAGTTATTCTGGACTGCGCAGGATGATTTGCGCAGCAATTGGTTTGCGCAGCATTGGACTGTGCAGGCAATTACTGGGTCGTGGGCCAACTATCATGGACATATGGCATCATTTGATTGAAATGCGCATGATCGTGCATAAACAGTTGCCACATAATGAGCAATTGATGGCATGAATGCCACGTATACTTTATCAGTTATGTTGATAGAATGCGCAGACTAAACTGCGCAGCCTTGGTTTGCGCAGACTCAGAATGCGTAGGAATGGATTGCGCCGACTCAGACTGCGCAGGAATGGATTGCGCTGTCAGCAGTCAGCCGCCCTCGAGCACTGTGCGGTGCAATAAACGAACAGTCTCCTCGTTCTCCGTGCTGTCAGTTGTCAGAAAGATTTGATTTGATTCAGGTAATGATGACTTCTGCCACGTCAGCCTGCGCAGTTGGAAGTGTGCGCAAACCAGTATGCGCAATCGGATTGCTGCGCAATCTGTTGCCTGTGCAATTCATCAAAATGATGTATATCTTGATTCTTTGACATTGTTGATTGATACAACTTGATTTTTTAGGACCTACAACACCCCCTTCAAAGTTTTCGAAAGTTGATTTTATTCAAAATTTCGAAATACTTTGAATTTTTGAATGTTGAATCACATTGCGCATGATGCGGAGCTGTCTGCACAAAGCGAAGACCCCCCAATTTTTTTAGGCGAAATCCGAGGCAGCCGTTTTATATTTCGAAAGCTATAAATAGCTATCTTTTCATTTTCAATTCTTTACTTTGCAATCTTTCGAGTTCTTGAGAGAAATCCTCCAAACCCTTGCTGTCTTCTTCCCCCGACGACTGTCATGGCACCCCGACGATCCAATGCTGCCGTCGCCGCCATCGCAAAGGGAAAAGCTCCGGTCGAGTCATCTGACAGAGTTGCACGGCGAGCATCTCGACACGAATCCGCGCACCCCGCTCTGAGAGGTAGTTGAACCGATCGAAAACCCCTCTTTAGGGTGATTCGACTTCCTTTGATCTTCGAAACTCATCTCTTTTTAGAGATGAGTTCAAATTGTGCCACCCTTTTTAGGGTTTTGGCTTCATCATCTGTCAGTCCTCATTTTTATGAAGGCTGTTTTCTCGCGCAATTTGTTGAATTGTGCTGATAAGAAGTCCGCGCAATCGATGATTTGCGCAGGATGTCAGCGCAAACTATTGCTTTGCGCATCCTATTATGATGCGCAAACTGATGTTGCGCAAACCATGTCAGCGCAATCTGAGAAGTTGCGCACTCTAATATTTTGTGTTCAAAAATAGAGACTTTGACTTGTACTAATTTTTATCTGTTTGTTGATGCAGTTGAAGTCAATGAAGATCCAGATTGTGAACATTTTGTGGGAACCCTCTCAGAGTCTGAATATAAAGAAGATCTGTCTCATGTTCATTATCCTCAGTACGATTTGCCAGTCTCCCGTCAGGCTATACTGATCTCCCAGGATAATGAGACTTTAATGTGTTTGATGAATGGACAGCCCCTAGAGTCAGCTGATGCTGTAATTCATAAGAAACCCTTGTTCCTGTTCGGTGACGCCTTTGAGAGAGCCTCTCAGCCTAGGCCGAGGATGGAGGATAGAGTAGTTCACCAGAAAGATAGATCCTTCTTCATACCAGACATTGCTCGCTGCCTACCTTTGTCGCGGTATGCTCATGCAAGCTACCCAAGGAAGATGGAGTGGAATATTACTCTGTTTCAGGATGCCCGTACAGGGAAAATCTTCGTAAAGAAGGGGCCAAAACATAAGGATATGTTTTATAGCTCCTCTGACAGATATAGCGTCCTATTGAGAGGCTTGAGACCTGGCTGCATTCCACGAGAGAACTCCTCTATGCTGATGCCTGTTAGGACACTAATATTTGCAAATGAATTTGCGAAGGTTGAAGGAAAATATCCTGAACAGGATATCAGACTGACTGGATTGGTGAATCCAGATTATAAGCGATGGAGCTACATTGCGAACTGGATTCTGGCAACATTCCAAGACAGACTCCAACAGATTAATCTATATCAAGCAGTGCATGCCACTGTATACGGCTTTGCTCCCAATCCTCATATGTTCTTAGCCTTAGCTGAGAGGTACAACTATAGGACGGGAACCTTCATGACCCCAGGTGGAGAGATGGGCTTTGCACTCCACGAGATGAAGTATATCTCATACTTGCCCATGGCAGATGCTCCGTATGAGGAGTATGTACCGACAAATGATGAGTTGAACAAGCTCAGAAAAGAGAATGCAGAGATGGTGGCAGTGTTCGAAGAACTATTATGCCATTACAAGATCTGTTCTCTATATTATAAGAGTGCTACCGCCAACACTTGTTACTCTTCAAAGTGGTTACCATATCTGTTTCTCAATCATATAGAAGAGAAGAAGACCAAAGAGAATGACAAATGCTACCCTACCTTCTTCAAACCTTTGAGCAACGCAGAGGTTATAAAGCTAATGGAACAGAGTGGTCACTTTGATAAAGAAGTGAAGGATGATCATGAGTATCCTCCTTTGAAGAGAGGAGAAAATTTGGAGAGCTACTTAAGAATGGGCTACAGACCCATGTCCGAAGAAGCACAACTGGCAGGATTTCTAACATACTGGCTTCAGAGGTTTGTAGTTCCCGGATCCAGTATCGTGGATCGTTTTCACCGCGGCGTTCTGTTTGCAGCTGTTAAGTTAGTCTTCGGCTATAAAATGGACTTGCTATCAGCAATAACCTGCAAACTCAATGCCAGTCTTCGTTTATACGTTGACTTGATGCTGAAGGCGAAGGGAGAGAAAGAATTCCCTCGCTTGGAATTGCCATATACATACTTATTCGGATGGTTGCTTCTTCATTATCCAACTTTAATGGATCCTGGCATGGGACAAGTTGATGGCAGTTTTCTCCGAAGATATTCTCATGGACAATGGAAATACACTTTTTTGAGTGAGTGTAGATTCGTTTTGAATCTGAATAGAGGATGGAACTTCTGCTGTGCTCCTTTCCCTACTGGGTATGATCAAATGCCCACAAATATGGTGGATTCGAAGATGCAGCCTCTGACCCGTACAGCCTTTGAATGGTTGAAGACGATTCGACCATCTCATCTAGTTTATCGGTTCGAAGAAGAGTGCTATTTAGAACCATATCTTCCCAGCCGATTTACTCGGCAGTTTGGGTATGATCAGTTCCATGTAGGGAACGCAATTACCTGCCTCCAAGGCAAAGGTTATTTGATAGACGGAGCTAGAGCTTGGGCTTATTACAATGCCCGTGATACAAAAGCCACATTTTCAATGCCAGCAAAGAGTACTCCCCAGGGTCCTCGGATGCTCTTCACATATTCTGTGTTTTACACATCCGCGAATACTTTTGCCGAGAATTTTAATCTCGCAGATAGTTTCGCTACTGCAACAAGATTGAGGAGAGGGAGAATTGCTCCATCGATCCCTGCGAATGAAGAGGTGCACGAACCGGCGGATGCACATCTAGAAACTACGAGGGATATTGTATTCCCTCAAGAGGTGAATGCACCACTACTTGTTTCTCTGAAAGTGGGTAGATCTCCCGCAAAGAAAAGAAGAAGAGAGGAGCCTTCTGCTCCAGTGGCGAAGAAGAAATTGATCCTTGATCTTTCTTCTGAAAAGGTCACTACCAGATCCCAATCTCGACAATTGGCCGAGACACATCAAGAAGCTGCCACTACACCAACTTCTGTACAGAAACAAGCAGAGCCAATAAATGTAGAGAGTCCTGTCGGACCTCTACACAGAAAGAAAAGGGTGGTCACTAGAAGACATTTAGAAGAATCTTCTTCCAGACAACTCTTGACTTCAGTAGATGCTGCAGCAGGAATTCTAATGGCATCTCCCACACCTGTTTCTGAATCTGGAAGCAAAACTCTTGAAGAGAATGAACAGAGGGGAGATCTTATCCCAAGAACTGAGGTTGAAAAGCCTGGAGAAAACATCTTGAAGGTAGAACAAAATGTTGTACGACCTCATTCACCTGTCGCGGAGACTACTCAACCTCCTCTTACTCCCAGGACTCTTCGTGAAGAAGAAGACCGTAAAATGATTGCAGCTCTGGAGGATTGCAGTTATAGCCTGCAAGACGATCAAACTGCCACTAACAGTGGGAATGCAGCAGCAGAAGAAGAAGAAGACGAAGAGAGTTCTTCGACTGAAAATGTTGATGAGTATATACAAGATCCTGAAAAGGATAACGAAGAACATATATCTCTTGATACTGCCAATGATATTTCAAATTCTAAAAAAGATATTGAAGTGGAGGCATCTGTAGAAAATGTTGTTGAAAATCCTGTTAAAAATGTTGAGATAGAAATATCTCCTGAAGAAGCAGCCGATGAAGGTGTGCTGAAAGAAAATCCCGCCACTGACCCTCAAGGTATAAAACGAGATTTAACAATCTTTTCTTATTTTACAATGAACCGATAACTAATATCTTCATTTGCAGATCTTGGGACTTTGCCAATACCTCCAACGGACCTGATTATGGTGCCTATACCAACGGTGGTTATTAGCAGTAGTCATCATTTATCTTGTGGTTCTGAGACGGGCAGCAGTCAGGCTGTTGCAGCGGAGGCTACTTCTGTTCAACAGTATTCCATTCCAGTAAGGAATGAACTCGTTGTTAAACCAAACCAAGGTAACATTGCTCTTAATTTGATCTTTTTGTTCATCAATAATCAATTAGTAAAATAATAATTTTACTTTTGCAGAAGATCAAACAGGAGGAGCAACCAGCTCTACTCTGGCTCCCTTATTTAAAGAGCCTATTGTCCAACCTCAAAGAATCGAGCAACCTATTATCCCGTCTTCATCAGGAGTAGCGGCGACTCCTGGAACTTTAGCCATCAATCAGCAGGTTATCCAGTCATTTACTAAATGCTTCTTTGAATCACTGAGATCCCTTGTCCAAAAAATGATAGAGAAAGAAGGAGCTGACTTCATCATGGTTAGGAAGCCCACTTCTTTCTTGATAAGAGCCATAAGAGACCAAGGAGACGAAGCTCAGGCCACTCTCCTTGAACATATACTGGATGAACTAGAAGTCTCCATCAAGAAGTATAAAGAACTCAAGAAGAAAGATGTAGACTCTTTAGTACAAGCTGAATTTGAGCGGCTGGCTCAAGCTGCTGATATGGAAAGGTTAACTCTTCAAAATCTGTTAGAAGCTCATTCAGCAAAATCAGCTGAATATAATTCTAAAATAGAATCAATTACTCTAGTGGCTGTAAGCAAAGGACGGCGACTTGCTGAGCTGAAGGCTGAAATTACTCGCCTTCAACAAGAGTTTAAAGAAGAAACTGTTAATCACCAACTGGTGATTGAACAATTTAATGCATTGATTGAGGAAAGGAATGAGTATGAGACCACTCATGGTGAAGAAATCACCCGCAGGACAGTAGATATGCCCATTTTTTATGAAGACAGCGGGATGGAGGAGGCAAGAAAGATAGTAACGTCAACACACGAAGAAGAGCTGCAGACATTGAAGCAGCAAATTGACAATCTGATTGTCCCTCCTTCTTGATTTTGTATTTGGGTTTTGTTGCTGTAACTGCATTTTTGTAATGTCTCATTTTTTGATATAAAGGACATTTTGTTGTGGCTCCATTATTTATTGCATATCTTATTCAGATAAAAATAATAGATAGATATTTATTGACAACTTAATCGAAAACGACAAGTTGCTGATGTAGAAGATGAACGATGATGAATCGTCAAATGTATATGAAAATGAGTGAACAGGAATACCGTCAAGTAACGATGAAAGAACGAGTAAATCGTCAAATGATGTTGAAATGAACGAATTAACCGTCAAATGATAATAAATGAACGGGTTAACCGTCACAATAGATGAACGGATGAACCGTCAGATATTAACGAACGGACGAACCGTCGGATGAGTGTAAATAAATGAACGGATGAACCGTCAGGTGTTTAATGAACGGACGAACCGTCGGATGAATGTGATGCTACATTAATTGAAGAACTTCTGTCTATAAATATAGCAGAAATCTGACAGGAACGAACACTTCTACTCTTCAACATAAAAATGTCTTTCGGAGAAGCATCTAAGAAGGTTGAGCCTGTCTCGAAGGTTCAGAAGGGTATTGAAGAACACCCTGCCGATCCAGTTCAGCCAAAGGAAGCAGAAGCAGGCGAAGGTTCGTCTGCACCCCAGCCACCACGGGACATTTTGGACTTTCTGCTCGAACCAGGAAGGACTAAAGAAGAAGAAGCCATGAGGATGGCCGCCTGCAAGTTTCTCGTGGGATCTAGCAAGGAGGTTCTCGGCTCTTTTGCTGACCACATTTTTGAGAAGGAAGGCAGTGGTCATCGTCCCAATATAGAAAAAGATGATAGTGACCTTTAAATTTATGTACTATCATATAATAAAATAAAATTTTGAATTTTATTTATGAACTTGATTCTGTCTGATAATTTACAAGCATTTTACATTTATATATAATACTTCTTTAAGAATTTGCCATTGATAGGCATCATAGCAACTCGACCATCAAGCTCCGAAAGTTGATAAGCTCTATTTGAGAAGACTTTCTTTACAACATAAGGACCTTCCCACTTCGTATCGAATTTCCCTTTGCTCATATGAGTCATAGTCATAGGACGTCTGACCGTTAGAACAAGTTCTCCTTGCTGAAATGTTCTGATTTTAACTTTGCGGTTGAAAGTCTTTGAGATGCGGGCTTGGTATAACTCAATGTGCTGTTGAGCCATTAACCGCTTCTCATCAAGTGCTTCCAATTCTTGAAGTCAAAGAAGGTCGTTATTCTCTGTAGTGAGCTCATTAGCAATGGCAATCCTTAAAGAAGGAATTTGCAGCTCTAAAGGAAGGACAGCTTCACAGCCATACACCAAAGAGAAAGGTGTAAAGCCTGTGGGATTGCGGACCGTAGTTCGGTAAGCCCAAAGACATTCACCAAGTTTCTCGCTCCAATTCCGTTTGTTAGTGGATACAAACTTCTTAAGGAGCTTAATAATGGTTTTGTTAAAGGCTTCAGCTAAACCATTAGTGGCAGGATTGTATGCTGTTGAGGCGACATTATCAATCCGATGATCATCGCAGAATCTGGTGAACTTCTGGCTGATGAATTGAGGTCCATTGTCATAGATGATTCTTCGAGGTACACCAAATCTACATATGACATGGTGTTTAACGAAGTTGATGACACTGCTAGTCTTGACTTCAGCCAGAGGTATAGCTTCAGCCCACTTAGAGAAGTAGTCGGTTATTGCTAATATGAACCAATGTCCTCTAGAAGAAGGAGGATTGATAGGACCTATGACATCCATGCCCCAAGCTTCGAAAGGCCAGGAAGCAGCAGTCGGGTGTAAAAATTCCGATGGTTGATGAATGAAGTCTGCATGGATTTGACAAGCACGATATTTCCTTGCATATTCAATGGCATCTGATACCATAGAGGGCCAGTAGTAACCCATACGTCTAATGCGATCCTGTAATTTAGGACCAGGTTGATGTGCTCCACAAACACCATCGTGAGCTTCACGCAACACTTGTTTGGCTTCATCACCAGCGAGATAACATAGGAAAAGACCGTCATAAGTTCGTCGATAGAGAGTTTTGGTAGTTTGATTGTAGTAGAATCGGAGAGATCGTCGACGAACACTCGTAGCCTCCTTAGGATCTTCAGGGAGTATGTCATGAACTACGAAATCGATAAAAGGAGTTCTCCAGTCTTCATCGATAACATTGACTTCAGCGAGATTACTGAATTCAATATTGCGATTGTTTTCAATACAGTAGCTCTCGATTGGAAATAACCACCACCTGCTGTCTTTTGATAGGGATGGCTAAGACAGCTGCAAGATTGGCTAAAGCATCTGCTTCGGTATTGCAAGCTCGCCAAACATAGTCGATGAAGAAAGCTTTGAATGATATAGCTATATTGATTGCTGCTTCATGATAAGGCACCAGGTCTTGATGACGGACTTCATAGGTTCCTCTAACCTGATTAACAACCAGCTTAGAATCACCGTAGACTTCGAGATATTCAACATTCAGTTGTTTGGCTAACTGAAGGCCGATGAGTAGAGCATTGTACTCTGTCACATTGTTGGAGCAAGGTTCATCTAAAGAGTAGGCTCTTTGGATAATTGATCCGTCTGGAGAAACGAAGACCACTCCAACTCCTGCTACAATAGCACCATTTGGTCCAATTCTCGATGCACCATCAAAGAATAGACGCCAAGTTGGAAACTCTTCAGAGATCATGTTGACTTCTAACGTCTCGTCTGGAATTTCGTCATAGAGTTTAGATGTTTCAGGCACAGGATGAGCTACTAAGAAGTCCGCCAGCGCTTGACCTTTAACAGACTTTTGTGGAACGTACACCATGTCATATTGAGCTAGCAGGATTGCCCATGTAGCCAGCCGAGAATTAAGTGTGCTAGGCTTCTTCATGAGTACCCGAAGAGGATTAACTCGGGATATGACATGAATAGTTCGGCCAATGATGTAATGCCTCGTCTTTTGCACAGCAAACATGAGAGCCAGGCATTCTTTCTCGACCGGACTATAACGGTGTTCAGCACCATTCATAGTTCGGCTAAGATAATAGATAGCCTGTTCATGACCTTCTTTGTTCTTTTAGGCAAGTAAAGCACCCAATGAATGATCCATAGCACGGACATACATCAAGAATGGAATGCCAGAGATAGGTGGCACCAAGACTGGTGGATTCATAAGATATCGTTTGATATCGTCGAATGCTCGTTGACACTCTTCAGTCCAAACGAAAGATACACCTTTCTTCATTAATTAAGTGAATGGTCTACAGCGTCCAGACAAGTTCGAAATGAATCGCCTGATGTATGCAAATCGGCCTTGGAATCCTCGTAGCTCTTTTAGGTTGCGTGGAGGACGCATCTCTTGGATAGCTTTGATCTTCTCGGGATCCACGTGTATACCCTTAGAGGTATTGACGAAGCCGAAAAATTTGCCACTAGAGACACCCAAGAATGACTTGGTAGGATTCATCTTGAGCTGATGTTGACCCATGAGATTGAAGATTGTTCTCAAATCTTGGATATGATCTTCTTTTAGACGACTTTTGACGGCGATATCGTCAACATAGCATTCGACTGTCTTGCAAAGATATTCTCTAAAGATGGTACTCATAGCCCGTTGGTAGGTTGCACCAGCGTTCTTGAGACCAAATGGCATCACTGTGTAGCAATAGACTCCCCGGGGAGTACGAAAAGATGTGTGCTTTTCATCTTCGAGATGCATTTTGATCTGATTGTATCCAGAGAATTCATCCATAAAAGATATTCGTTCGAACCCACAAGTATTGTCAATCATAACGTCTGTGATAGGAAGAGGAAATTCATCTTTTGGACATGCTTCATTAAGATCCCGGAAGTCGATGCAGACTCAAACTTTGCCAGTTTTCTTTAAGACTGGAACAACATTAGCTACCCAATCAGGATGTTGTTCTTCTCGAATAAAGCCGCAAGCAATAAGCTTCTTGACTTCATCATCAATTGCATCCATCATTTCAGGTTTAAATCGCCTTTGTTGTTGTTTGACTGGTTTAGCATTAGGAAGAATGTTCAGCTTGTGAGTAGCAATCTTAGGATCTAAACCTGGCATGTCTTCATAACTCCAGGCAAAGACGTCGATGTATTCTTTAATAAGAAGAATCAACTCTTGTTTGTCTGCTTCTGGAAGATTTTTGCTGATGAAGATTGGACGAGGCGACTCGCTTTCTCCTACATCAATTTGAACTAATTGATCTTCAGTAGGAGGTTCACGTTGTTCAAAGCGAAGTACCTGTAGAAGCATGGAAAATATTAGAATAAAGGCATAAATGGCCCATGCGGTTTTGGGTAGCAAGTCTATGCGGCTCATACTGGAGTTGCCCTATGCGGCCCAAAAGAAGACCCTCAGACTCATGCGGCTCGGGGATGAATGCGGTTCAGCAGGAATATGCGGCTCAATTGACGACACGTGTGACCCCCCCCCACAGTTGGCCACTGGAGTAATGGCCTCATTTAATGCTCTGACACGACTCGACGGCTGTCTCTGACATAAAGTATCATAGTGGCTCTGCCATAATGACAGACTCTTCGGGAAAAGAAGAAAATCTCTGACCCGATCTGACAAAAAATCCTAGATTGCCGCGTGGCAAAAGTCTCATGCGGCTCGGATAGAGAACAGCTTCATGCGGCTCATTGAGGAGTCACTCTAATATGATTAACAAAAATCCGCCATATGCGGTCCACCCATAGCCCGGTCTATGCGGCTCAACACCACGCTAATTCATGCGGCCTACAGAAACTATGCATATGCGGCTCACGGAAAGTTCATCCCCTGCGGCTCGATGAGGCATTGACTCATGCGGCTCACGAGTAGTATCCCCCTGCGGTTCAAGCGTTGGTCACCCTATGCGGCCCTGGCAGGATCTTCAATTTAAAAAACGTGGCACTGAAGATACAACAGAATCCCAACGAGAATATTCGACATTATCATCATAATTGCCGAGATCAGGGCATATCATTCATCATCAAGCCAATAGGACACGTAGCGAGCAATCAAATATTGGCATAATCAATCACGAAGATTTAAAGCAGTCAGCATTAACTGCTCATAAGATTTGGTGCTATCCGCATTAGTGGCCGAGATTCATTATGATCAGGATCAAGGGCCCAGATAGAATGAAGGAGCGCCGACATTCCAAATAGATAATCATCAGCAAACCCTAATGATCCCACCCACTCTTATAAATAGCCAGCATCATTCCCATGTAAAAAAGGTCGGCAACAAAAGAATAAAAAAAAAGAGAAGAAGAGAGAGATATACACAGAGAGAGCTCCCCCTTTTCTTGATATTCACCGAGAGAGAGAAGCCAGGAGAGCAACCCGAGGAGAGTAAGAAGAGCCTTTCTTCGTCAACGCCGAGCAGATCTTCACCGAGCCAAGGCTGCATACCGATCGTCCAAGGAGTAAGGCAGAGCGGCCGTCGCTTTTCCGAGCCTCTATCGTCACCCCCCCAGAATCAAAAATAAACAATCGTACTTAGTCTGCTGTACCTAGGTTTTCGTCCCTAGGCTTTCTTTGTACGAGCGAGTTTGTATTGTGAGTCTAAGTTCAGTCCTCCGATAATTGTTCTGTTCTTTTACAATCAATGGCAAACACGATGGCGACTCTGCTGGGGACTAACTTCTCCACGGCTGAGGAGTTGGTGACGCAATCGGATGCAGCCAAACTTGGCTCCACACAACAGAAGATGGTCGTCCGCTTCGACCAACAGGCGTTTGAAGAGATGCTCTCTGAAGGCAGCGCTGTCCCGGTCCAGAAATGCACCCGCACCACGAAGGCTCGTAAAGAGTGGAGGCCAAAGTCATTTGCTCCTTCCCAAGCCCTCGATGGGATACCCTCGGTCGCTCAGGACGGTGAGAAAGATTCTCCTGCGGCCCCACTTCAGATCGCAGACACCTCTGCTGTCCCCAAGTCCGGCAGAAGAAAATACTATGATGCTGGACTTGCAGGGGGAAAGAGGGTCTCTGCTCAACCTGAGCCACAGAGGGGTATTAGCCGCAGAAAGAAAATCCATGCGGCCACAACCGTCAACCACACGAAGAAAACTCATGCGGCCACTTCTGTCAGCCGCATAACTTATGCAGCTACAGTTTCCAACCGCATGGATGAGATTTCTGCGGCTAGTAAAGTCAACCGCTTGCAGAAAACCCATGCGGCCACAGATGCCAACCGCATGCGGACAGCCTGCACGGCCGTGACTCCTAACCGCATAAGAACTCGTCCCACAACAGAAGACAGTCGCATGCAGATAGCCTGCACGGCACCCAACGCTAGCCGCATAGCGTCTCTACCGCGCTTCTCTCGATCAGTTTTCGACCGACTCTTATGCGGTCCTAACTCTGATCACTTTCTGGATGAAAATCCAGACTCTGTGATACCTAATGTGGACTCTTCCTATTACGCACCCACAAGTGCTAAAAAGAAAAAGTTTAGGGCAGCACAGGCTCATCAAGTCCAGACAGCTGCCCCAACCTCTGACTATCGGGGCGTCCCGCTGAGTATCACGCGGGCCTCTGACGAAAAGTTGTATAAAACCACTCGAGTCCAGCCCCCGGCGGCAAACGGACAAAGTGGTCCCTCTGACCTGCGTGAAGCTATCCTCCACAAACGCAAGGAAAGAGAAGGAGCCTCAGCGTGCAGAGAGTCCTCACAGGGACGTCACTGCACCCAGATTATCGTCAACTGCTGTTGCAACAACACGGCAGTAAAGGAAGACCGGCCATCCGTCTTCCAAAGATTACAACATCCGAGCTCGAAAGACGAGGCACCTCCCGTTGCCTCCTGCAATTCCGTACGGAAAGTCCCCGTGGAGGGGAGAGGGAAGAAGACAAGCATCTCCAGCCCAAAGGTGTCAACTATTGCAGCTAAGAAGCCGTCGTCTAAAGGATTATCCTCTACTGGAGTATTCCAACACACCCGTTCAAAGACGAAAAATGCTGCAGTAGGAAGTTCACCGTCTACGTCATTGGGGGTCGTCGGAACCGGGGGTAGCACTCCTCCAAACCTCCACGACAACCCGACATTCCAAGAAGACGGACTGGAGGAAGCAAATCCTCCGACGGATACAACAGATACCGACGTCCCCGAAGACGTCCTAAACGAAGCAAGCTCTGAAGCTGGGGGTACTGTTCCTTTCGAGTCCGAACCTGAAGAGAACATCCCCACATATCCTGATGATTTCTCGATGCATGAGTATGACTCGGAGGGCATGTCCGCCACTTCTCCTTCTGTCACTCCTCACGTAAGGACGGTATTCATGACGGACAACAGCCAAGGTGGTTCCGGCGATCGCCAACGTATCGACACTTTGGAGGCCATACTGCACGCCTTGGTCAAGTCTGTAGACGAGATCAAAGCAGCGCTTCCTACTCTGCAGGGAGTATCACCTGGTCAGACAAGCACGGGTCCCGCGAACAACATAGATTCAAATTCAGCGGCACCAAACCCGGGCAATAATGCTCCCGAGATAACGGCCCCTACCGCGACAGATGAGGCCCGAGAAGTAAGGAGAGAGGTTCAGAAGCTTCGAGCGATGTTCCACGCCCGAGAAAATTCTCAAGACCTCAGAATACGGCAACCATACCCAGCTGAATGGAGGGATGTGCCCTTTCCCCCAAGATATAAGCCGTTCAATATCAACCCATATGATGGTAAGACTTCAGCAAGCCGGTACATCACTTACTTTGAGGTCACTACCGACCATCTGCCCCATGATGATGCCATCCTCACACGGTTATTCATTGGGGCACTGGAAGGAGTCACCTTCGATTGGTACGGCAACCTGCCAGATAATTGCATCCACTCCTTCGCTGGCTTCAAGCGCTTATTCTTGGAGAGGTTCTATGAGGTAGGGCAGGACGTCACGATGTCTACCCTCATGGACGTCGTCCAAGGAGAGAAAGAGCTGACAAGGAATTACATTGAGCGGTTTCGTCAAACCGTAATGAAGTTACCATCTGGCAACCCGGACTCTTCCTTGATTGAAATTTGCCAAAAGAGACTACTTCCAACAATTAGTCTCTGGATGGGCGAAAGTCAATTCAAGGACTGGAAGGCCTTTATCATCAGCGCTACAAGTGCCGAGGAACGATTGAAGAAAGCTCGCCAACTGGGGTTGCATATCTCCGAGGGAGAAAGCAAGGGGAAGCGTCCCAACGCCAGCAACGACAATGGGGGTAGCCCCTCCAACAACCGGGACAACAAAGGCAAGCAGTCCATGGTGACCGATACAGCCCAGAAGCCCGAGCCACAGCCAGCAGACAAACAATGGCCTCAAATCACTTATTCTTTCGAAGACGGCCACGTCAAGCCTATCTTGGACATGCTTATACAAGGAGATAGAATTCAGCTTCCTCCACCAAGGCGGGAACCTCGGCCTGCTGATTTGGAAAATCCGAAGTTCTGCCATTACCACCGCTACGTCCACCATGCTACACACGACTGCTACCAACTGAAACGGTATATCCAGAACCTCATCGATTCAAACGCTCTGGCTATCGACTTCGAGGAGGTAACCATAGCAGCCAATATGGTGTCCGTACAATTCGGCAATTTCCCTCCAACAGAGACTCAAGACGGTGTCATACCCATCCCTCTGGCAACGATGGAAATCACTAATCTTCCGCCTGCCCGTGATCAAACTCCCGGCCTAGTACCCCTCACCACATCACGAGGGGAAATCATGTGGGTCCATCCGAACCTAGTCCACGAGGTGACTCAGCCCACTTTACCTTCTAAAAAGAAAAGTGGAAAGGTCAGATCATGTCGCACCGCCTCGGCAGAGGAGGAGGAAGTCTCAGCCGTCACTACTCGATCTGGAGCACAAGCCCAACCAGTGGCCGAGAATCCGACTAATGATCAGCAGCCCACAAACGCTGATACTCCGGGACCGGCTCAGCCTTCGACGACCGACAAGCCTAGGCCGAAGGAGACTCGCTTCGATAAATCCCTCCGAAAGGAGACACCTCAGGGGCTGGAAAGGCCCTACAACTTCGACATCTTGGCGCAATTGGCTAATACACCGGCCAAATTGTCCTTATATGAACTCCTGAGGCTCTCAAAGGATGTCCGTACGGCTCTAAGTGAGGCGCTCCAAAATGCCGACGCATACTTGGCTCAGGTCAACCTCACGGGAGATAATCAGCCTACAGATCTCCAAGATAGTGCGTGTACAGATGCAATGCCCAATATCGTCTTCTCTCCGCAGGATATGCTCATTAAAACTAACCTGTACGATCGCCCATTGTACTACACTGGATACATCGGCGACGTAAAGGTAGACCGAATGCACATTGATCCTGGGTCCTCCATAAGCATCATTCCGAAGGGTCTGCTACATCATCTTCGCATTCCAATGCATCGCCTGACGCCTACAAGCACCGCCATTAGCGGTTTCAATTCGGGCAGGAGCTACCCAATAGGGAAGATTCGCTTGAAATGTCAGATTGGCGATCTCCAATCAGAAGTCACCTGCTACGTCATAGATGCCGACACTTCTTACAATATCCTTCTGGGGCGGCCTTGGATACACGATTACATGATCGTGCCTTCCACGCTACACCAGTGCTTCAAATATGTCGATAAGCACGGCTTCGTGAGGACAGAGTTTGCTGATATCGATCCCTTCAAAGGGGTCGAATCTTATTACTCAGACTCCTATCTGTACGAAAAATCAAAGAAGCATCTGGTCGAAGAGGAGGTGCAAGCTCACACCAAGACCACCACAAGATCAGAAGAACCCCTGACGATCCACCTCCACGCTCGCAAACCGGGCAGTTCTGCACCCCTTACGGCTACTTTGCGTAAGGACGCAATCAGTCTATCGGCGCAAGAAGAGCAGATGAGAATCCGGCTGCCAAGGTCTGGCCAAGTGCCGAGACCCACACCAGGGCCTTTTACCATCAGACTACCGAGAGTCGGTTAGCTCCAAGCGGAGAAACTCAATCCCTCCGACAGACCGCTCACAATACGTCTTCCTAAAAAGGGCCGTCACCCCGACGCGAGGTCTGAAACTTCCAGCGAACCAGCCACTCCTCGCCCCACGTCAGATGCCAAGCTGGGGGTTGCTAGTCTACCAACAACTCTACGACCTGCTCCCCCGGTCGAGCCTCTGAAGATCAAGCTGACTAGGTCGCTCTCCCAGTCTTCACTTATACAGGGGGTGGCCGAAGAAGAACCAGAATTAGCCAAGTATGTGGCTGCCCACTCTGATACCCCTTCCGCGGATGATGTAATCCCTCTCGAGAAGATACCTTATTTTATCAATAAAGGGCTATCTTTGAATTACATCGAGCTCAACAAGCTATGTACAATGTATGCTATGGACCACGGTATAGGCACTCACCTACACACACAAGTGACAAATGTATATACCACAATCCAACTCACTCCGGCAGAAGACGCTTACCGAATAGTCGAGGGAGGGGACCACCCGATTATCTTCGGCCGGAAAGACGATCCGTACCCCTTCACCATAAAAGAAGTCGATCTTGGGTCAGATGCCGGGAGATTGCCTCTATACCTTTATAGTCCCCAGTCCAAATACCTCATGCAGAAACAAGGATATGATCTAGAAACTACACCAGGCTTGAATTACGGTACCGGACGGCGACTACCTTTGAAGCCTCCAGTACCGTCTGGTAAACCACGGGACTACTATAGCAAAACTCGATGTGGACTAGGGTATGTAACTCCCACAACGACTCCAGAGAGTTCAGATGAAGAATGTGATTGGCAGTTACACTCAACCGGGTCACCAACTTCCGACTCAGACACAAGCATTGGAGACATATTCAGACAAGTCCTATCAGTCAACATGGCATTTGCCGACGCTTATGAAGAAGATGAGGACATTCCTGAAATTCTCGAGCTTGAGCCGTGGGCCCAACAGTTAGACGCACAATGGGAAAAGCGGTTCGAGCTAAGAGAACCTCCTACAGAGGATGAAGTTATGCAGGTCAACCTCGGCACCGAATCCTCTCCAAAGCCAATCTTCGTCAGTAAAAGCCTAACAGACGAGGAACGAGAATCACTGCTGGAACTCATCAGAGAATACATTGACGTATTTGCATGGAGTTACGAAGACATGCCGGGATTAGATCCCGATATTGCTCTCCATAAACTCAATATACGGCCGGATGCAAAGCCAGTCAAGCAGCAACAACGACGCTTCCGCCCGGGCGTCATGGACGCGATCGAAGCCGAAGTCAACAAACTGATAGCCAGCGGCTTCATCCGTGAGGAGCAACACCCTGACTGGGTCGCCAGTATAGTCCCGGTCCTTAAGAAGAACGGGAAGATCCGAATCTGCATCGACTTCCGTAATCTAAATGAGGCATGTCCGAAAGATGAATTCCCCCTCCCGATCACGGACATCATGATTGACAACACATGCGGCTTCGAACGAATGTCATTCATGGATGGATTCTCGGGATACAATCAAATCAAGATGTCCTCCGACGATGAGAAGCACACATCATTTAGAACACCGATCGGCACATACTGTTACACAGTCATGCCATTCGGTCTAAAGAACGCTTGTGCCACATATCAGCGGGCTATGAGTATCATTTTCAAAGAACATTTGTGCAAAACAGTGGAATGCTACATCGACGACATCGCTGTCAAGAGTCGCCGCAAGGAGGATCATCTCCAAGATCTGAGAACGGTATTCGACCTGATGCGAGCCCACAACCTGAAGATGAACCCTACAAAGTCGTTCTTGGGCGTATCCAGCGGGAAGTTCTTAGGTTTCATCATCACTGCACGGGGTATCCATGTAGACCCTGAGAAAACAAAGGCAATAATGGAGATGGGTCCCCCAAAAAATCTCTGCGAACTTAGAGGCCTCCAAGGGAGGCTAGCCTATATCAGAAGGTTCATTTCCAATCTCTCCGGACGATGCCGGCCATTCACACACCTCATGAAGAAGGGAGTCTCATTCGTATGGGACGAAGAATGCCAACGCGCTTTCGACGACATCAAAGAATATTTGTCAAATCCTCCAGTCCTGGTGGCCCCGGTCCCTGGAAAACCATTCTTGCTCTATGTACGAGCAATAGAACACTCCCTCGGTGCCCTGCTGGCACAAAATAACGACGCAGGACACGAACAGGCCATATACTACCTCAGCCGAATGATGGTCAGGCCCGAACACCGATACACTGCCGTGGAGAAAGAATGCCTCGCCTTGATATTCGCCATTCAAAAGACGCGACATTATGTTACAGGACAAACCATACATGTGATCTCACGGGTAAATCCCCTCAGGGTCCTCATGACTAAACCAGGGGCGCTCAGCTCTCGTCTCGCTACATGGGCAATACTGCTATCCCCATATCATATGATCTTCGTCCCACAGAAGGCTGTCAAAGGCCAAGCCCTGGCAGACTTTTTGGCGGCCCAGCCAGGATCGGGGTCATCCAGAATATACGAGGAAATCCTAGATGAGGTCGCCGATTCTAATACAACCACCCACGACAACATATGGAGGATGTTCTTCGATGGCGCTTCAAGAACCGGACCCAAGGGAAATATCGTCGTCGGGGTCGGAGTAATATTGATCTCTCCTACCAGGCTAGTGATCAATCGCGCCTACTCTCTCACGGAACCCTGTTCCAACAATGTGGCCGAGTACAACGCTTTGGTCATTGGCCTCTAACTCGTAAAGGAGCTGGGTGTAGAATATCTCGAAGCATACGGCGATTCACAATTAATCGTCAATCAGATTCGGGGGTCGTACGAAGTCGGCCATGAAGACATGATCCCCTACCACCAAGTAGCAATCAACATTATCTCCTCATTCGAGGGATTCTTCATCGAACACGTCCCCAGACTTCAAAATATCGAAGCCGATGCCCTAGCAGGCCTTGCCGCTTCCTTAGCAGTGCCGAACCAAGCGCATCACTCGGTTGAGGTGATAGGCCACGAACTGGTCTGTCCCAAGAACAATATTCAATTCGTGGCGAGCTATTCCGCCCAGACGGTCGACGAAACACCAGACTGGAGACAGCCGTTCATTGACTTCGTCGTATACGATATCCTCCCGGAGAATCCAAGGGAAGCCACCTCCATCAGACGGCGTTCTCTCAGATTCTTCTACGACACAGAGACAAAGATGTTGTACCGACGATCCTACGACGGATTATTACTCTGGTGCTTGTCAAACGTAGAAGCCAAAGAAGCTGTACGAGAAGCTCACGACGGTGTCTGTGGGGCCCATCAGCCTGGCCCTAAGCTACAGGACCGCCTTCGCCGTATGGGCTACTACTGGCCCACGATGGTGGCAGACGCAATAGACTATGCCAGAAAATATAAGGCTTGCCAAGTCCACGCGGACTTCATTCACCAACCATCCGAGTTTCTACATCCAACGGTGGCATCCTGGCCATTCGAAGCATGGGGAATGGATATCATTGGTCCAATCACCCCACCTTCCTCCCGAGGACATCGCTTCATACTTGCGATCACCGACTACTTCTCCAAATGGGCGAAAGCCGTCCCACTCGCAGAAGTTAAGACTTCAAACGTGATCAGCTTCCTTAAGCATCACGTCATCTACCGCTTCGGACTGCCGCGGAGGATCATCCATGATAATGGTCCGCAGTTTGCAAGCCATGCATTCTATCGATTCTGCGACAAACACCGTATTCAGAATGTCGCTTCGACACCATATAACCCGGCAGCAAACGGGTTGGCGGAGGCATTCAATAAAACAATCATCAAACTCCTCAAGAAGTTTGTCTCCTCCAACAAACGCGACTGGAACGAGAAGCTCGGCGAATGCTTATGGGCTTATCGCACCACGGTTCGAACAGCTACTGGGAATACACCATTCTCTTTAGTATACGGGAGTGAGGCAGTCCTCCCACTGGAAACTCAGATTCCCTCACTCCGCGTTGCCCTCACTTATCAATTGACAACGGATGATAACTATCGACGCCGATTACAAGAGTTGGAGGCCTTAGATGAAAAGTGCCTCCTAGCCCAGCAAAGGATCGAGCTATACCAAGCACGTATCTCAGGAACCTTCAACAAGAAGGTCAAAATCAGAACATTCCAAGTGGGCGATCTCGTTCTGGCAGTCCGGAGACCAATGGTCATGACTCACAAGACCGCAGGCAAGTTCCAGCCAAAATGGGAAGGTCCATTTGTCATCGAGGCCGTGTTCTCCAATGGCGCCTACCGCCTCGCCAAGCAGAATGGAGACTTGCTTATGTTGCCCGTCAACGGCAAGTTTCTAAAGAAATACTATATTTAGACAACATTCTCCTGATTATCGAGTCATGTACCCTCTTAGTACCCCTGAACTCGCATCTACCATTTTCTAAATTATCGAGTCATGTATCCATTGATACCACTGAACCCACATCCACAATATTTCAGATTACCGAGCCATGCACCCGCTGGTGCCACTGAACTCTCATCTCCTCAATATTCTAAAAAATCCAAATTATGTACTTATATTCCGGTCACTCTCTCAGATAGTAAGTCACGTATAATCATACCTCTGAACTTTCTTCCTGAAAGAGATCCTCCCTCATGATCCACTACCCGCGCTCCCAGTGCACAAAAAGGGTAATCGATCCACTAATCTCCGAAACGACCATGTCCTCATTACCTCTGAGTCGTTTTCACTTCCACCAAAAACAAACCGCCCCCTCGCATAGAACTTCCATGTCCTCCTACCTCTGAGTAGTTCTATGCACCCCTTCTTCATTGAGCCCACTCCTGCCATGTCCTCATTACCTCTGAGTGGGAAGGCTCCGTCGAAGAAATCACCATATTTGCCATGTCCACATTACCTCTGAGCAAGTATGTTGGTTCCCTTTCAACCTATTATCCGTACCCACAACCGGAGTGCGACAAGGATAATAGGTCCACAAATGTCCTCTGTTGACCACAAATGTTCTCTGTTGACCACAAACGTCCTCTGTTGACCACAAATGTCCTCTGTTGACCACCAATGTCCTCTGTTGACCACAAACGTCCTCTGTTGACCACTATTGATTATAGAAAAGTCTTCCGTGAAGTCTCCCCCTACCATGTTCTTATTACCTCTGAGTAGGAAGATTCCACGGTAAAACCCTCATGTTTGCTACGTCCTCATAATCTCGGAGCAAATATGACTGGCTTCCTCCCACCTTATTATCCGTATCCTGAACCAGGGTACGCCAAGGATAATAGGTCCACAAATATCCCTTGCTAAGCTTCTTAAGCATAAATCCACCATTCTACCATGCCCCGGGAGCCCAGCTGCTCTACGGCATTCCTTTCCCCAGTACCGAGAACATCTATGACCATTTTATCGTGGCTGTCCCGGACATCCTGATCAAACTTGTTATCCGTACCTAAAACCAAGGTACGCCCAGGGTAACAAGTCCACAAATAATCCCCCAGCAAGTCCAATTCCATGAACACCACAAGAATAAGAAAGAGAAAATGAGTTGAAACACGCTCATTTATTTCAAAATTCAAAGGAGCTACATCAGTGGGGATCACATCCCTTGCAGATAAAAATATACACATATGAAAGAAAAACAAAAAAGAGAAGCAGAAGAAGACAGATGGCGGATCACTGTTCCGGGGCACATAACACCGTGAGGCGGTCCTTTATCAAGGCGACCGATCGCTCAAACCTCTGTTTGGCTCGACGCTCAGCTTCCTGGTTCAACACCGCCGGGTCCTCCAGATGAACGTGGGCCTGCCAGTTGTCCTCGAACTTCTTAAAAGATCGCTCCAGGTTGGCAGAAGTTCGAGAAATTCGCTCGGCCTCCCGAGCAATCGACTCCTGTTCTGCATGAGCAGCCTCCCGCTCTGACTCTAATAAGGCCAACTCCTCCTGGAGTGCGAGAATCCGCTCCTTTGTGTCAGCTATTCCACGAGAGGCAGATTCTTCCCGGGCCCTACAAGCCTGACTCCGATGACCCAGTCGGTCATAGGAGACGGAGAACTTGTCAAGATCCCCCTGCACAGCCGGCCCGACAGTTTCTCGAGCGAGCTTGATCCTGTCCCGAGCAGCAACCAGGAAGCCCCGCTCTCGTTCGATCGCAGCAGGCAAACCAGCCTGCCGTATTGCCAGCAGTTGGGTCACAAGCTGGTCAGCCTCTGTCAGCTTAGGCTCCAGGAACGCTGCTAACCCCAGCCCGCCAGGAAGACCCTTCAGAGTGTCAATTTGGCCCCGAGCTCCCCGAAGAGACAGAGAAAAAGGGACCCCCCCGTTCCACGGCAGCGTTTATACCCCTCCCTAAGTGGCGATAAAAGCTGTCAACCACATCCTGCGTCACCTCGTCCAGAGCCTCCGAGGAAACCGGTGTCAGCGGGAGTGTGGCTGGTAGCACGGAAGATGACGCGACGGAATCTGTCGCTCCTGCCATAAGAGAAACCAACTCCGCACGGAAAGACGCTTGAACATCGGTCAATTCCTCTTCAGCGGCCCGCAGAATTTGGATGCTCGGCAGAGTCGAGAAGTCGATCTCCGGTGCCGTATAAGCAGCTGAAGACGAGGACGAGGCCAACACCAACTCCATCTCCATCTGCCCAGAGCTGGCAGGATGTCCCTCAACATGCGATGACGAAGGAGAGGAAATGCTCCTTTCGTCCAGATCACGGCAGACCGGGCCTTCCCCGAAGACATCAACGGCGGGAGGTAAAGGGTCAGGACCTGCAGGGCCAAGGCAACCATAAATCGACTTGACCCGAAGGATATGTTGATAGATCAAATAAGCCCCCTCGGTGGTCAATATGTGGCTCAGCTTACCAGTGGAGGAATGTGGAGGCTGAGGTTCGCCTACAGCCATCACAACCTCTTCACCAACAGCCTCCGAGTCAGGAATAAAAGACTCATCTGCCCTTGCATCCTCAGGAGGAGATGCACCGAGGATGGTGTCATCTCGTTGAAATTCAGAAATCTCGTCACCCTGGGCTGGGGCCTCAGCAGCTTGGGAGTCCTTAGTCGCCGCTGGGAGAGCCCCCGCAGAGAGGACCGCGGCACACATGTCGCTAATCAAAACGGCAAGGGCCGGATCAACTACTGAAGCAGCAGATGGTTCAGGAGAGCCTGGTTCGTCAGACACCTACGAAGAAAAAATGACCAAGTCATATCCCCGAGAGGAAAGAAAGCTACAATAAAGATAGAACTTCGACTTGGACTTACCTCCGGAACATCGTCTACACCCTCACCCTTCTCCGTAATAAGCAGCCTACGGGGACCGACAGCCGCTCTCTTTACAGAAAAAATTACTTCTCCGCCGGTAGGCTCGTGCCTGCCTCACTTACGCGAAGGACCAGGCATGGCGGGCGATAGATCTACCCGTACCTCCTCCGACGTAGACGGTAACGGGTCCACTGCTTCGTCAAATACGGTCGATGGTTGTTCCGTCGCCATCTCAGCCGCCATAACGGGAGGCTGACCCGCCATTATCCCATCCCCCGAAGAAAAGGAGTCTTCGCCGTCCCGTTCATTATTTTCCTCAATTGTGTCAAAGGATTCGGAATCGGGCGAGGGAACCCTATTCATCCTTTTCTTCTTTGCTCTCGACGTCATAGCCTTCTCCGCTAGGCGAGTGCCCACAATAAAGCTAGTCCTCAAGTCAAAATCGAGGGGAGGAGGATTCGCCGTGACATGATACAGGGCTGCCATATGCAGGATTTCATCCGTCACATTTGCGGCAGGGACCAAGAAGCTAGTCCGAGTATGACAGGTGTCATAGTAGCTCCATGCTCTGATACCGTCAAGAATGCTGCCTTCAAATCCCAGGTGAGAACTGGGGCGCCCGAGGAATAGCTGACTATACCCAAATTGACGGGCAAACCTACTAGGCAAGTAGGGCTCCAAATACACAGTGGTGCGATTCCGGTAAACTAGATGCGCCGGGCGAATGTTGCGCAGCCAGAAACGCATCTTTTCAGGCAAGAAATGAGAAGGTCCGACCCCATCAACATGAACACTCCTCACCTCTTGATCAGTGAAACAAGGAACTGATACGAAGAAATTGTACCCATCTACCCTCGCCAGCATCCTCCGACACGCCGGCATGGTACTACATTCCCAAGGCTGGTGGTGATACTTGAAAAGAAACGCATCATCACCTGTAACGCCATCTCCCGTCCCGGGTCTCATCAAGGATTGATAATGCAGCAATAGCCATCCCAGTAAGTAATGGTAAGGCAATTCTACACGTTCAAAATCCATTGCCACGTCACGAGCAATGACCTTGGACGAGAAGGCGTGAAGACCATGTTGAATACTGCACACCATGGCAGGAAGGAGGGCCAGCCTGACCCCAAAGGCCAACTTCATGGCAGGAAGAATGAAGTGGCGACTGATCCTCTCAATAGAGCCTGCCCCTCCTGAGACCACGCAATTGTGCAGCCACACCATTAAAAATCCGGCCAAGAGTGCCTTCTCGGACAACCGTCGAGTGCCATAACGAAAGTTGCTAAAGGAGTCAATCTGGCTCCCGAACCTGTCACTTTGAGACTTCGACCTCCGGGCAGTCGACATCAAGACCTCCACTTCTTTAGGAGTTAAACGATCTCGGGAAGTAACTCGGCCAGCCGCGCTAAATTTGAAAAGGTATGCAACCCAAGATTTAGTATGGGGAGAGTCCCCCTCCGAGCTATCATTTTTTTGGATAGTCGTCCGGTGACAGGTGCTATGATGGCATAATAATTCTTGATACACGGTGACGAAACCGGGGAATCGCTGATCCAAATTTTGGAGCTCTTCATTCGTCGGCGTATATACTTCGAAGGGTTCATCCCCCCAGGGGAGCTTGGAGACAGCATACATCTCGTGAAGAGCGAGCCCTAATTCTCCAACAGGGGTAAAAAAGGTCCCCGTTCGATGATTGTACATCTCCAAAAGGGCCATAAACAGTGGCCTATTAACGGGCAACCCGTGGCTGGTACCCCGTATAGCTTCATAAAGGTTGACTCCCCGCAAAAACTCTTCATACTTTCGTAGGATCCATGAGGACAGATTAGCCCACGGAGGAATGGGGTGTACCCAGCTCGGCAGGACCAACCTACCAATAGGATAGGACCCTTTGCGAGCTAGCTGACTCAGGAACGTATCAGCCTGGAAGAATAAAAAATTAGGACCAGGGGTGTTGATGAAGGTACCTGGAACTAACCCCATCACGGACCGACTGGCTGGATCTTTGACTGCGCGCACTGACCCAGTGGCTCTGTTATAACGGATATTACCAACAAACATCCCCGGTCTGGTTGGAGTGAGGGTGTCCGGCATCTGCCTATCCAGAACGATCATATTGAACCACTCAAAAGGGAAATGGCGCTTCATAATAGGGATGTGAATCGGCATCCCGTCCAGGTCAAAATCCCAACTCTCCGAAACATCCAACATTCGGGAGTTTTCTACAACCAACGCATCCCCAAAGAGGAAGACCGGTTTCAGATACTTCCCGTCAGACTGCCCAGAGCTTATCATATCAACAAGGAACTGAAAGGATTGAACCCTGATGACATTTAGTCGTTCCAAAGGTTCATCAACAAGTAGCTGTTCGGACACTTGACGAACTAAGTCATCCCGATGAACGCCCGAGGCAAACTGACGCGAGCCTACCATAAGTTTCCCAGCAGGATTCACGGGCAGAGTCACTGAAGACAGGCAAAAGAAACAAGGTCAGAAGACAAACAAAGAAAACAGAAGTATTGGAAAAGATTACTGAAGTCTATACGGCTCAGGTTGCCACAGACTCATGCGGCTCATCAGCAGATAGGTCCATGCGGCTCTGCGCGTCATAGCCCCATGCCGCTCTGAATTAACCAAGTCCGTACAACTCAGATTCAGAAGGGTTTATAGATTCTTGCGGCTCAGCCCGACTCATACAGACCGCTGCGGCTACAAACCATCAAGTTCATACGGTTCAAAAGTGAGCAACGCTTATGCGGCCCAAGTCGAAAAAACACATGCGGCACTGATCGAATATGACAAGCTCATGCGGCCATAATGGGCGAATTGCTTATGCGGTCACATCGATACGTCTCGTATATGTGGCTTGTGCATAAAGTATGCAACAGAGCCATGGCAGTAGTTAGGGTTTTTTTGGAGTGACCCCCTTACCAGCGATGGGCGGGTGAACATCAGGATGGACAGCACCTACAGCAGCCGACGGAGGAGCGACTACATTCGTCGCCGCAGTCGCCGTAGCAGCAACTGCCTTGCCCTTCGCGGCCTTCGATGCAGCAGATCTCTTGGGAGCCATGGTCGATGGATGAAGAAGGAAAATGAAGAGCGAAGTTGGCAACAGGGAATTCAAGCAAAGAAAGGAGGTAAAGAAATCCCCAAGAGCTGAAAAACTCCTATTTATAGGCGATCCATAAAGTAGAAAGACGCCTCGGATTACGCGCCGCCTCCAGAAATAAAGGCGAGAACGCTTCGGTCAAGGCAAAACCGACCCTTGGGATCCTCCCCCAAAAGGCGGCGTCAAATCAAATCGAAGGCAATTAATGAAGATTTGCTCACGTGGTCAGGGCGCGTGGCAAAGAGCTTATGCGGCCAGAAGAATCTATGCGGCCGAGATGCTAATGCGGCCAGGAAGCTCAAGTAAACAGAACATCCTATGCGGCATGAACGGGGCCATGCTTCTTATTCAAAGTGTTTCAATTTTACAAATTGAAAACTTTGAAGGGGGTCCTGTAGAAGCATGGAAAATATTAGAATAAAGGCATAAATGGCCCATGCGGTTTTGGGTAGCAAGTCTATACGGTTCGTACTGGAGTTGCCCTATGCGGCCCAAAAGAAGACCCTCAGACTCATGCGGCTCGGGGATGAATGCGGTTCAGCAGAAATATGCGGCTCAATTGACGACACGTGTGACCTCCCCCCCCCACAGTTGGCCACTGGAGTAATGGCCTCATTTAATGCTCTGACACGACTCGACGGCTGTCTCTGACATAAAGTATCATAGTGGCTCTGCCATAATGACAGACTCTTCGGGAAAAGAAGAAAATCTCTGACCCGATCTGACAAAAAATCCTAGATTGCCGCGTGGCAAAAGTCTCATGCGGCTCGGATAGAGAACAGCTTCATGCGGCTCATTGAGGAGTCACTCTAATATGATTAACAAAAATCCGCCATATGCGGTCCACCCATAGCCCGGTCTATGCTGCTCAACACCACGCTAATTCATGCGGCCTACAGAAACTATGCATATGCGGCTTACGGAAAGTTCATCCCCTGCGGCTCGATGAGGCATTGACTCATGCGGCTCACGAGTGCGGTTCAAGCGTTGGTCACCCTATGCGGCCCTGGCAGGATCTTCAATTTAAAAAACGTAGCACTGAAGATGCAACAGAATCCTAACGAAAATATTCGACATCATCATCATAATTGCTGAGATCAGGGCATATCATTCATCATCAAGCCAATAGGACACGTGGCGAGCAATCAAATATTGGCATAATCAATCACGAAGATTTAAAGCAGTCAGCATTAACTGCTCATAAGATTTGGTGCTATCCGCATTAGTGGCCGAGATTCATTATGATCAGGATCAAAGGCCCAGATAGAATGAAGGAGCGCCGACATTCCAAATAGATAATCATCAGCAAACCCTAATGATCCCACCCCACTCTTATAAATAGCCAGCATCATTCCCATGTAAAAAAGGTCGGCAATAAAAGAATAAAAAAAGAGAAGAAGAGAGAGATATACACAGAGAGAGCTCCCCCTTTTCTTAATATTCACAGAGAGAGAGAAGCCAGGAGCGCAACCCGAGGAGAGTAAGAAGAGCCTTTCTTCGTCAACGCCGAGCAGATCTTCCCCGAGCCAAGGCTGCATACCGATCGTCCAAGGAGTAAGGCAGAGCGGCCATCGCTTTCCCGAGCGTCTATCGTCACCCCCCAGAATCAAAAATAAACAATCGTACTTAGTCTGCTGTACCTAGGTTTTCGTCCCTAGGCTTTCTTTGTACGAGCGAGTTTGTATTGTGAGTCTAAGTTCAGTCCTCCGATAATTGTTCTGTTCTTTTACAATTAATGGCAAACAGTACCCATTGGTTATCCATATGTTGAGCCCAAGGATCTGTTTCAGGACTTTCTTCAACGTCTTCATCATAGCCTTCTGGTAGTTCAGCGGAGACCATGTTAGATAATACGATCAGCCTGTGAACTTCACCAATGCTAGTATCAGAATCCCAAGATCTAGAATCAGATGAATTAGAGCGTTCTTCACTGTCTGAGTCAAAGGCTGCTGGGGATAACAGTGGAGGAGAAGTATATCCGAGACCTTTCTTAGTCCTGCTGTAATACATTTGTGATTTTCCTTCCGGAACAGTCGTACGGATAGGAGTTCGTCTACCTTTACCGTAATTGAGGCCACTTTTAAAGTCATAGCCCATTTTTCGGATGATGTCTTTTGATTGTTGACTATAACGATGGAACTGGAGACGTCCCGTATCGTTAAGTTTGCTATCATCCGTATAGCTGAATTATTTTTCTGGTCCTTTACTAAAAAGTACTGGACTTTCACCTTTCTTTAGAGAAGGGTGAATACGGTAAGAATCATCTGGATCTTCAAGTGAGACTTCTGTCTGAAGAGATTGTACAACTCCCATTATAATTGATTGGAAGCTATCTAACATATCCAAATAGCATTTAGTATAATAAATAACATCAGTATACTTGAAAGTATGTGCTTTTTCATTGATTTGTACATTAGTATTTACAACAGGACCTTTAGCCTTAGTAGGCTTGGTCAGATTAATTACAAGAGGGGGAGAAGAAGAATGTGGAGGAGGCTTGTTACGATAGAGGTCGATAACAAGTGGCTCTGAAGAGGTAAGCTCCCTTTTTTCCTTGTTGCAACGTAGGTCGATAACAAGTGGCTCAGAAGAGGTGAGCTCCCTTTGATCTTGATCAGCATCAACTGATTTCTTTTGAATTGGCAAGTGAATAGCCAGTGGTTTAGAAGACTGAGGATGTGAAACTCGCCCTTTGACAGGTATGATAAGAGTGTCTTTGGGCATTGTTTCTTGTTCTTCTTCAGTGTCTAAAGCTAACACAATCTTCATGAATTCATCCTTGTACATCCGAGCGTCGTTGCAGTACGCTTCAACGCCTTTGAAGGGATAAAGATCCGCAACCTCCTTGTGAACCATTCCTTTATCATCAACATATTTGAAACATTGATGAAGGGTTGATGGAACAATATTGTGCTCATGTAAGAATGGTCTCCCCAATAGAGCATTGTAAGAACAACCAAAATTGTCAATGATGTAGAATGTAACTTTTGTGCGAAGATTGCCTATTTGGAGTTTTAGGCGAATCTTGCCCAAAGGTTCGCTTCTTCCCTGATTAAATCCAAGGATAGTAGTTATTGTAGTGGAGAGACTATGTACAGGAATTTTTAAAGCATCGAGCATCGTCTTCGGCATGATACTGAGAGCAGACCCTGGATCTATCAGAATACGATCGACTTTCATCGAATCGACATATCCTGTATAGTAAAGAGGACGGTTATGCCTGTTGTCTTCCATCAGCATGTCATCTTGTGTGAAAGTTATGTTTGGAATCAATTCCTGAACACTATTACAAGAGACTGGTTCTGCTTCGGACTTTTTGAGAAAGGTTAGACAAGTTTTTGCTTGCATAAGAGCTTCACTTAGAGTTTCTTGCGTCTCTTTGAAAAGACACAAGAGTTCAAAGATAGACAACTTTGCTGGTGTATTGGCTAGTTGAGCCAATATATCGAAATTGTAAGGTTTCTCAAGCCCAGTAGGAGATGATTTCTTCAAGGGTTTGTCGAAGCGAACTTGTTGCTTGCCTTTGTCAGCCGTTGTTGGCTTGGGAGGAATTGATACTACAACTGGTGAAGATTTAGAAGGAACCTCTTCAGTAGAAGCAGGTTGTGCCGGAACAGGTTCAGAAGAAGAAGCAGGATCCTTTTGACCTTCAGAATGATCTTTCAAATAGGCTTTCCCTGATCTGGTGCCTAACAGAATCTCTTCGTCAACTATGGGATCAAAAGATACCATGTTGCAAATTTTGGTTTTGCCTTTAGAACGAGTTTTCTTTTTGGAAGAAGAGAACAACTCAAATTCCGGAGCAAGATCAGGATGGATCCACATAATTTCACCGTTGTCAAGAGACAAGGGAACAAGACTTTCATTTAATGGAAGTGGAAGATTTTCAATCTCAAGAGTAGCTTTAGGAATTGGAATGACACCGTGCTGTACCATCTATGGAGGAAAGTCCCCAAATTAGACTGAAACCATGTTGGTAGTGACAGTCTTTTCATCTTGTTGCAAGGTAACAACTCCAGCATTAACAAGCTCTTGGATTTTACCTTTGAGTACATAGCATGCTCTAGCAGGATGTCCAATGAATCGGTGATAGACACAATACTTAGGATGATCGGTCTTACCGACTTCATCAGGTTTCTTTGGATCAGGGAGTTAAATTTTATTGCTTTTGAGTAAACACTCAAAGATGCTTGCAGTGTCATTCTCGTCAAAGGAATATTCTACTTTCGGACGAGGTTCCCTTGGTGGAGGTGCAGAAGGGGTAGAAGTGGATGTAGGCGGAGCGACATTGACAGCCAAAGATTCTTTGTTTTTGTTCAAGTTAATGTTCAAAGTATCTTTTGCTTTGCGATTGTTCTGGCGGTTGCCACCACCTGAATTCTGATGCTCATCTCGATCAGGGTTAGATATTTGTACCCCCAATTGTTTGAATTTGTCGGCACTCACTTCAGCAGCTTTTGCGTTGACAATGAATGAGGGCCAATCTTGGAATTGGGTAGACCCTGTCCACATACTGATAATAGGCAAAAGATTTGCCTTACAAGTATCAATAGTGACAGCAGCTGGAGTTCCTGGAGGCATTTTCAAAGCTTCACGACGGAACCGTTCGATAAAACTCTCAACAGTTTCATTATGTTTCTGTTTGATTTTGTTGAGAGCTGACATCGTCATATCATTAAATCCTTCATAGAACCGTTCTAGGAAGATTTGTTTGAGACCTGAAAAGGATGTGATGCAACCATCGGGCAAACTTCTGTACCAATCATATGCTACGCCGGCTAAACAACCGACGAACACTCTGGTAAGAAGAGCGTCATTTGGTTGAAGTTGAGCAGTCATTACCTCAAAATGATTGATGAATTGACTTGGGGAAGTACTGCCATCGAACAAAGAGATTGTTGGGATTTTGTACTTCGGGGAAAACGGGACTTCTTTCCATTCAACTGGATAGGGCTGCTTAATCCCCAATCTTTGCAAGTTGTCTTTCTCTTTAAATGCTTCGAACTGAGTTCGTAAGAGTTTGACAGCTTCATTGGCGTCTTCTGATGACGAAGAAGGAGCAGGTTGAGTTGTAGTGATAGGAGGAGGAACAGCATTGTAAGCACTACCCCCAGCTCCTGACTGGCTAGGTGTAGTTTGTACTTGCACTTGTACAGGAGGTATTTGGGGAGGCACTACCCCCAGCCCAGTGTTAGCAGGTACCGAAGATGCTATGATCTCTGGACTAGTAGTAGGTGCAATTGGTGGTGTAGCATGCTGTGCTACAATGATGGAATGCATACTAGCAACCATTTCAGCCATGGTCTTTAGCTTGTCTTCAAGTGCAGCGATTCGCTGTTCTTGATTTGCAGATGTTGAAGCATCTTGATCATCAGTGACAACATAAGATGTCACTTCTCTTGGTACAGTGGAAGACACTGTCTGTTCAGAACTTTTACTGTATGCATCATAATCAGAGAACGAATCATCTCCTGACTGAGAAACAGGAAGATGACCTAAAGAGTTTTGAGGAAGATTCCTTTGACCGATTGTATCTCGGCTTCGAGAACGGGTATGTTGAAACACTCCTTCGGAAGATTCTTGGAGTAATTCTAAATACCGCTGGCTTGGCTTACGAAGTCTGCCATGTTTAGAGCATCTTTTACCCCCAGTGTCTCGGGAAGTCATGTTAACTGAAGCATACAAGACTTCGTCTTCCTCTGACATAGGTTCAGATTTGGCAAAAGTCAGCCGATCGAAAACAGATCGTTTTGTTGTTTGACAACAATATTGGATTATGACTTTATGATTGCAATGATGATCAGATGGTAGAGGTGTTGAGGTATTATTCCGTTTTTGTCTTAGATGTTCTCGAAGATCAGCAACGGGACGAGGAAAGCTCTGAGGGATTTGTTCTTTGACAATATTCGGAACATGATTCCGATTCTTCAAATGTTTAGTCCCTTGAGTATACAGGGAAGTGCTCACTTCATTGGCATAAGTATCAGGATTTTTGTTCCTGGAGATTTGTCTTTGAGGCTTGACCTTCGGCATTGGTTGTTTGCGTTTTGCCGAAGTTGGCCTATTAAGATATGTTCTTAGGTCTGCAAATTCACCTCCGGGGGTTTCTGTTTGAGATACTAACAGTTTTCACTGTTTAGAACGAGATATTTTGAAAGTTGGAAGGTCCTGGAATTCTGCTACCGGGGTAGGCAGAATACCTCTTTGATCAGTACTCTTGTTATAAAGGAAAAAAGAATCCTTATTTGAAAGAGTTTTAGTACTGATTGGTGCCAAGGCACATTCGGATGGATCTTCTTTAGTAAAGACTGAAGAAGATTGAGAAAAGACCAAAGGGCCCTTTCCTTTGTTTTGAGATGAAGGGTTAGCTAAAGAGCATTTCCCTCTGTTGTCTTCCAAGTCATGGGACAAGGAAGTTTGAGAAAAGACCAATGGGCCTTTTCCTTTGTTTTGAAGAGAAAGAGGAATAGCCAAAGGACTACCCCCAGTAGATTGCGCAGGGGCAATAGGGTGTTTGGGAAGAGGAGTGGAATCTCTTCCTTTGTTATGAGAAGAAGAGAGTTTAGCCAAAGGGCTGTTTCTCTTGGATTGCGTAGGCTTAGTTTGCGCATGGGTGGAAGGTGCACTGGTCATTTGTGCATTAGAAGCTTTGGTAGGAAGTGCATCAGGAGTTCTTGTCTTAGAGTGCTTGGGATGCACCTTAGTTACAAGAGTGCTATTTTGCGCAGGAAAAGCCACTGCCAATTGCGCCAGAGTCATAGGAGTCTTCTGTTTCGACAAGGCAGCATATGAAGTAGCCTGTGCAACAGTTGTAACAGATTGCGCAGCCTTGACTGTAACAGATTGTGCATTAGTTGCTGAGACAGACTGTGCAACAGTTGGCACAGCAGTTTGTGCAGCAGTCTGACTAGCAGATTGTGCAGCAATTGGTACAGCATCCTTGGTGGCAAAACTGCCAGATTGTGCAGACTTGGAGACCCAAACTGAGCGCACTTTGCTCTTAGCAGAAGTGGTTACAGTACGGGGAGTGGTTTTGGAGTTGAGCATCGCCTCGTAGGCTGTCTGGTTGACCTTAACAACCAGCGTCTTCTGCGTCTTCCCGATAGACGCTACGTCACATTGAGTTGCTACTTCCTCGTCGGAGGAGAAAGTTGTCCCCAGCAGAGTCGCCATTTTGTTTGCAAAAACAAAAGTATAAAACTTTATTGATACAAACTGTAATAAAGATTACAAGAATTCTGGGAAAATTACAACTGTAGGAATCCAATCTTGATGACGATTGCTTTATCCCTTGGACAATGTGAACTTTTGAAGACGAAGCCTCTGAAGTTGAAAACAACTCTGGAAACTGAAGGCAAAAGCCTCGAAAGTTGAAGGCAAAAGCCTCAGAAGAATACAGCAGCACTTCGGCAAGAACTCTTGAACTCTCTGATTTCTGAACTTTATGTCTGATCTTGATCCCCCTTGAATGAAGACTTGAAACTCTATTTATAGAGTTCTGAAAATAACTAACTTTCAGTTATTCTGGACTGCGCAGGATGATTTGTGCAGCAATTGGTTTGCGCAGCATTGGACTGTGCAGGCAATTACTGGGTCGTGGGCCAACTATCATGGACATATGGCATCATTTGATTGAAATGCGCATGATCGTACATAAACAGTTGCCACATAATAAGCAATTGATTGCATGAATGCCACGTATACTTTATCAGTTATGTTGATAGAATGTGCAGACTAAACTGCGCAGCCTTGGTTTGCGCAGACTCAGAATGCGTAGGAATGGATTGCGCAGACTCAGACTGCGCAGGAATGGATTGCGCTGCCAGCTGTCAGCCGCCCTCGAGCACTGTACGGTGCAATAAACGAACAGTCTCCTCGTTCTCCGTGCTGTCAGTTGTCAGAAAGATTTGATTTGATTCAGGTAATGATGACTTCTGCCACGTCAGCCTGCACAGTTGGAAGTGTGCGCAAACCAGTATGCACAATCGGATTGCTGCACAATCTGTTGCCTGCGCAATTCATCAAAATGATGTATATCTTGATTCTTTGACATTGTTGATTGATGCAACTTAATTTTTTAGGACCTACATCGCCTGATAACGAGTGACATCGCGGAACTCACGTTCGTGGGCCATATCCGTCATCGAGACGTGCAAATCAGAAAGATGCTGGTGTATGCCATCAAAGGTCATAGCATACTGCTGAGTAGGAGGAGGAGGTGGAGCAGTAGGAGGAGTAGCAGCAGTCATACTACGACGAGATAGCTTAAGAAACTTGGGCTCAGGGTCTTGAGTACAAGTTGACAGATCAATATCAAAACGCTAGAAGATGCATGGGAGAATCATCGCATAAGAGAGATTTCTATCTCTTGTACGACAACGTCCCATCATCTGGATAATAGTCTTAGGGGCAGAAAAAGGAATCCCCTTAAGAATATGATACATAGCAGACAGCTCAAGTGATGTGACATCATCCTTTGAAGTAGACTTCGGAAGGAGAGTGGAGTAGATGATGCAATACAATTCATTACTAAACAAGTTCAAGTTATTGGCCTTGAACTTTCCAGAGCGAACTCGATCAGGGGCACAGAGTTCAGCTTTGAAACTAGCAAGTGTCGTGCCGTCGGGGAAATCAAATTCAGTGATATCATCAAACGGTGCACCTTCGTTAGAAATACTAAGAATTTCCGCTAAGAGGACATCATTGAACTCGATATCTAGTCCACCAACACGAGTACTTACGTCAAATGTGTTTAGTACGATATTGCAATAAAAAAGTCTAATGGCATTAGTAGCTACCGGAAAACAAAGTTTAACAAAGTGTTGTAACCCTAATGCCTCAAAATAAGGGCGGTGTTCTGGAAACACAATCTATTTGATAGGAGCGTCTGTACATATGGATCTCATAGAAAAGTCTCCATACCACAGAAGGGCTTGATATAGGGTTTGAAAATAAAACCCATCGAACGCGCCATCGCTCGATTGAACTGGCAAAAAGAGGGAATCCGTGTGTGGATGTGAAGATGATCCTTCCTCACTAGGATTGGTCGTCTTCTTCCTCTTGAAGGGGTTGAATCCCTTAGGCATTGTGCAAATAAAGTAAATATGCACGAATTTGAAAGGAGAAGAAATATGGAGTTATACCTCCCGGGATTCAAGTATGCTGTAGAGGACAACGATCTCCGCACGAATCCAAAATTTGGATGGATTTCACCACGTACATTGGGAGAAATAAAGTGGTGAAGAACTAGGGTTTGGAGAGCTTCGCGCGGCTGTTGTTGCTGTGGAAGAGGTTTTAGAAGCAATAAGGAAGAAGAGGCTCTCGGGTTCTGGTTATATAACCAGATACCACTAACCGAACTCGGGCCGAATTCGGTCCGAACTCTGGCCGAATTCGCCTAAGGGTTCTGTTAGTTGGTTTGGGCCACTTTCTTTTTCATTGACTCATTTCAAAAATTTAATTCAAAGATTAGTAATTTCAACCTTCAATTAATATAATTAATATTATTTTATAGATTAAATTTTGTTACACAGCGACTGTCTCAGATTAGCTGTAGGAGTACTGTCCCAGCTGGCGGAGGTTCACTGGGGAACTCTTAAGTACCGCTTCGCTTCAACCGTAGTTATGGTGACAGACAGACTCTTTATTGGCTTGTCTCTAACATAATTTTTGCGTATTGAAATATAATCATAAAACAAAATTAATTAACATTATTGACGTCCAAAATTCCTAATTCTCGACGTAAATAATTGAAACGATCTTCTGCTAGAGGTTTTGTGAAGATGTCAGCTAATTGATTCTCAGTGTCTATGTATACAAGGTCAATATCTCCATTCTGATGATGATCTCTAAGAAAATGATGTCGAATCTCAAAATGTTTAGTACGAGAGTGACATACTGAATTCTTAGTCAAATTAATTGTGCTCATGTTGTCACAGAAAATGGAAATGTGTGTGAAAAATAAATCATAGTCTTCTAAGGTTTGTTTCATCC
Organism: Iris pallida; assembly: GCA_029216955.1. Classification (NCBI taxonomy): domain Eukaryota; kingdom Viridiplantae; phylum Streptophyta; class Magnoliopsida; order Asparagales; family Iridaceae; genus Iris; species Iris pallida. The sequence continues at coordinate 8,464,918 of JANAVB010027598.1, forward strand.
ACAAAATCTGAGCACAACAACGTCCTGCGGTGATATACCCAGCCTCTATTGTTGATAGGGCTACAGATTTTTGCTTTTTACTAAACCATGAGACTAAAGCCTTGCCTAAGAAATGACATGTGTCGCTGGTACTTTTTCTATCAACTTTGCATCCAGCAAAATCTGCATCCGAATAATCAATAAGGTCAAAGGACTTGGTTTTGAGATACCATAAGCCAACAGAAGTGTTGACACAAAGTCACAGTCAACCAAATATTGACTACATTGACTAAATAATATATGTATAAATTCAATACGACACACGACGTCTGCATTCAGTTCAGGACAGACAACAGGTCAGTTTTCGACTCTCAGTGTATTTTCGAGTCTGTACTTTTACATTTTATTGAGTCTAGAAATATGTACTCTGAGTTATGCTGAGCTCTTAGAACTTAGTCTATAAGCCTACCCAAAATCCCAAGCTCCACCAAAACAAAAATTCTCTTCAACTGTTTGGCATTCTTTTCAGGTATATCTCTCTTTTTCTATCATTTCCAAGTTCTCCTCTTTTATTTCAAATGGCATCTCGCTTGTCCAAACGAGGGAGAAGGACTCGACATGAGGGTGCTTCCTCTTCGGTTCCTCCTCCTCCGATTGAACAAGTAGTTGAACAACACCCCATTCATCCGTTGTTCAATCCGCCACGTCCCGGTGACCCTAACACTTACGACGATCGTTTATTTGTATTGCTAGAAGCCTCTAATGAATGGTTTAGCGATTTTAGAACTCGTCCGGTGTTTGGGGGCCATCCCATAAATTTCACTATATTTTCTCAATATGAGTCATTATTCCGTGATCTTTGTTTGGATGAACTTGTTGCTTCAAATTCTGTTATCTACCATAGTGCAATTCAAATGTTTTACTGTAATCTGACTCACGATGCAACCCACATCTATTCCCGGGTTGCTGGCATTAACATTGCCTTCAATGACTCTGAGTTGGGAGACTTTCTTGCTCTCCCGGATCTTGATGTGTGGGACAAGCTTGTGGAAGCACGTCAACTTCAATTTGTTGGTGATACTTCCCTTGAAGGATTCAAGGAGGATTTATGTGCTCCTAACGTAAGTCCTCGCAAGCTAAAGGCCAAGCATCTCACCCCCTACTTTTATGAACTTCATCGCATCTTGTTCAATACTATCTTGCCCAAGGCTGGCTCAACAGATGAAGTCACTTATCTTGAGATCTCCACCTTATATCATCTCCACTATCGCATTCCATTCAACTTTCCACGGACTATGATGGATTGGATGATCAACTGTCGGAAGAAACCAAGAGTTTGGTTTATCCTTTCTATCTTCCTTTAGTCTTCTGTGCTTTCATCATTCCTATCCATGATTGTCCGTTCCTGCCTGCACCTGCCTTTCTATCCAAAGCACGACGCCTTCAGCCTGTTGCTGCTTCTGAGTCATCTGAGCACTCTGCTGATGAGGAGCCTGACGTCCCTCCTCTTGGTCAGGATGCACCTCCTCCTCCTGCCACTCTTGAGTCTCTTCAGACTATGCTTCGCGATCGCTTTGCTATTGAGGATGATCGCTGGACGCAGCAGGATTACCGTACCACCTTGCAGATCAGTGCCCTTGGGAACTCTCTGTATGATATGCGGTATTCGCTTGCTCGTCATCCTGATCTGCATGTGCCTATTGAGCGGGATCCAGATCGCGCGGGTCATCGTATAGACGATCCGTGGGTCATGAGGTATATGGATCCTGATGATGCTTTTGTGGACCCTCGTCGCTCATTCCATGGTCCTTCAGATGTTCCAGGACCTTCTCATGCTCCATGATGGAGATTGGCTTGATATGCTGCTGCCACTGCTGATGGTCTTAGTTGCCTTTTGATTTTAGTTATTTCAGTTTGTTATGGATTTATGTACTGGATTTATGTCTTCAAACCCTGATGATGTGCTGGTTGGTGGATAACATTTTATGCTATTTTTCGTAGTTCTACTTTATGTCAGTGACTTGTTTTATTAGTATTATCCTGTTTCTTCTCTGCTTGGTGTGGTTGGATTACTTTTCATTGTCTATACTGCTATTTCCATGCTTTTCCTTATGCAGTCTATATGATCCTTTATATTGCTAACTGCCAAAAGGGGGAGAAATATGTATATCTGTCTGTGCTTGTGTTTGCTTTTGGGAAAATTTTTTTGTCAGGCCACAGGTTCTACGCATTATTTACGGGGGAGAGCTATTGATTCTAGCTCGGCACCGTTCACTGATTACGGAGGAGCTATCTTATTCTAGCTCGGCATTGTTTATGGGGGAGCTGTGTTTTAACCAACTGTGTCCAGGTATGAATATTGAAATATACATTTATTATTTTGTCAATTATCAATATGGGGGAGATTGTTGACACAAAGTCACAGTCAACCAAATATTGACTACATTGACTAAATAATATCTGTATAAATTCAATACGACACACGACGTCTGCATTCAGTTCAGGACAGACAACAGCTCAGTTTCCGACTCTCAGTGTATTTTCGAGTCTGTACTTTTACATTTTATTGAGTCTAGAAATATGTACTCTGAGTTATGCTGAGCTCTTGGAACTTAGTCTATAAGCCTACCCAAAATCCCAAGCTCCACCAAAACAAAAATTGCACACAAGTCCCACTTAGGACCACTCTGTGCTCTGGAGACAGAGTTCGGGCCGAACTCTGCCTCCACACAGAGTTCGGGCCGAACTCTGTCCCCTAGAAATCAGGAACCCTAATTTTAGGGTTAGCTGGTTGCTAGCTGTCCAACGGCCAAATTTTTGAATTTCCCTACCCGAATTCTGGCCGAATTCTGCCTCTAAAAACACTATAAATAGGGCATGAATTCTCTCATTTCAATTCACTCAATCTTCTCTTCTCTTCTCTCCTACAAGCTCAATAAGCCATACCCTTCCCATCTACTAGCCACAAGCCTCCTAAGTCTCGAGTGCTCAGCATCTCTCAGTTAGGATTCTTGTGCAAGAGTCGAAGAAGTCGCTTGGACAATTCCAAGCAAATTGCCACTGCGATCCTCTGTTAGAAGTTGACGTGCTCTTCTGAAGAAAAGGCACGGGTTGTAAACTACTATTTCACAAATAGTGGATTTAATCCTGAGCTAGAGTTCTCAGGCCTGGACTAGTCCTCCACGAGGGAAACCAGGTTAAAATCGTTGTGTTTGCGTATGCTCTTCTGTTCTTCATTTATTTTCCGCACTTTACTCTGATAATTTATTGTTGGTGAAAGAGTTTTTTTTAATTGGCTATTTTTCTATATAAACTCTATTCACCCCCCTCTAGAGTTGCCAAACTGTTCTTCAATTGGTATCAGAGCTCTGTTCTCTTTACAAGGACTAACATCCTAAGAGCTGATCCATGGCAACCACACAATCCTTGATTTCCAATCATGGTGAAGGTCAGTCCACTCATAGGCCTCCCCTATTTGATGGGACTAACTACACATATTGGAAAACAAGGATGAGCTTCTATCTTAAGTCTCTAGACTTTGACCTGTGGACTGTCGTCACTGACGGTTACAAAAAGCCCGCCAGAATAGTTGTCGATGGTGACCTCATTGAGAAACCACACAACAAATATTCTGTCGAGGAGAAGAAACAGGCAAGTCTAGATGCTAGGGCTATTAATGCTTTATTCTGTGCTATAGACAGGAATGAGTTCAACAGGGTCTCTACATGCACCACTGCTCATGAAGTATGGAGACTTCTAGAAGTGACGCATGAAGGAACCACACAGGTCAAGGAATCTAAAATAAGCCGTCTCACTCAAGAATACGAAGCTTTCAAGATGAAGCCAAGTGAGACGATCACTCAAATGATCACAAGATTCCTCGACATCATCAATCCTCTATCTTCGCTTGGAAAGCAGTACTCAAACTACGAGAAGATTCGTAAGCTGCTCAGAGGGCTACCAAAGATTTGGAACCCTAAGGTGACAGCCATCATAGAAGGAAACGATCTCACAACAATGTCAATGGAGACCTTGATGGGCAAGCTTATGACTCACGAGCTTGACCTCAAGGACTTCGAAGAGCCTGCTCCGAAGACCAGGGAGATCGCGCTTAAAGCTCATCAACGAAGAGCTAATCATGATGAAACCGAAGAAGACAATTCTGATGATGAAGACCAAGCTCTCATGGTTCGCAACTTCAGGAAATTCCTTCGCTTCAATCGAAGGAAGAAGGAATCTCAAGAAGACGATGAAGAAGAACCAACTTGTTACGGTTGCAAGAAAACTGGACATGTCCGAAAAGACTGCCCATTCCTGAAGAAGAGCAACCGCTATGAGAAGCCATACAAAAAGAACTCATCAAAGAAATATGCCAACACAGGTATCTGGCATGAAAGTGAAGCGAGTGACTCTGAGGAAGAAAAGGACTCTCCTCAAGATACAGCAAATGTGTGCCTGATGGCAACCTCCAACAAGGTATCTAACGAAACTCTGGATGACTTCTCTTTTGATGAACTTGGCGATGCTTTCACTGATTTACTCGATGATCATAAAAAGGTCATCGGTAAATATAAACATGCCAAGGACAAAATCAAAAGTCTAGAAGATGAGATACAAAGAATTTTTTTACTTCTTGATAATGTTAGAAACACATCACCCACAAATGACACTGATGAAGCATCCAAGCTTAAATTAAGCTTACATGATGCTGAAGCACGTATTGAGCAACAAACTCAAGAAATCACTACTCTCAACACGTTGCTTGCTGAAGAAAAGAGTAGACACAAGATTTCCATGACTAAGATTTATGGCTTAAATATTAAGGTTGATGAACTGCAAGCTGTTTCTAAAAGATTAGAAACCAAATTGGGTAAACAGGTTGTTCAACCTCAAACCCAATCACATGGGCACAACACCACTCATGCTAGTCAACCATGTCAATCTCATAACCATGCTTTTATATACACAAACTTTCACAAACCACGTGCACGTAAGAACAATTCTCACTCAGTACACACTCATCATGCACAAAGACACAATCAACATCACTCCACACATAAAAAGCATCATGCCATGCCATATAGACAAAATCATCATGCAATGCCATATAGACAAGATCCTCATATACCATATAGACAAAATCATCATGCCATGCCATCTAGACAATATCAGCATGTCACACATCATAGACAATACCATCATTCTATGCCTCATAGACACCATCAACATGCCACTTATTCCATGCATAATCATCTTCACCATGCTAACTCTTCACATCATGTTCATCCTCATCCTGTTGCTTATAGATATTATTCTCATGCTCCTAGTATAAATAAAAATACTATCTGTACTTATTGTGGATTACATGGACACATCTCACCACAGTGCAGAGTTAGAAGACTTGTAGATAAAAGAATATATGCTTGGTTCCCAAAGACTAACTTTTCAGGACCCTCAAGAACTCGGGTACCAAAGGTCACATCTACTCTTGATGTAGGTGGACCTTCCCCCCTCAACTGAAAGTAAGTGGATTCTCGATAGTGGATGCTCGCGACATATGACGGGAGACGCAAATCTTTTTGCATCACTATCGATAAAGAGAGAAGGATACGTATCCTTCGGTAACAATCTCAAAGGGCACATTATAGGTAATGGTATCATTGGTCATCCTCTTTCTCCTGTAATAAAGGATGTCTGCCTAGTGACCGATTTAAAGCATAACCTGCTCAGCATTAGTCATCTTGCTGATCATGGATATGATATTAACTTTGGACAAAACAGTTGCTACATCTATGATAGGTCAACAGGAGACATTGCTTTTGAAGGGAAAAGAGAGGACAATATCTACATTTTCTATCTTTCTATAAATTCTAACAATGCAGGTAGATGTCTATATGTCCACAAAGACGAACGACTACTTTGGCACCAGCGTCTTGGTCATGCCAACATGGATGCTATATCCAGGCTTTCCACCAAGAAGCTAGTGAGAGGATTGCCTGAAATCTCGTTCAAAAAGGACACGGTATGTGCCGAATGTGAACTAAACAAGGCAACCAAATCCTCATTTCATTCTATCAACTCTGTAAGTACTACTAGACCCTTGCAACTACTTCATATGGATTTATTTGGTCCTAGTAGAATAGCTAGCCTTGGAGGCAAACTTTATGCATTTGTTATTGTTGATGATTTTTCGAGATTTACATGGGTTTTCTTTCTCGCTAATAAGAGCGATGCTATTTCTGCTTTCAAAATTTTTGTAAAGAAAGTTCAAAATGAAAAAGGCTACATGATTACTTGAATCCGAAGTGATCATGGAGGCGAATTCGTAAATTATGATTTTGAAAGTTTTTGTAATGCAAATGGTTTTGATCATGAATTTTCTTGTCCTAGAACTCCTCAACAAAATGGTGTTGTGGAGCGGAAGAATAGGACTCTTGGCGATATGGCTAGAGTCATGTTGAATAAATTTTCTCTTTCGAAATATTTTTGGGCAGAGGCTGTAAGTACAGCATGCCACATTTTGAATAGGGTACTTATTCGTCCCATTACGAAGAAAACACCCTATGAGCTTTGGTTTGGGAGAACCCCCAATGTTTTTTATTTTAAAGTTTTTGGCTGTAGATGTTTTATCCTTAACACCAAAGACAACTTAGGCAATTTTGATGCCAAAGTTGACGATGGTATCTTTCTTGGTTATGCCGCCAAGAGTAAGGGATATAGAGTTTTCAATAAACGCTCACTTATTGTGGAAGAGTCAACAAATGTGACTTTTGATGAAGATAATAGTGCAGCAAGTACTCTTGATGATGACGTTGAGCCATCAACTTCTACTCCAATGAATACTTCAACCGAAACTAATTCTCTGGAGGGTTTGCCTAAGAAATTCTCTTTCAAACCTTCTCATCCAGAAAATTTAGTTATAGGAGAAGTTTCACGTGGAGTAACTACTAGATCATCATTAAGAGACTCCGTTGCTAGCACTGCCTTCATTTCACAAGTAGAGCCTAAAAACATTTCTGAAGCTTTTAATGATGAATTTTGAATTTCTGCTATGCAAGAAGAACTCAACCAATTTGAGAGGAGCCAAGTATGGGAACTAGTTCCTAGACCGGCTAATCACTCAATAATTGGTACCAAATGGGTGTTTAGAAACAAAGTAAATGAAGATGGTTCAGTCACACGTAACAAAGCTCGTCTAGTAGCTCAAGGATACAACCAAGAGGAAGGTATCGACTACGATGAGACGTATGCTCCTGTTGCTAGACTAGAATCCATTCGGATGCTTTGTGCTTTTGCTAATTTTCAAAACTTTAAATTATTTCAAATGGATGTGAAAAGTGCTTTCCTGAATGGTTTTATCAAGGAGGAAGTTTATGTGAAACAACCCCCTGGCTTTGAAAATCACAAATTTCCCGACCACGTGTTCAAGCTGAAGAAAGCGCTTTATGGCCTTAAACAAGCCCCCAGAGCTTGGTATGAAAGGCTAAGCAGTTTCTTGCTTGAGAAAGGTTTTTCAAAAGGGAAAATTGACACTACACTGTTTATAAAATCTTTCAAAGACACTATTTTATTAATTCAGATTTATGTTGATGATATTATTTTTGGGTCTACTGATGAAACTCTTTGTCAAGAATTTGCCAAGTGTATGCAGACGGAATTTGAGATGAGCATGATGGGAGAGCTCAACTACTTTCTTGGTCTGCAAGTAAAACAACTGGCTAATGGAACTTTCATCTGTCAATCGAAGTATACCAAGGACATGCTGAAGAAGTTCGATCTTGACAACATCAAACCAATCAGCACTCCAATGGCTACTACAACCAAACTCGAACCAGATGAGAGCGGCAAACCCGTTGATCAACGTAAGTATCGAGGTATGATAGACAGCTTACTTTATTTAACTGCTAGTCGCCCCGATATCATGTTTAGTGTTTGCCTATGTGCTAGATATCAAGCAAATCCTAAGGAATCTCACATGACCGCGGTTAAGCGTATCTTTCGATACCTTAAGGGTACGGTTACAGTGGGCCTATGGTATCCCAAGTTAACATCATTTGACCTCATCGGTTACTCTGATGCTGACTTTGCTGGATGCAAGGTCGACCGTAAAAGTACGAGCGGCACGTGTCATTTATTAGGAAAGGCTTTAGTCTCATGGTTTAGCAAGAAGCAGAACTCTGTCGCACTATCCACAACAGAAGCTGAATACATAGCAGCTGGGCGTTGTTGTGCACAAATTTTGTGGATGAAGCAAACCTTTGAAGACTATAAGTTATCTTTCATGCATATTCCTATATTCTGTGACAATACTAGTGCAATCAATTTGACTAAGAACCCTGTCTGCCACTCACGCACTAAACACATTGAGATCAGACACCACTTTTTGCGTGATCATCAGCAAAATGGCACGATTAACTTAGAATTTATTGACACTGATCATCAGCTGGCAGATTTCTTTACTAAGCCGCTATCCGAAGAGCGCTTCAATTTTCTTTGTCGTGAACTTGGAATTTTAGATGAAGCAGTTATAAATTGAAACTCACCTGCGTAAATATCGAGTATATTGTGATTCCTTTTCGAAGAATCTGGTATGGGTACAAGCCGAAAGGGTCCTTCTGACAACAAGGCGTAAAAGCCTAAGCGACACGGTGCACTAGTCCTCAGGACTACCGCTAGCTGGGATCCGGCCCCTGCAGCTAACCCATGGCAAATTTGGACTATTGAACCACAGTATATGTCCTTATTTATTATATGGCTCGTTTTCGATTTAATATTGCCTAATTGAGATTTTTTAAAGTTCATTCTGTTTTCTGGGTACCTCTCTATCTATTTTTTAAATTCAACACTCTTTGTTGACCTCAACTACCTTTTGTTTAACTCTTAAACATTTTCTTCATGTTCTTTGCCTGTTTTCAGTTCTGGACCATTGACCCAGAACTCGGGCCGAACTCTGCCCCTATCAGAGTTCGGGCCGAGTTCGATTCTTAGGTTCCAGGGTCGGGATCTGGCTCTGCCGTTGGATCAATTCTAATCCAATGGTCAATATTTCACCCGACCAAAGACCAAGCCCTACTTTATTTCGGGATTCCCTCTCTTTCCTCCCATATTTCCTTCTTCTCCACCTCCTCCATCTTCTTCCTTCCAAACCCTAACCCTAGTTCTTGATATAGAGGACTCTATTTCTTCTCAAAATCAAGGGAAAGGAGTTTTTTCAACATTCTCTTCAACTGTTTGGTATTCTTTTCAGGTATATCTCTCTTTTTCTATCATTTTCAAGTTCTCCTCTTTTATTTCAAATGGCATCTCGCTTGTCCAAACGAGGGAGAAGGACTCGACATGAGGGTGCTTCCTCTTCGGTTCCTCCTCCTCCGATTGAACAAGTAGTTGAACAACACCCCATTCATCCGTTGTTCAATCCGCCACGTCCCGATGACCCTAACACTTACGACGATCGTTTATTTGTATCGCTAGAAGCCTCTAATGAATGGTTTAGCAATTTTAGAACTCGTCCGGTGTTTGGGGGCCATCCCATAAATTTCACTATATTTTCTCAATATGAGTCATTATTCCGTGATCTTTGTTTGGATGAACTTGTTGCTTCAAATTCTGTTATCTACCATAGTGCAATTCAAATGTTTTACTGTAATCTGACTCACGATGCAACCCACATCTATTCCCGGGTTGCTGGCATTAACATTGCCTTCAATGACTCTGAGTTGGGAGACTTTCTTGCTCTCCCGGATCTTGATGTGTGGGACAAGCTTGTGGAAGCACGTCAACTTTAATTTGTTGGTGATACTTCCCTTGAAGGATTCAAGGAGGATTTATGTGCTCCTAACGTAAGTCCTCGCAAGCTAAAGGCCAAGCATCTCACCCCCTACTTTTATGAACTTCATCGCATCTTGTTCAATACTATCTTGCCCAAGGCTGGCTCAACAGATAAAGTCACTTATCTTGAGATCTCCACCTTATATCATCTCCACTATCGTATTCCATTCAACTTTCCACGGACTATGATGGATTGGATGATCAACTGTCGGAAGAAACCAAGAGCTTTGGTTTATCCTCTCTATCTTCCTTTAGTCTTCTGTGCTTTCATCATTCCTATCCATGATTGTCCGTTCCTGCCTGCACCTGCCTTTCTATCCAAAGCACGACGCCTTCAGCCTGTTGCTGCTTCTGAGTCATCTGAGCACTCTGCTGATGAGGAGCCTGACGTCCCTCCTCTTGGTCAGGATGCACCTCCTCCTCCTGCCACTCTTGAGTCTCTTCAGACTATGCTTCGCGATCGCTTTGCTATTGAGGATGATCGCTGGACGCAGCAGGATTACCGTACCACCTTGCAGATCAGTGCCCTTGGGAACTCTCTGTATGATATGCGGTATTCGCTTGCTCGTCATCCTGATCTGCATGTGCCTATTGAGTGGGATCCAGATCGCGCGGGTCATCGTATAGACGATCCGTGGGTCATGAGGTATATGGATCCTGATGATGCTTTTGTGGACCCTCGTCGCTCATTCCATGGTCCTTCAGATGTTCCAGGACCTTCTCATGCTCCATGATGGAGATTGGCTTGATATGCTGCTGCCACTGCTGATGGTCTTAGTTGCCTTTTGATTTTAGTTATTTCAGTTTGTTATGGATTTATGTACTGGATTTATGTCTTCAAACCCTGATGATGTGCTGGTTGGTGGATAACATTTTATGCTATTTTTCGTAGTTCTACTTTATGTCAGTGACTTGTTTTATTAGTATTATCCTGTTTCTTCTCTGCTTGGTGTGGTTGGATTACTTTTCATTGTCTATACTGCTATTTCCATGCTTTTCCTTATGCAGTCTATATGATCCTTTATATTGCTAACTGCCAAAAGGGGGAGAAATATATATATCTGTCTGTGCTTGTGTTTGCTTTTGGGAAATTTTTTTTATCAGGCCACAGGTTCTACGCATTATTTACGGGGGAGAGCTATTGATTCTAGCTCGGCACCGTTCACTGATTACGGGGGAGCTATCTTATTCTAGCTCGGCATTGTTTATGGGGGAGCTGTGTTTTAACCAACTGTGTCCAGGTATGAATATTGAAATATACATTTATTATTTTGTCAATTATCAATATGGGGGAGATTGTTGACACAAAGTCACAGTCAACCAAATATTGACTACATTGACTAAATAATATCTGTATAAATTCAATACGACACACGACGTCTGCATTCAGTTCAGGACAGACAACAGCTCAGTTTCCGACTCTCAGTATATTTTCGAGTCTGTACTTTTACATTTTATTGAGTCTAGAAATATGTACTCTGAGTTATGCTGAGCTCTTGGAACTTAGTCTATAAGCCTACCCAAAATCCCAAGCTCCACCAAAACAAAAATTGCACACAAGTCCCACTTAGGACCACTCTGTGCTCTGGAGACAGAGTTCGGGCCGAACTCTGCCTCCACACAGAGTTCGGGCCGAACACTGTCCCCTAGAAATCAGGAACCCTAATTTTAGGGTTAGCTGGTTGCTAGCTATCCAACGGCCAAATTTTTGAATTTCCCTACCCGAATTCTGGCCGAATTCTGCCTCTAAAAACACTATAAATAGGGCATGAATTCTCTCATTTCAATTCACTCAATCTTCTCTTCTCTTCTCTCCTACAAGCTCAATAAGCCATACCCTTCCCATCTACTAGCCACAAGCCTCCTAAGTCTCGAGTGCTCAGCATCTCTCAGTTAGGATTCTTGTGCAAGAGTCGAAGAAGTCGCTTGGACAATTCCAAGCAAATCGCCACTGCGATCCTCTGTTAGAAGTTGACATGCTCTTCTGAAGAAAAGGCACGGGTTGTAAACTACTATTTCACAAATAGGATTCTTGTGCAAGAGTCGAAGAAGTCGCTGTGTTTGCGTATGTTCTTCTGCTCTTCATTTATTTTCCGCACTTTACTCTGATTATTTATTGTTGGTGAAAGAGTTTTTTTTAATTGGCTATTTTTCTATATAAACTCTATTCACCCCCCTCTAGAGTTGCCAAACTGTTCTTCAAGAAGAAGTGCCCTTAAGGTATCGAAAGATATGCTTAACTGCGCACAGATGTGATTCCTTTGGATTAGCTTAAAAACGTGTACACAGGCAAACACTAAACATAATATCTGGACGACTAGCAGTTAAATAAAGTAAACTACCGATCATACCTCGATACTTACGTGTGTCGACCGGCTTGCCTTGTTCATCAATATCAAGCTTTGTTGAAGTTGCCATCGGAGTGCCAATAGGTTTGACATTGTCCAGATTAAACTTCTTTAGCAAATCTTTTGTGTACTTGGCTTGATTTACGAATGTCTCATTGTCAGTTTGTTTGATTTGCAGTCCGAGAAAGAATTTCAGCTCTCCCATCATGCTCATCTTAAACTTTTTTTGCATACACTTAGAGAATTCTTGACAAAGAGATTCATCAGTAGATCCAAATATAATATCATCAACATAGACTTGTATTAAAAGAATATTATTATTCAAAGACTTTATAAACAAAGTAGTGTCAACCTTGCCCTTTAAAAAACCGTTGTCAAGTAGGAAAGAGCTTAGACGATCATACCAAGCACGAGGGGCTTGTTTTAAACCGTACAATGTTTTCTTCAACTTGAAAACATGATCAGGGTTTTTAAAATCTGTGAAACCTGGAGGTTGTGCTACAAAAACTTCTTCTTTTATAAAACCATTTAAAAATGCACTCTTGACATCCATTTGAAATAATTTGAAATTATGAAAACATGCAAATGCACATAACATGTGAATGGATTCTAATCTTGCAATTAGGGCATAAGTCTCATCGTAGTCGATACCTTCTTCCTGATTATATCCTTGAGCTACGAGTCGAGCCTTGTTACGAGTCACTAAACCATTCTCATTAAGTTTATTTCGAAATACCCAACGGGTGCCAATGACCGGATGATCAATAGGCTTGGAAACAAGTTCCCAAACTTGATTTCGTTCAAATTGGTTTAATTCCTCATGCATAGCAACTGACCAAAAATGATCACTACATACTTCATCAATGGTTTTGGGTTCTAGCTGTGAAATGAATGCAACACTAGAAACAATATCTCTACTGGATGTACGAGAACTTACACCTTTGGTAATATCACCAATTACCAAATCCTTTAGATGATCAGCCGTAAATTTCAATCTTTTCGGCAGACTCCGAAGGTAGCTGCTTCTGGGTTCTTCTCTTGGAGAATCAGCTGGTGTTGAACTTGGTACAGTTAGATCTTCGTTATTGTCATCGATAGTCATTTGATTCAATTCATCAAAGGTGACGTTGATTGATTCTTCGATGATCATAGTTCGTTTGTTGAAGTCTCTGTATCCTTTGCTCTTGGCCGCATAACCTAAAAATATACCTTCATCGACCTTTTCGTCAAACTTTCCCAAATTATCTTTTGTATTAAGAATAACGCATTTACAACCAAATATTCTAAAATATGAAACTGATAGAATTCTGTCAAACCATAACTCAAATGGAGTCTTCTTCGATTTGGGTCGAATTAGAACTCTATTGAGAACAAAACAAACTGTATTGACAGCTTCAGCCCAGAAATATTTGGGTGGACTAAACTGGTTTAACATTACTCTGGCCATTTCTGATAGAGTTCTGTTCTTACGTTCCACAACTCCATTTTGTTGTGGAGTCCTAGGGCAGGAGAACTCGTGTACAAAACCGTGGGTGTCACAAAATTGCTCAAACTCTGCATTCTCGAATTTGCCACCAAGATCGCTTCTAATACGAGTGATCATGTAACCTTTTTCATTCTATACTTTCTTGCAAAAGGCGACAAATTCGGATAATGCATCATTCTTGCGTGTCAAAAAGTATACCCACGTGTATCTAGAGTAATCATCTACAATTACAAAAGCATATAACTTACCTCCGAGGCTAGCAACTCTGCTAGGACCAAATAAGTCCATATATAGCAATTGTAGAGGTCTAGTAGTACATACTGCATTTACTGACTTGAATGTGGATCTGGTAGCTTTGTTCTTTTTACATTGGTTGCATACCGAATCCTTCTTGAATGTTATGTCCGGTAAACCGCGTACTAGCTTCTTCATTGATAATCTTGAGATTGTGTCCATATTTGCGTGACCGAGTCTCATATGCCACAGATGACTCTCATCACTTTTAGCCATTAAGCATCTACCTGAAATGTTAGTTTCTTCTAAAAATAGAAAACATATATGTTATCTTCCTTGATACCTTCAAAGATAGTAGTACCAGTTGAGCTATCAACTATAGTACATTTGTCTTTACCAAAGTTGATGCCATAACCATGATCAGCTAAATGACTTATGCTGAGTAGATTATGTTTCAACTCGGTAACCAGACAGACATCCTTAATCACAGGATAGGGAGACTTACCAACATCACCGATACCAATGATATACCCTTTCAAGTTGTTACCGAAGGAGACATAGCCTTCCTTCTTCTTCTTCGACAGTGTTGTAAATAATGTAGCGTCACCGGTCATATGCCGTAAACAACTGCTGTCGAGGATCCATTTGCTTTTAGCATGTGAAAGGTGTTCCACCTACAAAATAATTTGCAGATGAAACTTTTGGTACCCATTTCTTGTAGGGTCCTGAGATGTTAGCTTTTGGTATCCATGCATAAATATTTAAATCAACAAGCTTTCTGATTCTACATGCAGGAGAAATATGACCAGTGTGGCCACAATAATGACATTGTGCATGTTTAGTGTTGAAAGCTGAGTGGTGTGCATGGTTGGTAGGTTTAGGTTTTCTAGTATAGAAGAAAGCATACCTATAATCTTGTTTAGGCTTAACCTTTTGGGGTAAAGGTTTGATATGGTTAGGTCTGACAGTGTTTGGTTTGGGAATGTTCCGATTATTCGTTAAGTGACACGTGTTAGGGTAGAAAGCAGCAGTCTCAGGCTATTTTTCTAACCTAATTTCCAATCTTTTGGAAGTGTCATAAAACTTAGCATAGTCAGAAGTGAGTGCTTCCATTCCGACTTGTGCACTTTGAAGACTTTTCTTCTATTTAGAAAGTTCTTCTTTCAGTTGGTCAATAACCTTGTCTTTTTCTTCGGATGACTTGGTAGTCTCGTGTAATAAGAGCTTAATAGAAGAAAGCTCACCAGACTCACTAACATTATCTTTAACCTCAGATAGTAGGTCGGTAAGTCTTCCTATTTCACCTTTATACTCTTTGAGTACCTTCTTAGAGGTTTGATATTTGCTACGCAGTTTCCTGTAATCACTTATCAGTTCACTGAAGGCTTCTCCTAATTGCTCAAATATGAAGTCATCATATGTATCAACTATAGGTTTAGAGAGTACCTGATCGGATGCCATAAAGCATACATTTGCAGCGTCTTCTGATTGTTCATCTTCTGAGTTGTTGGCTTCACTTTCATGCCATATGCTGGTATTGGCATACTTCCGAGATGTTGATCTCTTCAGCTTCCCTTTCTCATACCTGTTGCTCTTCTTGCTTGATGATGAGTTTGTAGGACAATCCTTCTTCATGTGTCCCTTCTTCTTGCAGCCATAGCAGACAGCATCATCTTGATACCAGTTGTTGCTGCTATTGTTTTCTTTGGCTTTTTTCTCATATCTCATGAATCTTTTGAATTTCCTTGCTAGGAGTGCTTGATCTTCAGCATCAGATTTACTGCTGTCTGAATCACCTTCAGCAGCTTTTCTGTGCTGAGCCTGGAAAGCGATCGCCTTCTCCTTTGGTGCAGGCTCTTCAAAATCTTGTAGCTCCAGTTCATGAGTGAGTAGCTTACCCATGAGTACTTCGAGTGTCATGGTAGTGAGGTCATTTCCTTCAATGATTGCAGTAGCCTTCGGAATCCAGTTCTTTGTAAGTGCTCGCCGGAGTTTGCGAATCTTTTTATGGTTACTGTAATCTTTGCCTAGGGAGGACAAAGGATTTACAATATCCAAGAATCTCTCGAACATCTGAGTAACTGTTTCGTTGGGCTTCATCTTGAACGCCTCGTACTCCTGAGTAAGTCTGCTGACTTTTGATTCTTTGACTTGAGTCGTGCCTTCATGTGTGTGTTTCACTTAACAAAATGCCTTGGGAATTGGCTTTTGAAAATAAAACGAGAAAAAGTACAAGAAGTACAAATTTAATTCTGGAAAAGTATTGCTATGGAAGTCTGATTCGTAAATGATCACTTTATTCCTTGGACCATATGATAATGATGGAGATCACTGCTTGAAGTAGAACAACTGGAAGAACTAAGTCACCAGAAAGGTATCGACGTACTTGGGCACTGATGGCGAGGCCGAATGCTTTCCTGCTTTGCTTCACTCTGTTCTGAAAGAAAGGTTGAAGAAGAATGCTCTGGAGAATCAAAATCTCTAAGTTCTGATCTCTGTATTCTCTCCTGTCTCTGTGTGTGTGTTATGAGAAAAATAAGTCTATTTATAGACTTGGGCTCTTGTGCGTAAAAACTCAGCAAAAGTTCCATCTTTACGCTAACAACTGCCACCCACGATCGAAGCCATCCTCTGCATATGTTGACATGTGTCCCATCATTTCAGTAAGAATAGGATGTATGTACACACGTTCTTCGAGAAGAATGGCATGAAAGACATGTAGGCAGACCACGTTCCAAGCTGGTGGAGGAGAATAGGGCGTAAAAATAGCCCCAATGTACTCTGAGCGTAAAGCAGTAGATTAGGCGTAAAATAGCCCTGACATAGACTTCCCGCGTAAAGTGGTTGTTAAATAACCTTGAGCGTAAAAGCAGCTCAAATAGACTTTACGCACACGTCAGCTGCT
Organism: Iris pallida; assembly: GCA_029216955.1. NCBI lineage: Eukaryota > Viridiplantae > Streptophyta > Magnoliopsida > Asparagales > Iridaceae > Iris > Iris pallida. Next base: position 8,481,698 of record JANAVB010027598.1, read on the forward strand.
GAGCGTAAAAGCTCGTATAGTCTTCGTGCGTAAAAGAAGCCATAGTGTGAGCGTAAAGTAGCTCAATCCACATACTAAACGACAACATTGGTCTCTGTATAAAACAAATCCCTTTGTGATATATGCCATCATTAATATCTTCATGTCAGAGTTTGCATTAAATGCGAGATTTGACAGCTTTGCCCAGAGTAAGAGTGGCTGATCTGTCCTTGGCGTAAAACCATGGGTGTAGACCCGAGCGTAAAATGATCAGCCTGCTTTAGGCGTAAAGTTATTAGCCTTGTCTTGGGCGTAAAGAGATTAACCGCTCTGCTTGGCGTAAAACAGATCACTTATGAATGAAATGATCCATCTCTTTGACTCTTTCTCTGAAGCACTTTTTACGCTCCTACAAGACCCCCTTCAAAGTTTTCAAATATCTGCAAAATTTGAAACACTTTGAACAGAAGCGTAAAAGTTGAAATTTGATCAGTCAGCGTAAAATTCGGAATACACAACCGTCATCTGCGTAAAAGCGGGGATGTCCAACAGTCGGTGCAATTTTCAATAGTGTCGGTCAACACTTAACTGTCACAATGAATTTCTTTCTCGAGACTTTCGAATGTCTTTTCGTTTCCCCGAGTTTACATTAATAATGAGCAGTTTCCAAAGAGGAATATGAAGAGTTGGTTTAATTGTATAAATAAGAAGAAATTCTTCACTCTTGTCATTCATCCTCATAGTGACATGGCGCCAAAGAGCGAGATTACTAACAAAGAGGCTTCGAGCACCAGGCTTGATTTTGAGCGAGCATACAACCTTTTAGAGTGCTTTGGACTGACTCCTGCAGTCTTTAGTCGCATCGATGGTGGTCTCCCAACTGCGTACGAAGGGCCAGGAGATGCAGAAGCATTTCTTAATCTGATACGTCGCTCCGGGATTCGCAATATGCACGAACTAGGTACTTCCCTTCGTCAGCCCGATGAGGGAGAGAAAAAATGATGTTTTTATGTATTGCGAATCTTTTTTCTGTTGGGGGCCACTCTTCCCTTTTTTTATACATAGTATTTCTTAAGAAATTTGCCATTGATTAGCATCATGAGTAGATCTCCATTGGGCTTTGATAACCGATAGGCGCCATTGGAAAATACGGACTCAATTACATAAGGGCCTTCCCATTTTGCTTAGAATTTTCCTTTACTTTTATGAGTCATCACCATCGGTCTCCGAACGGCTAATACAAGTTCGCCAACTTTGAATACCCTCTCTTTAACTTTACGATTGAAAGTTCGAGATATGCGGGCTTGATATAGTTCAATGTGCTGTTGTGCTTGAAGACGCTTCTCATCCAATCCTTCAAGTTCTTGGAGTCGTAAGCGATCATTATTCTCTGTAGTTAGCTCATTAGCAATGGCTATTCATAGAGATGGGATCTGGATTTCCAATGGAGGACAGCTTCACATCCATAAACCAATAAGAATGATGTAAAACCAGTAGGAGTCCGGACTGTTGTTCGATAAGCCCATAAACACTCTCCAAGTTTCTCATTCCAATCACGTTTATTAGAAGAGACAAACTTTTTGAGAAGTTTAATGATCGTCTTATTGAAAGCTTCGGCTAAACCATTAGCAGCTGGATTATAAGCCGTAGAAGCCAAATTCTAAATTCGATTCTTGTCACAGAATCGATAAAATACCTGACTGGCAAATTGTGGACCATTGTCATGGATTATCCGTCGAGGAATCCCGAAGCGATAAATGACATCGTGTTTGATGAAGCTGATCACATTAGATGTTTTCACTTCCGCAAGGAGAACTGCTTCTGCCCACTTAGAAAAGTAATCTGTTATAGCTAATATGAACCGATGTCCTTTAACAGAAGAAGGATTAATAGGACCAATGACATCCATACCCCAAGCTTCGAAGGGCCAAGAGGCTGCTGTAGGATGTAGAAATTCAGATGGTTGATGAATAAAATCAGCATGAATTTGACATGCTTTACATCTTCTGGCATAGTCTACAGCATCTGCTATCATAGAAGGCCAATAATACCCCATTCTTCGAATGCGATCTTGTAATTTAGGACCCGGTTGATGAGCACCACAAATACCATCATGAGCTTCTCACAGTGTTTGTTTAGCTTCACTTTCTGAGAGACAACGCAGCAATAGTCCATCATAGGAACGACGGTATAGCATATGTAAAGACGAATCATAATAAAACCGAAACTATCGTCTTTTGATTGATGCAGCTTCTTTTGGATCTTCATGCAAAATCCCATGAACTGTATAATCAACGAATGGAGTTCTGCAATCCTTATGCTGGGAATTTGACTCTGTAGTATAACTTTGTTCAATGTACAAATTATTCTTGACACAGAACAAGTCTCGATCCAACAAAGTAATTGTATTTTGTCTTCGGATTGGAACAGCTAGGTCTGCAGCTAAACTAGCAAGAGCATCAGCTTCCACATTCTGAGAGCGTGGTACAAACTCAATGTAGAATCCTTTGAATAAAAGGACCAGTTCAACTACCACTTGATGATAAGAAATGAGATCAGGATTTCTGACCTCTTAAGTCCCTCTAACTTGATTAACAATCAATTGAGAATCTCTATAAGCTTCTAGGAACTCAATATCCAATTGTTTTGCTACTTGGAGACCGATCAATAGAGCGTTATATTCTGCTACATTGTTGGAGCATGGCTCATTGAGAGAATAGGCATGGTATATGACCATTTTGTCAGGAGAAACCAAGACGATTCCTACCCCAGAGACAATATTGCCTTTAGGTCCTACTCGTGATGCCCCATCAAAATATAATTGCCATATGTCATTCTTCAAAGTCAGGTTACAATCCACGATTTCATCTGAAATGTCCTTATATAATTTTGATGTTTCAGGTATAGTGTGAGCAGCTAAGAAATCGGCTAATGCTTGACCCTTTATTGATTTCTAAGGTACATAAACTATGTCATAAGGAGTAAGCAACATCGCCCAGGTGGCCAGTCTGGAGTTAAGAATGCTAGGTTTTCTCATTAATACCCGAATGGGATTTATTCTGGAGATGACATGAATAGTCTGTCCTGTCACATAATGTCTTATCTTTTGGACGGCAAAAACCAAAGCTAGACATTCCTTTTCTACAGGAGTATACCTGTGATCAGCTCCAACCATCATTCTGCTCAGATAATATATTGCTTGCTCATGACCCATATCACTTTTCTGTGCAAGAAGAGCGCCAAGTGAATGATCCAAGGCTCGAACATATAGCAAAAATGGTCTTCTTACTACCGGAGGTACCAGAACAGGTGGGTTTGTAAGGTATTGCTTAATGTCATTGAAGGCTTTCTGACACGCTTCATTCAAACAAAAGATACGCCTTTCTTTAATAGACGGGAGAAAGGTTGACATCTCCCAGAAAGATTAGACATAAATCTTCTATTATAAGCAATACGACCCTGAAAGCCACGGAGTTCTTTCAGATTACGAGGAGGATGCATTTCAAGAATTGTTTTAATCTTATCAGGATCGACGTGGATACCCTGAGAAGTAATGACAAATCCTAAAAATTTGCCACTGGAAACCCCTAAGAAAGACTTAGTAGGGTTCATTTTCAATTGATGCTGGCGCATCAACTCAAATACTGTCCTCAAGTCCTGAATGTGATCATCCTTTGATCGACTTTTAACAGCAATGTCATCTACATAGCATTCAGCTATCTTCCGTAGATGTTTTTGAAAGATGTTGCTCATAGCCCGTTGATATGTGGCACCGGCGTTTTTAAGACCAAACGGCATAACCGTATAGCAGTAGACCCCAAGGGGTGTACGAAAAGCAGTATGTTTCTTATTTTCTGGATACATCTTGATCTGATTGTACCCTGAGAATCCGTCCATGAAAGACATGTGTTCAAAACTACATGTATTGTCTATCATGACATCAGTAATTGGAAGTGGAAATTTGTCCTTTGGACAAGCTGCATTAAGATCTCGATAATCTATACAAACTCGAACTTTTCCGTTCTTCTTCATGACAGGAACAATATTGGCAACCCAATCTGGGTGTTGCTCGTCACGAACAAATCCACATGTGATCAACTTTTTGACTTCTGCTTCAATTGCATCCATCATATCTGGTCTAAAGCGCCGTTGCTGTTGTTTTACAGGCTTGACGTTAGGTAAAATATTGAGTTTATGAGTAGCAACTTTAGGATCTAGGCCTGGCATATCCTCATAACTCCATGCGAAAATGTCAATATATTTTTTGATAAGTTTTATCAACTGTTCCTTTTCATCTTCAGAAAGATTCTTACTGATGAATATTGGTTTGGACGTAGTTCCATCTCCAACATCAATCTGGATAACCTCATCCTCTGTAGGTGGCTGTCGCTGTTCAAAACGGAGTTCCCACTGAGTATCCATCTATTGAGCCCAAGGATCATTCTCAAATAGTTCAGATTTATCATCAGTTTGAACCATATTGACTGAAAATACTTGTCCAGATTCATCATATGAGGAACGAGACATATCAGTTTCAATGAATTGGACTTCTTCTGAATCCGATGATTGCGAAGAGCTAGAAGAGAATTCTTCTTGTATATCGTCATAAAACATGTGGGACGGATCATATCCCAACCCATGACGAGTCTTTTGGTAAAGCGGATCACCACGTAATGGTAGTCGTCTACCCTTGCCTTGATTGAGACCTTGCATAGTCTTTAAATCATATCCCATGTTCTGGATAATCTTGATAGATTATTGACTATACTTGTCAATTCGGATTCTTTCCTTGTCTTTATCCTTCAGCTCATCTGCCTGAGCAACAGGGATATTTCTAGCCAGGCCAAACACAATTTGGCGCTTGTTTTTCTTATCAGACGGAACCACGAAATAAGATTCTTCGTGACGTCTAAAAGTTATGCAAGCTTGTGATGAAGCGGCCACAGGTAGAAGATAAGGAGAAGATGTTAGGAACCTTTGATCATAAGGTCCAACATCTACATGAGGAGGGAAAGAATTTTCCTTATGATCGATGTATAAAGTTTCTTCTGGCTCAATGTCGTCTTTATATTGATGACTTTGATTATCAGAAGATAAAGTCATTTTTTCGATAAACTTGACAGCCATATACTCGAAAAGGAAATCTTCATTGATATCAAAAAGTATAGAATGATCAATATGTACATCATTTACAATTTGACTGCTACGCTTCGGATTAATCATCAGTGGACCATTATCTGTCTTCTGCGTAGTTTTGCCAAGATTGACAATCAATGGTGGTTCTGGATCATTCGTACAAGAAATACGCCCTTTGACCTTGATCATAAAAGGTTGAACTTGGCTCTTAGCAGGAATATTTGTTGATTCCTCAGATGAAGTTTGAGTTCTTCCTTTGACCTTGATTATCAGAGTTGATCATTGACAGATTGGGATTGGATTCGTCCCTTTACTATGATCTTCAAAGGTTGCTCCTCTGACGGATCTTCATTAATAAACTGATCCTCAGTAGGTGATTGATCTTCAGCCATGTCTGATATCTCTTTCACATGCTCTTGTTTATAAAGCCTTGAATCAGAAAAATAGGCTTTGACACCCTTGAAATGATTGATATCAGCAAACTCAGTCTTCACAACTCCTTGGAAATCCACATACTTGAAGCATTGGTGGAGAGTTGAAGGCACAATGTTGTGCTCATGAATCCACGGTCTCCCCAAAAGGATATTATAGGAGACGTCTGAGTTGATAACATAGAAAGTTACCATGGTTCGAAGATCACCAATCTGAATCTGCAGACGAATCTTCCCCAGTGGCTTGCTCTTGCTAGAGTTGAAACCGACTATTGTAGTACTAGTGTAAGTCAAATCACTAGTAGAAATCCTCAGGGGTCTTAGCATACTCTGAAGAATTATGCTAATTGAGGACCCAGGATCAATGTAAATCCTGTCAATCTCAGTGGATCCAATATACCCAGTATAGCACAAAGGTCTGTCATGCTTGTTATGCTTCAACAGCATATCTTCTTGTGTAAAGGTAATGTTGGAAATTGCTTCCATCACACTATGACATTGTGGACATGACACTGGTATATTATCAGGAGTCTTGAGTTGAGCCAAGCACGAATCTGCTTGAAGTAAAGCTTCACTCAAAGTCTCTCTGCTTTCTTTGGAAAGGCGAAGCAACTCAAATATAGATAGTCTAGCCGGAGTATTGGCCAACTGAGCCAGAATATCAAACTTGTAAGGCTTCATCACCACCCCCTGACTGGAAGCAGACTTCAATGGGACGTCGAAACGTACTGCTTTCGGTTTCCCCTTTTCATCCACAGAAGGTTTAGCCGGAACAGGAGAAGGTTGAGTTCGTAGTATTTCCACTACGTCTTCTGCTTCTTTAGAAGATCCTTTATAATCTTTGTGGTACTCTTTCCCAGATCTTGTACCAGCAAAAGTTTATTCCTTAGACTCAGGAGAAGGAAGTACCATATTACAGGATTTTGTCTTCCCTCTCTTAGCCTTCTTCTTGTGTGGATTGTTACGAGGAACTTCAGAACCCAATCCAACAGTGGAATTTTGATTTTGAATCTGTAAAGGAAGTCGTATTCCTTTATCATAATTCAAACCTTCTGCCTTTTGAAAGTCATAACCCATCTTCTTTATGAGATGAACATATTGCTGACTATACAAGTGAGTAGGCAGCAGACTTTTGACAAGTGTTTCAACAGAGGAAGAGGAAGAAGCAAGACCTTCTGTAACCTCAGGAGAATGAAGAATAGATGTCTCTGTAGTTACGGGAGGAGAAGGATTCGGGATACGAGGAAAAATCCCTGTCGGAGCTTTTTCATAAGCAGCAAAGACTTGTTGTGCCTGATATAAAGGAATACTATTCATGGCTAACCACTGCTGATGAGTAAGCTTGAGCTTGGTAGGAGGAGCTAGACTTGGAGGACAGATGTTTAGTCCTTTCAGTCTATCTTCTAAAGGAAGGCCATCCCATAGATGATCCAAGTTATCAGGATCTGGAATAACATGAGAAATTATGTTGCAGGTTTTGACTTTCTTACCCTTTTGGATTTTGAAGTTTTATCTTCATTTTCCAACTCAGGCACTAAGTCAGGATGTACCCACATGATTTCACTATTCTTTAGTGTGAGCGGCAGTAATCCTGTATTTTCTTCTCTGGCAGGCGGGATATTCACGATCTTCATCGTCGCCTTCGGAATTGGGATAATTCCATCTGGGACTTGCTGTGGAGGAAAATCTCCAAACTGAAGAGAAACCATATTGGTTGTAACCGTATGGTCATCATTAGTTAAGGCGATAGTACCGCCATTTATCAGCTCCTGGATTTTCTTCTTCAGGACATAGAAAGCACTGGTAGGATGATTAATGTATCTATGATAGATACAATATTTGGGATTGTCAGTCAGATTCACCTTATTAGGCCTCTTTGGCTCCGGAATCTGAAGTTTACCACTCTTCACCAGACATTGAAATATCCTTGGGATATCACTTTCGTCAAAAGAGTATTCTTCCTTTGGCCTGGAAGATTCTTGATTATTCGACGTCGTTTTGTTCTTGGAAACACTACCAAAATACATGGATTTACCGACGGCCTTATCCGTCGGTATTCCGTCGCCAAAACTAAATACCGACGGATTACCGACGGATATTTTGGTAAAACAGCCGTCGGGAATAACCTCGTCGCTAAAACATATCCGTCGCTACTCCGTCGCTCAGCGACGACTTAGCGACGGAATACCGCCGGCTCATTTAAATATATATAGCGACGGATTACCGACTAGCTTTCGTCAAAACATGTATCAGGATATAGGTTTAGCGACGGAATACTCCGTCGCTAAAGAGTCGGCAAAACCGTATCAGTGATTTTCTGATACGCAATATCCGTCGCTAATCCGTCGTAGATTTGTCGGTAAAAGCGTATTAGCGACAAAACATCCGTCGCTAACAGCAAAATTTATGGACATCAAACAAAACTAGGTCGACGGACATTCCGTCGCTAAACCGTCGCTCAATGTAAAATCCTACAGATAGCGACGGATATTACGTCGCCAATCCGTCGCTTTATTGAAATGCTCCAGGTAGCGACGGTTTTTCTGTCGCCACTTCGTCGCTAAACTCAGTTTTTCCAGATAGCGACGGACTATCCGTCGCTCAGTAGTCGCCAGTCCGTCGCTAACTTCTAATTTTTGAAAAAAAAATATTGCAAACAGACTCTTTCCTGTTTGTACAACACATCCAACACAATATCAAACATGCAAAATATCCATATACAACACCATATATCCATATCCAACACGAATATCCAACGTATCCAATATCCAACACCATATATCCATATGCAAAATATCCATATCCGACACCAATATCCAACGTATCCAATATCCAACAAAATATTACCAACACAATATATCCAATATCCAACATTAAATTATCCAAACATAAAAAAAATATCCGAACATACAATGTATCCAAATGTCTACAAAAATTTCGACAGCACCTCCTTTGTATATCAAATCATCGCTTATAACCCAGCGTAGGTATATATCCAAAAATCACATAGACGAAATATGCACATACGAATTTAATGCACACCAATTATCCAAGAAAAGACATCAATTATACTGAAGAGTAACCTAATATCCGTCGTTATACTGAAAATTTACCTTCAAGTGTGAGAACGGATGGCTCAGAATACACAACCCAAAATTCATTCTAGCATACATTAGTGTGAATCATCTATGTTCTGTACATATGGTGTAGTATATGATCTTATCGTATATAGTATTTGAAGAACGTAACAGAATCAAGATGAACTCACATAATGTAATACTAAGACATCATCTACTACTATATAAGATATAGTGATAGGTTGTCGTATCATCATTGCCGAGGGATGAGGGTCGGAGGACAGTCAACTTATCTACGGCTACATAGTTTCTGCCTCGCCAGTCGAATGGCTGCAGGGACTATATATGTCCTGATCATCATGTCGTACCGTAGATTAATGCAAATGGAGCTGGAAACAAAATACAGAAACCAGAAAACAAAATACAGAATCCAATCCCTGGGTTCGCCGAAAATACAAAACACAGAATCCAATCCCTGTATTTTAAGTGTGAGAACGGATGGCTCAGAAGACAACCAAACCGGAGAGGATACTCCAAGAGATACATCTGAGTAGGACGTATACTCTGAGAGATCACCCTTACAGAAATGATATCAGTAGTGGTATCGAATATTGGAGAAGATATTATCACAGTATACGTCCTCTCCTCCACGATGGCTCTAGACCCATCTGCTCGTCCCTGCTTCCATTCTTCTTGTTTGACTCTCTCAGCCACACATGATATCCAGCTCAAGTGTAGAGTAGGCGGAAAAGAAGGGGACAGGAATAGGAGGGGGAAGCAGCACACCGGCGGCATGACCCGGAAGAAGTACAGAGGTTTTCTTCAACATACGTAGGAGAACTATAAGGATATATGTAAACACAACATATCACCTTGTCAAAGACCCTAAATGTGACAACCATGTTACCGCGGTGTCGGAAGACTAACATGTCATAATTTTATAAGCCGTGTGTTTTGACATAATCCTCCCAACCGGATTTCAGTTCTATGTAATAATGCGAGATTACGACACAGGAAGAAAGAGTTGGGATGATTATGTCAAAACACACGGCTTAGAAAATTATGACATGTTAGTCTTCCGACACCGCGGTAACATGGTTGTCACATTAAGGGTCTTTGACAAGATGACATATTGTGAAAAGATATATCCTTATAGTTCTCCTACGTATGTTAAAGAAAACCTCTGTACTTCCTCCGAGTCATGCCGCCGGTGTGCTGCTTCCCCCTCCTATTCCTGTCCCCTTCTTTTCCGCCTACTCTACACTTGAGCTGGATATCATGTGTGGCTGAGAGAGTCAAATAAGAAGAATGGAAGCAGGGACGAGCAGATGGGTCTAGAGCCATCGTGGAGGAGAGGACGTATACTGTGATAATATCTTCTCCAACATTCGATACCACTACTGATATCATTTCTGTAAGGATGATCTCTCAGAGTATACGTCCTACCCAGATGGATCTCTCGGAGTATCCTCTCCGGTTGGTTGTCGTATCATCATTGCCGAGGGATGAGGGTCGGAGGACAGTCAACTTATCTACGGCTACATAGTTTCTGCCTCGCCAGTCGAATGGCTGCAGGGACTATATATGTCCTGATCACCATGTCGTACCGTAGATTAATGCAAATGGAGCTGGAAACAAAATACAGAAACCAAAAAACAAAATACAGAATCCAATCCCTGGGTTCGCCAAAAATACGAAACACAGAATCCAATCCCTGTATTTTAAGTGTGAGAACGGATGGCTCAGAAGACAACCCAACCGGAGAAAGTACAGAGGTTTTCTTCAACATACGTAGGAGAACTATAAGGACGTGCTGGATTAGTATAGACTATTTCGAATTAGTATCGTGGAAGGTTTAGTAACAATTGTACTTGAATTTCAATTTGGATGTGAAAATCTGTATCGTAAGCCAAACTAAACATAATCAGTTCTATTTCACATGCTTAATTGTCAAGTATGGGAACGAATAGCTCAGAACACAACCCAAAATTCATTCTACATGAACTCACATAATGTTTACAGTCTTGGTCTCAACTGTCTTCGATTCTATGATCCCATGTCTTAGGTTAAATAAATCACTAACCTCATCACGGTGGGTCTTGGTGTAGCACTCAAATGTGGGGCACCCGTAAATTCGCCGAGTTTTTAAATCATCGACATTGAGTTTTAAACCCTTACGTAGCCTTTCTGCTTCACTTCTAGGGTCGAGCAGCATCTTCTTGCAAGCTTCGGTCTCCAGATACTTAGTGTCAAGATTCTGGACGCTTTCATAGAGCATGTCAACGCATCCTAGCGCCAATTTACTCGACAGGAAATTGACGCTAGGATGCGTTGACATGCGCTACGAAAGCGTCCAGAATCTTGACACTAAGTATCTGGAGACCGAAGCTTGCAAGAAGATGCTGCTCGACCCTAGAAGTGAAGCAGAAAGGCTACGTGAGGGTTTAAAACTCAAAGTCGATGATTTAAAACCTCGACGAATTTACGGATGCCCCACATTTGAGTGCTACACCAAGGCTCACCGTCTGTATAGTTCGGTTATTGGCGCTCGATGTCCCTGTGGTAAGGCAATGGATGAGGATATTACGTGGGAGGGGGTTGCAGATGGAGGCAACAAGGATGGCGTGTTTGTGAAAGGAGGGAAAGGATACATAATCACAGACGATTTGCATGTAAGGCCATTCTATTCCATGGAGTCTGCGTTGTCTATTTTTCGAAAGCATGGGATCATAGAATCGAAGACAGTTGAGACCAAGACTGTAAACATTGGCCGCGATGAGGTTAGTGATTTATGTAACCAAATGTAGTAATCTTGTAATTTAAAGTTGGAAGAACATGCAAGTAGCCTTATATATAGTTGCTGCCTCCCCAGTCGAATGACTTAATTGCCAAGTATCGGAACGAATGGCTCAGAACACAACCAAAGATTCATTCTAGCATACATTAGTGAGTTCATCTTGATTCTGTTACGTCCTTCAGATACTATATACGATAAGAACATAGATGATTCATACTAATGTATGCTAGAATAAATCTTGGCTTGTGTTCTGAGCCATCCGTTCTGATCAAGCATCTTCCTTCTCCTCTCCTCCACCATGGCTCTGAACCAATCTGCTCCTCCCTACTTCCCTTCTTCTTATTTAACTCTCTCAGCCACATATGACATCCAGCTCAAGTATAGAGTCGGGGGAGAAGAAGTGGGCAGGAAGATGAGGGAGAAGCAGCACAGCCGGCGGCATGACCCGGAAGAAGTACATAGGTTTTCTTCAACAGCCGTAGGAGGACTATTTCTCCTACGGCTGTTGAAGAAAACCTCTGTACTTCCTTCGGGTCATGCTGCAGGCTGTGCTGCTTCCCCCTCATCTTCCTGCCCACTTCTTCTCCCCCGACTCTACACTTGAGCTGGATGTCATATGTGGCTGAGAGAGTCAAATAAGAAGAAGGGAAGTAGGGAGGAGCAGATTGGTTCAGAGCCATGGTGGAGGAGAGGAGAAGGAAGATGCTTGATCAGAACGGATGGCTCAGAACACAAGTCAAGATTCATTCTAGCATACATTAGTGTGAATCATCTATGTTCTTATCGTATATAGTATCTGAAGGACGTAACAGAATCAAGATGAACTCACTAATGTAATACTAAGACATCATCTACTACTATATAAGATATAGTGATAGGTTGTCGTATCATCATTGCCGAGGGATGAGGGTCGGAGGACAGGCAACTTTATCTACGGCTACATAGTTTCTGCCTCGCCAGTCGAATGGCTGCAGGGACTAATACAAATGGAGCTGAAAAAATATGCATAAACCAAACCAATATATAATGCGTGGCTGAGAGAGTCAAATAAGAAGAATGGAAGCAGGGACGAGCAGATGGGTCTAGAGCCATCGTGGAGGAGAGGACGTATACTGTGATAATATCTTCTCCAACATTCGATCCCACTACTGATATTATTTTTGTAAGGGTGATCTCTCAGAGTATACGTCCTCGGGTCATGGGTGCCATCTGGTAAGTATATGTAACAGAATGTAAAAGAATGTAACAGCTCAAATTCAAAAACCAAAATCCCCATGCCAACATGAATCATAACATATAACTTAAACCCAGACATGACATAGGATTAAACCTAATGATTTAATCATCTTCTTGCAAGCAGTAAACACAAACAATGTACTAATTCTCAGTTTGTGTGTCCGTGTGTCTGTGTGTCCGTGTGTCCGTGTGTGTGTGTGTCTGTGTGTCCGTGTGTCCGTGTGTGTGTGTGTGTCCGTGTGTGTGTGTGTCCGTGTGTGTGTGTTTGTCCGTGTGTGTGTGTGTCTGTGGGAGAGGAGGAGGCAGCTGCCCGCCCCCTCCCACCGCCCCCTCCACACCCTCCGCCCCCTCCCACCGCCGCCCCTCCACACCCTCCGCCACCCGCGGCCAGCCCCCCTCCACACATACCCCCCCCCGCACCCCGCGGCCAGCCCCCGCCCCCATCGTACCCCCCCCCCAACGCTGCCCGCCCCCTCGATCCCACCGCCCCCTCCACACCCCCCGCCCCCCGCGCACGGCCAGCCCCCCTCCGCAACCCCCCGCACCCCGCGGCCAGTCCCCGCGTGCCCCCATCCCTCCAACGCTTCCCGCCCCCTCCCACCGCCCCCTCCACACCCCCCGCCACCGCCGCCACCACCGCACCCCGCAGTCGACGCCGCCCCCGCAGCCCCCGACGCCCCCGGCCCGCTGTACCCACGACCACCGTGCGCGCGCGCGAGAGAGAGAGAGCGAGAAAGAGAGAGAGAGAGAGAGAGAGAGAGAGAGAGAGAGAGAGAGGGAGAGGGAGAGGGGAATACCTTTGGGAGAGAGAGAGGAGAGGGGGTCGCCGATCACCGCCGCGGGAGAGAGAGGAGAGGGGGGTCGCCGATCGATCACCGCGGGAGAGAGAGAGAGGAGAGAGAGTGAAATTTGGGGGGAATGAAAAAGTTCCCCCCGTCGTTTCAACTTAAGTCTGGAACGTAAATTTAGCGACGGAGTAGCGACGGATTATTCCGTCGCTAATGCGTCAGTAAATCTCGCGCGTGTAGCGACGGATTATTCCGTCGCTAAGTCGTCAGTAAATCTTGCGCCAATATTTTAGGCTTTTGCCGCCAAAATGTCCGACGTTCTAGCGACGGATATAAAACCGTCGCTACATGGCCGACTACCTATCGACGGCATAGCGACGGATATGGACATAAAAAAATAAAAAAAATTGTCCACTGCTTTCCATCGGTATTCCGTCACAAATCCGTCGGGGATCCGACGGTGATAGCGACGGAAAATGTCCGTCGCTAAATGACCGTCGCTAAAGTACTGTAATTTGGTAGTGAAAGATTGACCATAAGAGTATCTTTTTCTTTCACATTACGATTGTCAGGATTATTACTAGGATTACTTTTCTTCCCTTTATCTTCTGAATCGAAAATCATCCCATGCTCTCGAGCCAACCTACCATTGGTCTCGGCAGAAACTGCTGCTAAGATAAACGAAGCCCAATCTGAGAATTGGGAACCCGTGAAAACAGCGATAGATGGTCGCAGATTCATCTTGCATGTATCAATCAACGCTGAATCTGGCATACCAGGAGGCATCTTTAAAGTAGCCTGTCGGAAACGTTCGATGAACGTCCGAGTATCTTCTTTCTCCTTTTCTTTGATTTCTATCAAAGAAGACATGTTCATGTCCATACCTCCTTCATAGAAACGGGAGAGAAATATTGCCTTGAATTCGTCAAAAGACGAAATAGAATTATCGGGTAAACTACGATACCAGTCGTAAGCTGAACCCGTCAGGCACCCGATGAACACTCGAGTGAGAAGAGCATCATTTTTCTGCAAGTGTACAGTCATAATATCAAAGTAATTGATATATTGACTGGGAGATGCTTTTCTATCGAACAAAACCATAGATTGTGGCTTGAATTTCGGTGGAAAGGGTACATCATCCCAATGAGGAGGATAAGGTTGCTTGATCCCTAACCTCTGGAGCTGATCTTTGTGCCTCAAAACTTCAAACTGTGCTTTGAACTCACGTACTGCTTGAATGGCTTCACTGGTTTGAGGAAGCACATTTGATTGAATGGTTGTTGGATGTACCGTAACCCCGACTGGAGGTGATACATCTTCAGGAATGATGGGATCTGGAGATGCAGAATTTTGATTAACAGCAGGCTCTTGAATATTCAAAGGTATTTCAGCCCCTTGACTATCTTGAGTTTGTGCTGCTACTGGTACTGGTGTTATTACCGTCGGCTGAGCAGTTTGCTGATTCAAAATTATCTGATGCATGCTTTGCACCATGTTAAGCATATCTTTTAGTGATTGCTCAACGGCAGTGAGACATTATTCTGTATTAGCAGATGACGTCTCTGGTTCATCACCAACAGCGTAGGATTTAACCTCTCTTGAAGATACAGAAGGATTTGCATAGAAGTATGAATCCACACTATCGGTATCAGACTCAAAAAATTGAGTACCCCCAGCTTCAGAATCAGAAGTCTGCAATTGCCTTTGTCTTCTTGATCGAGTATTCTGATATACTCCTTCAAAGGAATCAAGAAGTCTGTTGAACTATTGTTGACCTGGAGTTTGGGACATGTTTCGTCTCGGACGTCGTCCTCTGTTAGTCTGAGATGCCATGTTGACTGATGCATATGACAGCTCATGTTCTTGGTCTTCAGCTTGATGTTGAAGCGAATTAAAACTCAATCGATCAAAAACTGATCGTTTTAAAGCCGAACAACAACAATTGATCACAACCTGGTGATATTCATAATGGTGTTTTTCTTAGGGGAATGTCACCGGAGATTGTGTATTCTTACGCTTTTGCATTAGCAATTCACGTAAGTCAAAAGGAGTGGAGGGAGTAGTCTTCTTTATTACATTAGGGGTAGAAAAACGTTTAGTACCCTGTGTATAAAGAAGATTACTGGCTGCATTCGCAGAACCAAATCGTACATTTTTACGTGTTTGGAGTTGTGTGCGTAAATCTTGAGATTTTTGAGCACGAAGGACTCCATTTTCATGGCGCGTAATTTGCAAGTTTGGTACATTGCGTAAACCAGTATAAGAAGGTTGTTGGTGTAGGACAGAAGTTTTACCAACAACATTTTTACGCTGTATGCGTTTAGGTACATTCACATTAGATGTGCAAACATCGTTGTGAATTTTATCTACACTGTCACAGACAGGAGACTTACCTTTATGCGTAAAACGTAAAAATTGATTATCTACCACGTCGCAGACGGGAGATTTTGTTTTACGCGAGGAGCGTAATTTGTGTGTGTCTACCACGTCACAGACGGGAGACTTATTTTTACACTCAGAAGCATTAGAATCTGCCACATTACAAATAGGAGACTCATTCTTATGCCTTGAGCGTAAAACTTAGTTTTTACCCACAGGGCGTAAAACCTGGTTCTTACGCAGTGGGCGTGGAACCTGATCATCTACACCGTCACAGACGGGAGACAAATTGTCACACTTAGAGAGCGACGCCGAAGTAAGGACTGCCTCGTTATGAACGGGAGCCCCTACGACAGGAGTGGGAAGAATTCCTTTGCTATCAGAAGCAACAGAGAGATCAGCAGCTACTTTGGATTTAGGGATCCAAACTTTTCGTGCTTTGCGAGACTTTTGAACATTGGAGCAGCGAGAACCATCCCCAGTTCGGAGCATTTCTTCGTAGACAGTCTGGTCGAAGTGCACAACCAGAGTCTTCGTGGTCGAACCGACCGAAATATCATCATATTGAGCAATTGCCTCCTCGTCAGAGGAGAAGGTCGTCCCCAGCAGAGTCGCTATTTTTGTTTCACTTAACAAAATGCCTTGGGAATTGGCTTTTGAAAATAAAACGAGAAAAAGTACAAGAAGTACAAATTTGATTCTGGGAAAGTATTGCTATGGAAGTCTGATTCGTAAATGATCACTTTGTTCCTTGGACCATATGATGATGATGAAGATCACTGCTTGAAGTAGAACAACTGGAAGAACTAAGTCACCAGAAAGGTATCGACGCACTTGGGCACTGATGGCGAGGCCGAATGCTTTCCTGCTTTGTTTCACTCTGTTCTGAAAAAAAGGTTGAAGAAGAATGCTCTGGAGAATCAAAATCTCTAAGTTCTGATCTCTGTATTCTCTCCTGTCTCTGTGTGTGTGTTATGAGAAAAATAAGTCTATTTATAGACTTGGGCTCTTGTGCGTAAAAACTCAGCAAAAGTTCCATCTTTACGCTAACAACTGCCACCCACGATCGAAGCCATCCTCTGCATATGTTGACATGTGTCCCATCATTTCAGTAAGAATAGGATGCATGTACATACGTTCTTCGAGAAGAATGGCATGAAAGCCACATATGCAGACCACGTTCCAAGCTGGTGGAGGAGAATAGGGCGTAAAAATAGCCCCAATGTACTCTGAGCGTAAAGCAGTAGATTAGGCGTAAAATAGCCCTGACATAGACTTCCCGCGTAAAGTGGTTGTTAAATAACCTTGAGCGTAAAAGCAGCTCAAATAGACTTTACGCACACGTCAGCTGCTGAGCGTAAAAGCTCGTATAGTCTTCGTGCGTAAAAGAAGCCATAGTATGAGCGTAAAGTAGCTCAATCCACATACTAAACGACAACATTGGTCTCTTTATAAAATAAATCCCTTTGTGATATATGCCATCATTAATATCTCCATGTCAGAGTTTGCATTAAATACGAGATTTGACAGCTTTGTCCAGCGTAAGAGTGGCTGATCTGTCCTTGGCGTAAAACCATGGGTGTAGACCCGAGCGTAAAATGATCAGCCTGCTTTAGGCGTAAAGTGATTAGTCTTGTCTTGGGCGTAAAGAGATTAACCGCTCTGCTTGGCGTAAAACAGATCACTTATGAATGAAATGATCCATCTCTTTGACTCTTTCTCTGAAGCACTTTTTACGCTCCTACAGTGTGACTTCAAGAAGCTTCCACACTTCATTAGCAGTTGTGCAGATAGACACCCTGTTAAATTCAGTTCTGTCTAAAGCACAAAATAAAGCGTTAATAGCACGTGCGTCAAGACTGGCCTTTTTTTTTCTTCCTCTGTATATCTGTTATGGGATTTTTCAGTTAAAACTCCATCAACATTTATACGAGGTGGCTTTTGATAGCCATCAATAACAATAGACCATAAATCAAAATCAAGAGATTTTAAGAAGAAACTCATCCGTGTTTTCTAATAGGTATAATTTGTACCATCAAACAGTGGAGGTCTGTTTGTGGCCTGGCCTTCACTTGTGAATTTCACAGTTGCCATGTATTATGCTGTAATCTATATAACAATTAATTAAATGAATAAATAATTGTAATGTTACCTTGCTTTACCTGTAACACCCGTTCTGATACCAATTGTAGGAACGAAATCGTAAAGCGCAATACTCTAGAGGGGGGGTGAATAGAGTTGGCAGCGGAATAATGCTAATTAAAAATTGTTAGCAGCAAGATCACAGAATAATAATCACAACTAAATAATGTAAAGGCAGAGATAAGAAAGCAAACGCAAAGACAGCGATGTATACTGGTTTCCCTCTGTTGAGGACTAGTCCAGTCGGTAGAACTCTTGCTACCAGTTGAATCCACTATTGGCAAAACTGCAAGTTTTCTTACGAAGTCCTTGTAACTTCTACAACGCGAGCTTTGATACGAAGAACTCATCCAACTTCAATTGTGAAGAGGTATTCTTCTATCAAGCCTTCTGATTACAATCACTCTGAAACTTCTAGACCGCACCGCACTGGCAAATCGACTAGAGGATTGTAACTGGCTTGGGATCTGAAAATTAAAGCTCGAGAAAAAACTCTTTGGAAGACAGTAGGCTTTAAATAGAGAGAAGATTGAAAGTGAATGAGTGAGTTAAAATGAACGAAATCCTTCTCTATTTATAGGAGTTCCAAAGACAGAATTCTGGCAGAATTGGGGTAGAATTCGGACAGAACTCGATGAGCAAATCTCGGTCAAATTCGCAACTGCAGGAGGACCAAATTCCAAGGAATTCAAAAATCAAAACGGCCACTAACCGAACTCTGGCCGAACTCTGGCCGAGTTCTGTCAGGGTTTGGTTAGGGTTTTTCAGAATAGATTTTGGGGAATTTTGAAAACCTTTTTGGAGCTTTTGTAAATACGAATGTTTTTCAAAACTAAGGACATTTTTTAAAAATATTTTGAAATCATTTTGGAATAGCCTATTTGCCAGTACGACTCGGTGTATAATATATTTCTAGACTCAATAAAATAAAAGATTATATTGCTCAAAGAAATACAGACTCGAACAGGCAAACAACGCTTCGGTCTTGAACTGAGTAGATAGCCGTTCTTGATCATGTCCAAGAGTCCAAGATATCCTGACTAGCTCCAAATATCGAGACAGAGTTTGATCAATTATTAAAATCAGTTTGACCATATGACCAATGGGCCAATACAGCGCTCGGCCGGCCGGCTCCGGCGCACGACGACGGTGTGCGGCGGTCCAGGGTGGCCGCCCATGTGCTGGGGTGGCCTAGGGTGGCGGCGCGGCGGAGTTAGGGTTTGGTTTTCGTCGAGGAATCCTTCTGTTCTATCCCTCGATTTCTTTATATTCGAATATATATACAACACAGCTGTGCAACGCAGGGGGGTTCAGGTTTGCTTGCTATAAGGGGTTTGAAAGGGGGGTGGTCGGGCTTCTCTGCTGGGGAGCCCGGCTATGGGCTTGGGCCTGGGCTAGCCGGGCTTGGGATTTGCTTTTATTATTATTATCATCAATTACTATATATACATTTATATATATACCCATATAGGTATACCTACTATTATATATTATATATACACATACACACATATATATATATATTTATACATACATGCACATATACACCCTTATATATATATATATATATATATATATATATATATATATATATATATATATATATTCACATGCATACATATATATGATTTATTTATATATTCATACACACACACATATATAATATTTATATATATACACGTATTTACACACATATAATATTTATATACATATATGCACACATATACAATATCTATTTATATACACACCTATATATATCTATATTTACACACATCCATATACATATATACCTCATATATTTATATACCAATAAATACTCAATTAATAAATAATAATATCTAATAGCAATAATATATTTATTTAATCACCACAGAATAATAAAATAATACTAAAATAATTAAATGGTGGTTTGGTGAATCTATACTATTTACCTTTGTCTGGGTCCAGAAAATTGTACAAACATCGTAAACGATATTTAATAATAAAATACAAGTTTTGTACAAATATTCAAATAGTTAAAATGTACCTCAACACCTAAAATAATTTAGAGAATATTTCTACATACATAAAATATGACTACATGGCCGTCCCTGGTCTCACTGCATGTCCACATAGGCTTGGATTCGGTTCGGGCTCCGAGCGGGCTAAATCAACACAAACGGGTCTTCTACAAGTCAATAAATATAATAATAATTAATTAAACTTATTTATAATGGTCATGCTATAACTTGGCCTGGTTTTTCTAGTTAGGACACTCCTATGGCTTGGCACTCCCCTACCATGGCTAAACACTAGTCAAGGCACGCCACTGCACTATCCGTGCCATAATTCCTAGTCGTCGGGTACTTCAAAACTCAACCATGGCTAAAATCCTCTACCGTAATAATTAACTAAATAATTATTTATGAAAATCTAAAATCAATATTTAAATCAAATAAATAATAAAAAAAATTCAAAAATTCTGGGAAGGGAGGCTACAAATCTACCTACCTTAAAATAATTTCGTCCTCGAAATTCTAACTCATAACTATTTCTTAAAATTTTAAAGTCCACTATTACCTTAATCTCCTCAATTTAATTCCTCAAAAATATTTTATAAGCTTCTCTAGTCATTTCATAACTATGAAACTTCGAGGACTTCTACCCACCTTTTGTCACGCCCCGCTCCCGTAGGAGCGATCGTCCTCGCTAAGGCGTGATGCCGCACGAGCCTAGATTGCGCTCGTGCAAGGCGGGTTCCATAACGGCCGATTTCAGCGGCTGCGACGGGGTCGTCGCACAGAAGTCCCGAGCAGAGACATTGAATAATAGCAGCGGAATTTAGAACAAAAACACAAGTTACTCAAAGAAGCACTTTATTGATATTGAACAAAGGTTACATTAGGGGCGCAAGGCCAAATTACAATCACTCAAGCTCACTCTCCTCACATTTACAAGTTCACTCTGCTCTCTCTCATCTCTCAATACAAATGCTCGATCCAGCGGAAGCTTCGGAAGGCGATGTCCATACATTATGTCCTGTATAAGTCTTCAATCCACACGGCCGCACGCTTCGACTTGCCAAGGAACTCCGTGCCTCGACGCATCCAAGCGAGCTTCGCGCTACGAGCTTCTACCTGTGCCTGCACATGAAACACTGTGTGGGTATCAGTACCACTGTACTGGTGGAGTGAGCTTCTCGCCCACCCATACAAAACCTATACGTTCATTTACTTTGTGCAGTTTAAACCCCTTTTCGATTGTCTTTCTGCTCTTGCCTTAGGTTTAATTTTAGGACCGGCGCCTTGGCGCAACTTGTGTATCAAAACCATCCTGTGCTTGCAATGTCAACGTTACTCATACTTTGCCTCTAGACCACTTCTCGTGCCACACGTTAACCTATCAGGTCGTGCTTGCCTTTCGGCCAGAATCAGAGACGCAACTACGCGGTAGTACCCAATTTCCTTACGACCGTGCTATAACTCCTTTGTGCCGTGCCTCGCTAACTCAGTACGACTCAACCATATCGCCGCCTCGCGGCTACCCTTTGTTACTTTGATCGCCAACTGACCCAATTAAGACTTGTGGGTTATGTGTCACTCTACTGACTTTGCCTTGCGGCGGCTTCCCGACTTAAACTCCAAACAACTCAACCAATCCAAAGGCATACACGCGGTTAGCCGCTATCTGCCGACATCTATATGAACTTGGTCACTGGCTCCCCGAGCCATAGTGGACTACTCTTTCTTTTTATTAGACGGGCGTCCCTTTCAGCGCAAGGTAGCTAGCCCCGCTGCAAGTCCCCGCCTAACCCGTGCAAAGCACAGTATTTTTCGTTTCCATATGCCCGCAACGGTCCCGTGGCCTCGGGTTGTCGTGCGGAGAAAACTCTCACCTTGTCGAAAATTGTTTGTTCCATATGCCCGCAGCGGTCCCGAGGCCTCAGGTTGCCGTGTCGGAGAAACTCCCGCTTTGTCGACAAGTTATCCAATGACCATGCAAGACTCGACACAAACTGACGTCTCACACCATCATGCTACCTCTTGTGTTACCATTTCTTTCAGGGCCAAGTTCAATATTTCTTTCTTATGAGACCGCCTCGCCAACATGTAGCCGCGAGGCCTCGCCGACATATAGCCGCGAGCATACTTCTTTCTTGCCCTACTATTTTACTCAACTCAAGAACAATTATTCACAACACTTTCCAAACTCAATGAATCAACCGTGGCCCGTGCCTTAAAAACTCTAGGACCGTGCCATCGTGTCTCAAACCGACTTCCAACATACGCGATGCTATCGCCCAAGTCATACTTCATATGACGGGCCTTGGGATCGTGGGACTATTTAACTTGACAACCGCAGAAAAAGCGGGACAGCACGAGAAATATCTTAGGTCGATCGGCGTAACATTGCCTAACTTACGCAAGCCTACAACTTAACGAGCAAAGGCTATGCCAAGCCTTGCGTTATGGAAACGTGCATATTTGTCGAACATTCACGCGGGCGACGCCTATGACTTAGGCTATTTCATAACTTTGTGTCGAAGACCAACTTTCCTTCTCCCAAGCCACAGGATGAAGGACCGAGTGTCATTTCAAAGCACGCCGTGCGCCAACTCTAAACCGACCGTGGGACGTTTTCCATGTTCTAACTCATTTTGACCTGTCGGGATTATTCCCTTAGCTATGTGGATGCGTAGCTTTTATTATCAAGCCTAACTTGTGCAAGTTGAAAACACGATTTATTATGTGAAGGCAAAGATGAGGAGAGTTCACCGAAACTACCCCACCTGAGCGATGTCTTCAAACGGCCGTTGCAAGGCCAAGTCGAATGCCGTCGGCGTTTCGATTCCTCCGATTGACTGAGCGGGACGGGGCACTACAACATACACCACTCAGAACAAGTCTCGTCCTCGAGACTTACTGAGTACTTACTTATTGACTTACCACTTTACTTGCCTTTCTAGAACTCTCGCATACACTACGCCTATACGTTTCCCTCAATCCGAGCCACGCTCGCACTATCCTCAATCCTTTCTTCAAAACTTACGATCTCAAAATCCTCGACACCTTTCCATTTCCTCAAGTCTCACTTGATTCAACGTATCACTTAGTATGGATCGTGCACATATCTTAGGCGTCCCCAAAATACATGCATTTCAACCAAGCCTCGTGATAGAGAATCCACCATCACCACTCGAGTCAGATCGTGCACATATTCGGGCGCCCATGATATACGTGCATGTCAACTGAAACTCACGAGTGGTGCCTCCGTAACTCCTATCGCTTCACGCTCGAACGTCTGCCTAATCGCTAGGCTATGTCTTTTGGCTAAGGTCATTCGTCAGTATTGGAATCATAGTTCCCAAACAACAATATCAACACTGACCCCCATCCTAAGGTCAAACCAAGTTGATAGTACGGAATTTTCTACCCAAGCTCGCATCACTCCGATTTCTAAACATCGAGCATCGATTCCCTACGCACATCCCAATATTCGCCGCACGGGACCTGAGTCATTTAGCAACGCCATCCTACAACTCACGTTCAACCAAATTCTCCGACGTATCAATATCGCCCGTTCAACAAGCCATCCTGCATAGTCTATCTCTTCGAGCACGTTCGACATAATCTGCCTATCAAATCCTTCCAAGTCAAGCACGCTACTACGTAATTCATCGCTAAACCATAATCCATATTTCACATTTCCGAAGTTGTCTATTCCAATTCACGAAACCGATCACAAGGTCGTCTAGCTTAACAACGTGTTGCGCCCCAATCTCACGCGAGTCAGATTATTCACGGTGGGCATGAATCACCATGCACGCTCCCGCGAGATAGTCATTCTCATCGGAACGTAACTCTTGTTTTGTGTCTAGACTAATTCATTCTCGATGCGCGGATTGGACCTATTCAATCCTCAAGTTCATTTCATTTATCGATCACCAGTCAAAACATCATCGAATCTTCCTTCGCATCAAACCGACAAGTCGAGACAATCAAAGTTGCCGCGTCCTGATCTTCCGAGTCCGATTGTTCCCGCGACATGAATCACCATGTCAACGCTCACGCGGAACGATCGCCCCAAATCCGACGCAACGCATGTGCGAGGCTAAAGTTGTGCTCGCGCAAGACAAGAATGTCGACGTTGTGGTTATTCGCGTAACCATCAAGACACCTTCATTTGCATCTAACATTTATCTCAACCAAAGTCCTAAGTATTGCATCCAACCGAACCATAACACTTGCACGATCGTCCTTCGCCGAGTCAGAGTACCCCCGAGTTATCGCATATCGATCTTTGATACGCCTCAATACCATCGACGATATACGTAACCTGACGATCTTCCTTTGCAACCAATTTCGAGTCGTGCGAATGATGTTATCGTCCAACTGGATAGTCTCCTCGACATTCATAACACCAATTCCGATCATTTTCCCTCGAATCATTTACGATATCAATTTCCTCCAACCAAATTTATGTATCGTTCATCCGTTTATCTTACGTTATCGACCAACGTATTTCCTCAATTTATCGATCGACATTCCTGAGCCTATCGCATACACCACTCAGGGATGAAGTCATTCAACAAATCCTCAACATATTATTCGAATCAAAATCGACTTCTTCAAATTTTTCGTTCGAACCGTTCCTCGAATTCCCAGCACGCTCATCTATATCGTACCGACGTTATCGTCGCTCGAGAGCACCCCTATCGATAGTCGACTCACTTTACTCAATCAAGTTCAACTCATTCTTACTCGACGTTATTCAATTTCCGCACTCGACTTTTCTAAGGTCGACACAACTTTGGTGTATATGCCCAGCCCGACTTAGCCAACCGTGCTTACGCAAACCATCTTTTGTTTCTTATCAAAATCTGTTCTCCTATATTTTGCAAAATAGTTAGACTTATTGTATGGACATTCCGTGGGACAATTGAGAGAGAGCGCACCAACGATTTCGATATGCGGAAGCAATATTCAGAGTTTTGCGGAAGTAACGAGTTAAAGAATTCAATCGGTTATCCAAGGACGTAAAGCCGTGCTCTGATACCACTATGTCACGCCCCGCTCCCGTAGGAGCGATCGTCCTCGCTAAGGCGTGATGCCGCACGAGCCTAGATTGCGCTCGTGCAAGGCGGGTTCCATAACGGCCGATTTCAGCGGCTGCGACGGGGTCGTCGCACAGAAGTCCCGAGCAGAGACATTGAATAATAGCAGCGGAATTTAGAACAAAAACACAAGTTACTCAAAGAAGCACTTTATTGATATTGAACAAAGGTTACATTAGGGGCGCAAGGCCAAATTACAATCACTCAAGCTCACTCTCCTCACATTTACAAGTTCACTCTGCTCTCTCTCATCTCTCAATACAAATGCTCGATCCAGCGGAAGCTTCGGAAGGCGATGTCTATACATTATGTCCTGTATAAGTCTTCAATCCACACGGCCGCACGCTTCGACTTGCCAAGGAACTCCGTGCCTCGACGCATCCAAGCGAGCTTCGCGCTACGAGCTTCTACCTGTGCCTGCACATGAAACACTGTGTGGGTATCAGTACCACTGTACTGGTGGAGTGAGCTTCTCGCCCACCCATACAAAACCTACACGTTCATTTACTTTGTGCAGTTTAAACCCCTTTTCGATTGTCTTTCTGCTCTTGCCTTAGGTTCAATTTTAGGACCGGCGCCTTGGCGCAACTTGTGTATCAAAACCATCCTGTGCTTGCAATGTCAACGTTACTCATACTTTGCCTCTAGACCACTTCTCGTGCCACACGTTAACCTATCAGGTCGTGCTTGCCTTTCGGCCAGAATCAGAGACGCAACTACGCGGTAGTACCCAATTTCCTTACGACCGTGCTATAACTCCTTTGTGCCGTGCCTCGCTAACTCAGTACGACTCAACCATATCGCCGCCTCGCGGCTACCCTTTGTTACTTTGATCGCCAACTGACCCAATTAAGACTTGTGGGTTATGTGTCACTCTACTGACTTTGCCTTGCGGCGGCTTCCCGACTTAAACTCCAAACAACTCAACCAATCCAAAGGCATACACGCGGTTAGCCGCTATCTGCCGACATCTATATGAACTTGGTCACTGGCTCCCCGAGCCATAGTGGACTACTCTTTCTTTTTATTAGACGGGCGTCCCTTTCAGCGCAAGGTAGCTAGCCCCGCTGCAAGTCCCCGCCTAACCCGTGCAAAGCACAGTATTTTTCGTTTCCATATGCCCGCAACGGTCCCGTGGCCTCGGGTTGTCGTGCGGAGAAAACTCTCACCTTGTCGAAAATTGTTTGTTCCATATGCCCGCAGCGGTCCCGAGGCCTCAGGTTGCCGTGTCGGAGAAACTCCCGCTTTGTCGACAAGTTATCCAATGACCATGCAAGACTCGACACAAACTGACGTCTCACACCATCATGCTACCTCTTATGTTACCATTTCTTTCAGGGCCAAGTTCAATATTTCTTTCTTATGAGACCGCCTCGCCAACATGTAGCCGCGAGGCCTCGCCGACATATAGCCGCGAGCATACTTCTTTCTTGCCCTACTATTTTACTCAACTCAAGAACAATTATTCACAACACTTTCCAAACTCAATGAATCAACCGTGGCCCGTGCCTTAAAAACTCTAGGACCGTGCCATCGTGTCTCAAACCGACTTCCAACATACGCGACGCTATCGCCCAAGTCATACTTCATATGACGGGCCTTGGGATCGTGGGACTATTTAACTTGACAACCGCAGAAAAAGCGGGACAGCACGAAAAATATCTTAGGTCGATCGGCGTAACATTGCCTAACTTACGCAAGCCTACAACTTAACGAGCAAAGGCTATGCCAAGCCTTGCGTTATGGAAACGTGCATATTTGTCGAACATTCACGCGGGCGACGCCTATGACTTAGGCTATTTCATAACTTTGTGTTGAAGACCAACTTTCCTTCTCCCAAGCCACAGGATGAAGGACCGAGTGTCATTTCAAAGCACGCCGTGCGCCAACTCTAAACCGACCGTGGGACGTTTTCCATGTTCTAACTCATTTTGACCTGTCGGGATTATTCCCTTAGCTATGTGGATGCGTAGCTTTTATTATCAAGCCTAACTTGTGCAAGTTGAAAACACGATTTATTATGTGAAGGCAAAGATGAGGAGAGTTCACCGAAACTACCCCACCTGAGCGATGTCTTCAAACGGCCGTTGCAAGGCCAAGTCGAATGCCGTCGGCGTTTCGATTCCTCCGATTGACTAAGCGGGACGGGGCACTACACCTTTGGTCACTCTACTCCTCAAAATACGGTCACTAAAGTCTTATGGTCTTCTAACTAGTTGCTAAAAATTCTACCGACAGATATCTAGGCATATGGCATCTATACTCCCTCATATCTATAAACAATCAAACATTCAATAGTCAAGCAATATTATACTATAATTTAAGAATTTCTAATGAATCCTAGACAGCACGATCATTCGTCACCTCGGAATAGGAAATGACGAGAATCAATGGTACAAGAAGGCAAGGGAGAATAACGAGAACGAATACGAAGTTTCAAAGACGGTAGAGAAATTTCTAGGAGAATTTTCAAGGCATAGTGGATTGAGATTTTCTAAGGTTTAGTCATATTCGCAGGCTCGTATCAGTACAATTACGTAACCGATACGATATGCTCTGACCTGCATGGGCCACCAAAAAAACTTGTCACGACCCGCATCCGCTTTTCGGACGCGAGCTCGTGAGCAAGCCAGCTACGCATCAAGCAGACTCCAGCCCGACTCGAATACGTAAACGCTGTCAAGGCTATGGTATACTGCCAAATCATGGCAAGGCAAAACTATATCTCAATCCACAATAAGAACAATAAATAAGAATGAACAAGTATGGATCGTGGTCTGCAGCCCACTAGCATGCATGTCCGATTAGACTCCAAGAAATAACATGAGTCTATAAACTGAATCAATAAATATGAAATATCATGATAATGAAAGGGAAACACGAGCTGGATGAAATGGATAATAAACATGGTATCAATACCTGAATCCCACAAGCAATATCATCACATCCAGACCCCACAAGTGTCATAATCATCCACCATCCAGAGCTGCTAACTAACTCCACGCAATAACTAACCTGAAGAGATCATCAGGTCCTCAGGGGATATAGCAAGATACATAAAAACATGTTTATCTAGCAGTTTATCATGCAATAAAGAAAATACAGGAAATAAATGGGAAAAGACCAATCCGCACGAAAATACGACTATACACGACTGGAAGAACCACTATGCCTAGACGAACTGCGGGAGAAGAACAAGAGAACACGATATCACGATGTCAATGGATAACCAATCAAATACTCAAACCCTCGTCCCTAGTGTGGACTCGCAGGTTTGAACAACTACTAGCCCTCGCCCCTAGTGTGGACTCTCAGGCTAGCATCACCCTCGTCCCTAGTGTGGACTCGCAGGTGTGAACCATATACTACTAACCTTCGTCCCTGGTATGGACTCGCAAGCTAGCATCACCCTCGTCCCTAGTGTGGACTTGCATGTGTGAACCATATACTACTAACCCTCGTTCCTGGTGTGGACTCACAGGCTAGCATCACCCTCGTCCCTAGTGTGGACTCGCCGGTGTGAACCATATACTACTAACCTTCGTCCCTAATGTGGACTCGCAGGTTAGCTTAACTACTAACCCTCGCCCCTACTGTAGGCTCGCAGGTTAGCTTCAAGAATTTCAAGGCAAGGAGGCAAAGCAGTTCCGTTATGACTTATTCATCCTATGACACGATGCGACTCAGTCTAAGTAGAAGAGATGACACGACACGACTCAATCACGATACACGAGAAAATCAATCCAATATGAACTACAAAGGTAATTATGAACAAGAACTATATATACGTATATCCAATATGAACTACAAAGCTAATTATAAACAAGGCTATGTCTATACTAGCAGGCATGATATAAAAATAACATATAAATAATCAACTAGTAACTATATAATAATATAAATATGCATATAAGTAAACTGTAGAGGAAGACAAGGTATCTTGCCTGGTGGTAGCGCGAAGAACAAATAAGATACCGTCAACTGGTACGCCATACAGTCCAAGTCATCACAACTATCTCCGAAAGCTGCAACAAACATTACCAATGTTCTTAGAATAGTCAAATTAGCTAAAATTGCCTGTCCATAAGTCCAATTCTGGACACAGGAGCAAAACGGTAATTTTGGGCAAAAACGATGTCCGCCGTTGGATCCGCTTTGTACCGAAAATCATGTCAGAGTCGACGGTCTCTAAAATTGTCAAACTACATGTCTACGGATCCAGTTTTCTGATACGAACCCAACCGTATGTCCAAAGTTGGATTCCGGCGATCCGTGCACAAAATCACCCGTTGAATTGGACCGTGGGCCCGCAAAACGGTAATTTTATCAACTGTCTCAGAATCGGACCAAACTTGGCATACAGGACCAGAAAAATGATACGGTCCTGTTGGCACAAGTTTCGTCTCGATCTGATGAGCGTGCACAAAGTAATTGGAGTTTGTGCAAAGTGGTCGATACGGTGAATTTCGATGGATACGCATCAAATTCGTCGCGCACACGCGACCAATTTGAATTCCGTCAAAGCCCGCACATCTGCGAAGCCGTTACGCAGCTTTCGATGCTTTTGGTTCGCGACCACGTCGTCCGGATTGGCGGGACGTACGTCGTGTCGATGAATTTTTATTGATTTTCTAATATTTGAAAACGGGTTTTTGCAAAACTTTAGAATCAAATAACTCTGAACCTACTCGATGAAATCGGGACCCATAAAAAGGGTCTTTGAGTCCTATAGGTTGTCTTTAATCATATTTAATTAGATTTTTAAATCGCTCGGTGGTTCGACCGAAATCGGTCTTCCAAATCAGGGTGTCGGGACTGAATACGCGTTCTATTTTGTCAGT
Source organism: Iris pallida (assembly GCA_029216955.1). NCBI lineage: Eukaryota > Viridiplantae > Streptophyta > Magnoliopsida > Asparagales > Iridaceae > Iris > Iris pallida. Next base: position 8,511,597 of record JANAVB010027598.1, read on the forward strand.
TTTCGGTTCGTCTTTGCATCGAACTTGTGGACTGATGGGTTCTCTATGTCGAATCCTAATTGCTAAGGTTTCTATATGGTTATATAGGCTTCCATAAGAATTTTACGGAATCGAAAATGATCCAACTTTGACGGAGAAATCATACCTCAAAGTCGGGCTGTCACGACTGCTGTCTGTTTGTTGCACGCACGCTCCAGCGCTCGGCCGGCCGGCTCCGGCGCACGGCGACGGTGCGCGGCGGTCTAGGGTGGCCGCCCATGTGCTGGGGTGTCCTAGGGTGGCGGCGCGTCGGAGTTAGGGTTTGGTTTTCGTCGAGGAATCCTTCTGTTCTATCCCTCGATTTCTATATATTCGAATATATATACAACACAGCTGTGCAACGCGGGGGGGGGGGGGGGGGGGGGGTTCAGGTTTGCTTGCTATAAGGGGTTTGAAAGGGGGATGGTCGGGCATCTCTGCTGGGGAGCTCGGCTATGGGCTTGGGCCTGGGCTAGCCGGGCTTGGGATTTGCTTTTATTATTATTATCATCAATTACTATATATACATTTATATATATACCCATATAGGTATACCTACTATTATATATTATATATACACATACACACATGTATATATGTATATTTATACATGCATGCACATATACACCCTTATATATATTTATATTTATATATATTTATATATATATATATATATATATATATATATATATATATATATATATATATATATATATATATATATATATTCACATGCATACATATATATGATTTATTTATATATTCATACACACACACATATATAATATTTATATATATACACGTATTTACACACATATAATATTTATATACATATATGTATACATGCACACATATACATTATCTATTTATATACACACCTATATATATTTATATTTACACACATCCATATACATATATACCTCATATATTTATATAACAATAAATACTCAATTAATAAATAATAATATCTAATAGCAATAATATATTTATTTAATCACCACAGAATAATAAAATAATACTAAAATAATTAAATGGTGGTTTGGTGAATCTATACTATTTACCTTTGTCTGGGTCCAGAAAATTGTACAAACAACGTAAACGATATTTAATAATAAATACAAGTTTTGTATAAATATTCAAATAGTTAAAATGTACCTCAACACCTAAAATAATTTAGGGAATATTTCTACACACATAAAATATGACTACATGGCCTTCCCTGGTCTCACTGCATGTCCACATAGGCTTGGATTCGGTTCGGGCTCCGAGCGGGCTAAATCAACACAAACGGGTCTTCTACAAGTCAATAAATATAATAATAATTAATTAAACTTATTTATAATGGTCATGCTATAACTTGGCCTGGTTTTTCTAGTTAGGACACTCCTATGGCTCGGCACTCCCCTACCATGGCTAAACACTAGTCAAGGCACGCCACTGCACTATCCGTGCCATGATTCCTAGTCGTCGGGTACTTCAAAACTCAACCATGGCTAAAATCCTCTACCGTAATAATTAACTAAATAATTATTTATAAAAATCTAAAATCACTATTTAAATCAAATAAATAATAAAAAAATTCAAAAATTTCGGGAAGGGAGGCTACACCGTCACCTCCACCGGAGGTGGCACATCTTCTGGAATGACAGGATCTGGAGATGCAGAATTTTGGTTAACAGCAGGCTCTTGATTAAGATTATTCAAAGGTATATCAACCCCTTGACTATCTTGAGTTTGTGCTGCTACCTGCACCGGTGTTACTACTGCCGGCTGAGCAGTTTACTGAGTCACTATTATTTGATGTATGTTTTGCATCATAGTGAGCATGTCCTTCAGTGATTGCTCAACGACAGAGAGACGTTGTCCTGTATTAGCAGATAACGTCTCCGGTTCATCTCCGATAGCATATGATTCAACCTCCCTTGAAGATACAGAGGGATTGGTGTAGAAGTATGAATCAACACTATTAGTTTCGGATTCAAATGATTGGGTACCCCCAGCTTCTGAATCATAAGTCTGCAACTGTCTTTGTCTTCTTGATCGAGTATTCTGACATACCCCTTTCGAAACTATCAAGAAGTCTGTTGAATTGTTGTTGACCAGGAGTCTGGGACGAGTTACGTCTTGGACGTCGTCCTCTGTTGGTATGAGATGCCATATTGAATGATGCATATAACAACTCATGTTCTTGGTCATCAACTTGCTGCTGAGGCTCATTATAGCTTAATCGATCAAAAACTGACCGTTTTGAAGCCGAACAGCAACATTTGATGACAATCTGGTGACACTCACAATAATGATTTTCTTGGGGGAGTGTCACAGGAGATTGTCTATTTTTATGCTTTTGTACTAGTAACTCGCGTAAATCAGAAGGAGTAGAGGGAGTAGTCTTCTTTATTACATTTGGGGTAGAGAAACGTTTAGTCCCTTGTGTATAAAGAAGATTACTGGCTACATTAGCAGAACCAAACTGTACATTTTTACGTGCTTGGAGTTGCGTGCGTAAATCCTGAGATTTTTGAGCACAAAGGACTCCATAATTTGAAGGTTTGGTACCCTGCGTAAAGCAGTGTAAGAAGGCTGTTGGTGGGGAACCGAAGTTTTACCAACAATGTTTTTACGCTGCATACGTGCAGGTAAATTCACTTTAGATGCAAAGGGATCATTATGAATTTTATCTACACTGTCACAGACAGGAGATTTACCTTTACGCGTAGAGCGCAAAACATGAGTATTTGCCACGTCATAGACGGAAGATTTTTCTTTACGCGTGGAGCGTAAATTTGTGTGTCTACCACGTCACAGACGGGAGACTTATTTTTACACGCGGAGCGTAAAACTTGTGTGTCTACCACGTCATTGACGGGAGACTTATTTTTATGCACGGAGCGTAAAACTTGTGTGTCTACCACGTCACAGACGAGAGACTGCTTTTTACGCACAAAGCGTAAAACTTGATTTTTACGCGCAGAGCGTAAAACTTGATCTTTACGCACAGAACGTAAAACTTGATCTTTACGCATAGAGCGTAAAACTGGAGAGTCTGTCATATCACAGACGGGAGCCTCCACAACAGGAGTAGGAAGGATTCATTTGCCTTCAGAGACAGCAGGAAGATCCGAGGATGCTTTGGACTTAGGAATCCAAACTTTTTCCACTTTTCACGATTTCTGAACATCGGAGCAGCGAGTACTACCCCAGTTCGGAGTATTTCCTCGTAGGCAGTCTGGTCTAAGTGCACAACTAGAGTCTTCTTTGTCGAACAGACCGACACATCATCATATTGAGCAATTGCCTTCTCGTCAGAGGAGAAGGTCATCCCCAGAAGAGTCGCCATTTTGTTTTACTTAAAAAAATACCTAAAAATTGGCTTTTGAAAGAAAACTAGAAAAAGTACAGAAAGTACAAATTGTTCTGAGAAGTATTGCTATGGAAGTCTGATCTGAGAGCGATCACTTTATTCCTTGGACCATACGATGATGATGAAGAAAACTGCTTGAAGAAGACGAACAATCGGAAGAACTAAGTCACCGGAAAGGTATCGAGCAACGGTACTGATGGCACAGTCGAATGCTTTCTTGCTTTGCTTCACCCTGTTCTTGAAAAAAAAGTTGAAGAAATGCTTCTGGGAATATCACTTTGGAAGTATGAGCTTTCTCAGAATCTCCTCTCCTGTCTCTCTGTTGATATCTTCCCCTTGTCTATGTAAAAAATAAGTCTATTTATAGACTTGACCCTTTGTGCGTAAAAAGCCACAAAATCGGGTCTCTACGCTAGTAACCGTCACCCACGCTATTTATAGACTTGACCCTTTGTCCTACTACTTCAACAAAGTAGGGAGAGCACGTACACACGTTCCTCGATAAGTATGGCATGAAAGCTACGTAAACAAACCACGTTCTCAAGTAGCCAGGAAAGATCGGGCGTAAAAAATGACCCAAAATACATTCCCAGCATAAAGTAGCAAACTGGCGTAAAATAGCCCAAAATAAACTTTCCGCGTAAAGTGGCTAAAAATAGCCTTGAGCGTAAAAAGTAGCCTAAATAAACTTTACGTCCACAATAGCTTTGAGCGTAAAAGCTCGAATAGTTATCGTACGTAAAAAAAGCAGTTTTATTGAGCGTAAAGTAGCCCCATCTGCACACTATACGACGAGTATTGGGTTTGGTGAAAAGATTTTCTCGGCTTCTGTGTAATCCTGCTGTCAGAAAATTATTATGTCAGATCAAATCACTTACATTGAATGCGGCCTGACAATCTGTCTTCGGCGTAAAAGTGGAGGATAACTCTCGCGTAAAAAACTTCTCGCGTAGAGAATAGCATGCATAGAGAGTAGCTCGCGTAGCTTCACCGTGATATCTGACGATCTGCCTGAGGTACATCTCTGCTAGCTGAGCCGTCGACTGACCAACTCTAAACGGAAGAAAGTGAGCCACCTTCGTGAGCCTGTCTATAATAACCCAAATAGCAACCCTACCGGCCGGGGACCTAGTTAAGCCAGTCACGAAATCCATGGTTACATGCTCCCACTTCCATTCTGGAATCGGCAAGGGCTGAAGAAGTCCAGCTGGTCTCTGATGTTCAGCTTTAACTTGTTGGCAAACCAAACACCGAGAGACAAACCGGGCTATCTTCCTCTTCATGCCATTCCACCAAAAGTGCTGGCAGACATCACGGTACATCTTCGTACCGCCGGGATGAATGGAATACTGAGAACTGTGAGCTTCTGCCATGATCTCCTGTCTGATATCTCTACTGGGTACTCAAAGACGCTTTCTATGTCGAAGTGTACCGTCTTTATGGATGCATAACTCTTATCTTCGTCCTGCCTTACACTCTGCTTTGAGCCGCTGAAGCTTAGCATCTGCTGTCTGTGCCATTCGAATCCTCTCGACTATACTGGACTGAACTTGCATACTGGCCATCAATGCCACACTGGTAGGAAGGATATCTTTTATGCCTATTTTCTGAAGATCTGCTAACAACTCTGGTTGCGCTGTTAGGAAATAAACTCCGGCTCTCCTGCTCAATGCATCTGCTACTACATTAGCCTTCTCTGGGTGATACTGCAGGTTGACATCATAATCCACAAGTAGCTCTAGCCACCTCCTCTGACGCATGTTAAGATCCTTCTGGGTGAACACATACTTCAGGCTCTTGTGGTCGGTAAAAATCTCCATCCTATCTTCGTACAAGTAGTACCTCTACAACTTAAGTGCAAATACTACTGCTGCCAGCTCCAAGTCATGGGTTGGGTAATTCTTCTCATAATCATGAAGTTGACGTGATGCATAAGCTATTACCTTTCCATGTTGCATCAGAACACATCCTAAACCTCTGTCTGAAGCATCACAATACACTAAAAATCCCCCGGTACCATCTGGAAGCGTGAGAATGGGTGTCGTCATCAAACCTCGCTTCAACTTCTCAAAAGAATCCTGACACTCTGCTGTCCAAGCAAACTGTACATCTTTACGGGTCAACTGGGTCAATGGTGCTGAAATTCGAGCAAAGTCTGAAACAAATCGTCGTAGTAGCCGGCCAAGCCAAGAAAATTGCGAACTTCTGCAACGATGCTGGGTACTGGCCATGTCTCGATAGCCATGATCTTCTGGAGACCCCCTTCTACCCCTCCTCTGGTGATGATGTTACCTAAGTACGAAATGCGATCGAGCCAGAACTCGTATTTACTGAACTTGGCATACAACTGGTGCTCTTTGAGAATCTGGAGGACAACTCTGAGATGCTGCTCATGCTCCGCTTCACTCTTGCTGTAGACCAGGATGTCGTCTATGAATACAATTACGAACTGATCTAAATAAGACATGAAGATATGATTCATAAGGTCCATGAATACAGCCGGCGCATTGTTTGCTCCAAATGGCATAACAAGGAACTCCCAATGCCCATATCTAGATCTGAAAGCTATCTTCGGGATGTCCTGCTCTCTAACTCTGATCTGATGGTATCCTGACCGTAAGTCAATCTTCGAGAACACTGCTGCCCCCTTGAGTTGATCAAACAAGTCATCTATCCTTGGGAGAGGGTATCTGTTCTTGATTGTCACTGAGTTCAAGGTACGATAATCAACACATAATCTGGATGTACCATCCTTCTTTTTCATAAGAAGCATCGGGGCTCCCCAAGTCGATCCACTAGTACGAATGAATCCCTTGGTGTCACGACCCGCACCCGGTTTTCGGACGCGAGCTCGTGAGCAAGCCAGCTATGTATCGAACGGACTCCAGCCCGACTCGAATACGTAAACGCTGTCAAGACTATGGTATACTGCCAAATCATGGCAAACAAATCTATATCTCAATCCACAATAAAAATATGAAACATGAATGAACATTATAGGTCGTGGTCTGCAGTCTACTAGCATATATGTCCGATAAGACTCTAAAGAAAGTAACAAGAGTCTAAACTGAATCAGGAAACATGATAAAGTAAGAAAGCATGAAAGGATAACAACGTAATAATGATACCTGAATCCCATAAGAATAGCAAATCCTCCGCCACCCAGAACTACTAGCTAACTCCATGCAACCGCTAAACCTGAGGAGATCATCAGGTCCTCAGAGGACATAGCAAGATACATAATATACATGCCTATCTAACAGTTTTATCATGCGTAAGAAAATAAACAAGAAGAAATAGGAACATGACAAATGACTACGAACACGAACACGAACATGAACACTAGAACAACTACGTATAAATGAACTGCCAGGCGAATCACGAGATCAATGGAAGAACCAAACCCTCATCCCGAGTGTGGACTCACGAGTTTGAACTAAACACTAACCCTCGTCCCGAGTGTGGACTCACTGGTTAGTACTAACCCTCGTCCCGAGTGTGGACTCTCTGGTTAGTTCACGGCAAGGCACCCTCGTCCCGAGTGTGGACTCTCTGGTGCAAGTATAACATCCTCTTCCCGAGTGTGGGTTCTCTGATGTAAACACCCTCATCCCGAGTGTGGACTCTCTGGTGCAAGTCAAGTCAACACCCCCGTCCCGTGTGTGGACTCCCTGGTGCAAATAATCGACATCCTAGTCCCGAGTATGGACTCACGGATGTAAACAGATCAAGAAAAACACCCTCGTCCCGAGTGTGGACTCTCTGGTGCCAAGGAAACAATATCAAGGATTTGGCAGTTCAATTACATGTACTCGTTCTATGACACGACTCAAGCAAGGTACTGACGAGAAACTCCAAGTGTGAACCACAAGACCAAACATTAACACGGCTGTATGCAATGAAAACAACTCAAAATAATATAATACGAAAAGCACATGTCCATAAACAGTCAAAACTGGAAAATGAAATACAATACATGTAAATAAAACTGTAGATGAAGGCAAGGTATACTTGTATGTGGTCCTTGCACAAACCGTAGTCACAAGTCGAGGATGAGAGGATGCCGATCTAGGAGCTGTCAACCTATAACACATATCGTACCATGAACCGTGCATAAAAACTATAAATCAATTCTAATGTTCTAGTTCTAAATTCATAGAATAGTGGCTAGTTGGGTTACTAATCTAATAATAATTAATTCTGGAATAATTTAGTTAAACTTGGTTCTGAGTTCTTCAATTATTTTGTACAATATCTCTGACTCTGACGGCGCCATCCTGTAGACTCTCTCTGATACTGGGGCTGTCCCGGGAATCAAGTCGATGGTGAACTCGATCTTCCGCTCTGGCGGCATTCCTGAAAGCTCTTCTGGGAAAACATCTGAAAACTCTTCAACTATCCGGGGCAACTGCACTGCTACTACTGCCATCCGCAACACTGGAGGAGAAGGTTCAACTTCGCCTCGGGAAAAGAAAAACTCTGACTCGCCGGGAATGCTAAAAATAACCCTGCCAATATGGCAGTCTATCCTAGCATACTGGTCTCTTAACCAATCCATCCCTAAGACCATATCATAATCGGCCATCGGGAACTCTATCAATCTAGCGGAGAATTCTCTACCACTAACTACGATCCGACACGAGGAAAACACCTTATCTACTCCACAAGTCTGTTACCAGTAAGTATATTGAGCCTTACTGATTATGACTCGGGCTACAGTCTTATCCGTGTCGCGAATCGTGCAGACATAAATGAATGCGATGCACCAGAATCAAATAATACTAAAGCTGGAAAGGTGTTGACGAGAATAGTACCTGCCACCACCTCACCTGGTGCTAATCCTTCTTCTTCCATGGTCAAAGCCAGCACTTGACCATGTCCTCTGGGTGCGGGTCCCCTCTGCTGAAAACTTCTCTATCTGCTCTGGATCAAGGCTTGGGCTTGGGCATACTGCTGCGGTCTCTGCTGCTGGAATGCCTGGGCCTGCGGTGGCAATGGCCTCGGAAACGGGTACTGCTGCTGCTGGACTGGTGCTGTCCTCTAACTGAATGACTAGAGAAGGCTGATGAAGATGAACTCTCCCTGTTCGGGCAGTTCCCAATCTTGTGGTCCGGGGCACCACAAACTAAGCACAAATCCTGTGCTCTGCGACACTCTGATATCACATGCCCTGGCTTCCTACAGTGTGAACATCCCATTGCGGAAGAGTGCTTCTGCTTCTGCTGCTGAAGGTGCGTCGGGGTTGAATGTTGAACCGACGTCACTGAGGCCGCCCGCCTCGGAGCTCCAATGGTCAAAGCCCTAGCTGCCGGGGCTGGTGCTGAAGACTGGTTCATCTGACTATGGGATCGCTTCCGACCTCCTGTCTTGTCCATGATCCTCTGGGAGGTATACTCATGCCTCCTAGCTGCCCTCAATACTGTATCAAAGGTTTGATGCTCGAACTGCTCCACTGCCAACAAGATCTATAGATGGAGCCCCTGCTGGAACCGCTGGGCTCTGTCGAACTCGGTCGCTACCAAGGTGGGAGCAAACTGACTAAGTCTCGAAAACTCGATAGCATATCCATCGACCGTCTTGACCATCTGCTTCAGATTGGTGAACCTCGTCTGTAGATCGTACCGAGCTATAGCATCGAAATACTTGGTCTGGAATCTCTCTCTGAATACTGCCCATAAAATAGGTGCCAATAATCCAACAGCCTGCGCCGCCCACCAGCTGCGGGAAAGATCCAATAACTGCAGGCGCACCACGACCACCTTCTCATTCTCTGAAGTCCTGGCTGCTTCTAGAATCACCTCTGTGTCCTGAAGCCATGCATCTGTGGCAATAGCATCTTCACTACCGTCGAAGAAGGGAGGGTTCAAGCGCTTGAAGCTATCGGTCGCGCTGTTACCCTGATGACCTCCTCTAGTCAGAGCATCTGTCACTGCCTGGTGCAAGGCATCTCCTCGACGATCCTGAGAAGCTAACAATGTCCTGATGAGACCCACCAAGGTGCCATCATCAGGCTCTGCAGGCTGGACTGGAGGCTCTTGACCCCCACTAGGCATGACTCTGGAGGCTACTCCTGAATGCTGGGCTTGATCTCCGGGTTGCTGCTGGTCCACGAGATGTGCTCCGCCTTGCCGATCGGTAGGACCAGGAACAATGCCGCTGAAGAAGACGACATAGGGAACAATAAGGAAGGACCATGACAGATCAACGATACAAGCATGTGATCAGGTCAAGATTTTAGGGATTAAGAGGATACGAACAGAGATCAAGGGCGAGTACTGATTGAGACATCTATTCGGTAAACCCTCACATATCTTGATTTATAAGACCTGCATGGGCCACCACTTAAACCATGTAATGCCCCAGAACCAGAATACTGGAGAGCGGGGGCTTATATAGCCAGCTACGCATATTGAAGTGCAATCCACCTCGCTATACGGTCACGGCTGTCTAGATACATGAGAGTTTAAATACAAGCCATCAGTCTCCTATGGTCATGAACAAGCCTATTGTATCAATCTCAAGCAAGTAATAATAGTTACAAGATATCAGAGCACCAAATATACAATAGTAAGACGTTCCATACATTACATATTTGGATGATCATGAAGCTAGTCGTACAAAATGTCAAGAATAGCAAGAGTTTCAGTCATACATGATCAACCCTAGGATTTGTCAAACATGTTACAGCCCGTAGGCAGACAGAAAGTAAAGGTGCAATACGAGCTAAACACGTGCTCGTCGGCTAAACGCCTCAAAAGAATAATTTTACAATAGAGTGGGAGGACAAAAAAAACCCACTCGTTGCCAGGGTTACGCCTGGTGGTAACCATCTGGCTAGAAGGAAGGTAGATCCTCTAGAGTTGCTCCGATATCTGGCCATATAAAACTAGCTGGATTAGACCCTACAAAGAGCAAGTGCCACAAAGGAGGCTTCACTTAGGAACTAAAACCAGCATATAACAATTGAATATTAAAGATAATTATAAACGAAACTGATAATAACAGGGACAACAATAATAAATTGAGTACATAGAAACCATTCAAGTTGCCAGATTGCAACCCTTAAACCAAACAAAGACCGGGGTTGTAACCCTTCACCTGAATAGGAACCTGTCTCACATACTATTAATAAAGTAATAAGACAATAAACGAAGAGAGGACACAGAACGGCTCCGGGAGTCAGGTTACAACCCTTAAACCAAACAAGGACCGGGGTTGTAACCCTTCACCTGAACAGAACTGGACCCCTGATCTTTATTGTTAAGGCCGGTATAATAATCATGCTATTGAAGTAAGATAAAACATGACGAGCATGGCATAGGGCGCAATAAGACAATAAACGAAGAGAGGACACAGAACTGCTCCGGGAGCCAGGTTACAACTCTTAAACCAAACAAGGACCGGGGTTGTAACCCTTCGCCTGAACAGAACTGGTCCCCTGATCATTATTGTTAAGGCAAGCATAAATAATCCCGTCATGTCACAATCTTGTACAGGAACAAGACAAGACTAAGCTGGGCTAAACTCCATCCAATCAATCACGGCCAAGCAATGAGTACGGCTTGATACTTTAACTAACTTGGGTTATCACAGGCCTAGTTACTAGCAAATGCAATAAGATTATCCCAACAGCCACAAGCCCTGCAGACCATCCAGTTTATCCAGAAACAATTAGGGGATTGAATTCATGTGGGTATATTGTCCAGGAAATGCATGTACCCTTAAGTAGTTTGGTGGTTGCAACACATGTCAGTGTGCTGGAAATGTGCCCTACTCGACGGTAGGCTACAAATCCCATGATGGGGCGCCCAGATAACGGGATTGCCTGTAGCTAGGAAATCTCTTCATGACTACCGGATTTTCTAGTTACTAGCCTTAGAAAATTTCATTAGGTACCCCTGACCGTGGTATTCAGGGTTCCCTATCCTAGACATGATGCAAGAGAATACTGGTTTATTTGTACAAATACAATCGTCCACGGTGTCCAAGTCATTCATTCTTGTCATGTCAGGCTAGCTGTCTTAACAGCATATCTGGGTATATCATGTCAGGTTTACTTGTCAAGAGTGCGCCACGGCGGGCCACTTTCGTGTTCATGAACATATCAGAATGTACATGGTATAAGCATCAATGTGACAATTTATCATAAAAAAATAAAATAATAAATAAAAAGAGAACAAGGGCTATGGAATGAGCCATGCGGCTAAGGGAAATAAGCTCATGCGGCAGCGGAGAAGCAGTGCCATGCGGCTGAAAGGAATCGGGCGCATGCGGCTATGGATGTGGGTCTCATGTGGCTCAGGGAACCCAGGCGCATGCGGCTGAAGAGGCGGGGCGCATGCGGCTATGGGGGTGTAAGCTTATGCGGCTGGGAGTTGCGCGCATATGCGGCTGCGAGGGAGCACCGCCATCGGCTAGGGGAATTGGCTTCATACGGCCAGGAGGGGAGCAGGGGTATACGGCTCGGGAGATGCGGGGCGTATGCGGCAAGAAGTATGCAGTCTTATGCGGCAAGGGGACTGGGACTTATACGGCTGAAAAAACTGCAAGCTTATGCGGCTGGGAGGACTGCAGGCTTATGCGGCAAGGGTAATACGGGCGTATGCGGCTGCAAATCAATAAGGCCATGCGGCTAAGTCAGGCCAAGGCCTTATGCGGCAAGGGTAATGAATGAATTCGTGCGGCTGGAAGATAGAAGTTCATGCGGCTAGGAACCATGGAGTCTTATGCGGCTCAGGCAAGGAGCCCATGGCCTATGCGGCAACATCTGTCATGCGTCCAGGAAAACCTGTCGCATGAAAATCCATGCGGTCAAGTACTTCTCTTCTTCCCCACTGAACCGAGAAGAAGAAGAGCCATGAATCCATGGCTTCAAAGCTTCATAAATCCTTCATCCAAGGTCTGAATCCAGACTTCCATAGGTCAAAATAGGGCAGAATCAAATTCTCTACAACATGGAACCATCAAAATTAGATAATAACAAGGTTAAATAGATCAAAACCCGAGAAATCCGAAAATACAATAAACATAGATCTACACAAATTGAACCATAGAAATTAGAATGCTAAGTATTAAAGTGTGTTAGAATCTCGTGAGGAAGAGAATGGAACAATAAAAACTGAGTTCCTCCATGAAACAAGCTGTACTTCCCTAGGCTCTCTCTCTGGTAGGTGAAGAGAGTAATGGTGAAGAAGAAGAAGTAAATGAAGAGAGAGAAGGAGTGGGCGGCTATAAAGGAATGGAGTGGGGGTAGGTGGGGGTTGGTTCTGATGAAAACCAAGCCAAACCAAGCAAGCGAAATACCAAAATAGACCACACAATGAGGCATGTAATATACGTACACGTATACCAAATACGTAATACGAACCACAGTCGTTACAACTCCACCCACCTTAAAAGAATTTCATCCTCGAAATTTAATCAAGATGTTAGAGAAGCAAGGACAAGCTATACTAATCACAGGCAAGCTATAACAAGGCAATCATTAAAGCAATCATTCATTCAAACAAGGAATTGAGAGCATAAGGCATAAGGAAGACATTATACCTTACGAGTCAAACAGGTCGGGATATCGTGATCGGATATCATCCTTACGCTTCCATGTTGACTCACCCAAAGAGTGATGACCCCGAACAACACGGACTAACTTATTAGTCTTGTTCTTGAGTATCTTCTCCCTCCAGTCCAATATAGACACGGGCCTCTCCTCATACGAAAGGTTGGTACCAACAACCAATTCCGAATGATCCAGGATGCGGCTCGGGTCTGGGATATACCGTCGTAGCTGGGATACATGAAACATGTCATGCACCTTACGTAACGATGGCGGAAGAGCGAGACGATAGGATACATTACCTACTCGCTCCAGAATGTCGAACGGTCCTATATACCTAGGACTAAGCTTTCCCCGTACGCCGAAATGAATGACGCCACGGTTAGGCGAAATCCTCAAGAATACATGGTCGTCGACCGAGAATTCAAGGGGACGCCGATGGGAATCGGCCCAATGATACTGGCGATCTTGGGTAACTCGAAGATGATCTCTGACTCTCCTGACCACCTCAACTGTCTGAGCAATCATTTTTGGACCTAGCATCTGTCTCTCTTCAATATCGTCCCATGCTAACGGGGATCGGCACTTCCTACCATATAATGCCTCGAATGGGGCCATCTGGATACTGGCCTGGAAACTATTGTTGTACGAAAACTCCACCAGGTGCAGGTGATCTTCCTACGAACCACCGAAGTCGAGCGTACAAGATCTCAACATATCTTCCAAGGTTCGTTTGGTACGCTCTGACTGACCATCAGTCTACGGATGATAAGCTGAGCTGAACTGGAGGTGAGTTTCTAAACTCTCCTGCAGACTATGTCAAAAGTGCGACGTAAATTTGGAATCTCTGTCCGAGGTGATACTGACTGGTACACCGTGATATCTGACGATCTGCCTGAGGTACATCTCCGCTAGCTGAGCCGTCGACTGACCAACTCTAAATGGAAGAAAGTGAGCCACCTTCGTGTGCCTGTCTATAATAACCCAAATAGCATCCCTACCGGCCGGAGACCTAGGTAAGCCAGTCATAAAATCTATGGTTTCATGTGTTGGCCCATTGATCATATGGTCAAACTAATTTTAATAATTGATCAAACTCTGTCTCGATATATGGAGCTAGTCAGGATATCTCGAACTCTTGGACATACTCAAGAATGGCTATCTACTCAGTTCAAGACCGAAGCATTGTTTGCCTGTTCGAGTCTGTATTTTTTTGAACAATGTATTTTTCATTTTATTTGAGTCTAGAAATACTTTATACACCAAGTCGTACTGGCAAATAGGCTATTCCAAAATGATTTCAAAATGTTTTTAAAATGTCCTTAGTTTTGAAAAACATTCGTATTTACAAAAGCTCCAAAAAGGTTTTCAAAATTCCCCAAAAACTAATTTTAAAAACCCTAACCTAACCCTGACAGAACTCGGCCAGAGTTCGACCAGAGTTCGGTTAGTGGCCGTTTTGTTTTTTAATTCCTTGGAACTTGGTCCTCCTGCAGTTGCAGATTTGACCGAGATTTTCTCCTCGAGTTCTGCCCGAATTCTGCCCAAATTCTGCCAGAATTCTGTCTTTGGAACTCTTATAAATAGAGAAGGATTTCGATCATTTTTACTCACTCATTCACTTTCAATCTTCTCTCTATTCAAAGCCTACTGTCTTCCAAAGTGTTTTTCTAGAGCTTTAATTTTCAGATCCCAAGCCAGTTACAATCCTCTAGTCGATTTGCCAGTACGGTGCGGTCTAGAAGTTTCAGAGTGATTGTAATCAGAAGGCTTGATAGAAGAATACCTCTTTACAATTAAAGTTGGACGAGTTCTTCGTATCAAAGCTCGCGTTGTAGAAGTTGCAAGGACTTCGTAAGAAAACTTGCGGTTTTGCCAATAGTGGATTCAACTGGTAGCAAGAGTTCTACCGACTGGACTAGTCCTCAACAGAGAGAAACCAGTATACATCGTTGTCTTTGCGTTTGCTTTCTTATCTCTGCCTTTACATTATTTAGTTGTGATTATTATTCTGTGATCTCGCTGCTAACATTTTTTTAATCAGCATTATTCCGCTGCCAACTCTATTCACCCCCCTCTAGAGTATTCTGCTTTACTATTTCGTTCCTACAATTGGTATCAGAGCGGGTGTTACAGGTAAAAGTAAGGTAACATTGCAATTATTTATTCATTTAACTAATTGTTATATAGATCACAGCACAACACATGGCAATTGTGAAATTCACAAGTGAAGGCCAGGCCACAAACAGACCTCCACTGTTTGATGGTAGGAATTATACCTATTGGAAAACACGGATGAGTTTCTTCTTGAAATCACTTGACTTTAATTTATGGTCTATTGTTATTGATGGCTATCAAAAGCCACCTCGTATAAATGTTGATGGAGTTTTAATTAAAAAAACCCATAACAGATATACAGAGGAAGAAAAAAAAAAAGGCCAGTCTTGACGCACGTGCTATTAACGCTTTATTTTGTGCTTTAGACAGAACTAAATTTAACAGGGTGTCTATCTGCACAACTGCTAATGAAGTGTGGAAGCTTCTTGAAGTCACACATGAAGGCACGACTCAAGTCAAAGAATCAAAGGTCAGCAGACTTACTCAAGAGTATGAGGTGTTCAAGATGAAGCCCAACGAAACAGTTACTTAGATGTTCGAAAGATTCTTGGATATTGTAAATCCTTTGTCCTTCCTAGGCAAAGATTACAATAACCATGAAAAGATTCGCAAACTCCTGCGAGCACTTACCAAGAACTGGATTCCAAAGGCTACTGCAATCACTGAAGGGAACGACCTCACAACTATGTCCCTCGAAGTACTCATGGGTAAGCTACTCACTCATGAACTGGAGCTACAAGATTTTGAAGAGCCTACACCAAAGGAGAAGACGATCGCTTTCAAGGCTCAGCACAGAAAAGCTGCTGAAGGTGATTCAGACAGCAGTGAATCTGATGCTGAATATCAAGCACTCCTAGCAAGGAAATTCAAAAGATTCATGAGATATGAGAAGAAAGCCAAAGAAAACAATAGCAGCAACAACTGGTATCAAGATGATGATGTCTGCTATGGCTGCAAGAAGAAGGGACACATGAAGAAGGATTGTCCTACAAACTCATCATCAAGCAAGAAGAGCAACAGGTATGAGAAAAGGAACCTGAAGAGATCAACATCTCGGAGATATGCCAACACCAGCATATGGCATAAAAGTGAAGCCAGCGACTCAGAAGATGAACAATCAGAAGACGCTACAAATGTATGCTTTATGGCATCCGATCAGGTACTCTCTGAACCTGTAGTTGATACATATGATGACTTCACCTTTGAGCAATTAGGAGATGCCTTCAGTGAACTGATAAGTGATTACAGGAAACTGCGTAGCAAATATCAGACCTCTAAAAAGGTACTCAAAGAGTACAAAGGTGAAATAGGAAGACTTACCGACCTACTAGCTGAGGTTAAAGATAATGTTAGTGAGTCTGGTGAGCTTTCTTCTATTAAGCTCTTATTACATGAGACTACCAAGTCATCCGAAGAAAAAGACAAGGTTATTGACCAACTGAAAGAAGAACTTTCTAAAGAGAAGAAAAGTCTTCAAAGTGCACAAGTCAGAATGGAAGCACTCACTTCTGACTATACTAAGTTGTATGACACTTCCAAAAGATTGGAAATTAGGTTAGGAAAACAGCCTGAGACTGCTGCTTCCTACCCTAACACGTGTCACTTACCGAATAATCGGAACATTCCCAAACCAAACACTGTCAGACCTAACCATATCAAACCTTTACTCCAAAAGGTTAAGCCCAAACAGGATTATAGGTATGCTTTCTTCTATACTAGAAAACCTAACCCTACCAACCATGCACACCACTCAGCTTTCAACACTCAACATGCACAATGTCATTATTGTGGCCACACTGATCATATTTCTCCTGCATATAGAATCAGAAAGCTTGTTGATTTAAATATTTATGCATGGATACCAAAAGCTAACATTTTAGGACCCTACAAGAAATGGGTACCAAAAGTTTCATCTGTAAATTGTTTTGTAGGTGGAACACCTTTCATATGCTAAAAGCAAATGGATCCTCGATAGCGGTTGTTCACGGCATATGACCGGTGATGCTACATTATTTACAACACTGTCGAAGAAGAAGAAGGAAGGCTATGTCTCCTTCGGTAACAACTTGAAAGGGTATATCATTGGTATCGGTGATGTTGGTAAGTCTCCCTATCCTGTGATTAAGGATGTATGTCTGGTTACCGAGTTGAAACATAATCTACTCAGCATAAGTCATTTAGCTGATCATGGTTATGGCATCAACTTTGGCAAAGATAAATGTACTATAGTTGATAGCTCAACTGGTAGTACTATCTTTGAAGGTATCAGGGAAGACAACATATATGTTTTCTATTTGTTGGAAGAAACTAACATTTTAGGTAGATGCTTAATGGCTAAAAGTGATGAGAGTCATCTGTGGCATATGAGACTCGGTCACGCAAATATGGACACGATCTCAAGATTATCCACGAAGAAGCTAGCGCACGATTTACCGGACATAACATTCAAGAAGGATTCGGTATGCAGCCAATGTAAAAAAAAACAAAGCTACCAGATCCACATTCAAGTCAGTAAACGCAGTATGTACTACTAGACCTCTATAATTGCTATATATGGACTTATTTGGTCTTAGCAGAGTTGCTAGCCTCGGAGGTAAGTTATATGCTTTTGTAATTATAGATGATTACTCTAGATACACGTGGGTATACTTTTTGACACTCAAGAATGATGCATTATCCGAATTTGTCGCCTTTTGCAAGAAAGTACAGAATGAAAAAGGTTACATGATCACTCGTATTAGAAGCGATCATGGTGGCAAATTCGAGAATGCAGAGTTTGAGCAATTTTGTGACACACACGGTTTTGTACACGAGTTCTCCTGCCCTAGGACTCCACAACAAAATGGAGTTGTGGAACGTAAGAACAGAACTCTATCAGAAATGGCCAGAGTAATGTTAAACCAGTTTAGTCTAACCAAATATTTCTGGGCTGAAGCTGTCAATACAGCTTGTTTTGTTCTCAATAGAGTTCTAATTCGACTCAAATCGAAGAAGACTCCATTTGAGTTATGGTTTGATAGAATTTCATCAGTTTCATATTTTAGAATATTTGGTTGTAAATGCTTTATTCTTAATACAAAAGATAATTTGGGAAAGTTTGACGAAAAGGCCGATGAAGGTATATTTTTAGGTTATGCGGCCAAGAGCAAAGGATACAGAGTCTTCAATAAACGAACTATGATCATCGAAGAATCAATGGACGTCACCTTTGATGAACTGAATCAAATGACTATCGATGACAATGACGAAGATCTAACTGTACCAAGCTCAACACCAGCTGATTCTCTACTAAGCTCAGTACTAGCTGATCCTCCTAGAGAAGATCCAGGAACCAGCTACCTTCAGAGTCTGCCGAAAAGATTGAAATTTACGGCTGATCATCCAAAGGATTTGGTAATTGGTGATATTACCAAAGGTGTAAGTACTCGTACATCCAGTAGAGATATTGTTTCTAGTGTTGCATTCATTTCACAGTTAGAGCCTAAAACTATTGATGAAACATGTAGTGATAGTTTTTGGATAGATGCTATACAAGAAGAATTAAACCAATTTAAACGGAATCAAGTTTGGGAACTTGTTCCCAAGCCTATTGATCATCCGGTCATTGGCACCCGTTGGGTATTCCGAAATAAACTTAATGAGAATGGTTTAGTGACTCGTAATAAGGTTCGACTCGTAGCTCAAGGATACAATCAGGAAGAAGGTATCGACTACGATGAGACTTATGCCCCAGTTGCGAGATTAGAATCCATTCGCATGTTATGTGCATTTGCATATTTTCATAATTTCAAATTATTTCAAATGGATGTCAAGAGTGCATTTTTAAATGGTTTTATAAAAGAAGAAGTTTTTGTAGCACAACCTCCAGGTTTCACAGATTTTTAAAAACCCTGATCATGTTTTCAAGTTGAAGAAAGTTTTATACGGTTTAAAACAAGCCCCTCGTGCTTGGTATGATCGTCTAAGCTCTTTCCTACTTGACAACGGTTTTTCAAAGGATAAGGTTGACACTACTTTGTTTATTAAGTCTTTTAATGGCAAGCTTCTCTTAATACAAGTCTATGTTGATGATATTATATTTGGATCTACTGATGAATCTCTTTGTCAAGAATTCTCTAAGTGTATGCAGAATGAGTTTGAGATTAGCATGATGGGAGAGCTGAAATTCTTTTTCGGACTGCAAATCAAACAAACTGACAATGGGACATTCATAAATCAAGCCAAGTACACAAAAGATTTGCTAAAGAAGTTTGATCTAGACAATGTCAAACCTATTGGCACTCCGATGGCAACTTCAACAAAGCTTGATATTGATGAACAAGGCAAGCCTGTCGACACACGTAAGTATCGAGGTATGATCGGTAGTTTACTTTATTTAACTGCTAGTCGTCCAGATATTATGTTTAATGTTTGCCTGTGTGCACGGTTTCAAGCTAATCCAAAGGAATCATATCTGTGCACAGTTAAGCGTATCTTTCGATACCTTAAGGGCACTTCTTCTGTTGGCTTATGGTATCCCAAAACCAAGTCCTTTGACCTTATTGGTTACTCGGATATAGATTTTGCTGGATGCAAAGTTGATAAAAAAGTACCAGTGGCACATGTCATTTCTTAGGCAAGGCTTTAGTCTCATGGTTTAGTAAAAAGCAAAATTCTGTAGCCTTATCAACAACAGAGGCTGAGTATATCGCCGCAGGACGTTGTTGTGCTCAGATTTTATGGATGAAACAAACCTTGGAAGACTATGATTTATTTTTCACACACATTCCCATTTTCTGTGACAACACGAGCACAATTAATTTGACTAAGAATCCAGTATGTCACTCTCGTACTAAGCATATCGAGATCCGACATCATTTTCTTAGAGATCATCATCAGAATGGAGATATTGACCATGTATACATAGATACTGAGAATCAATTAGCTGACATCTTCACAAACCTCTAGCAGAAGATCGTTTCAATTATTTACGTCGAGAATTAGGAATTTTGGACGTCAATAATGTTAATTAATTTTGTTTTATGATTATATTTTCAATACACAAAAACTGTGTTAGAGACAAGCTAATAAAGAGTCTGTCTGTCACCACAACTACGGTTGAAGCGAAGCGGTACTTAAGAGTTCCCCAGTGAACCTCCGCCAGCTGGGACAGTACTCCTACAGCTAATCTGAGACAGTCGCTGTATAACGATATTTAATCTATAAAATAACATTAATTATATTAATTGAAGGTTGAAATTACTAATCTTTGAATTAAATTTTTGAAATGAGTTAATGAAAAAGAAAATGGCCCAAACCAACTAACAGAGCCCCCAAACGAATTCGGCCAGAGTTCTGACCGAATTCGGCCCGAGTTTGGTTAGTGGTATCTGGTTATGTAACCAGAACCCGAGAGCCTCTTCTTCTTCATTGCTTCTAAAACCACCTTCACAGCAACAGCAGCCGCGCGAAAGCTCTACAAACCCTAGTTCTTCACCACTTCTTTTCTCCCAATCTACGTGGTGAAATCCATCTAAATTTTGGATTCGTGCGGAGATCGTTGTCCTCTACAGCATACTTGAATCTCGGAAGATATAACTCCGTATCTCTCCTCCTTTTAAATTCGTGCATATTTACTTTATTTGCACAATGCCGCCTAAGGGATTCAACTCCTTCAAGAGGAAGAAGACGACCAATCCTAGTGAGGAAGGATCATCTTCAAATCCACCCACGGATTCCCTCTTTTCACCAGTTCAATCGAGCGATGGCGCGTTCGATGGGTTTTATTTTCAAACCCTAGATCAAGCCCTTCTGTGGTATAGAGACTTCTCTATGAGATCCATATGCACAGGCGCTCCTATCAAATGGACTGTGTTTCCAGAACACCTCCCTTATTTTGAGGCATTAGGGTTACAACACGTTGTTAAACTTTGTTTCCCAGTAGCTACTAATGCCATTAGACTTTTCTATTGCAATATCATACTAACCACGTTTGACGTAGGTACTCGTATTGGCGGACTAGATATTGAGTTCAATGATGTCCTCTTAGCGGAAATCCTTGGTATTCCTAACGAGGGTGCACCGCTTGATGATATCACTGAATTTGATTTCCTCGACGGCACGACACTTGCTAGTTTCAAAGCTGAACTCTGTGCCCCTGATCGAGTTCGCTCTGGAAAGTTCAAGGCAAATAACTTGAACTTGTTTAGTTATGAATTGCATCGCATCATCTACTCCACTCTCCTTCCGAAGTCTACTTCAAAGGATGATGTCACATCACTTGAGTTGTCTCCTATGTATCATATTCTTAAGGGGATTCCTTTTTCTGCCCCTAAGACTATTATCCAGATGATGGGACGTTGTCGTGCAAGAGATAGAAATCTCTCTTATGCGATGATTCTCCCACGTATCTTCCAGCGTTTTGATATTGATCTGTCAACTTGTACTCAAGACCCTGAGCCCAAGTTTTTTAAACTATCTCGTCGTAGTATGACTGCTGCTGCTCCTCCTACTGCTCCACCTCCTCCACCTACTCAGCAGTATGCCATGACCTTTGAAGGCATACACCAGCATCTTTCTGATTTGCACGTCTCGATGACGGATATGGCTCGCGAACGTGAGTTCCGCGATGTCACTTGTTATCAGGCGATAGCAAATTCTCTAGCTGATCTCCGATTTGCTCAGACTGGACATTCTGCCGGTTCTATTCCTAGAGATCCAGCCTTTTCTGGTTACCGCTGTGAGGATGAGGCTGTTCATGCCTACTTTCAACCCGGTAACGCATATGATTGGTACCGTTCTGACTGTGCTCCTCCTCGAGACTATGTCGGTGAGTTTTACGCTGGCGCCCCTCCTCACCCTTCTGGCACTGGTACTTCTGGAGCTGGTCCTTCTGGACATGCCGGTCATGCTGATGATGATGAGGAGGAGGAGGAGATGTGATGATGATATATTAGCTGATTTTGAGACTTAGCTATTGTCTACTGTATACTTAGAAATGCTCCGACATTCCAAGTTTCTTTCTTTCTAGTTTTTATGTTCATTTCTTTTGAGGACTTGTACTGGATATTTCTTGATGTCTCTTGAACATCATTTTATCTTTATGGGATGCGTAGTTTATCTTTCACATCAGTTTATTTATTTATAGTATCTTTATCTGCTTCTATATTATAAACTGCCTGTGAAATAATTCTATGTTATATTTTTTACTGCATGAGATATTATTTTCTTGTGTTTCTTCACTGTTGTAGCTTATGCTTTAATTGCGGGGGAGCCTATTTCTTCGTAATTATTTTGCTAAGTGACAACGGGGGAGAAAAAGGATCTAACATTTTATTTTGTGCATAATACAGGGATTGAACAATTTTGAACAATGTTGAACAATTTTTTTGTGGTATCTTATCTCAAAAGATGTTATATCATTCATAGTTTGTCAATTATCAAAATGGGGGAGATTGTTGGCCCATTGGTCATTTGGTCAAACTGATTTTAATAATTGATCACTCTGTCTCGATATATGGAGCTAGTCAGGATATCTCGGACTCTTGGACATACTCAAGAATGGCTATCTACTCAGTTCAAGACCGAAGCGTTGTTTGCCTGTTCGAGTCTGTATTTCTTTGAACAATGTATTTTTTATTTTATTTGAGTCTAGAAATACTTTGTATACCGAGTCGTACTGGCAAATAGGCTATTCCAAAATGATTTCAAAATGTTTTTAAAATGTCCTTAGTTTTGAAAAACATTCGTATTTACAAAAGCTCCAAAAAGGTTTTCAAAATTCCCCAAAAACTAATTTTAAAAACCCTAACCTAACCCTGACAGAACTCGGCCAGAGTTCGGCCAGAGTTCGGCCAAAGTTCGGTTAGTGGCCGTTTTGTTTTTTAATTCCTTGGAACTTGGTCCTCCTGCAGTTGCGGATTTGACCGAGATTTTCTCCTCGAGTTCTGCCCGAATTCTGTCCAAATTCTGCCAGAATTCTGTCTTTGGAACTCTTATAAATAGAGAAGGATTTCGATCATTTTTACTCACTCATTCACTTTCAATCTTCTCTCTATTCAAAGCCTACTGTCTTCCAAAGTGTTTTTCTAGAGCTTTAATTTTCATATCCCAAGCCAGTTACAATCCTCTAGTCGATTTGCCAGTACGGTGCGGTCTAGAAGTTTCAGAGTGATTGTAATCAGAAGGCTTGATAGAAGAATACCTCTTCACAATTGAAGTTGGACGAGTTCTTCGTATCAAAGCTCGCGTTGTAGAAGTTACAAGGACTTCGTAAGAAAACTTGCGGTTTTGCCAATAGTGGATTCAACTGGTAGCAAGAGTTCTACCGACTGGACTAGTCCTCAACAGAGGGAAACCAGTATACATCGTTGTTTTTGCGTTTGCTTTCTTATCTCTGCCTTTACATTATTTAGTTGTGATTATTATTCTGTGATCTTGCTGCTAACATTTTTTTTAATTAGCATTATTCCGCTGCCAACTCTATTCACCCCCCTCTAGAGTATTCTGCTTTACGATTTCGTTCCTACAACATGCTCCCACTTCCATTCTGGAATCGATAAAGGCTGAAGAAGTCCAGCAGGTCTCTGATGTTCAGCTTTAACTTGTTGGCAAACCAAAAACCGAGAGACAAACCGGGCTATCTCCCTCTTCATGCTATTCCACCAAAAGTGTTGGCGGATATCACGGTACATCTTTGTACTGCCAGGATGAATGGAATACTGAGAACTGTGAGTTTCTGCCATGATCTCCTATCTGATATCTCCACTGGGTACACAAAGACGCTTCCCATGTCGAAGTGTACCGTCTTCATGGATGCATAACTCTGGTCTTCGTTCTGCCTTACACTCTGCTTTGAGCCGCTGAAGCTTAGCATCTGCTGACTGTGCCATCCGGATCCTCTCAACTATACTGGACTGTACTTGCATACTGGCCATCAGTGCCACAGTGGTAGGAAGGACAACTTCTATGCCCATCTTCTGAAGATCTGCTAACAACTCTAGTTGTGCTGTTAGGAAATAAACTCAAGCTCTCCTGCTTAATGCATCTGCTACTACATTGGTCTTCCCTGGGTGATACTGCAGGTTGACATCATAATCCACAAGTAGCTCTAGCCACCTCCTCTGACGCATGTTAAGATCCTTCTGGGTGAACACTTACTTCAGGCTCTTGTGGTCGGTGAAAATCTCCACCCTATCTCCGTACAAATAGTGCCTCCACAACTTAAGTGCAAACACTACTGCTGCCAGCTCCAAGTCATGGGTTGGGTAATTCTTCTCATGGTCACGAAGTTGACGTGACGCATAAGCTATTACCTTTCCATGCTGCATCAGAACACATCCTAAACCTCTGCCTGAAGCATCACAATACACTGAGAATCCCCCGGTTCTATCTGGAAGCGTGAGAATGGGTGCCGTCATCAAATCTCGCTTCAACTTCTCAAAAGAATCCTGGCACTCTGCTGTCCAAGCAAACAACACATCTTTGCGGGTCAACTGGGTCAATGGTGCTGAAATCCTAGCAAAGTCTGAAACAAATCGTCGATAGTAGCCGGCCAAGCCAAGAGAACTGCGAACTTCTACAACGGTACTGGGTACTGGCCATGTCTCGATAGCCACGATCTTCTGGAGATCCACTTATACCCCTCCTCTGGTGATGATGTTACCCAAGTACGAAATGCGATAAAGCCAGAACTCGTATTTACTGAACTTGGCATACAACTGGTGCTCTCTGAGAATCTGGAGGACAACTCTGAGATGCTGCTCATGCTCTGCTTCACTCTTGCTGTAGACCAGGATGTCGTCTATGAATACAATCACAAACTGATCCAAATAAGGCATGAAGATACGATTCATAAGGTCTATGAATACAGCCGGCGCATTGGTTGCTCCAAATGGCATAACAAGAAACTTCTAATACCCATATCTAGATCTGAAAGCTGTCTTCGGGATGTCCTGCTCTCTGACACTGATCTGATGGTATCCTGACCGCAAGTCAATCTTCGAGAACACTGCGGCCCCTTGAGTTGATCAAACAAGTCATCTATCATCGGGAGAGGGTATCTGTTCTTGATTGTCACTGAGTTCAAGGTACGATAAACAACACATAATCTGGAAGAATTCTAGCAATGAGGCATGCAATATACGTACATGTATACCAATATACGTAATACGAACCACGGTCGTTACAACAGATGAGGAAGAATTCTAGCAGGGCTTCGTCGCTCTGGTTTGTGCTGGAAATGGAGGAGGGAATGGGTTCAATTTATAGGCGGGGAAAGCTTGGGCAGGCGGTTGGGCGGTCAGTCGGTCAGGCGAAGAGGTGGTTAGGCGGGCAGCGGTCGTTGGTGGAGACGGTTAAGCGGTTAGGAAGTTATTAGACAGTTAGAGGAAGCTTCTGGGAGGGGCTGGATCCTTCTCGGCGCGGCCGCCGCCGTCGTCGTCGTCGTCTCTCCCGTACAGAGTTGGAAAGGAGGGAAAAGAATAAATAATTTGAATGAATGAAATGGAAGAGTAACGGCTAGGTATTAATAGGTTAGTGGTTATTGGGTTACGGGTTATAGGTTATCGGGTTATTGGTTAGACCCGCGCCCCATTTGATCTAATAGGCCGGTTGGGCTGGCTTTAAATGGCTGATTATTGCAAATGAGTCGGGCTGAATGGCTGAATAAGAATTATGAGAGGATGGTTGGGCTGGGTTGTGCTGGCCCATAAACAATTGTCTGAAAATGGAAGCCATAGGAATTAATAGGAAAATGGAAACATAAAAATAGTTAGAAATAATTAATGATAATTTAGTTTAAGATAATTAGAAAAATAATTAAAATCTTAAACTGATTCAAACAAGGATAAAAATTAAATATACCCAAATTATAATTTGAGAAAAGTGGAGTTACAAATCTCTCCCCCTTGGAAAATTTTGTCCTCGAAATTTTAGATGGCACGATTAGGCATGATTAGGAATAATCAATACAAATTTGGATTGGGCACGAAAAGTGGTACAAATGATAGTCACGAAAACATGATCAAGGATAGTAGTCTCAATAGTATCCGGCAATCATACATATCTGGAGTCACTTTTCCTTCAGTTCCTACCCTGCCAGTATGCATCTGGCTGCAGTGAACCTTCTGTTCCATGGTCCCGATAATGATATATTACCAAAATACTCTGTCAACTTTATCCGATATTAGAAAACAATATGAATTTAGGACTTAAGTCTTAATAATACCCGAAAGCCCATGATTACCTGTAATTACTTCAACTTAGAGTCCATGCCTCGCCAGTGTGTAGCTGGCTGCAATGAACTTTCAGTTTCCATAATCCAGGTAAATGACTGCAGTGCACATCTGCCACGTCATAGTAGCCGTCGAATATTTCTCAACTTTATCCCGAAGATTTCCAAGGATTTATGAAGATTCAAACAAAAATTCTTAACAGTACAAGTCATAATAGAAAGGGAACAAGTAGTTTTATTGGGTACTAAGGGACGACAAGGATCAACAACGGCCATTACGAAACAATAGTGAGATACAGAGACTTTAGAAACAAGTCTTGAATATAAAACAACAAGGAAATCTAGATGCTAGGAAGAATCAAATGGAAGTGGCGACCCACGGTATCCAACTATGCAAGAATGCCTCCGGTCTCTAGTCCTCGTCCGGAGTCAGAATAGCCTCTGCTCCTTCATCTGTCATAAGGTAGACGCGTCCCTCTGGCTGTGGAAGTCCCGGAGGTCCATCTGCTGTACGAGCAATGGTGCACTCCCTAGCCTGATGATCAGCTGCACCACAGATAAGGCATTGTCCAAGTCTCTTCCTACACACCTGACAGGTATGGCCCACTTTCTGACAAAATCCACAAGGCTGCTGGACTGGTCGTTGCTGCTGCGGTT
Organism: Iris pallida; assembly: GCA_029216955.1. Lineage (NCBI taxonomy): Eukaryota > Viridiplantae > Streptophyta > Magnoliopsida > Asparagales > Iridaceae > Iris > Iris pallida. The sequence goes on from JANAVB010027598.1 coordinate 8,538,516, forward strand.
GTGTCCCCGGAGAAGGTTGGGATGTGAAGGTCTTCGTCTGCTGGTTATTAGGACGTTTGGGTGGTCCCGAGTGGCTACCTCCTCCACTAATGTCACGATCTCTCTTGGGTCGAAGGCTCAGATCAATCTCTAATCTCTGAGCAACGGTGACCATCCCAGCATAAGTAGTCGCTCCATTAGCCGTGACCAAGTAATGAAGCTTACGGCTCAAACCTTGCCTGAATCTCGTCGTGTCACGACCCGCACCCTAGAGTAAGGGCACGAAAAGTGGGTACGTCCATCCTACGCCGCAGTGTCGGCGGTAGAACGTTGTCCTAGGTCACCACATCTAACAATATAATGCTAAGCAGTTTATACTCCCCGAATGGGGGTGACATAGCAGAATGTAAACTCAATCACAACTAAGGAAGAAGGAGCACGATATGATATAGAACTCAAAAAAATGCAGATGATCAGAAGAGTCTAAGTGTCTAAGATAACATTTCAGCAAACATCCAGAAATACAAAGTCTCAACTGCTGAATATGAAAGAATATATACAATCCAGACCTCAAATGACAAAATAGTAAAACCTAGACAAGTCCCAGACAACATAAGTAAGATAAAGCCTAACTAAACTAGTCTAGGCAGTAGGGGTAATGTCATCAGCTAGAGCTGGGTCCTCCTGAGAGTCCAGCTCACAAGTGTCGTCTAGGGCTGTCCCATAGAAGGTGTCAACACCAGCCTCATCCTCGTCCTCTGTAAACATTCAACGGTACCCAATCAGGACGGAGCGAGCATAATACATCTCAACAGTTCATAGCAGGTTAGAAAATATAATCATGTAGTAAAGTAAGATACAGGAAACTAAAGAAGTACAGAATGTAAACAGAGAGAGAACTGTAATAGAAATATCTACTGTAAGTAGAGAACTAACAGTGGCTAGTGAGTCAGAGTACAATATAAACATGTGAATGGCATAGGAGATTCTGATACTACACTACGGAAAAGATTCTGATGCTACACTACTTGGATATTATTCACATGTCTACTTCTACTCCCCCGTACCCCCAATCAATACACAAGGATCCAGCCAGATTATGTTATGATCCATGCAATGGCCCACAAGGGGTGATATATGGTAGGCCCAAAAATGGGTGATTCTAGGAATGCCTATAAATGGGAGATTCAAGGAAGACTCTGTGATCATGAGAGTACATGTCACAAGTGATCAATGAACCATGAAGCATAGTGATACACCATGTAAGTGAAACGCACAGAACATGTAGTATCCGATGCTCCCTGAGGGGATAACATCTCAAGAAGGGATCCATATAGTACTAACCCGTGTGACCAACGTGAGAGTATCAAGTAAAGTAATTTAAAGCAGGAGAATAATTCTAAACATGATATGAAGTGATCAGAGAATGTACTCGCCTGGTATCTGAGTGTCCGAATGAAATGTTCTGTCCGAGGAGAGGTGTTTGGCTCCTGATCAGAACAGCACGAGTCACAACAAGTCTAAAATGATAACAAGATGCAATTCAAAGCATTCTAAATGAATCTAGGTCAATCTAGGCCAAAGTCAACTCTTGGTCAACTCTGGTCAACCCTAGAAGTCAAACTAGGTCAACTATGGTCAAACTAGGTCTAACAAATCTATACTAGTCTATTCTAGGCCTAATCAAGACTAAACAAGTCTAACTAAACTCTCACTAGGCAGCAGACACACCATAGGTCAATTACCATATATAGACATATATCAATATATTCACATATTGGTGTATATATATATATATATATATATATATATATATATATATACACACACACATATAGAAATATGTATAACACACATAGCTTTACATTACACATTGAAGTTTCCATTACACACTAGCTACATGTATCACACCACATGCCATTGGTCTTCCTACCCAGGCCATGAGCCATATGCACAAGGCCAAAGGAATATTGATTTCAATTTACCCCTTACACTTTACACTATCATTTAGATATCCACATTAGGTTAGACATTTAGGTATATACTTATAGACATACATACACACATATACATGTATTATATATACATAGAGAGGGGGGTAACATATAAGATGTGTGTGTATGTGACTGTGATACATGTGAGAGGAAAATCAGAAATCAGTGTGTGTGTGTGTGTGTGTTCCAGTGTGTGTGTGAGTGAGGAGGAATAGGAAACAGTGAACAGTGAAGTAAATGAGTGATGTGAGATTGTGTCAAGTGAACAGTGAAGTGTGTTAGCCTCACTGGAATAATAACAGTGAAGTGTGTTAGGACACGAATTGGACACAAAATCCTACAAAAATCTAGGGTTAGCTAGGGGACACCTAGATCTAGGCTAATATGCAATAATAACAGCAATTTCAATAAGTTTTGAAGGAATTACCTATAGGTGTCAAAAACTCCTCAAAAGCTCTAAAAAGGGGTATTCCTCTTGATGGCCAAACTTCACCAAATTGTTAACAAACTGAAAATAAATTACACACACAGCAAGAATACCTAAATTAGAACCTATTGTAATTAGTTTGAGGGAAAAATGAATTAAATTGGATTTTCTATGAATTTATAAAGATGGAGCATACCTCTCTTTCCAAATGTGAACTTTCTAAAAGAGGCTAACCTAATGGAAGAGATTACTTATAGGGGGGAATCCCTAGGTGGGATGGCCGGCCATGCTAGGGTTAGGGTTAGGTTTACATGGTGTTGGGCTTGGGCCTCTATGGGCTTAAGTCATTAATCATGACTTGTAAAGTCATAAGCCATTAATCCATTCTCTATTCAATATTCCTATTCCCAAATTGATTTTAATGACTAGGATATGGTTAACTTAATCAAACTAGGGTTTCATAATCTAACTAAGTCACTAAAATAGGGTTAGCTTCTAGGTTAGGCTCCAAAGTCAACACTAGTCAAAGTCTAGAATAACCCCTAATTAAATTATACCAAAAATCATATAAATTCTAATAAATCTCAATAATTCACAATAATTCCAAATAAATCCCAAAAATTCAAAAATGACCAAAATACCCTCATACTAGAAATATGGTAGTGACAAATCTACCCTCAAAAGAATTTTGTCCTCGAAATTGAAAGGCGAAATGCAACTGATGAGAAGGATAGAAAGTATACCTCACGGTCCAAAAAGATATGGGTATCGCTCGCGCATCTCATCCTCCCACTCCCAGGTAGACTCTCCTAGAGAATGATGCCTCCATGCGACGCGAACCAAAGGTATCACCCGGTTCCTCAGTACCTTCTCCCGTCGATCCAGAATCTCCATTGGCTGCTCTGGATAGCTGAGAGAAGGCCCAACCTCAATCTCCGAATGGTCGAGCACATGGCTAGGATCAGCCACATACCGTCTCAACTGTGATACGTGGAATACGTTGTGGACCCCCACTAGTGCAGGTGGCAAGTCTAGCCTGTAAGCCACGTTGCCGACTCTCCCGCTGATAACGAAAGGGCCGATGAAGCGCGGGCTAAGCTTTCCACCTCCGCCAAAACGTATCGTACCACGAGTCGGAGATATCCTCAAGAAAACCTGGTCTCCAACCTAATCACAAGCAAGGTCTCAATTTAATTATGATAAACAAACATGATCAATAAAACACAAACAAACAACCTAAATCTAATCCTACTCTAATCTGTACCTCAAACTCCAACGGCCTCCGGTGGCTATCGGCCCAGTGCCGATGTCTGTCCTGCGCCACGCGAAGTCTGTCCCTGATGAGCTTCACCTTTTCGGCTGCGTCAACAACCATCTTTGGTCCCAGTAAAGCTCGCTCACCAACATCATCCCAAGATAAGGGTGTACGACACCTATGCCCGTACAGAGCCTCGAAAGGTGACATCTTAATGCTGGCCTAAAAACTGTTGTTGTAAGCAAACTCCACCAAATGTGGATGATCCTCCCAGGAACCTCCAAAGTCCAGGACGCACGTCCACAGCATATCCTCAAGTGTCTGAATAGTCCTCTCTAACTGTCCGTCCGTCTAGGGGTGGTATGCAGTACTAAACTTGAGCTGAGTACCCAAACTAGTCTGCAGACTCCTCCAAAAATGGGAAGTAAAGTGACTATCCTGATCCGAGACGATGCTGATCGGAACCCCGTGAATCATGACTATCTGCCATATATACATCTTCGCAAGCCTCTCTGTAGACGTACCCACCTTGAATGGCAAGAAGTGGGCCGATTTAGTCAACCTGTCAACGATGACCCAAATCGCATCTTTTCCTCCTAGTGTACGCGGCAATCCAGATACGAAATTCATAGTGATATATTCTCACTTCCACTCGGGAATGGGCAATGGCTGCAATAATCTACCGGGCCTCTGCCTCTCTGCCTTGACCTGCTGACAGACCAAGCACCTAGCTACGAAGCGAGCTACCTCCCACTTTATCCCGTACCACCAAACATGCTCCCTCAGATCTCGGTACATCTTGTTGGCACCAGGGTGTATAGAGTACTGAGATCTGTGGGCCTCATGCATAACCTGCTCCCTGAGATCTTCGCTGGGCACACATAACCTGGAACCGTGCCGCAAGGCACCATCCTCTGCAAGAGAAAACTCGCCATCCACCAATCCTGCTCGAACCTGCTCTCGGAGACACCGCAGAGCAACGTCCTCAAACTGTGTCGCCTTGATCCTCTCCATCAAGTCCGACTGTATCTGAAGGCCCCATAACTGCATCTGTACTCCGGGCACGATCACCTCAATCCCAAGGCTCTCCAAGTCTGCAAGCAAGTATCGATCCATAGTCAAATACGTAGCCGTCGGATACCTACTCAAGGCATCGGCAAACACGTTGGCCTTCCCTGGGTGATACTGAAGTGATATGTCAAAGTCTTTCATCAGCTCTAGCCATCTGCGCTGCCTCATGTTCAGCTCCTTCTGAGTGAACACATACTTTAAGCTCTTGTGATATGTAAAAATCTCCACCATCTCTCCATATAGATAGTGCTTCCACAACTTCAGAGCAAATATTACTGCTGCAAGCTCCAGGTCGTGGGTAGGATAGTTCTTCTCATGGGGACGTAATTTCCTGGAAGCATAGGCAATCACCTTTCCATGCTGCTGCAAGACACAATCCAGCCCCTTCCCTGAAGCATCACTATAAATAGTGAATCCTCCTGATCCTGAAGGCAATGCCAGAATCGGAGCTGTCGTAAGCCACTTCTTCAACTCATCAAAAGCTGCCCGACACTCCTCTGCCAAACATACTCAGCATCCTTCTGGGTCAACCGAGTCAACGTCTCTGTAACCCGGGAGAAATCCTGTACAAATCTTCTATAATATCCTGCCAGCCCCAAGAAACTGCGGATCTCTGCCACTGAAGTTGGCGCTGCCCATGTCTTAACTGCTACAATCTTCTTGGGGTCAATTGAGATCCCATCTCCAGTCACCACATGCCCCAAAAAGTCAACCCGGTCCAAGAAGAACTCACACTTGGAGAGTTTCCCATAAAGCTGCTCCTTTCTGAGAGTTTTCAGCACTATCCTCAAATGCTCCTCGTGCTCCTCCTCAGTCTTGGAATATACCAAGATGTCGTCGATGAAAACCACCACAAACTGATCCAGGTACTGGTGGAACACCTTCTTCATTAGGTTCATAAACACTGCTGGTGCATTGGTTAGCCCAAACGGCATAACCAAAAACTCAAATTGCCCGTACCGCGTCCTGAAAGCGGTCTTGGGAATATCCTCCCGCTTCACCTTCACCTGATGATATCCTGACCTCAGATCAATCTTGGAAAATACCCGAGCTCCGCTCAACTGGTCAAAAAGATCATCGATCCGCGGCAATGGGTATCTGTTCTTGATCGTCAGGTTGTTGAGTGCCCTGTAGTCAATACACATCCGTACTGATCCATCCTTCTTCGGCACAAATAATACTGGTGCACCCCATGGAGACGAACTCGAACGGATGAAGCCCTTGTCCTGCAGCTCATCCACTTGCTTCTTCAGCTCCACCAACTCACTGTTGTTCACTCGATAGACGTACTGAGAGATGGGTTCCGCTCCTGGAACCAAGTCTATCGAGAACTCAATGTCTCTGTCTGGTGGCAATCCAGGCAACTCCTCTGGAAAAATATCCATATACTCTGCTATCAAGGGATGTGGAATCGTCTGCTCTTCAACCGAGACTCCGCAGAAAACTCCGCTGCTCTGCTCCGTATGACGTCTGGAGTACTCGAACTCTGGCTCCCCCGGCACTCGAAACAAAACTCTAACCCCTCTGCAATCAATGCTGGCGTGGTGCCTGCTCAACCAATCCATACCGAGTACTATATCGTAGTTCTGCAATGGCATTACGAGCAGGCTCACCTCCAACTCACGGCCTCCCAAGACAACACTCCGACCCTTACAAACATCACTCACGAGGATAATGCCACCCCCGGTCGTGATCTTGTAAGTCCTAGGCAACGATTCAGCTATGATACCGTGACTAACCGTAAATAATACCGATACGAAACTATACGAAGCACCGGAATCGAATAATGCAAAAACTGGACTGGAGTCGAGAAGAACCGAACCCGCGATCAGCTCTCCTATCACCTCTGCGTCCCCGGCCGCCATGGCGAAAGCTCGCCCCTGTTGTCCTCCTCTGGCCTGCTGCTGGTGCTAAATGAACCTCTGCTGCTGTGTCGGCAGGGCTGGTCCCCTCTGCTGGCCTGCTGGAGATATAACTGCTGCTCCCTGAGCTGCTCGTCCCATGCGATAATCCCTCATCTGGTGGTCTGCTGAATCACACACTAGGCACTGGCCCAGCCTCTTCCGGCACTCATTGAAGACATGCCCGGACTTCTTGCAATAAGCACAAGTGATAACCTGCCTCTGGCCCTGCTGGTGCTGTCTCGGCTGCTGCTGCTGTCTCTGCTGGAACGGCTGCGGCTGGAACTACCTCGGCTGTTGGTGCTGAAAGTGAGGCCTCTTAGCCTGGCCTCCGCTGCTGCTGCCCCCAACAGGGTCTCGCCCCCTCTTGAGCCTCAGCTCAAGATCGTCCTCAGCCAATAAAGCTCTCGTCAAAATCTTCTCAAAAGTGGCATCTCTGCTGCCCTTGGTCAAGGACTTGACTTCCTTGACCAGACCCTTTCGGAACCTCTGGGCCTTCGCCGTCTCGCTCAAGCCCTCTACGAATCTGCCGAGGCGGCCGAACTCCCCAGTGTACTCCTCTACTGACAGGCTCCCCTGAACTAAGCTCTCAAATTGTGACTCCAAGGCTCGGAACGCTGAATCTGAAAAGAAATTCTTCTTAAAGAATCCCTTGAACTCCTTCCAGGTCTGTCCAGCTACCCCCACCCTGGGGTCTGACTGATACCAGGTGCGAGCAAGATCTCGCATCCGGCTAGCTGTTGCCTCTATCTGGAGATCTGCCGGTATCCGGGCCAGGCGAAAGATTTCCTCTATATGCTCGATCCACTCGTCAGCATATAGAATCCCCTCCGTCCCCAGGAAGTCTCTGGGGCTCATCTTCTGGAACTGCTCTATCCCAGGTGTCTTCGGCTGCTGGACTGCTGGTCGAGCTGTGACTGTCGTAATGGCCAACTCCATGCTCCTGGCCTGCCGGGTCTGCTGCACCTCCATAAACTGCTGGAAGTAGGCGAACATCTGTGCCGCGTCCACGTATCCTATAGGCGGTGGCTGCTGGAAAGGCATCTCTGAGATGACTGGGTCCTGCCTCCGAGCTGGTGGAGGCATACCCCCTGCTGCTGCTGCTGAAGTCCCAATACGAACAGAGGTGGCAGGAGCTGCAGTCTCCTGACCCTGCTGAACTGGCTGAGAGGTAGCAGTCCCCTCTACAGTATTCCCATGAATGGTACGCTGCGATCGCGTCTCCACCATCCTGAAGACAGATCAAACAAGAGTATCAGTTGCTGAGAAAGAAGCGATATAACAAAGGCAGACAGTTAAAATTCAAAAGAATCAATTGACAGTAAGGATTTAGATGGCAATAATAGAGTTTTTTCTAATATGATTGAGTACCTTGAAAACTAATGTCCTATATCCTGCTGCAGGCTGTAGTGATACTCTGGTTCGAATACCACTACACTTCTAGTCTAGACCTGCATGGGCCACCACTAAAAACGTGTCACGACCCGCACCCTAGAGTAAGGACACGAAAAGTGGGTACGTCCAGCCTACGCCACAGTGTCGACGGTAGAACGCTGTCATAGGTCACAACATCTAACAATATAATCCTAAGCAGTTTATACTCCCCGAATGGGGGTGGCATAGCAGAATGTAAACTCAATCACAACTAAGGAAGAAGGAGCACGATATGATATAGAACTCAAAAAAATGCAGATGATCAGAAGAGTATAAGTGTCTAAGATAACATCTCAGCAAACATCCAGAAATACAAAGTCTCAACTGCTGAATATGAAAGAATATATACAATCCAGACCTCAAATGACATAATAGTAAAACCTAGACTAGTCCCAGACAACATAAGTAAGATAAAGCCTAACTAAACTAGTCTAGGCAGTAGGGGTAATGTCATCAGCTAGAGCTGGGTCCTCCTGAGAGTCCAGCTCACAAGTGTCGTCTAGGGCTGTCCCATAGAAGGTGTCAACATCAGCCTCATCCTCGTCCTCTATAAACATTCAACGGTGCCCAATCAGGACGGAGCGAGCACAATACATCTCAACAGTTCATAGCAGGTTAGAAAATATAATCATGTAGTAAAGTAAGATACAGGAAACTAAAGAAGTACAGAATATAAACAGAGAGAGAACTGTAATAGAAATATCTACTATAAGTAGAGAACTAACAGTGGCTAGTGAGTCAGAGTACAATATAAACATGTGAATGGCATAGCAGATTCTGATACTACACTACGAAAAAGATTCTGATGCTACACTACTTGGATATTATTCACATGTCTACTTCTACTCCTCCGTACCCCCAATCAATACACAAGGATCCAGCCAGGTTATGTTATGATCCATGCAATGGCCCACAATGGGTGATACATGGTAGGCCCAAAAATGGGTGATTCTAGAAATGCCCATAAATGGGAGATTCAAGGAAGACTCTGTGATCATGAGAGTACATGTCACAAGTGATCAATGAACCATGAAGCATAGTGATACACCATGTAAGTGAAACGCACAGAACATGTAGTATCCGATGCTCCCTGAGGGGATAACATCTCAAGAAGGGATCCATATAGTACTAATCCGTGTGACCAACGTGACAGTATCAAGTAAAGTAATTTAAAGCAGGAGAATAATTCTAAACATGATATGAAATGATCAGAGAATGTACTCGCCTGGTATCTGAGTGTCCGGATGAAATGTACTGTCCGAGGAGAGGTGTCTGGCTCCTGATCAGAACAGCACGAGTCACAACAAGTCTAAAATGATAACAAGATGCAAGTCAATGCATTCTAAATGAATCTAGGTCAATCTAGGCCAAAGTCAACTCTTGGTCAACTCTGGTCAACCCTAGAAGTCAAACTAGGTCAACTATGGTCAAACTATGTCTAACAAATCTATACTAGTCTAACTAGTCTATTCTAGGCCTAATCAAGACTAAACAAGTCTAACTAAACTCTCACTAGGCAACAGACACACCATACGCCAATTACCATATATAGACATATATCAATATATTCACATATTGGTGTATATATATATATATATACACCAAATATATATATATATATATATATATGTATATATATATATATATATACATATATATATATATATATATATATTATATATATATATATATAATATATATATATATATATATAAAAATATATATATATATATATATATATATATATATATATATATATATATATATATATATAGAAATATGTATAACACACATAGCTTTACATTACACATTGAAGTTCCCATTACACACTAGCTACATGTATCACACCACATGCCATTGGTCTTCCTACCCAGGCCATGAGCCATATGCACAAGGCCAAAGGAATATTGATTTCAATTTACCCCTTACACTTTACACTATCATTTAGATATCCACATTAGGTTAGACATTTAGGTATATACTTATAGACATACATACACACATATACATGTATTATATATACATAGAGAGGGGGGTAACATATAAGATGTGTGTGTATGTGACTGTGATACATGTGAGGGGAAATCAGAAATCAGTGTGTGTGTGTGTGTTCTAGTGTGTGTGTGTGTGTGTGAGGAGGGATAGGAAACAGTGAACAGTAAAGTGAATGAGTGATGTGAGATTGTGTCAAGTGAACAGTGAAGTGTGTTAGCCTCACTGGAATCCCAAAGATAGGACATACATGGTGCATGAACCATGAGTATAAATCAGTGTTGCACAATAGTGAAGAACCCAGGTTTTGAAAACAGTCCAACCACATTCCAATCCCATTTTCGAATCAATACTCAACCAATCCACCCCAAAATCGACCCACAGCTAGAATACATGTAGGTACACTATAATAGGGTCTTAAACATACAAATTAGAGCTTCTAAATATGTTAATTTGGTTGCCAAAGTTCAATTTAGAAAACTGGAAAATACTGAATATAACATGGTATCAGGATTTCGGGTAAATGCAAAATATAAATCGAAAACATGTTAATATGCCAAATCATTGGTTGGTAATGATAGACCAACATGTGTTCGTGTCCCAGAGTCAACTTCGTGTCCACCACAATGACACAAATGTGTCCAAATCGACAGAACCTAAAACAATGCACACACAGACACAACAGAACACAGTGTCGTGCACGTGTTCACCTTACTCGTGGACACGACACGACACAAACTAGGACTCGTGATCGTGCATGGGGGTACGCCTAGGGTAGGGCTAGGGACCTAGCACCCTGGATCGTACCCACGTGTCGTCGTGTCCGACTTATTAAGCCGTATCAGAACTCGAAATCCAAACGTGCGCGTGTAGTACAAAATCAGTGCACGAGCCCGTGCTCGCTTGACATGACATGGGAACACATGAGACTTGGGGAGGGCCTTGTCAGACACTGCCCCCACCCAGGTGTCAAGTGGTTCGTGTCGAGTCGTCGTGTCCGTGGAGAAATTCACCCCGAGTAGCAGGGCAGTGCGTGCGATGTCAGAACAACGTGTTCGTGTCCAGATCCCGACACGACACGACACTAAAATAAGCTCAGTCAACCAGATTTTGATAAGCAACCACAAAACCTAAATTCCTATTCAAAAGTTTTCCTAAAATCAGATCGAAATCCCCTTTGGGGCATTTCCTCGAACACCTAGGTATAGGGACTGATACGTGTCCAAATAGGACACGAATTGGACACAAAATCCTACAGAAATCTAGGGTTAGCTAGGGGACACCTAGATCTAGGCTAATACGCAATAATAATAGCAATTTTAATAAGTTTTGAAGGAATTACCTATAGGTGTCAAAAACTCCTCAAAAGCTCCAAAGAGGGGTGTTCCTCTTGATGGCCAAACTTCACCAAATTGTTAACAAACTGAAAATAAATTACACACACAGCAAGAATACCTAAATTAGAACCTATTGCAATTAGTTTGAGGGAAAAAGGAATTAAATTGGATTTTTTATAAATTTTTAAAGATGGAGCATACCTCTCTTTCCAAATGTGAACTATCTAAAGGAGGCTAACCTAATGGAAGAGATTACTTATAGGGGGAATCCCTAGGTGGGCTGGCCGGCCATGCTAGGGTTAGGGTTAGGTTTACATGGTGTTAGACTTGGGCCTCTGTGGGCTTAAGTCATTAATCATGACTTGTAAAGTCATAAGCCATTAATCCATTCTCTATTCAATATTCCTATTCCCAAATTGATTTTAATGACTACGATATGGTTAACTTAATCAAACTAGGGTTTCATAATCTAACCAAGTCACTAAAACTAGGATTAGCTTCTAGGTTAGGCTCCAAAGTCAACACTAGTCAAAGTCTAGAATAACCCCTAATTAAATTATACCAAAAATCATATAAATTCTAATAAATCTCAATAATTCACAATAATTCCAAATAAATCCCAAAAATTCAAAAATGACCAAAATACCCTCATACTAGAAATATGGTAGTGACACGTGGCTCTCACGACTGGATCTCTGGCTCTACCCTCTGTAAACTGACTAAGTCGTCGAACTCTGTCGCCTACTCATCAACCGAGCAAGTCCCCTGCTTAAGAGTCTGAAACTGGCGCTCCAAGGCCTCTCTAGCTACCGCTGGAAAAAAACTTCTCTTTGAAGATTTTCATAAAGTGCTCCCAAGTCAATCCAGGTACTATGATCTGAGGCTCACTCCTAAACCAGGTACGTGCCAGATCATGCATCTGCACGCCGGGTGCCTCCACCTTGAGGTCCTCCGGAAGCCTAGATAGTCTCATCACCCTCTCCATATCCTCTAGCCACTCATCGGCGTAGAGTATACCCTCGGTCCCAAGGAACTCTCTAGGTGCCATCCTTTTAAAGTATAGGATGGAACCCTCTCTCTGATGGTAGGTGGAAGTAGTATGTGTATAAGTGGGGGAGGCATGAGTATGGATGGGAGGCAGAATGAAAGAGATAGGCTCGGGCTGAACAAAAGTGGTGGTAGTAGGGTGTAAGAGCCTGAGTGGGTGGTGGAGGTGGAATATGTGATGGATGTGGAGCGTATGGCGGATGTGGGATGTATGATGGGGTCGGTATGGTAATCAGTAGAGGTAGAATATGAGATGTAGGTGGAGCGGTAGTAGTCTGGGGAAGTGGAGGTGGTGGTGGTAGGAGTGGGCTAACTAGTCTCTCAATACCCTCCCGTAATATAGTGGTCTGCTCCCTCTGAGCATCCAACAGACTCTGGGTCTGGGCTCTCTGGGCCTCCAATAGCCCATGGACTAGCTCATGCATTTGGGTTCCCCTCATGGAACTAATGGAATGTCGTGAAGTAGCTCTCGTGACGGGTGGTACGTGGGTACCGGAGCGCTCTGGGTGTACCATAGGTAGGGCAGATGATCCTTTCTCGAAATGGGCTACACTCGGAGTGCGGCCTCGCGGATGAGGTTCCTTCCTTCCTTTGGCCATCTCTGGAATTGTAGGAGAACCATCAGTGACTCGTAGGTGTACTGTGTGTGTTAACAAGATATATAAAGACAGAAAGTAAGCAATATGATAACGGTCCTATGCTGTGATGAGTTTCCTATTTTTGCAGGCTTCCAATGGCACTCTAATCCTAAGTACCATTAGATAGAGACCTGCATGGGCCACCACAAAAATATGTCATGCTCCGCTCCCGAATAATCGGATACGGGTCGATGCATGCCCGGCCTACACTGTCGTTGACAGCGGTAGTGAGCCGTCTAGTCATCAATAACAAGAGTAGTCTCATCACAGCATCTAATCTCGGAATCTATACTAACCATCACAGCAATCCACTATACAATTATTACAACTTATACATGAATGGCCGGGTACAAAGTCGGTAAAAGATAAATGATACAACAATGACATATAATCAAATAAACTCAATCAATCTATATACATGAAACTAGCTATCTCAGTGTCAAGTGAGCTCCAATGCCATCCATGATAATCTAAGGATCCATCTCACCTGTAATCAACGATCCAGTCAGGAAAGGAGCAAAGCACAATATACTCAATATAACTCACCATGAAGGATCAATGGAACAGTGTAGCAAATAGAACTGAAACAGAGAAGCAATACAAAATATAAATATGCACTAGCTATGTGTACATGTACAATTGGACGTTATCAACATGTGGGGACTAATATGTAATCAGGCATATAGAATATGCTATCAGTCAATCAATAATCAGGCATGTCTGACGACAATGCTATCAGTCACGCAATAATCAGGCATGTCTGACGATAATGCTATCAGTCACGCACGAAATGGACATCAGGCATATAGAGTATGCTACCAGGCAATATTTGTCCAATATTAGTCGATCATATGTCTCTAAAACGTCCCCCACCCGACACGAGAAACAATGCACGCAAGCAAGATAGAAAATACAATAAATGACACAAGAAGTGTGAGTGCAATGCATGTAATGATGGTAATACTGAGTATATGTACTTACCTTGATTCCGGGGTTTTGTCAATGTCTCCAAGATCACCTAGAATAGGAAAATCAATATTTTTAGAATCTAGCTAAATAATTCCTAATCCACTATAATAATTACTAGCTAATTCTAGCTCTTACTAATAGGGTTCATTCATTTGTTAATGGAGCTATTTCTATGCCTAGTCAACTTAATAATTCTTACTAGTAACTAAGCAGGAAGTTAACTGCCAGGCAACCTATCACCAACCCATAGTCTATTAAATAACCAAGCATACTAGTGTGAAATTAACTTAATGAACTAACTCAACACTAGCTTAAATCCTAAGCCTTGCACTTATGGCAATTCAAATTCAAATAAGGACTTAACCATATTTGCAGGCCAAATCCCTTTGCTTAACACTGGTTCCCGCCACTACCTAGGTCAACTTAGTTCAAACCATAATTACTATTACCAACGGTCAAGGATACCAGCCAACAATTTAGGGATGTAAGATCAACAGGAACCACAACATAAGTTGAATCTGACATTTACTGATACTTGCCAACACAGATATCATTATCAACACAAAATCTCACACATTCCTATTCATTCAAATTCTACGCTCGGTCTCTAGTATTACTTTCGACGCAGAGATGTAACTCACTGTGTCGTGTCCGACCAATCTAACTGCTCTCGCCACCTGCTCAGTTCGAACATGATTCCTATTTGTTGTTCCTACAATCTATTCCATCACAAGAGAGCATAACAGATACCTTGGGTCAGGAGTGTCTTCTTGAGTCCGATACGGTGTTCCCGAGTCCTCAGCTTGACGATAAATCCTCCTGAATATTTCATCGAACAGATAATGTGCACGAAAAGGAAGCAGCAATGTGAATTCAATTCGAAATGTAACGACTCCAAAATTGGAGAAAATACACAAGATTAATCAAGAACTCACCCACGAGTTCTCACCAAACCAAAAATCTACAAAATCGAGTCAATTTCACACAACGTTCAATCGAGGCTGCCAAGAAATTCATCCGAAAACTCAAAACCATTCCAAGAATATTAGCAAGAACAGGAAGAACGGAGAAGGAACTCACCGGTGACCGACTGTCGAGCTCGCCATCGATACTTCAATTCATCATCATCGTCGTCATCTTCACTGCGAAGATCCGATCGCCATGGCCGAGAGTGGAGAGCTCAAAAAGGAAGAACAGATGAGGAAGAATTCCAGCAGGGCTTCGCCGCTCTGGTTTGTGCTGGAGAAGGAGGAGGGAACGGGTTCTATTTATAGGCGGGGAAAGCTTGGGCAGGCGGTTGGGCGGTCAGTCGGTCAGGTGGAGAGGTGGTTAGGCGGGTAGCGGTCGTTGGTGGAGACGGTTAGGCGGTTAGAAAGTTGTTAGACGGTTGGGGGAAGCTTCTGGGAGGGGCTGGATCCTTCTCGGCGCGGCCGTCGTCGTCGTCGTCGTCGTCTCTCCAGTACAGAGTTGGAAAGGAGCGAAAAGAATGAATAATTTGAATGAATGAAATGGAAGAGTAACGGCTGGGTATTAATAGGTTAGGGGTTATTGGGTTACGGGTTATAGGTTATCAGGTTATTGGTTAGACCCGCGCCCCATTTGATTTAATAGGCCGGCTGGGCTGGCTTTAAAGGGCTGATTATTGCAAATGGGTCGGGCTTGGCCTATTGGGTTGGGCTGAATGGCTGAATAAGAATTATGAGAGGATGGTTGGGCTGGGTTGTGCTGGCCCATAAGCAATTAGTTGAAAATGGAAGCCATAGGAATTAATAGGAAAATGGAAATATAAAAATAGTTAGAAATAATTAATGATAATTTAGTTTAAGATAATTAGAAAAATAATTAAAATCTTAAACTAATTCAAATAAGGATGAAAATTAAATATACCCAAATTATAATTTGAGAAAAGTGGAGTTACATTTGCGCTACAACTTGATTTCGGTAGGGAGGCTGGCAGTTGATGGCTGTCACAGTCTGTTTGGGGACAAAGATCGGATGCTTACGAAGAGTTCCCAACAGCTGGCTCGGGGAGATTTGTGTTGTGGAATGTACATGCTCAAGCCGCTGAACTGTATAGGTAGACCACATATACCAGATGGAGGCTCGAGAGAAGTTCGACAGGACGTGGGTCGTCGAGAACTTGCTGAGGAGGGGCTTCTAGATGCTTTGAAGGATATAAAGGATTTGGTTCGTTGAGACAAAGCGACGGATGGTGATGAGTTAAAAATTGAGGGTCAGTCTATCGGTCCCATGATAGCTGATCGGCCTCCAGGTGGGGGTTGCTCTAGAGATCTAGTTTGGCGACATATGCTTTGCCAAAGCTTTACAGAATAATATCGGTTTCAGCAGTTCAAAGCTAGGGAGGAGATCAAGGATTGCAGCAAACTCAATCTGAGGCGGGAGCATCATCATTCACACAGTTCTGGAGGAGCTGTGCGTCATCGACGATATGCACATTGCGTGACGTTCTGCTCGAGGACACATGTGTATGTGGGAGCTTTAAGTTCGGGCACGAAGGTCGACAGGTTCAGGAGTTCGAATCTCGTGAGAACCGTACCGTCCGCTTGGTTGGGCCAACCAAGGGTAAAGAGGCTCGTCGGAACGTTAACACTTTCCGGTGGAAGACAGAAGTCGGGGATAGACAACCGAGACTTTCGGTGAGACTGATCATCAGGGACTTCGATCTTGGTCATATCATTGATATCGGTAGGATCAGAGTGGTGCAGGAGGTGCTACGCATGGCAGCTAGCGTCGGCGTGATGGTCGAAGAGCTGGAGATAAAGGAAGATGCAAAGCAGCTCGGAGTATCGGAGATTAGTAGCATGGGAGAGAAGGAACTCTGTCGCAGGACGACATGCAAGGAGTCCAGTTGAGGAACCATGTGGTCAATACTCTATCATCAGGCTAGAAGGGGAGATTGTTGGAGTCCAGTTTGGATTTGGTAAGAAAAAAATGTGGAGCCCAAAAATGGTAAAGATTTAATTTGATATGATTTGGAAATCTACATTAAATATCTGACTCAATTAGATTTACAAATTTGTATCAAAGATTTAATTTGACCATATTTGGACGTCCATAATTGGTGATGGAATATAATCTACACCGTTGGTGGAAGGCCAGCTCTGATGGTGGGCTACTTTTAGGGTTTTCTAACCCTAAAATTAGGTTTCTCATCTTATTTATATGAGGTGAGGGTGGAGGTGCAAAGTGGAGATTCGGGGTGCTCGTCTACAAGAAAATCTAAGAGAAAGTTTGTACTTTGCTTTTAGGACTTCGTCATCAAATACAGAAGGAAGAAAAAGATCTATCGAGAACTCGTCAACTTCGGTTAGGGAGATTGCTATGGGTTGGTGAGTGATCTCAATTGTAATCGTCTGTTTTTCTTCTTGAGAGTGGTGAGGGGGTTGAACCTATTAAGGCAAAGGGTTCAACGTGAGTTCTGTCAATCTTGTAATTTCATCTGAATTATTAAATGTTGGGATTTGTTCAGGTGACGTACTTCACTGCCATATACTTGTTTTCATCATAAGCTTGTTGTCCATTAGATGGGAGTTGGTTTTGTTTAGGTGGGTTGGCAAATGCTTCCGCACACGCCCAACGTACAAGTCCAACCCTGAAAAGTCTCCATAATGTAATAGAAGATTACACTCACTATAAGCTCCTCACCGATCCAACACGGATAATCACAACTCCTGGGAATCGAAAAACAATTAAGGATACACGAAGAACGAAGATGACGAGAAATAGTATTACCCGAAACAATTCTCTCTTCGAAAACGCCGTAGATCTCTCCTTTGTCCTCCCAATATTGCAAAGTACTTTTGCCACATTTTTCTTCTCTCTATTATAGATCTACTTGCATGCATCAACCATATATATTGTAATAATACGGTGATCATTGCACTCCCCTAACTTCTTCGACACACGAATGACGCAAGTCGCACTCCATAATATTCTCCATATAGGTTGAAAACCACACCTACTATAACATTACATTAATCTCAATCTCATGTTGATAGTTCTAACAATAGAAATATAGATTAAGCTTCACCCGTAAGTAAAATTATGTCCAACTTTTTGATGACCGTGATATGTTCACCAGTTATCCGGTGGAAGTCTTCAGAGTCTAGAATCCATCACGAACTCTTATTCATTGCAGCCATAAATAAAAGCATGAGCCACCACACCACACCACACCACCTTCGCTGCAGACATCCTCACGAGCTCTCTGCGTTTCCGAACCTTGACCGACGCAAATCAATCACCACAACCAGTCCCGAGCCCTATAAATTTTGTTGCACTCTCCCTCCCATTATTTCAATATCAAACACAACACACACGCACACAATCCTTTCTGTAGCCTCAGTAATTAGCCCTACAGCCATTTCCGACAATGCGACCACAGCACGTTGTCCCGAAACTGATCATACTGCTGGCTGCGCAGCTCGCGATGTTGCTCGTGCTGACGGACTCGCGTCCGGTGGTCGGTCCTCAGGTGCCTTGCTTCTTCGTCTTCGGCGACTCCCTTGTCGACAACGGCAACAACAACGGGATACTGACACTTGCCAGGGCTAACTACATACCGTACGGCGTCGACTACCCCGAAGGGCCTTCCGGGAGGTTTACGAATGGTCGTACTACCGTCGATTTCTTAGGTATATATATATACTTCCATCAGAGTCAGTAATCACTTTGAATCGATATAGATGTGTCAAATTTTTCTTTATATATACTAGCATATGTGCACGTGCCTTGCACGTATTTTAACATTTCTTAATTAGTTTATGAAGACTCTTTAGGAAGACCAAAGGGTAGTCTTCCTAATTACTAAGTTGTCCTTATTAAAATTAATGAACTATTTTTAATTAGTATAAGTATGTAAGGGTATTTTCGGAATTCAAAAGTTTCACCATCTAAGTTTTCCTATTATATAGTAGAATAGATTACCAATATAAAATTTCTCTCTTTTAAAGTTAATTTTTTTAGAAGTATTTATACATGGTCCTTAGAATCTCATAAACCGTCCTACATGTACTTATTATGTGTGCTAGCTAAAGCCTACCTCTGTATCCAGCTCAACTTCTCGGCTTCCGACACTTCATCCCACCGTATGCGACTGCTCAGGATCGGGACGTGCTTACTGGATTCAACTATGCCTCTGGAGCTGCCGGCATCAGAGCCGAAACTGGAAACAATCTTGTAAGTTTTCAAGGCTATCGCCTCACCAAGTAGAAAAAAACAATTATGCTATTTGGCTCCCAAAATTTTTGGATGATGTCGTCTTCCGTTATGTGGACATCTGACATGGCAGCTGACATGTCATGTTTTAAACCAAAAAATTAATTACCCAAAAAAAATTATTGTTAATGTTAATGCTGATGCTAATGCTAATTTTAATTTAATGTTAATATTAATTTTAGTTTTAATGCTAAAATTAATATTAATGTTAATATTAATATTCATGTTAATTTTATTGTTAATGTTAGTATTAATGTTAATTTTAATTTAATATTAATTTTAATGTTAATGTTAATGTTAAAGTTAACATTAATGTGCATGTTAATTTTAATATTAATGTTCATGTTAATTTGATCTTAATATTAATATTAATTTTAGTGTTTAATGTTTAATTTTGTCATATCAACCGTCATGTCATCAGCCATGTCATATGTCACATAATGGAAGATGGTATCGCCCAAAAATTTTGGAATCCAAATAGCATTTTTGAGAAGAAAAAAAATATAGTCATGCATGCATGCATTGGTTTGAAATTTAAATTCATTTTCAAAAAATTTCTTAATTTTTTTTAGGTTATAACAATCTCACTGTTATTATTACTAGGGCGACCACTACTATTTTGCGGAACAAGTCGACCATTTCCGAGATACGGTGCGGTTCATGTCGACGACGAGGGCGTTCCGAGGGAACACCACGAGAGTTAATGATCATATAAGCAAATGCATCTATTATGTAGGGATGGGCAGTAACGACTACTTGAACAACTACTTCATGCCCAACATGTACAGGACTAGTTACGATTACACCCCGAGAAACTACGCCGCTCTCCTCGTTCGAGACTACTCCAGACAATTAACGGTACGTACGTAATATGATATTCATGAGAGAGAACTCAAGTAAGTAACAGTCGCGTAACATGAATCACTTGGATTAATACTTAGTTCGGTATGAGAAACTGTTGGAACAATACGGCTAATTGGTACGTGTGGTGCACCGACTGCTATCATTCAAGTGGGTAAAAAGAGTATACGTACGGTGCAAGCATATTGCTCCCTAGTTCATCACATAATTAACATGGAATTGATCTGGCTAAATTGTCTCCTTTGATTCTCATGCAGCAAATGTACAATCTAGGCGCGCGCAGGGTTGTCGTCGTTGGTCTCGGACAGATCGGGTGCATACCTTACGAACTAGCGCGACTAAACGGGAGCAGCACCGACGGTGTTCGACGCTGCAACGACATAATCAACAACGCGGTCGTCATGTACAACGCGGCTCTTGTTACCATGGTCAGGCGATTCAACAGTAAATTTCCCCATGCCAAGTTCGTCTATGTTAACACCTACGGGAGCTCGAAGGACCTCGTCAACAATGCAGCCTCTTATGGTGAGTGGTGAACCCTGCATTTGAACAACATACTTCTTCCCTATTATTCTTAGAACGATTCAAAATGAGCCATCTAACTCGTTTGTATATTCTCATGTAACTAAGAAAGAAAAAGCCTAAAATAATTCTAACTACCGTAGTATGTATATCTCACGTAACAAACAATTCTAAAATCTTTACTATTACTAGTAACATGCACGCACACACATAAGTAATGTGGGGTCAGAAGGAACAATGTTCTAATTTTTCATGGTCAATCAATAATGAGACTTGTGACACTGTTATATTTACTACTATCATGACCTTAACAGTCACACAACCCTATTGTCGATAGGACGACTTTAAGGGCATCGTGTATCGTTAGATGTCTTTTGTCTCAATCTGATATTGTCGAATGCTTTCAACTCAAGAACCCCGAAAAGTTGTGTGGTTGCAAAGATCATAATAGAAGAGTGTCACGAGTCTCATTATCGATTGGTCATGAAAAAAAAAAAAAAATTCAAGTCACACAACTCTCGCCATGTAAACGTTAAAAAGTTCTTCTGTATATAAACGTTGCAACTTGCGGTGTATGTAGGCTTCAGCGTGATCGACAGAGGGTGCTGTGGGGTGGGGAGGAACAATGGACAGATAACGTGCCTTCCTCTGCAGACGCCTTGCGGCGACCGGCGCAAGCACCTGTTCTGGGACGCGTTCCACCCGACGGAGGCAGCCAACGCCGTCTATGCGAAGAAAGCTTACTATTCAAATTCGTCTTCCGATGTGTATCCGATGAATGTGAAGCAGCTAGCAACGGCATGACTCGTGAGCATACCAGAAAGAATGGAAGAGCTAGAAACTGGCTTGAGCTATATAGACTTTGTTGTCTCGTTGTGTCAGAATTAAACCTCCTCTCCAATGGTGGTATCATAATGTTTATTGTGTTTCTTGACTGGGTTATTTAGTTTTAAGATCCCCCATAATATTTGGAATTTATGCTAAGGTCTCCATAATAGGATTGGATCGCGTCTTTACAACATAACATTCCAAATTTGAGTTTAGTTTTAGGATCTCGTATGATATTCAAAATTTAGCGTTTATGTTTTCTTTTTGGACGACCAACTAAAATCTATCAAAAAGAGATCCAAACCCTATCCTGAACAATTTGGAAACCTAAATACAAATTTCTAATATTATATTAAACCCTAAACCTAAATAACCGAAATCAGCTATCAAAATTAGATCCAAACCCTCTCATGAACAATTTAGAGACCTAAACACAAATTTCAAATATTATAGGAGAACCTAAACCTAAATAACCCTTCTTGATACTTAGTAAATAGTGCTTTATAGGAAAGTTTTGCCTCCTTTCTTCATCTCAAAAAGCTTGTGGGTAGCCGATTATGGACCAGTCTCAGAAAGCAGAAGAGAATAAAAAGAAAGTTTATAATTTGCATAATAACTGTTGCAATTTTTGTAATTTTCTGAAAAATTGTATTATGCTTCAAAAGAGTGTCAATTTTTTTGTATAATTTTATTGACTTGTTAATTCACGGATCAAATATCCAAGTAATAAGGATGGTGACCGCTTGTAAAGTAACTCGTGTTAAAATTCTCTCAAATAATGCATCAAGATTGGTTGGATAAAAAGTGAGAAAGAAGCCGCTCAGTCAATTGTGATATTCTCACTAGCATAAAGACTTTTCTTTCATTAAAAAAAGGGGCGTGAAGGTGTCTCAATTGGAGGCATTGATCACCAACATGGTGGAGACTAGGGGTGGCGATTTTGCCCTCATACCCTCTACCCTAGTCGGGTACCCTGCACCCTCAGGTGTCCACGGGTACCCTCTACCCTTCGAGGGCAGGCCCTACCCTTACCCTCTTAGAATTAGGGTAGGGTAAGAGTTTTATTCTGATACCCTAGTGTAATTACCCGGGTACCCGCCCTACCCGCCCTACCCTCTGCCCTGTGACCCTACCCTGAACCCTACCCTACCCTGAATCACTACCCTACCTACTACCCGTTAACCCTAACCCTTTAAAAGCCTCGACCCTACCCTTCTTCCCACCCTGAACTGAACGGCTAGTGCAATTACCCTAGTGCAATTACCCGGATACCTTGTAGTTTTTTGTAATTAGTACTTAGGATTAGGAGAACTACATGGTGCTTGATCCTAAGGAGTCAGGTCGTCCCTTCCTTGGGTATGCAGGCAGCCCAGGTTCTACTATATAACTGGGTTCAGCGCCTTTAGTAAAAAAAATATTCTCCCTATTATTTCTTGTTAAGTTGTTATGATTTTTGAATGCTGTCAAAATCTGAAAAAAAATGAAATGGAAAGAAAAAATATTCCCCCCTGTTTAGTAGCAAAAAATTTGATTTTCAAAGTTAAAAAAATGAAATGGCAAGGGTAATACCCTTACCCTCCCTACCCTGACCCTCAGCTACCCTGTGAGGGTGAAGGGTAAGGACGGGTAATGGGTATTAGTTTTTTGGAAGAGTGCTACCCTACCCTACCCTCATGACTCCCCTAGGATATCAAAAAAAGGTCAATACCCTACCCTACCCTGCCCTCTTCCTACCCTTACCCTACCCTACCCTACCCATCGCCAGCCCTAGTGGAGACCATAGTTCAAGAAGCCTCAAATTTGAAGCCAACTAAATCCGGACCTTTAAAGATGAGGAGGTGCATAGTAGATGGGACATTAAGCCGAACCAACATATCAAGTAGCCAATCTCACTTGGTTGTTTCTTGTTAGGGAGAAAGACTAGCAAACCACTGTTCAATGGTATGGTTGACAGAGAAAGCCGACACTTGGATAGACTAGTTAAAGGCTCATACCTGAATATTGGCACTACCTAAGCATTTGAACCAGGAAGTTATAGGTCTCCTGGAAACAGGGCCGGCCCAGGGGTAAGTCAAACAAGACTTCGGACTTGGACAACCTCCCTCCGGTTAGGACAACTCCCGGACTCAGCGTGACCCCACAAGAGGTCAGAGTCGCGGATGACCCTCTAGGATCGGCCCAAAATAAGAGTCAATGGGCAATCAAAATTAGTTTCAGATAGGGCAACCCAATCCCCTGAGCCGGCCATGTCTGGAAATTTTTGATTGAAGGTTGTCCGATTAACCATATTTTGTTAATAATCAAGTCTTCTGTTCTCTACTTGTTGAAGTTTTATGCTTGTATAATAGGAATTTGTCAGATCAGGCTTCCTGTTCTAGGGAAAGCGTAAAACTGATTACGATTTGAAGAGAAGGGAAGATGATGGTTAATTAAAACTGAGCCTACTTGGGTAGGTTTCGCATGAAAAAAATTTATTTGCTCTAATTTGAGTGACCCTAAGCCATATATTACCTACATTAATGGACAGATTTGGAATTTGATGTAATGTATCAATTAGTATTCTCCTCTACTCTGTTGATGAAATTG
The DNA here is from genome assembly GCA_029216955.1 of Iris pallida. Lineage (NCBI taxonomy): Eukaryota > Viridiplantae > Streptophyta > Magnoliopsida > Asparagales > Iridaceae > Iris > Iris pallida. The sequence goes on from JANAVB010027598.1 coordinate 8,562,595, forward strand.
CATCTCTATATTCATCTTGTTCTCTTGATCAAATAGTAGAATTGCTTGTCACAGCTATGCACTAGGTAATCATCAATATCGAAAGTTTGAGCTTCCTCTGCTACAAGCATGAAAGCCGAAAGGAAAGCTTATGTAAGTTGTCTCTATTCTTTTGTGGATGTTAATGTTGGCCCAGAAAATGAACTAGGAAGCACACACACAGAGCAAGAGGGAGGAAAGAAAGCTTCTGTACTTGTTGTTTTTAAGCATAGATTTTGAGCCTTTATAGAGGCGTACAATGAGACATGAAAGTAGTTTAAGCTAGTGAGCAAATATATGCTAAATACTAGGACAAAGCTAGAGAATTGGGAACAAGCAAAGGACAACCACATGTGCAATAGGATTAAGTCTAACAAATCACCTCCTAAGCCTGTTGCACATAGCCTTTCGCCACGAGCCGCCCCCTGTGCTTGAGGACGCCGCCGTGCTCGCCCTTCTTGAGCTTGTAGACCCGCTTCTAACCGATTGGACGGTGGCCGGGTGGGAGGTCGACGAGGCACCATGTACGATTTTCCATAATAGAGCTCATCTCCTCGAGTATCGCTTGGCGCCAACATTGACAAACAACATCGCCGTCATCAGCACGGTCTTCTTCTTCCTCGGCTCTGCCCTGATGGGCTTCGCCCCCAACTACGGCATGCTCATGTTTGGACGCTTCGTTGCAGGCATCTGGGTCGACTACACCCTCGTGATCGCCCCGTCTATAGCGTCGAGGTGCCCCCCGCCTCCTCCTGCGGGTCCCTCACCTCCTTCCCCGAGGGCTACATCAACTGCGACATCCTTTTCGGCTACATCTCCAACATCGTATTTGCCAAGCTCCCGCTGAGGCTCGGCTGGCACGTCATGCTCGGCATCGGCGCAGTCTTCTCGGTCCTCCTCAGCGTCAGGGACCTCTTCATGCCCGAGTCCCCCCGTGGCTCGTCATGCAGGGGCGTCTCGGAGATGCCAAGAAGATCCTCGAGCGGACCTCCGTCTCTAAAGTTGTCATCATCAAGTCCTGCGCTGGGATCCCCGAGGACTACTACGCCGACGCCGTGGCCATCGCCAAAAAGAGTTACGGGAAGGGCGTGCGAAAGGAGCTTCTTCTTTGCCTGCTCGAGCACGTCGGGCGGGTACATCCTGGAGTGTTCCTCCGGCGGTCGCTCCTTTTTCACCTCCGAAACCTTGGAGGCATTCGAATTCACAACAATTATCTCCGCTGCCGCCGCTTCCGGCGTAGCAACAACCCTCTCGGCCATAGGAGTAATAACCTTCTCGACCGCCGCAGGCGCCGATGCTGTAGGCATAAAGACGGAGGACGCCCGCATCCGATTCTCTGCCGCAGCGGCTATGAGCTCCCTCTGTACCCTTCGGCTTCTTGACTCTGGCGACTCCTCCGAAACGTTCAGGGGTTTGCTACCTATCGATTCTGCGACCGACTCGCCTGACTCATTAACCGGATTCGGATCCATTACGGGCGAGGGTTCCGCCCCCTTTATGATGGTGTCGGAGCTCCCGTTATAGGAAGTCTCTCAGCCAGGCCGGCCTCGGACGGCAGCTTCGCCTTCGGCTTCGTCCTGGTCGGCGACGCGTTCGTCATCGACGTCTCCCACAACTTACGGGACGCGCAGCAGGCCGACCCCGTTTGGCCATGGTCGGAGGCGTCAGGGTCTCCGAGAACTCCACCCTCCGCCTTTGCACCGAGGGCAGCCTCGCCCTCCTTGATGCCTTCTACGAGGGATGTTGAAACCTGTGCTACCTGCTGTTTATTATGATTACCGACAGGGTTAGGTCCATTGTTCATTTGATGTGCGACAAGACTACAAAGTGGATCGAGGTCCATGTATGAGAAGACACTTATCTCCTTTCAAGCATTGTCCTATTTGAAAATAATAGCAGGAAACACTTTGCTTGTTTGGATTACAAACCCCATGAACTAGAGCTCGAGAAATATGGGTTGCTTGAGCTTGCAAAGTAGGTGGTACTGGTTCTGGAGTAGCCAAGCCATCGAAGGTCCTCCACTCCGAGGTCTCGCCGACGGAGTGAGCCTCAAACACCAGTCCGCATTCCAGGCAAACAGTGTCTCCGACCGAGTGGTCGAACACCACCTCTGTGCTTTTATTGCAGTCCGAGCAGTAGTTGATGGCATCGGTGTCGATGTACCACGCATCGTCGTCGTGGTCGTCCTCGTGGCCCAGATGCACCTGAGCATGCACCTCGTCGAGTACAACAGTGCTGGTCGCACCTATGGTAGTCTCGGTGAGTGTGCACTCCTGCGTCATCAGCAGTGCGAGCTCATCGTCGGCTTGCGTCAGATGGGCCCGTTCATCGAGCTTCAGCTTGCGGCAGTCCTCTGCCCAGTGGTCGTAGATGCCACAATTGTGGCACTTTTTCTTCTTGTCACACGTGTCGCCGGATGCGTTATTGTTGTCGTTGTTCGTGTCGCCGTAGCCACGACCTCATGGCCTGCTACGCCCGCGACCACTGCTTTTGCCGCCGTCGGAGTAGGCCTCACCTTGCTTCCTCTGCTTCGTGCAAGCGAGCCACTCCTCTTCGGAGTGGAGAAGGCGGCTACCCATGTCGTCGACGTTGCCGTCGAGATCATACCGCTCCTCGACTGGTAGAAGCCGACCAGTAAGCTCTTCAATCGACAGCGTCTTGAAATCCACTAGAGTCTCAATGGAGATGGTGACTTGCGTGTACCTGGGTGGAACAATACGAAGAAACTTTTTAACTACCTTCTCTTCGGACAGCTCGTCGTCGAGTAGTTGCAGGTCGTTAACGAGCCCCGTAAGCCACATCGCGAAGTCCTCAACGGACTCGCCGTCCTTGAACTTGATCGTCTCAAAGTCGGCACGAAGTTTCTGCGCCTTAGCCTCGCGCACGAGTTCGACCCCCATCTGCATGGTCTTTACAGCGTCCCACGCTTCCTTGGCAGTTTCTTTTACTGCCAGTGTCTGCAGCATCTCCGGCGGCATGGTTCGGAGTATGACGGATAGGGCCATCCTATCGTCGTGGTAGTCGGCGACCCCAGGTTCAATCGCCTCCCATAGGCCTTGCGCCTGCATGTTGACTCTCATTAAGAGAGCCCAATCCACGTAGTGGTCCGTGTCAGCATCAGGTACTTGACTTTACCCCATCTCTCCATGATGCGGCCGTTGCCACTTCCTCCGACGCCATCGTCGATCCTGGCGTGCGGTGTGGTGGGAGAAGAGCTTGATTCCCCTATCGTTACTTGTTGGCTCTGATACCAATTGTTGGCCCAGAAAATGAACTAGGAAGCACACACACAAAGCAAGAGGGAGGAAAGAAAGCTTCTGTACTTGTTGTTTTTAAGTATAGATTTTGAGCCTTTATATAGGCGTACAATGAGACATGAAAGTAGTTTAAGCTAGTGAGCATATTCATGCTAAATACTAAGACAAAGCTAGAGAATAGGGAACAAGCAAAGGACAACCACATGTGCAATAGGACTAAGTCTAACAGTTAAAGACTCGAAAGGAACTTGCTTATAGTGAGGTACTCTCAGTCTCATTTCTCCTGCTCTAACCTTAAACGACTCACAAAAGAAAGTACTACATAAAGAGAGTACAAAATGCCAGTGCCTTACTGACTCATGAGTACAAAACTAAGCAATAAACTCCCAACATTAGAAGTAATCACTGTAGGAAATAATGGTTGGATGATTTTATTGATGGACTACTTCACTACTTATAGGGAGTCTAGCTCCTCTACATACTACATATTCCGATGTGGGACTAAAAGTCCCTTATTGATTCTCAACACTCTCCCTCAAGATGGGCGATAGATATTGATCATCCCCATCTTGTTACATAGCTTCGACAGACTTAATGAACTAAGACCCTTAGTCAAACAGTCTGTAACTTGTTCTTCTGAGCGGACATGGTCAATCTTCAGTATCCCTTGTTCCAGCTTCTCCTTGATGAAGAATCGATCAATCTCGATGTGCTTCGTTCTGTCGTGCTGAACTGGATTGTTAGCTATACTTATTGCAGCTTGACTATCGCTCAGAATACGCAATGGTGCTCCCTTGTCCAGCTTCAACTCTGTCAGCAATGCTTTCACCCACAGCAACTCTGACACTCCCAGAGCCATTACTCTGTATTCTGCTTCAGCTGTCGACCGTGCTACCACTGACTGTTTCTTGCTTCTCTATGAGACCAGATTTCCTCCTACAAAAATACAGTATCCCGTGGTAGACCTTCTGTCGTCTATGCAGCTCGCCCAGTCTGCATCACAGTATCCCTCAACTTCTATGCATCCATTCTTCTTGAACCATAGCCCCTTTCTCGGCGTTCCTTTCAGATATCTCAAGATCTAAAATACTGCTTCCATATGACCCGTTCTTGGATCATGCATGTAGCGACTCACTACACTCACCGCAAATGAGATATCAGGGTGAGTGTGCCCCAGATAAATCAACTTCCCCACAAGTCTTTGATATCTTTCACGATCAACAGGCTCTCCTGCTTCTGCTCCAAGCTTACACTTCTGGTCAATTGGAGTGACGGCTGCTTTGCATCCCAGCATCCCTGTCTCCTTTAGCAGATCTAGTGCGTATTTTTTTTGTGATAGAACAATTCCCTGTTCGCCTTCACATACTTCGATACCTAGAAAGTACCTCATCGCTCCTAAATCCATCACCTCAAACTCCTTCGCGAGTTTTGACTTCAGCTTAGCGATCTCGACTTCATCATCACCTGTGATCACTATATCATCCACATATACAGCAAGTATAGTGATGTGGCCTCTTGTATGCTGGAGGAAGACCGTATGATCTGTATTTGTTTGACGGTATCCCATGCCTGTAACAGCCTTTCTGAATCTGTCAAACCAGGCTCGAGGAGATTGCTTGATCCCGTATAGCGACTTCTTCAGTTTACACACCTTTCCTTGCGACGTCCCTCCGTTTGATTCCGTCGCGTAGCACCCTGGCGGGAGCTCCATGTATACTTCTTCTTACAGGTCCCCATAAAGAAATGCATTCTTCACATCCAGCTGGTACAGCTTTCACCTATAGTTCGCTGCAATGGAGACCAGAGTTCTCACGGTGCTCATTTTTGCTACTGGGGCAAACGTCTCATCATAGTCTATGCCATATGACTGTGTGAATCCTTTTGCAACCAACCTCGCCTTGTACCGCTCGACCTTTCCTTCTGGCGTCTCTTTCACTGTGTACACCCATTTGCATCCCACAGCTTTCTTCCCTTTGGGTAATGGAACCAGCTCCCATGTCTTATTTTTCTCCAGTACCCCAAGTTCTTCCATCATTGCAGCTTTCCACCTTAGATTTTCCTTTGCTTTCTGCCAACACTTGGGCAACGAAGTAGAGTCTAACGATGCAATGAAGGCTCGATAATTCGAAGAAATGTTAGAATAAGATAAGAAGTTGGCAATGTCATATTCGTAATCATCAAAACGAGCAGGAGCCTTACCCGCATTGATGCGAGAAGATCTCCTTAAGGGAGCAATAGGTGGTGGAGAGATCATACCATCCGAGTCGAAGAGATCCGTATCAGAATTCGAGTGATTCAGTGCGAGGGCAACATCTTCAGGAGTTGGAGCAGGAGTAGACGAGGGACTTGGTACAGTAGGCACAGGACACGGCATAGGCACAGTACTGGACTTCTGTTGTCTCCTTCTGTAGACTTGGAGCTCATTTTCCCTTGTCTGTTGCTCCCCCTGCGCAACATATGTATCTTCTTCTTCATTCTCTGTATCTGAGTTACTGTGCTCTCCCCCTTTCGTGCAGTTTTCTACAACCGGATACGGAACCGATCCGACGACCACATTTGGGCTTATTATCTCCCCCTCACATCTAACACCATCTGTGTTAGGTGTGTCACCAAATGCTGAGCCTTCATCCGAACCATAGTATTGTTCGAGTTCTCTGAATGTAACGTCCATGCTTACAAACATCTTCCGCTCGACTGGACTCCAACAGACATAACCCTTCTGAGTCGCCGTGTAACCGACAAAGACACATTTAACTGCCCTAGGATCCAATTTGTCAACGCCTGGCCTATTATCCTGGATAAAGCACACACATCCAAAAACTTTTGGTGGAACAGTGTATGTAGTTGCCCTAGTAAGCATCTCCAATGGTGTCTTCCAGTCCAATACTTGAGATGGCATTCTGTTGATGAGATAAGAGGCCGTCAATATAGCCTGCCCCCATAAGTGTTTCGGGACATTCATAGCCAGCATCATCGTCCGTGCGACTTCCAGCAGGTGTCTGTTCTTTCGTTCCGCCACACCATTTTGAGCCGGAGTATAAGCACATAAAGTTTGATGAAGTATTCCATGACTGGAAAAATACTCAGCAACCCGCTTATTAGTATACTCCGTCCCATTGTCGGACCGAAAATACTTAATTTTAGTGCCATATTGTGTTTCCACCCGTCGATGAAAGTCCTGAAAGGCCTCAAGGACGTCACTTTTATTCTTCAGAAGGTAGACCCATGTCACGCGGGTATAACAGTCAATAAAGGTGACGAACCATCGAAAGCCATTAATCCCGGTGGTAGGACAAGGGCCCCATACGTCCGAATGTATCATGTCAAAAGCAGCTGAACTCCTATTCTCCGTGCTCACATACGAGCTTCTGGTATATTTTCCCAAAGCACAGGCAGTACAAAATAACTTCTCTTTATTAGCCCTTTGATATAAGGACGGATACATTCGACTAATAACTTGAAAAGAGGAATGACCGACACGCTGGTGGTAGAGTAGCAAGTCGGCTTCAACACTACGACAGGAAGCTTCTGGTGGTGCGTCTGCTACCAAGGATGCCAATGCTTTGTCCAGTCCAGTCCTGTCTAAATACTACAGCCCCTTATGCCATGTGCCAGTTCCAAGTCGTCGTCCTGTCCCTTTCTCCTGAAAAGTCACCTGAGGAATGTCAAAGGAAACAGTACAGTTAAGATCAAGTATAATGGCACTAATGGATAGAAGATTGACAGAAAAAGACGGAGCATGAAGGACATTGGTTAGAGTGATGGAAGGGGTACATGCGACAGTGCCTTTACCCATTACAGGGCTGGATGTACCATCAGCGGTCTGAATACTCTCCGGTAATGGTAGGTGAGTATATTCCCGAAATGCACCACGGGACCCCGTGACATGGCGAGATGCCCCAGAGTCCATAATCCATCCTGGCCGATGGATAGATGCAAGAGCACGTACCGAATCATCGGTGCTGGTTTGGGAAAAGCAAGTGATGTGATCTTCCGAGGTGGAAGACGCCCCAGGACTGTCGGCCGAACCCAGCTTTGTGCCTCGCAACTTCTCAAGGAACTCCCGCTCAAGCGGTGTTATTTCAGCCAGTTGATTCTCTCCTCCCTCCTCCGCCAGATTTGCTTTGTGTCCGCCCCTTCTACCAGCATATCCTCCTCTACCACCACGGCGGCCTCCACGACCTCGTCCTCGATCATTAGACCGATTGCGCAAGGGTTTTGGACAAAAGCGGATGTAATATCCGGTGTCACCACAATTGTGGCAAACACCACCCATAGATGGAGGTTGATTGAAGGCAGCAAGGGCAGACTTTTCAACCGCGGCCTGCTCCCCCTGGTAGGAGCCCTTGTTGGGCATCAACTTCAGTCGAGCTTCTTCCTGTGTCATAACAGCTATAGCCTCTTCCAAGGTCGGAAGCGTGGGTTGGAAGAGGAGGATATTCCGTCTCTGCTCAAATACAGGGTGTAGTCCCTTCAGAAATTTTATCATACGCTGTCGAGAAATATAAGCCAGGAACGTCTGAAAGTACTTCGCGAATGCCGGTTCGACTTGTGCATCTTCCATCCCAAGAGGATCATAATGATCCAGATCAGACCAGTACTTCTTCAACAGAGCCGCGTACTCAGAGATGGTACGTTCGTCTTGGGCCACCCTATCGAGTTTATCCTGTAGTTGAAAGACTCGCATAGGGTTGTCGGATCCTGAGTACATATCTTTTAGAGTTTGCCATATATCAGCAGCAGCCTCCATTGCCTCGACATTGCCCGACACCTGGTCGGTTAAAGAGGCAGTCAACCACCCAGCCACGACGTTGTTGACAATCTCCCAAACAGCAAACTCCTTGGCGGAGTGATCGGCTGGCGCCTTGGCTTGGCCAGTGACATAGCCAACCAAGCCACGTCCCTTCAGTGTCCGTATCGCCTGCCGCGACCACTTTAAGTAGTTGGACGTTCCTTCCAACTTCGTCTCCAGCTTCTCCAATTTCCCTATTTTGTAAGGGGACGGATCCACATCAGTATGGATCACACGTGGGGTTACCTCGGTTAATCTCTTTGATAAGATATCATCAACCAAGGCCTTCATCTCGTCGGCCGTCAGTTTGCCACTGATCGAATACATGGCTTCTTCAACTGTGAACCCTATTCGTCGTCTTCGTCGGCTTCTTCGACGTCGGAGTCGGCAACTTCTCCAACTTTGTCGTCTTCTTCGTCTTCGTCGTCTTCTTCGACGTCACAGACTTTACGAATGCGCTACTAACTTGGCCAGCACCGGCGCGCGCATATAAAGTGAACACGTCAGGACACCAGAGAAGACATGATCAGTCTCTGTATAGATCCCGATGTGAAGGAGGAATAACAAAATAAACATTTGTTAGTTCCAAACGGTGCAATCTCGGAACAGAGTCGGTGCAAATAAAGCATTTGACATCTCGACTGTCTTCGAAATACGCCATTTTTTTTCTTTTTTCTTTTTTTCTTTTTTTTTGTGACGGCTAGGGTTAGGGTTAGGGTTTGGATGGAGCTGCTAGGGCTAGGGTTAGGGTTTCCATGTCAAGAGAGGCAGAGGGAGGAGGGGGGGCGGTGTGCTGCAGGGAGGGTGCTGGAGTGGGGGGAGGGGGGGGCGGGATGGGGTGCTGGGGTTCTGGAGGAAGTCGCTGGGAGGGTGCCGGAGGGGTGGGGCGGTAGGGTGCTGGAGTCGGCGGGGTGCTGGGAGGGTGCTGGAGTCGGCGGGAGGGTGCTGGAGTCGGCTGCGTCGGGGGGAAGGAGGGCGGGGGGTGGTCAGCGCTGGAGTCGGCGGGGTGCTGGGAGGGTGCTGGAGTCTGCGGGAGGGTGCTAGAGTCGGCTGCTTCGGGGGGAAGGGGGGACGGGGGGGGGTCGGCGAGGGTAGGGGGACTGCTGCGGGTGGTGGAGGCGGTAAGGGTGGTGGAGCGGCGAGGGAGGGGGGGACGGCGGGGGGTCGGGGGTCGGCTAGGGAAGGGGGAAAAAAAAAATTTGTGTGGAGAGAGAGAGAGTTATGGCTCTGATACCATGTAGGAAACAATGGTTGGATGATTTTATTGATGGACTACTTCACTACTTATAGGGAGTCTAGCTCCTCTACATACTACATATTCCGATGTGAGACTAAAAGTCCCTTATTGATTCTCAACAATCACAATGCTGGGATGATGTGTACTGATTGCACATTTTATTAGTTACCAAAGATCACAAGCCAAACATAACATACGCTTATTAGCAAACTCCATCAGTACCTTTAGCAAACTAATTTAAACAACCAAAATTGAATATTTCATTCTGTAAGGTTAGTGGATAAGGGAACTCCCCTATAGCTGGACCGACATCAAAAGTCCCATTTTGTTCTATTATCTGCATCGTGTAAGAAGGAAGATTTTCAATATATTTACTGAAGAGACACAGTTAAGTTTTAGCAACTATGGATACCTTGCCTTGAAGAATTTCATTGGTAGCTGTCAAAATACCTTCCTGCAGAGTTGAAAGATATATTAAGTACCTAGTAAAGAATGTTATAAATACCAAGACAATTTGTAGGTAATAGAGCTCTTAGTATTTTTACATAGAAAACAAGAACGAGTTTGGAATCATGAATGTAGGCACTAAACTGGATGGTGGTTTTGAACAACATATTTAATTGTGTGGTAAGTACACATAATAGAAGACTTTTACTTACAATCAAAGTTTAGTTGATTGTGAGAAAGTGTTTGGATACGAAACATTGCTACTAATGGGGAAGCAGGATGCTAACCTTGTTTTTCAGCAGTTGGATCTCTTGGAACATGATTTGCATCTGGCAGTTGGAAAGACAAAACTTGAGGTTTGCTCTCTATTTGAAGCTCAGTTTTCTGTTGTATATATTACATAAAAGAGTTACAGTACCTTTGCGGAGCGAATTTGATACATCCATATTTCAAGGTTCCTTTCTAAGGCCTGCAATTCATCAAGTGGATTACGAGTGTGTCCTTGTCCCTCCCCAAATATATACCTGGTGAATTACGAAGAAGAAAGTCTAAGGCCAAGCCAAAACATGCATCATTTCATTGATATATGTGGATTTGAAGGCCTTGCTATAGCTGAAAAGAAGACTTAAGGCCATGCCATAATTTTGAATATCAAAGAAGAAAGTCTAAGGCCATGCCAAACATGTACTATTTCATTGATATATGAGGATTTAAGGCCTTTATTTCTATAGATGAAAAATGAACCATGCCATAACTGCGAATTAAGAAGAGAAAGTTGGAAATGAGGTTATATATATTATATGTAAAGAGGAATTAATGGCTTCTAATCTCTAAACTAAAAGTAACTGTACATGACAGAGATGTCGACAGAAATTAAGTTGTACTTGCAACTATCGTACACATTTTATGAAGAAAGATAAGTATTTGCTAGAGCATGTTAGAACCTTCACTAATATTCTTATATGTTTTTATTGTTCACGAGTAAAAGATGAGAACAAGATATTACTCCTCTTAGTTTATGTTTCTTACTAGGTTAGTTGGGATTAGAAACCAAAGGATGTTATTGTTGTTTTTCCTACTTATTTTATTCTAATTATTTTGTATCTATATGTTTAAGAAGCCTTTTTTGTGGGTGCCATGATGAGGTATGCAAGTATTTGTAGTATTGAAAACAAGGGTTAAGGAAACTGTGAGAAAGTCTATCAAAAACAAATTTGTTGGTAATGGTTAGAAACAGCTTTTAAATGTTCATAGTAACTATTATACATGATGTGGGTTATAGCGTGCTGAAAATACTTTTCATGTACTTCCTTTATTTAATAATTTTAATCATAATACATTGGCGTTCGATTTTTTTAAGATTTGACAATAGAAGTATGGAGGAATGTGCTGATGTTTTCTAGTCTGGGGAACTTAGTCGAGCTCTTTAGTTGCATGAGCTTAAACTCTATGATTGGATAAGTAGGTTACCTATCCACCAACCGCCCTTCTAGGTTTTATAACAACGCCATCCATCTTCCTCATAGATACCTTGGCTAGTTTTTTGCAGTGGCATAGACACTTGAAACCTGGCTAAGTGGCTAAACAGCCACTCGTAAAACTTGTAAAATCTTTTGGAGCTTCCTTGTGCTGCACAGCCAACCCCATTGCTGGGGAGAAGGCATTGATGATGATGGTCTTTTTATGTTTTCTTTGATTGGAATACGTGAATACTGATTATCTTCGTACGAACTATTTAAGAAACTAAAGCTTGCTTGTTAATTTAAGGGTGCATGGAGTGATTGTTCTAATATTCTTGTGTTCAAATAAGGAAGCCCTATTAGTGTCCAATTTTGGATAGGTTTCAACAACTAGAATTTGCTCCAATATTTAGTAATATTAGGAGAGCCTATTTAAGGCTATTTGTAACCCTATTTTAGGTGAACTTGAGGCTATTAAAGGTTTAAGGAGACTTCCCTTGTGATAGTGCTGAGAAGCCCTAAGGGTATTGAGAGAAGACGAAGAAAAAGAGCTCATTGGAGATCTCGTAAGGGAACATTGTTACAGAAACAGGGGGAGGAGATCGCAAAGTTGAGGCATATACGTCTTGGTCACATGAGTGAGAGAGCTTCTCGTGAGTTGCACATAAGGGAGTGGCTGACAAGTTTAAGCAGCACAAGATGAAATTATGCAAGTATTGTATGATTGAAAAGCAACATAAAATTGGATTCAAGCATGCAATGCACAAGATCGAAGGACTTCCCGAATATATTCACTCAGATGTATGCGGGCCATCAACAGTCTGATTAAAGGGAGATGCATGCTGAGTAATACATCACTTTAATTGACGAAATCTCACGTAAGGTACGAGTTTATTTTCTTAAACAAAAGTCAAATGTGTTTGCTAGATTCGGAGAGCGAAAGACGATCATGGAGAAAAAAAGGGGGGCAAACTGATGCAGGATGAGTGAGAATTAAAAAATCCGCAAATTAATTTAAATTAAAATAAGTTCATTTAAGTCTCTACTAATTGCCAAATAGTTTCTAGGTTACCAAAATTAATGGTTATATTAGGCAAGAGATAATAGCTAGCATGCTACCTTAGATTTTATAGAGAGTTGAATCAAGCTACCACGAAATCAAGATAGTTCTCTATTTAATAAATAGATTGATAACTACAAATTCCTTTCTACGTTATTTTGTAGAAGCACTAAAATTACATGTGGATCAACAGTTTATTAATAGTATATTGGATAATAGATGTGGTAGTCATACTTACTTGATTTAGAATGAGGAGGGAGACTGGAATCGGGATGTCGAGGGATTACCGGAATGGGGGGAATAGACTGATGCTTTACGACGCTGTCGTTACTGCTACGCCACACTGCTGCTTCTCTGCTACTGTAGCTGCTACGGCTGCTGGCTTCACTGTCGTTGCTACTCCTGGGACTGTTGCTGCCTCTGCAGCTATTGCTGCTCCTGTTACTATTGTTGGTTCTGATTCTGCTGCGGTTGCAGCTGCTGCTGTGAGTAGGGGAATAAGAAAGGAGAGGGGACTAGAAGGGGCGGGTTTTTTTGGCTATCAAGGCCACATAGAAAAAGTGGAGTTCATAAAAGAAGAAGAGTTATTTTCATTCATTTAATCATTCATTCATTGCATTTCTTTTCACAAACAAGGATATAAATAGCGCACTCAAAACAAACACTAAATTAACTAACAATTCCTAAGAAATAGGTAAGTTGCAACTACAAAACAACCCAAACCATTTCCCCTAAAGACTAGGTAACAAATGAGAAACAAAAAACCAAAATACAAAACAGAATAACAAATAAAATCTGGAATAATAAATAAAATCTGAGTTCAAAATTCAATTTAAACTTTAAATGCTAATTCTAATTGAAGTCATGATGTGACGTCTTCTATGTTGGTAGGTCTTCGTAATTGGGGACATGATGTCCTCATCGTAAGCAATGAAGTATTTGTGGACAAACAATGTAGGTGAGTACTCCTCGACAAAATTTCAAAAAATATTGTAAGAAATATAGTATATATAGAGAGACAATGTATTGTTCCTGGATGTCAAGAGAAGAATGGGGTGGTAGGCAAATGAAAATGATACTATTGGAATGGGCCAGGAGTATGCGATTATAATCAGGCCTTACAGAGGACTTTTGGGCAGAGACAATAAATCATGCATGCTATTTGGTCAAAAGATCACCATCTAGAACTATTGATATTCGAATTCTTGAAGAAGTATGAAAATAAGAGTTAGTCAGTTATGGTTCTTTACATGTTTGGTGCCCTACATATTCACTCATGAATCAGAATAAAATAATCAAGATGGAGTCAAATTCGAAAGTGTGTTTTTTCTTGGGTCAAACATGGAGTTAAAGCCTTAAAAATTATGGGATCCAGATTGCAGAAGGGTTTTCACTATCTATGATATGATATCCGATAATATTTTTGTGTTGAAAGATGTGGGAAAAGAATCTAAGGATATGACTGACACATCAGGAGACAATGATCCGATGAGGTGAAGGTTGTTGGTACTCAATCAAGAGGATAAGGTCACCGAAACATCATTTACAATTTACTGATGCAGAGGTGGATGAGTATATTATGAAGATGGAGGATGAGGACCATGCACAACAAAACACAGAAATAATAACATAAAGGAGATAAGGCATATTCATGACGTGTCAATTAGTTATGGTTCCGAAGACATGATTTTATTTGCTCTAGTCATGATAACATGAGATACAAGTGATCATAGAAGGTTATTGAATAAGTGGACATGAATTGATGGATGATGTCAATGAGAAAGGAGATGGAGTTACCTCAGAAGAATGGTACATAGAATTTAGTCGAGCTACAAATGGAAAATAGGGATATTGGATTCAAGCGGGTATTCAGGAAAAAAAGATGAAGATAATAAGCAATACAAGGCATGATTAGTTACAGAGGGTTATGATCAGAAGGAGGGGATTGGCTATACCTAGATTTTCTTGCCTATAGTCAAGCATATGTCTATCAAAAAAATAATAATTAACACCGGTAGCAGTTTGGGATTTGGATTGGAGCAAATGAATATGAAAATATCTTTTTTGTATGGGTAGTTGGAGGAGAAGATCTTAATGAGCCAGTCCTAAGGTTTCATGGAGCTGGATAAGAAGGAATATGTATTTAAACTTAAATGATCTCTTTACGGGTTGAAGTGTTCTCCAAGGTAGTGGTATAAGCCCTTCAACTCGTTTATGTTGAAGGCCGGTTTCTCTCGATGTGAGTATGATAGTTGGGTGTAGTCGAAATAGCTCAAGGATGGTTCATTAATATGTCACCTGTTATATATCAATCTATGTTAATTACTTCTAGGAGTATACCATAAATAAAGAAATATATACTTCTAGTTAAATGTAACACCCAGTCATGTATATAAGAAATACTACAAATAGGTATGCATGTTGACTAAGTATATATATATATATATATATATATATATATATATATATATATATATATATAATATATATATATATATATATATATATATATATATAAAATATATATATATATATATATATATATATATATATATATATATGTGTGTGTGTGTGTGTGTGTGTGTGTGTGTGGAAGCGGATCAAAAGCCCCCCTTAGAAAACCCCCTAAAAACCCCCTTACTCTAATCTGTAATTTAATGTTAATATTACTGTTAATATTAATGTTAATGTTAATATTAATGTTAATATTAACATTAAATACTAAAATTAACATTAAATTTAACATTAAAATTAATATTAACATTAACATTAACATTAATATTAACATTAACATTAACATTAACATTAATAAATAAAAAATAAAAAAGAAATTAATATTAACATTAACATTAATATTAACATTAATATTAACATTAACATTAATTTTAACATTAATATTAACATTAATATTACGAATTAGAGTGAGGGGGTTTTTTAGGGGGTTTTCTAAGGGGGGCTTTTGATCCGCTCCCTATATATATATATATATAAATATATATATATATATATGTTGTCACTCCCGTTTTTCGTTATACGTATTTTCGTATGCGTATACGAGATCTCTGACGTTTGTCACGTGACCCGTAGTTGGACTTGACTTGCTAGCCTAGTCTTGGTTGGTCATGACTTGGCTTGGTTTATTTTGGTTTGGCTTGGTTTGATTGGACTTGGTTCATTATGAGAAAACCCTCTCTTTATAAAGCCCAACCACCCATTTCTCTCTCTTCATTACTTCTATTTATTTCTTCTCCTTCTTCTCCATTACTATCCCACCAACCTAAAGAGCTTAGGCAAGTGCAACTTGCTTCATGATAGATCTTCCACTTTATTGTTCTATCTTCTTCTATACATGATTCTAAGCATCTTTAGGACTTGGAGTTTTCGGTTTGGACGGATGAATTTTTGAAGATCTAAGTTTGAAGTCTTTTCGATTTTCTTGGGTTTTGATCTACCAAACTTTATTATTTTTAAATTTTGATTGTTCTATGTTATAGAGAATTCGATTTTACCCAAAATGGATCTTTGAAAAGTTAGATTTCGACTTGTTTTGAGAAAGTTATGGCCAAAATAAGATTTGGATATTTTCTAGTTCATCTATCCTGAATCTGGCAGGGACGATGAATAGTGCCGCAGAAGGCCACATAGTGCCGCAGAAAGCCGCATAGTACCGAAGAATACTGTATAGTGCCGCAGAAGGCCGTACAGTGCCGCAGAAGGTCGCATAGTGCCGCAGAATGCCGCATAGTGCCGCAGAATGCCGCATAGTGTCGCAGAAGGCTGCATAGTATCGTAGAATGTCGCATAGTGCCTATTTTGACTGTTTTTGGCTGTTTTATGTCCTATTTGGCTGAATTGTGGCCAGAATCTCTTCCAACTCCCAACATAAAAGTTGTAGATCTTTTCCTTGGCTTCAAGAATATGTTACTAGCTATTTTATGAAAGTTTCTCTCATTCATGATAATGTAAGGATAGAATACGATAGTGGCCTGTTAAGGCGCACTCTTAACAAGTAACAAGTAACTTGACATGGTAATACATGATAGTGGCCCGTTGTGGCGAACTCTTGACAAGCAACCTTGACATGATAATACATGATAGTGGCCCGTCGTTGCGTACTCTTGATAAGTAAACCTAACATGATAATCTCGATATGCTGTTATGATAACTATCTTGACTTGCTAAGTAACTCTTGTCTTGACACCATAGGTGTTTGTGCTTGTATAAGCTACATGTATCGTCTTGCATTATGTCTAGGACATGAATTTCTAATTTCCATGGTCAGTGATTCGTACTGAATCTGACTAGGATAATGACTAGATTGATCAAGTAGTCCATAAAAAGATTTTCCAGCTATAGGCAGTCCCGTTATTTGGGCGCTCTAATTGGACTTGTAGCCTACCGTCGAGTTGGGCAAGTTTCCAGCACACTGTCATGTGTTGCACCTCTAAGTCATCTAATCCAACTCTCTCAACTTGTGACCGGATAACCTGGATTAAGATTGCAGGGCTTGTAGCTGTTGGAACATCTCGATGCATCTTGTTAGTAATTAGGCTTGTGATAACCCTAGTTAGTTAAAGTATCAAGCCGTACTCATTGCTTGCCGATGATTTATGGATGGAGTCTAGTATGGTCTTGCCTAGGCAAGACCAGTACATGGTTATTTCAGCACATTACTGTTATACTTTACCATATCGATAATTGGTTAGAGACTAAGTTCTGTTCAGGTGAAGGGTTACAACCCCGGTGCTTGTTTGGTTTACGGGTTGTAACTTGGCTACTGGAATAGTCCTTTAGTTATCTTATCGCTTATCGCCTTGTTTCTCTAACTCATGTATTTTGTTATCGTTGATGTATTTTTGTGCTATTATGCTGGTTTTAGCTCTTAAGTGAAGACTCTCTTGTGGAACTTTCTCTTTCTGGGGTCTGATCCAGCTGGTTTTGTATGGCCAGATTTCGGAGTAGCACCCGAGGATCTTCCAGCCTTCCATCCAGATGGTAAATACTAGGCGCAACTCTGGCAACGAGTGGATTTTATTTTGCTCTCCCACTCTATTGTAAATTATTCTTTTGAGACGTTTAGTCGTCGAACAAGTGTTAGCTCATGTTAAATTTACATTTTTGTCTGCCTAAAGGCTGTAACATGATTGACAAATCCTAGGGTTGATCATGTATGACTTAAACTCTTGCTAGTCATCGCATTTTGTATGACTAGCTTCATGATCATCTGAATATATAATGTATGGGACGCCTTACTTT
The DNA here is from genome assembly GCA_029216955.1 of Iris pallida. Taxonomy (NCBI): domain Eukaryota; kingdom Viridiplantae; phylum Streptophyta; class Magnoliopsida; order Asparagales; family Iridaceae; genus Iris; species Iris pallida. The sequence goes on from JANAVB010027598.1 coordinate 8,580,122, forward strand.
GTATGTATGATGATCTACCATCTTGTTACATTTACTTGCTTGCTTGAGATTGAGACACTAGGCTTGATCTTGATCATAAGTGACTGTTGGCTTGTAGTAAAACCCTCATGCATCTAGACAGCCGTGACTGTACATCGAGGTGGGTTACACTTTAATGTACGTAGCTGGCTGTGTCTGTCTCCCGCTTTCCAGTATTCTGGTTCTGGGGCGTGACACGGTTTAAGTGGTGGCCCATACAGGTCTTGTAAATCAAGATGTGTGAGGGTTTCACTGAATAGATGTCTCAATCAGCACTCACCCTTGATCTCTACTCGTGTCTTCTAATCTTTCCGAAATCTTGACCTGATCACATGTTTATATCCTCGATCTATCATGGTCATTTCTTATTATTTTTTATGTCATTTCTTCAGCGGCATTGTTCCTGGTCCTACCGATCAGCAAGGCGGAGCACCTCCGGTGGACTAGCAGCAACCTGGAGACCAAGCCCAGCACTCTGGAGCGGCCTTCCGAGTAATGTATTTCAGGGATCCAGAGCCCCCAGTTTAGCCAATCCAGCCTATAAAGCCTGATAATGGAACCCTGGTGGGTCTCATCACGGAATTGCTTGCATCTCAAAATCGTCGGGATGATGCCCTGTACCAGACAGTACAACCATGGACAGAGTTGGTTACCAAGGGAACAACGCGGCCAACAGCTTCAAGCGTCTGAACCCTCCTTTCTTTGACGGCAGTGAAGATGCTATCGCTGCTGATGCATGGCTTCAGGACATAGAAGTTATCCTGGAGGCAGCTAGGATTCCTGAGGAAGAGAAGGTGGCCATTGTGCGCCTGCAGTTATTGGAATTAGCCCGTAGCTGGTGGACGATGCTAACAGTTGGATTACCGACGCCTGTCTCATAGGCGGTATTCAGCAACAAGTTCCAGACCAAGTACTTCGACGCAGTAGCTCGGTATGATCTGCAGACGAGATTCAACAATCTTAAGCAGATGGGCAGGACGGTCGATGGATATGCGGCCGAATTTTTTAGACTCAGTCGGTTTGCTCCTACCTTGGTGGCAACCGAATTAGATCAAGCCCAGCGATTCCAGCAGGGGCTCCACCTAGAGATTATCATATCAGTGGAGCAGTTTGAGCACCAGACGTTTGATGCCGTCTTGCGAGCAGCAAAGAGGCATGAGTATACTTCGCAGAGGATTGTAGATAGAAGCGGAGGACAGAAGAGGTCTCATGGGCAGATGTTCCAGTCTTCAGCACCAGCCCCGGCAGCTAGGGCTTTGACTATTAGAGCTCTTAGGAGGGCGACCACAGTTTTGTCGGTTCAGCACTCGACGCCAACGTATCCTCAGCAACAGAAGCAGTCTTCCGCAATGGGCTGCACTTATTGTGGGAAGCCAGGACATGTAGTATCAGAATATCGCAGAGCACAAGAATTGTGCTTGGCTTGTGGGGTACCAAATCACAAGATAGGGTCCTGTCCGAATAGAGCCAGTTCATCGTCATCAAACCTAACCAGTCCATCGGTTAGGGGTCCAGCACCAGTGCAGCAGCAGTACCAGCCTCCGAGGCCATTGCCGTCTCAGGCTCAGCAGTATGTCCAACCTCAGATTCAGAACAGGCAGAGAGGTCACCAGCTGAGGGGACCAGCACCAAGAGGGCAAGGTCAGGCTATGGCTCTGACCGTAGCAGAAGAGTTAGCTTCAGGTGAGGTAGTAGCAGGTACCATTCTCGTCAACTCTTTTCCAGCATCAGTATTATTTGATTCGGGTGTATCGCACTCATTTATGTCTGTATGATTCGCAACACAGATAGGACTGGAGCCCGAGTCATTATCGGTAAGGCTCAATATACTTACTGTTAACGGTCTTGTGGAAGTAGATATAGTATTTTTCTCGTGTCGAATCGTAGTTAGCGGTAGAGAGTTTTCCGCTAGGTTGATAGAATTTTCGATGACCGATTATGATGTGGTCCTAGGAATAGATTGGTTGAAGGAGCAATACACAAGAATAGACTGCCATATTGGCAGGATTATTTTTTGTATTCCCGGTGAGGTAGAGTTTTCATTCTCTAGGGGCGAAGTAGAACCTCCTCCCCCAGTATTGCGGATGGCAGTAGCAGTGGGAGTTCAGTTTCCCAGAATCGTTGAAGAGTTCCCAGATGTATTCCCCAAAGAGCTTCCAGGCATGCCCCAGAGAGAGATAGAGTTTACCATTGATTTGCTTACAGGGACGGCACTAGTGTCAGGAGGAGTCTACAGGATGGCACCTTCAGAGTTAGAGATCTTGTACAAGATGATTGAAGAACTCAGAACCAAGGGATTCATTCGTGCTAGAAGATCACCTTAGGGAGCCCCGATACTTCCCGATACTTCTTGTGAAAAAGAATGATGGTATGTCAAGATTATGTGTTGATTATCGTACCTTGAACTCTATAACAGTCAAGAACATATATCCTCTACCAAAGATAGATGATTTATTTGATCAACTCAGAGGAACGGCAGTATTCTCGAGGATTGACTTGCGGTCAGGATACCATTAGATCAGAGTTAGTGAGCAAGACATTCCGAAGACAACATTCAGATCCAGATATGGGCATTGAGAGTTTCTTGTTATGCCATTTGGAGCGACCAATGCGCCATCCGTATTCATGGACCTCATGAATCGTATCTTCATGTCCTATTTGGACCAGTTCGTGATAGTGTTTATAGATGACATCTTAGTCTATAGAAAGAATGAGACAGAGCATGAGCAGCATCTTCGTGTAGTTCTTCAGATTCTCAGAGAGCACCAGTTGTACGCGAAGTTCAGTAAATACGAGTTTTGGCTAGATCGTATCTCGTACTTAGGTCACATCATCACCATAGGTGGAGTGGAAGTTGACCCCCAGAAGATAGTGGCTATAGGGACATGGCCAGTTCCCAGTACCATCGCAGAAGTTCGGAGTTTTCTAGGATTGGCTGGCTATTACCGGCGGTTTATATCAGACTTTGCTCGAATTTCAGCACCACTGACACAGTTGACCCACAAGGATGTGTAGTTTACTTGGACAGTAGAGTGTCAGAGTTCATTTGAGAAGTTGAAGCAATGATTGATGATGTCACCCATTCTCACGCTTCCAGATGGGACTGGAGGATTTTCAGTTTATTGTGACGCTTTTGACAGAGGATTGGAATGTGTCTTGATGCAGCATGGTAAGGTAGTCGCTTATGCATCACGTCAGCTTCGTGACCATGAGAGGAATTATCCTACCCATGACTTGGAATTAGCAGCGGTGGTTTTTGTACTTAAGTTGTGGAGGCATTATTTGTATGGAGATCGGGTGGAGATTTTCACCGACCACAAGAGTCTTAAGTATGTGTTTATCCAGAAGGATCTTAATATGCATCAGAGGAGACGACTAGAGCTACTCGTGGACTACGACATCAACCTGCAGTATCATCTTGGGAAGGCCAACGTAGTAGCAGATGCATTGAGCAGAAGGGCTGGAGTTTATTTCCTAACAGCACAACCAGAATTGTTAGTCGATCTTCAAAAGATGGGTGTTGAAGCTGTTCTTCCTACCAGTGTGGCGTTGATGGCCAGTATGCAAGTTCAGTCCAGTATAGTTTAGAGGATTAAGTTAGCTTAGTCAACGAATTCTAAGCTAGAGCGGCTTAGGGCAGAATATGTAGCAGGACGGATAGCAGAGTTGTGTATTCACGAAGATGGTACTCTCCGGCATGGGAGGCATTTTTGTGTATCCAGTGGTGATATCAAACAGAAGATCATGGTAGAGGCTCACAGTTCTCAGTATTCAATTCATCCCGGTAGCACGAAGATGTACCGAAACATCCGTCAGCATTTCTGGTGAAATGGTATGAAGATAGAGATAGCCCGGTTTGTCTCTCGTTGTTTAGTTTGCCAACAAGTTAAGGCTGAACATCAGAGACCAGCTAGACTTCTTCAACCTTTACGGATCCCAAAATAAAAATGGGAGCACATTACCATGGTTTTTGTAACTGGGTTACTTAAATTCCCAACTGGAAGAGATGCTATCTGGGTTATAGTTGACAGACTCACCAAGGTAGCTCATTTTATCCCTTTCAGAATTGGCCTGTCGATGGATGCTTACAGAGATGTACGTCAGGCAGATTGTCACATTGCATGGAGTGCCAGTTAGTATTATATCAGACAGAGATTCAAGATTCACATCGCACTTTTGGCGGAATCTTCAAAAGAGCTTGGGGACTCGTCTCAAGTTCAGTTCAGCATATCATATGCAGATAGATGGTCAGTCGGGATGCACGAATCAGTCTCTTGAAGATATGTTGCGATCTTATATGTTGGACTTCAGTGGTTTGTGGGAAGATCACCTGCACCTAGTAGATTTCTCCTATAACAACAGTTTCTAGGCCAGTATTCAGATGGCACCCTTTGAGGTATTATATGGCAGGAAGTACAGATCTTCTTTAGCCTGGGATGATGTGGACGAGAGGCAGATGTCTGCTCCAGAGATGATTACGCAGACAATCGAGGTGGTCAGACAAGTCAGAGATCATCTTCGAGTTGCCCAAGATCGCCATCGACATTGGGTCGATTCTCATCGGTGTCCCTTTGAGTTTTCAGTCGATGACCATGTGTTCCTTAGGATCTCGCCTACCTATGGCATCATTCGATTCGGCGTGCGGGAAAAGCTTAGTCCTAGGTATATAGAACCGTTCGATATCCTTGAGTGAGTAGGTGATGTGTCCTATCATTTCGCTCTTCCGCCGTCGTTATGTGAGGTACATGACGTATTCCATATATCCCAATTGCGATGGTAAATTCCGGATCCGAGCCATGTCCTTGATCATTCGGAATTGGTTGTTGGTACCAACCTTTCGTATGAGGAAAGGCCCGTATCCATATTGGACCGAAGAGAGAAGGTACTCAAGAACAAGACTATTAGTTTAGTCCGTGTTGCTTGGAGTCACCACTCTTTGGGTAAGTCAATGTGGGAGCGTGAGGATGATATCCGCTCGCGATATTCACACATGTTTGACTCATAAGGTATAATGTCTTCCTTATGCCTTATGCTTTAATTCCTTGCTTGCATGAACGATTGCTTGATTGACTGCTAGTCGTAGCTTGCTTATGATTAATATAGCTTGTCCAGACATCTCTAGCCTCTTGATTAAATTCTGAGGACAGAATTCTTTTAAGGTGGGTAGAGTTGTCACTCCCGTTTCCCATTATACGTATTTTCGTATGCGTATACGAGATCTCTGACGTTTGTCAGGTGACCCGTAGTTGGACTTGACTTGCTAGCCTAGTCTTGGTTGGTCATGGCTTGGCTTGTTTTGACTGTACTTGGTTCATTATGAGAAAACCCTCTCTTTATAAAGCCCAACCACCCATTTCTCTCTTTTTATTACTTCTATTTATTTTTTCTTCTTCTTTTCCATTACTCTCCCACCAACCTAGAGAGCTTAGGCAAGTGCAACTTGCTTCATGATGGATCTTCTATTTTATTGTTATATCTTCTTTTCTATATGATTCTATGCATTTTTAGGACTTGGAGTTTTCGGTTTGGACGAATAGATTTTTGTAGATCTATGTTTATAGTCTTTTCGATTTTCTTGGGTTTTGATCTACTAAACTTTATTATTTTCAAGTTTTGATTGTTCTATGTTGTAGAGAATTCAATTTTACCCAAAATAGACCTTTGAAAAGTTAGATTTTGACTTGTTTTGAGGAAGTTATGGCCAAAATAAGATTTGGACATTTTCTAGTTCATCTGTCCTAAATCTGGCAGGGACGATGAATAGTGTCGTAGAAGGCCGCATAGTGCCGCATAGTGTAGCCTGTCGTAAAGTGCTGCAAAATGTCGCATAGTGCCGTAGAATGCCGCATAGTGCCGCAGAAGGCCGCATACTACCGCAGAAGGCCGCATAGTACCTATTTTGGCTGTTTTTGGCTGTTTTATGTCCTATTTTGCTGAATTGTGGCCAGAATCTCTTCCAACTCCCAACATAAAAGTTGTAGATCTTTTTTTTGGCTTTAAGAATATGTTACTAGCTATTTTATACAAGTTTCTCTCATTCATGATAATGTAAGGATAGAACACGATAGTGACCTGTTAAGGCGCACTCTTAACAAGTAACAAGTAACAAGTAACTTGACATGATAATACATGATAGTGGCCCGTCGTGGTGTACTTTTGACAAGCATCCTTGGCATGATAATACATGATAGTGGCCCATCGTGGCACACTCTTGATAAGTAACCTAACATGATAATCTCGATATGTTATTGTGACGGCTATCTTGACTTATTAAGTAACTCTTGTCTTGACATCGTAGGTGTTTGTACTTGTATAAGCTACATGTCTCATCTTACATCATGTCTAGGACATGAATTTCTGATTTCCATGGTCAGGGATTCGTATTGAATCTGACTGGGATGATGATTAGATTGATCAAGTAGTCCATGAAGAGATTTCCCAGCTACAGGCAGTCCCGTTATCTGGGCGCTTTAATTGGACTTGTAGCCTGCCATCGATTTGGGCATATTTCCAGCATACTGTCATGTGTTGCACCTCCAAGTCACCTATTCCAACTCTCTCAACTTATGACCGGATAACCTGGATTAAGACTGTAGGGCTTGTTGCTGTTGGAACATCTCGATGCATCTTATTAGTAATTAAGCTTATGATAACCCTACTTAGTTAAAGTATCAAGCTGTACTCATTGCTTGGCTGTGATTGATGGATGGAGTCTAGTATGGTCTTGCCTAGGCAAGACCAGTACATGGTTATTTTAGCACATTACTGTTATACTTTACCTTATCGATAATTGGTTAGAGACTAAGTTCTGTTCAGGTGAAGGGTTACAATCCCGGTCCTTATTTGGTTTACGGGTTGTAACTTGGCTACTTGAATAGTCATTTAGTTATCTTATCTTTTATCGTCTTGTTTCTCTAACTTATGTCTTTTGTTATCATTGATGTATTTATATGCTATTATGCTAGTTTTAGTTCTTAAGTGAAGCCTCCCTTGTGGAACTTTCTCTTTCTGGGTCTGACCCAGCTGGTTTTGTATGGCCAGATTTCGGAGTAGCACCCGAGGATCTTCCAGCCTTCCAGCCAGATGGTGAACACTAGGCACAACCCTGGCAATTAGTGGGTTTTTATTTTTCTCTCCCACTCTATTGTAAATTATTCTTTTGAGGCATTTAGCCGCCGAGCAAGTGTTAGCTCGGGTTAAATTTATATTCATGTCAGCCTAAGGGCTGTAACATGATTGACAAATCCTAGGGTTGATCATGTATGACTTAAACTCTTGCTAGTCTTCGCATTTTGTATGACTAGCTTCATGATCATCTGAGCCTTACTTTATATGTCTGATAATCTGTCATCTTGTTACATTTAATTGCTTGCTTGAGATTGAGACACTAGGCTCGTTCTTGACCATAAGTGACTGTTGGCTTGTAGTAAAACCCTCATGCATCTAGATAGTCGTGACCTACATCGAGGTAGGTTACACTTCAATGTACGTAGCCGGCTGTGTCTGTCCGCCGCTCTCCAGTATTCTGGTTCTGGGGCGTGACATATGCATGTTGACATAAATAAAGAAATATATACTTCTAGTCAAATGTAACACCCAGTCATGTATATGAGAAATACTAGAAATACGTATGCATGTTGACTAAGTATATATATATATATATATATATATATATATATATATATATATATATATATATATATATATATATAGTACAGCCCAAAAAAATATATATAAGCCCTTCAACTCGTTTATGTTGAAGACCAATTTCTCTCGATGTGAGTATGATAGTTGGGTGTAGTCGAAGTAGCTCAAGGACGATTTATCAATATATCTCCTCCTAATATCGATACATGTTGATTACTTCTAAGAGTATACCATAAATAAAGGCATTAAATCTTCATTGATTGTGGAATTTAACATGAAAGATTTGGTTGAGTACAAAATTATACTGAGGTAGAAAGAAGGGATGGAAAACTATAGCTATAGTTAAGAAAGTATGTTGAAAATATACTTAAGAGATTTATCATGAAGGACTCAAGATAGTGATTGCGGGTTGACTTATCCTTCAGTGAGTGTCCAAACAGAGGAAGAGGAGAAAAGACGTCTCATGTACCATATGCGAATATGCAGCAGGTCCAATCATGTACGCTATGTTATGCACTCGGCACGATTTATCATTTATGATTAGTTTTGTCAGTTGGTACATGTGAAATCCAGGGAGGCTTAATTGGAAAATAATAATTGAATATTTTGGTATCTAAAAGGTAGTAATGATTTTGTTTTGCTGTTTGATAAGCCAGAACATGGATAGAGACGATTACAAGGATATGTAGATGCAATTATATTGGTGTATGAGATAAGAAAAGATCATGTATGACTATGTATACACACTTGTAGGTTCTGTAGTTAGTTGAAAGTCGACCCTTCAGGAAATCGTGGTACTATCAACTCTATATAGAGTCAGAATGCATGAAAGCAAGAGAGGCATCGGAGGAGATCCTATAGTTAAAAAAGTATAGTGGATGAGTTCGGATTTGAGAAGGTATTGGTTCTTTTATTTTATGATAGTGTAAAACCTCTAAATTTTCTTTTTTTTTAATATAACTAAACTAATTAAAAATGTACAAGTTAATAATATCAAGACAAATGTAACACCCAGTCCTGTATATAAGAAATACTAGAAATAATAAATTTAATAAAAGTATGCATGTTGACTAAGTATATACGTAGAGAAGTTATATATATATATATATATATATATATATATATATATATATATATATATATATATATATGTGCAATGGATTGTTCATTCATCTTTCCTCCGAGAAGAGTCCCTTGTTATGCACAAGATTTTTCGCTCCATCGAGATAATTTTGCAACACATACCAAACTAAGGAGTATATTAGAAGCCTCTAGAATACTCCAGAGAATGGTGGAATCCTGTTAAACTCTCATGAGGTTTAAGTTCCTAGAATCTCTAAATTCTTTCCAGCATGTAAATATCTTAGGCCTATAATTTTCTTTTTTCTAGAAGTTTCTTGTAAGGCCCTTGGGAGCCTATAAATAAGTGAGAGGCTCATTTTCTCCTCAACATCCAAGAATTTGTAAACTCTCTCTAATATAGTAAAATTTTCAATAATCATCTCTCTCTCTTTTGTTCTATATTTCTCATTCTCGTTTTAGCGTCTAGCTTACATTTAGGGAAGGCTTGTACGGGTCTTCGTAGAGGAAGTTCGCGTGCCGCACGGAGTGAGGTGTAGATAAAATACTAAATCTGTGACAAGTAGAATCAAACGAAGGTCGGTTGGTGCCATGTCGATATCCGAGAACGTCTAGGAGTGGCCCGGGTTATCTAAGAAAAAGAACACTAAGACCAATAAGAGAGGCAAGAGTAAGAAGCCTACGACGGAGCGTACCCTTGTCAATCTTACGGAATGACTCAAGATCAGGGAGACAGGTTCAAGGGACATCGGGAGACGCATGGGCTCCATATAGCAAAGCAACACAAGACTAGAGGAGTTATACGATGGGCTGGAGAGTGATGTCGCTTTATCCATGGTAATTTTTAGAGCAAATCGAAGATATTTGATCCGCACTTAAGGATGAGCTCAAAGTACATCATTTGGAGATCTAGGACGTATATAGAAAGATACAAGGCTACGAGGAGTTAAAGATCGTAGTCGAGAGTTGCAGTGTACTCAGGACCAAAGTTGCCATTTTGGAGAAGGCTATTGCAAACGGTGGATTTTCGAATAAGGAAGCATCATGAAAGAATATTCTCAAGCCAAAATCCTTCATTGGGGTACAAGATGCTAAAAAAGTGGAGAACATCTGGTGGAACATGGAGCAATATTTCAAGACATTGCACATTGACGATGAGACTGAGCAGGTAAACATTGCTTCACTCTACTTTATAGATGATGCTATATTGTGGTGCCATCGTAGGTGCATGAAAATAGAGAAGGGTTTGTGCTCGACTGAGACTTGAGATGATATCAAGAAGGAGATCAACTCTCAGTTCTACTCGAAGAACGTGGAATTTGCAGCATGGTGGAGCTTGTGGCAACTCAAGCACACTGAGAAAGTCAATGAGTATATGGGCGAGGAGGATCGTTTGTTCTTCTTCCTTGATGGACTTCAAGCGTAGACGGCTCAAGAATTGCATCGATATAGGGTGTAACACTTGAATGCCATTGTGGCAGCAGCGAAAGGCTCGTCAAGTATAGGTGGAACTACAACGATGTTAAGGTCAAGCCAAATACTACCAAGAAGAATGGTAGGGGAGAGAAGGAAATATCTCATAAGGAGGATCCGTTCGAGGGAAAGAAGCATGAAAAGGTCCAACTCAAGTGGGTAGTTTTGTGCTTAATACATAGAGAAAATCACTATGCTTAGGATTGCCAAGACATGAATAAACGTGTCAATATCATCCAAAGCGAGGAGGTGGAGGACGAGGAGTACGAAGAGGGGGCACACATGGGAGAGTTGCGTTTACTCAACGCCATTAAGACCAAGTCGATGTGTCAAAGACACTGAGCAGAGAGCTCATGTATGTTGATGTGAGGATCAATGATATGAGCACACGGACATTGGTTGATACAGGCGATAACATCTCCACAGTCGATCGATCTATGAATCGATTTAACCAACTTGTAAACAACTTGACTCTCTGAAAAACATAGTAACTAGTTTAGATTATTTTGAATTAAAACTCAAATAAAAATCTGCTAGAAAATCAAGAAAAATTAATTTTTTAAAACCAAAAATTTGGCAATCGGGGTCTGTCTCGACAAATTGGACTACCATATCGCGTATCGATTGCACCGAAAGGCGCGTACGGTATTATTCGACGTGTTGCTTGGACGAAATTTAAATTGGTTGTGTGTACGCGATAAATTTGGCCCGTGTTCATATAAAATTATCGTATCTACACTTTTTTAAAAAAAATTAATTAGTTTGTGTGCGCTCATCATGTCATGATGAGACTTGCATCATTGGACTCGCAACGTTTTAGTTTTCCTGTGACTCAAATTTCGTCCGTATAGTCGATCGGATCGTTATATCACGAACCCCACGATCTGATTTGACGGACATTTTTGTGATCAACTCATCGAAATACAATTCTAGACGAGCAATTGAGATCGTATTGTCGTTAGTTTGCTAAATTTGGACAATTTTGTTTTTGCACATTTATTGGTGCAGCGCGGGCCCACCTACGGACCCTATCTTAATACGAACATGTCATATTGTTAATTTGTCCGAATTAAACTTATGGGTAGAATATTTAACTATCTCGGCTATTCCGAATATATTGGTGAGATTTGTTTCATCATCTATTGAGGTTTGTATAGATTCTTCTTTTCGTGTCACCTTTAATTGTAATAAATACGTATCATATTCGTATTTCAAAATCTGTGCATAAAAACTGATATCCGTTGATTATGGTGATCTCGTATTACAGCAATTGACAAAATGGTCGTATGGATCACCAAAGTAAGATCTTTAACCTTAGAGTTGATTATCTTGTCTCTCTTTGCATGTCGTAGGCTTCGTTGCACGAAATACAAGATAAAAAATTTACATTTTGAACCTAAAAATTATAAACCAGAACGTCAATGAATAAATAATAATTATATAGACTAGTGTGATATATTCTAGATGGTATGGCTAATAAACGACTTAGGTGACATAGAGATGGACGACTTGGACCTATTCAAGTCTCCTAGTTAGGAGTAGTTGTTTGTATTTGTATTTTTGTGTGTAATATATATTTATTTGTGATTTAGGATTGATAGATATTCATGATGGTCATAGCTCGTTGGTTTGTGGATAGATTTGACTAAACTTTGGTCTCGCAACTCAGCATGCTTAGATGAACTCTACACAAATATACCTTGCCTACTTGATTTACAATATTTACATATTTTGTATATTTCTTCAATCATTTGCTTGTTGTACTATTACTGTCGTATCATCTTTCTTCTTTTCAATCTTGTTGCATGCTATTACCTATTTACATGTTGGACTTGGTATACGAATTTGTGTTGCACGTGTCAAGCTGGACGTATCGTGGATTCGACCCGACAGTGTTGTGGGATGGGAATGACAGTTACTATGTGTATTGGCCAGCCAAATCGGTGGACCATAGTCTCCGGAGGAACTATAGGAGTGATGACACCTTTTACAGATACTCTATACCTTTCCTTGATCATTATGAAAGTTTACAAATGACTGGTTGGCAGTATATGTATACCATTCGTCTCAAGCTACATAGATTCATATTTTAGCCTAAATCTTGCTTATGCGTGCGAACGTTGTCCTCAAGTGCATATCACATAGTTTGACTATAATCGTAGTTTGGTTACATTTGGGATAATGAGTTATCTGCACTACAAGAAAATGTATCATTTACGGCATGCAATTTACGGTGTGCAATTGCTGCGCGTTGTAAATGACACTCTTTTGTAGCGTGCAAATATGTGTGCCGTAAAAGAGTTTTTTTTGTCTTTTTTACGGTGTCTGACATATACGCCATAATTGAAGACTCAGCTATGACATGCATTTTTGCGTGTTGTAATTGAAAACTCATTTACGGCATGCATTTTTGTACATTGTAATTGAAAACTCATTTACAACATGCATTTTTGCGTGTTGTAATTGAAGACTCATTTATGGCGTGTATTTTTGCGCGTTGTAAATGAAGACTCATTTACGGCATGCATTTTTTAGCGTTGTAAATGAAGAAATATTTACGGCATACATTTTTGCATGTTGTAATTGAAAGCTCATTTACGATATGCATTTTTGCGAGTTGTAAATGATTGTAATTATTTGTTAAAAAAATTAGTTTCCCTCCTAACAATTTTTTCCCTAACAAATAGTTTTCCTCTCAAATCTGGATTTCAAGAAAATGTAAAAAAAAAACTTTTCCACCTATGTTTTCATTCTCCCTCTTATTTTTACATTTCCCACATTATGTTTTCATTCAAATTACCTCCTGCCTAAAACAACAACAAAAATCTTTTTAAAAAAACAAAAAACAAAAATCATTCTTAAAAATTGAAAAAAAAAACAATCAATTTTTTCAGTAAAATGAAAAAATAATAATGATTTTGAAAAATTATGCTCTTAAGGGATATAAATAATATTTTCTTCACTTATAAATATTCCTGAAAGTTTACATTTCCTGAAAAATTAAATTCCAATTACATTTCCTTGTGAACGAGATTTTTTTTTAGTTTCAAAGTAATTTATTCCCTATTATATTTCCACATTTGGTGACTACATTATTATTCTCCCAGAAAATTAAAAAATGATAAAAAATCGAAAAAATAAAAAATAAAAAGAATGAATGAAACAAAAACGAAAAAACGACATAAAAAGAAAATAAAACGAAAAAACTAATAAAAAAGAAAAAATGACAAAAAATAATAAAAATCAAAAAAATCAAAAACGAAAAAAACGAAAAAAAACTAATAAAACAACCAAGAAATGACAAAAATAAAAAACAGACAAAAACAAAAAAACACTACAAAAAGATAAAAACGACAAAAAGAAACCAAAAAAACAAAAAGAAGAATAAAAAGTGACAAAAAAGATAAAGCGACAAGAAAGGACAAAGAAATGACAAAAAAGACCAAAAAAGACAAAAAAAAAACCCAAAAATGATTAAAAACAAAAGAAAGATAGAAACGAATCGACCAAAAAGAAAAAACATGATGAAAAACGATAAAAATGAAAAAAAAGACGTTAAAAAATCAAAAAATTAAACATATTTTTTTTACCCCAGCAAAAAAATATATCCACCTATTCTTAGTTCCCGGAAATAAGATTCTCATATTTTATGGGTAAATTATTTACCTGTGTATTCCTAGTTCCCGAAAATAGATTTTTTATACCCCAAACAAACATGGTAATAAATTTTCAGCCTAATTTTCTTAAGAATAAGAAAAAAAATACCGCATACCAATCTTAAACTTTTCAGATTCCTACACAAAGTTTACACACGTCTTTTTCATTTTCCTTTTATATTTTTATTTTCCTATTACATCTTTCGTTTCAAAACTATGTTTCTATTTTTCATACAATTTTTTAGGTTCTAGCACAAATTTTACACGCTGTAATTATTTTCATTTCAAAACATTCCTGCATATATATTTATTTTCCTCTTATTTTTTCATTTCCTTCTTTATGTTTCATTCAAGTATTCATTTCCCACAATGCACTTATAATTCAAATTTTAAGTTTTCATTTCCCGCACTTATTATTCAAATTTCAGAATTTTACTTCCCATATACACTTAAATTTTAAAATTTTACTTTCCTTATGCACTTATTATTCAAATTTTCATTTCCCACTTATATACTTCACCAGCCACTACGTTTTCCCTCTTAAACACATGCTCAACCTGCTGCGCTACGAGTTCTATAGCTGCACCCCGACGAAGCTCCGTAGCCTTTACTTGTGCCCGAATGCGCCCGGGTGCCATGTCGCCTTCGACGACTATGACGGGGTCGTCACCTAGTACGACGTGGAGAGCCGGATGGTCGTGAGCGAGCGCGACGAGCATGACGGCCGTATGGTCTAGAGCATCGACTACTCGATGGCCATTGGTTTTGGCACATCCGACTCCGACGATGGTAGGACGTAGATATGCATGGGATCCTCGGTGTAGGGCTACCTTGTCCGTCATGCATGTGGGCGCATCCGCCTTCAGCATGGAGTTCGACAAGACGACATAGGGAGGCCGATTTCTCCCGGGACCGATGTGCACCATACGCTATGGGAGCTGGCAAGCGGGAAGGAGGTGAGAGCCTACAGAGGCTATGCGAACGCGAGAAGCTTCATGGTGATGTCGGTTTGGAGGAGAGGGGGACTGATCGGGTTCGATTTGGAGAGCAACAAGGTGTTTATTTACGACCATGGTCAGGAGGAGAGTCCATGAGAGTGGTGGTGTAGGTTTAGGTTCTGGTGTTCTTGTGGTGTAATCATGTTATGTTGTATGGGTTATTGAGCCATTCAAATTTGAATCAATATGATTCTTTGAAAGTATTTTGTTTTGGTCCGTCTTTTGAAACAGAGTTCCTCAATGTTTACTAGGACCCTCTAAATAAACTTTTGCCTATACTTGGTTTGATATTGTCAAATTTAACCTAGGCAGTTGTTTTTGTAAATTATTATCATAAATAACTGCTTTTGTAAATTGTTCTAATAAATTAGAGACTGGCATAATCTAATTAAATTGAATATGAATGGTAATTGAATGTTATATATATATATATATAGGTGCGGCTATCCGCACTCCACTAAATGCTGAGCACACCCCAATGTTAAAAAAATAAAATCCTATTATACCATCTCCTTCTCGTTGCTCCCTGTTGGCTCATTCCATGGTCACACCCGATTTTAATAATCGACATAAACTTAAGTCAATACATAAAATATACGAACTGCTGCTAATCATTTCAGGTCTTGTGAAATCAATATCAACAAGCGTACTACTGCATCATCAAGCACGTAGATCATCAGTCTGAAGCTTACTTTTATTAGAATCTAGTCCGAGTCATTTTACAATTTATTATGTATTTTATCTTTATTGAGTCTAGGATATAAATTGTAAGATCGACTGGGAAATACTAGCTTAGGTTAATCAGAGTCCACTTTTCAATACAGCCTACCTATCCATATTCCATCTACCAAAAAGTTCTATTCCATTCCGCAACAATTTTTTATAAATGTTTAACATTTTTACCTAGACAGAACTCAAGCCGAGTTCGGCCCGAGTTAGGTCCGAACTCTGACCCAGTTTGGTCAGTTTAAATTTAAATATTTGTTGCCTCCAAATCTGCATGCAACGTACATATGCAAAATCTTTGCATCATAACTCTGCCCGAGTTCGGTCCCAGAAAACACCTATAAATAGAAGAGAATTTCTCATTCCAAATCACTGAAATCAATTTCATCTTCTCTTCTTTATTCAATAAGTGTTTTCATCCGATCAAAAGTTTTCATATCACACCTACACTCCCCTTAGCCAAAAGCTAGTAATATCTATTTCAATCTAGAGTCTTTTGGTTCTCAACAGTTGTAAAGAGGTTGTTCAAAGTACAGAAATTATCTCTGTTGTGGAGCCGGTCGTGCGCTCGTCACCAAGCACGGTGTTGTGAAGTTGGTCATGCACTTGTCACCAAGCATGGTATTGTAAGAGACTGCAAGCTCTCAATTAGCTTGTGCCTTAGTGGATTAACATCGAGCAAGAGTACTCGAGACTGGATTAGTCCTCTTAGAGGGATACCAGTATACATCGCTGTGTCACTGAGTTTGGTCTCTCTATCTTTTGCTATATTTATTTACTGCCTCTTATTTACTGCCATAGTTATCTGTTTATAATTTTTAAAATTGGTGATTATTTTTTGCTGCACTCGTACTCACTCTATTCACCCCCTCTCTAGTGGTGCTCAACGGTCCTACAATTGGTATCAGAGAAGGTTATATTCTAATATAAACAAACCTTAGAGAGTATATATGGCAGCCGTAAAATCAATATTCAACGATGAAGGACAATCCACAAATAGACCCCCACTATTTGATGGTATAAATTATACTTACTGGAAAACACGGATGAATTTCTTCTTAAAGTCTCTTGACTTTGATATTTGGTCTATAGTTGTTGACGGTTATAAGAAACTGACACTTACAGTAGTTGATGGCCTGCTTGTAGACAAGCCTCATAACAAATATACAGAGGCTGAAAAAGCAAAGGCTAGTCTAGATGCTCGTACCATCAATGCACTGTTCTGTGCAATTGACAAAACAGAGAATTCAACAGAGTTTCAACCTGTAAGACATCTCACGAGATTTGAAAACTTCTTGAGGTAACTCACGAAGGTACTTCCCAAGTGAAGGAATCCAAAATCAGTACACTAACACATGAGTATAAATCTTTTAAGATAAAATCCGGTGAGTCAATTACACAGATGTTCACACATTTTCTTGAAATTACTAATCCTTTGCAATCTCTTGGTAAGGATTACAGTAATCATGAGAAGATCAGAAAATTGCTACGGGCTCTAACCAAGAACTGGAACCCAAAGGCAACAGCAATCATTGAAGGAAACGATCTCACCATCATGTCTCTAGAAACACTGATGGACAAGCTCATGACCCATGAGCTTGACCTGTAAGAGTTTGAAGAAACAACCCCAAAAGAAAAGTCTATCGCTTTTAAAGCTCAAGCCAGAAAATCTACATGTAATGATTCTGAAGAAGAATCATCAAGTGGTGATGAACAAGCCCTACTGGTGAAGAACTTCAAAAAATTCCTAAAGTTTAACAAATCAAACAGAAGGAAGAGAGATATCCAAAAAAGCAATGAAGATGAAACAATATGCTTTGGATACAAGAAATTAGGGCATCTGAAGAAGGACTATCCAACTTCGAAGAAAAGCAGTCCATACGATAGATCATGATCAAGCAGAAAAGCAACAACCAGTCGAAAGTATGCTAACACAAGTATCTGGCATGAAAGTGATACCAGTGATATAGAGGAAGAAGACAGACCCTACAGAAATGCCAATGTCTGTCTTATAGATTTTGATAAGGTATCCTCAAACCCTTTGTATGACGACTTTACTTTCGATGAATTAGAAAATGCCTTTAACGAACTACTTGAAGAACACAGAAATGTGCTTGACAAGTATAAGCAATCTCGAAAAGAGATTAAGGCATACACAACCGAGATAGCTAGACTGTCTAGTCTTATTGAAGACATTAAAGAGACGTCTACTACCGGTAACACAAAAAAGATAGCCAAACTCAAAGTAGACTATCATGAGGCTATCCTCAAAATTGATAAGAAAGAAAGAGACTATGTCAAAATACAAGAGTTATATGACATAGAGAAGTAGAAGCACTTAGTCACAGAAAAAAGACTCTCAGATATGACTGCTAAATATGAAGAATCTTTTGCAGTTTCTAAAAAGTTAGAAATCAAGTTAGGCAAACAGGTAATACCTGTGACACAGCCTAAGTTTAGTCCCAATGCTAAGCATACACCTAAGAGTACTAAAACTCAAAAAGCACGAAAGAAACATGATTATCACCATGCTTTCACTTATAGGTTTTCAAAGAAACCAAATAGGCATGTCAACACAGTTTCTATTAACACTGTTTCAAAATTCACTTGCACATATTGTGGTACTCATGGACACATATCACAGTATTGTTTAGCAAGGAAACTTGTTGACAATCATACTTTATTTTGGAGACATAAGACTAATCAATATGGACCCTTCAGTAAATGGGTACCAAAGGATTCATCTACTTGTTTTGTAGGTGGACCCTCAACCCTCTAATGCTAAAAGCAAATGGATCCTCGATAGCTGATGTTCGCGGCACATGACTGGTGATGCATCTTTGTTCGCCATGCTATCAATAAAGAAAAAAGGATACGTCTCCTTTGAAAATAATCTGAGAGGTGATATCATTGGCAATGTCACTGTTGGTATACCTCCTTATCCTGTAATAAAAGACGTCTGTCTAGTTACAGAATTGAAACATAACCTACTAAGCATAAGTCATTTGGCTGATAATGGTTATGGTATCAATATTGTAAAAGGCAAATGTACCATATATGATATGTCATCTGGTAATCCCGTATATGAAGGGATTAGAGAAGAAAATATTTATGTTTTCTTTCTGGAGAGTACTAATAATGCAGGAAGATGCCTAGTAGCTAATCTAGATGAAAGTTGGCTATGGCATATGACACTAGGACATGCAAATATAGATACTATCTCATGACTGAGCACTAAGAAGCTGGTAAAAGGACTCCCCGAGATTCCATTCAAGAGAGATATGGTATGTGATGACTGTGAAAAGAACAAAGTACGTAGGTCTACATTTAAATCCATCAACGCTGAAGTACTTCTAGACCTTTGCAGTTGATACATATGGATTTATTTGGTCCTAGTAGAGTCGTTAGTCTTGGTGGTAAGCTCTACGCTTTTGTTATTGTTGATGATTTTTCTCGTTTTACTTGGGTTTACTTTCTATCAAACAAAAGTGATGCTATTTTTAAATTTTAGTTATTTTCTAAAAAGGTACAAAACAAAAAAGGCTTCATGATTACTCGTATCCGAAGTGATCATGGTGGCGAATTCGTAAACACTGATTTCAAAAAGTTTTATGATAATAGCGGGTACTACCACAAATTTTCTTATCCTAGAACTCTTCAACAAAATGGTGTTGTGGAGCGGAAGAACCGTACTCTAAGCGAGATGGCTAGAGTCATACTGAATCAGCATAATCTTCCTAAATATTTTTGGACAGAAGCTGTTAGCACAGTCTATCATGTTTTAAATAGGGTGTTAATTCGACCCATCTTGAAAAAAATACCTTATGAACTTTGGTTTGGAAGGATTCCAAATATTTCTTATTTTAAAGTTTTTGGATGTCGCTGTTTTATCCTGAACACCAAGGACAACTTGGATAAGTTCGACTCTAAAGCAGATGAAGGGATATTTCTCGGATATGCTGCTAAGAGTAAGGGATATAGAATTTTCAATAAAAGGTCTATGATTGTTGAAGAATCTATTAACGTTACTTTTGATGAGCTCAATAGTCACAGATCTAGCGACAGTGATAATGAAGGTGTACAAGCAAAAACTGATAAAAGTCCAGTAGAAGATCTGACTTATAAATTTGAATCATTGAAGTTTTTACCAGATCATCCAGAGACACTCATTATAAGTGATGTATCAAAAGGTGTAAGTACACGCTCCTCTCTTAGAGATTCTGAAATAGCAGCAAATGTAGCTTTCATTTCTCAAATTGAACCTAAGAATATAGAATATGCCTTTAATGATGAGTTTTGGATTAATGCCATGCAAGAGGAACTTAATCAATTTGAGAGAAACCAAGTTTGGGAACTCGTTCCTAAACCTATTGGTCAATCGATAATTTGTACCAAATGGGTGTTCCAAAATAAACTTAGTGAAGATGGACAAGTTCTACGCAACAAAGCACGTCTAGTGGCACAAGATTATAATCAAGAAGAAGATATTGATTATGACGAGACATATGCTCCTGTTGCTAGACTAGAAGCTATCCGCATATTTTGTGCATTTACATGTTTTAATGATTTTAAATTATTTTAAATGGACGTGAAAAGTACATT
Organism: Iris pallida; assembly: GCA_029216955.1. NCBI lineage: Eukaryota > Viridiplantae > Streptophyta > Magnoliopsida > Asparagales > Iridaceae > Iris > Iris pallida. The sequence continues at coordinate 8,600,322 of JANAVB010027598.1, forward strand.
TTTGAACGAATTTCTAAAAGAAGAAGTTTTTGTGAAACAACCCCTGGCTTTGAAGATTTTCAAAAACCTGTTCACGTCTTCAGGCTTAAGAAAGCACTTTATGGACTCAAACAGGCACCTCGTGCTTGGTATGAACGCCTAAGTGCCTTCTTACTTGATAATGATTTTTCAAAAGGAAGATTTGATACAACTTTATTTATCAAATCTTTAGATGATGACATTCTTTTTGTGCAAATATACGTTGATGACATTATATTCGGTTCTACTAATGAAAATCTTTGTCAAGAGTTTGCTAAGTGTATACAGAGTGAATTTGAGATGAGTATGATGGGAGAGCTGAACTTCTTCCTAGGACTCCAGATCAAACAACACTCAAAGGGAACATTCATCAATCAAGCCAAATATACGAAGTACATACTAAAAAAGTACGATTTCGATAATGTAAAGCCTATCGGAACTCCAATGGCTACTTCTACAAAGCTTGACACTGATGAAAGTGGCAAACCTGTCGACCAGCGTAAGTATCGATGCATGATTGGTAGCTTATTATATTTAACTGCTAGTCGCCCTGATATTATGTTCAGTGTTTATATCTATGCACAATACCAAGCAAATTATAAGGAATCACACCTAAGTGCCGTTAAGCATATCTTCCGATACCTTAAGGAAACTTCTACAGTCGGCTTGTGGTATCCTAAAACCAAATCCTTTGACCTGATAGTTTACTCGGATGTGGATTTTGCAGGATGTAAAGTAGACCGTAAAAGTACCAACGGTACGTGTCATTTTCTAGGAAATGCCTTAGTCTCATGGTTTAGTAAGAAACAAAATTCTGTAGCATTATCAACTACTGAGACTGAGTATATCACCGCAGGACATTGTTATGCTCAAATTTTGTAGATGAAGCAAACCCTATAAGACTACAATCTGCACTACACTAAGATTCTCATTTATTGTGATAATACTAGCACTATTAACCTGACTAAGAACCCTGTATGTCACTCACGCACAAAATACATTGAGATTCGTCATCACTTTTTACGTGATCATCAACAACACGGAGACATCTTCCTAGAGTTTATTGAGACAAATCATCAACTAGCAGACATTTTCACAAAACCACTGGCTGAAGACCGATTTAACATTATGAGGCGAGAGCTCGGCATACTTGAATTTTTAGATTCATAATGTAGTATGTTTATTAAATTTATTTTTATAACTCGAAACTTTGTAATCTATTTAACGAAAATTATTTTGGGTACAAGCCGAAAGGGTCCTTCTGTCATACAGGTGTAAATAGCCTGAAACGACACGGTATAATAGTCTTCGGACTACCGCTAGCTGTGATCCGGCCCCTACAGCTAATCCAAAGTAATAGAAGTTATTAAATAAAGAAGTACAATAGTTATAAATTCAAAATTTTAAACAAATACTACATTTATGGCATTGAAAATACAAGCAGCCGAACTCGGACCGAACTCTAACCGAGTTCGGTCGGCGCTGTTTAGATTCCAGACCCTTCGATGATCACCTTACCGCAGAGCGACGATCCGACCCTCCGATGATCACCGGACGATTTGATGCGGTCAAGCGCAGTATATAGGAGCTGATGAGTCTGCAGCAGGCTACAGCTGCTAGCTTGCATACGCTCACCAAGTCTACGCAGCGCAAGAGCGTAGACAGGTCGAGCTGGAGGGATCGCAGAGGACCATGTCTGCCTCACTCACTCAGGTACAAACTTCGATTGAGGAGAGTACTCAGAGGATGGTGAGTACCCTTGCTGCGCATGGTGAGCGACTGCGAGAGCTGGAGCAGATACGTCCTCCCGGTCCATCGACGGCTCCAACTCCAGACATTGCACTGCCTCCTACTGCCCCTACGGTGCAGCTCACACAGGAGCAGTATGAGTACATGCTATCCCAGATGCGCGACAGGGGTCCTCAGTGATCCAGTAATTTTTTTTTTATCATCTTTGTATGTATTGGCCCTATAGGCCCATTGACCGTTCTGTACACTGATTTTCATTATTATTTGACTCTGTTGGACATGTATGTTTGTTGGACATGTATGTTTATGATATTAAATTTGTTGGTATTTTCATTGAGTACATATATGATATTTAGTTGTAGACTGTTATGATGGGAGACTGTTATTCATCTATTAGTTGTAGACTGTTATGATGGGAGACTGTTAATTATATATGATGATATCTGCGACGGGGATGACAAATATATCTACGCTGGTTATAAGCGATGATCTGATATACAAAGGAGGTGCTGCCCAAATTTTAAAAAAATATAATGTGTATTTTGTGATGATGTGTGTCTGTATTTACAGTGTATGTGAAATGCAGTGTTCGAAACCATCGATAGTTTCGATTACTGTTGTATGTTTTATCTTGGACAGAAAGAGTAATTGTTCAGGGTGTACTTCTGAGAGCTTTATTTCACATCCTTTACTCTCTCGGGACGTCGTACAGGATCCCGAGAAGGTGAAGGACGTGAAGAGGAAGCTCTGAGAAGTGCACCCTGAACTGTTGCTCTTTCTATCCAAGATAAAACATAGAACAGTAAGCGAAACTGTCGATGGTTCGAACACTGCACTTCACACACACTGTAAACACAGACAAACAGCATAATAAAAATACACATCATATTTTTTTAATTTTTTTTAGTATTCTGCGACGGATCTGCGACGTATAGCGACGTACGGGGACGTCGCTAATAAGTCGCTAATTAGCGGCGTTACGTTGCTGTACGACGCTACTTTGCTGACGTGGCAGGCATGCCATATCATCACATGGCATGCAATGAACGTTGCTAAGTAGTCGCACTACGTCGCTAATTTGGCGACGTAATGTTTTCGTCGCTCTCCGTCGCTAACTTTGCGATGACCCAGGGACACGGAAGTGACGTCGCAAACAGCGACGTAGGGCGACGAATTTGTCATATGCGACTAGCTTTTTTGCGACCTTCATTTTCCGTCGCTAAAGTCGTCGCTAATTACCTTTAGCGACGTATTTTCCTTAATTAGCGACGTATCTGGACGTCGCTAATCTGCCTTATTTTAGTAGTGCTAGCTCTATATAATCCTCTTCTTCCTTCCACTTTTTCTAATTCTTCAACCAAGAGAAACCCTCAAATACTCCCAAGAACTCATCCTCCTCCTTCCATTCGAGCTTCTCAGGAGTCTAATGGGCCATTCTTCTCCATCTTCTTCCTCCTCTCGAAGGTATTTCATTATCCTCTTCTTCTCATCTATGGCACCTAAGCACCAAAAGAGAAAGGTTGATTCGTCACATGTAGGATCATCCTCCTCTGACTATGTTCCCACAAATGTCTTTAGTCCAGCTAGACCTACGGGATCCGATGATTATGATTTCGGTCTCTTTTCCGTCAAAGAATTTTCGGACCTTTGGTTTGACTCTTTTTCTGGTCGTAGAATTTGTGCTGGAGCATGCGTAAACTTTACTATCTTTTCTGAATATGCTCCCACTTTCGACCGTCACGACTTTCGTAACTTTTTCGAAGTAGCTGAGAATATTTATGATAACGATGTCCGTATGTTTTACTGCAACCTACAAGTAAAAGATAACGAAAATTTATATTCTTGCGTTGCTGGGCAAGAACTAGAATTTAGCGCCACTGACATCAGTGAATACTTTCATGTTCCTGATGTAGGTGAAGCTTTAGTGGATATTCATCACATTCAATTCCCTGATGGTGTCAATTTTGATTCCTTCAAAGAACTTTTGTGCCATCCCAAACTTGTTCCTAGAAGAGTTTACTCTAAGCATCTCAACCAAAACTTCTGTGAACTCCATAGGTTTGTATTCTTTATTCTTCTTCCGAAGAAGGGATCCTCTGATGAGATTATCTTCCTGAAATTGTCAGCCATGTACCACATTCACTTTGGCATTCCATTCTCTGTTCCTAAGACTATGATGGCTTGGATGCTCAACTGCAGAAATGCAGGGCACAACCTCGTCTATCCCATGCATTTGGTTTCTATCTTTAGAAGGTTTGAAATCGATCTTCAAACCTGTCCTTATTCCTCCACTGTCATTGAGCTTAGTAGGTCTAGGTTATATCCTACTCCTCCTCTGCCTCCTGGTGCTGAGTCTGTTCCAGATGTTGACCCCGAGGCTCCTCCTGCTGCTGCTGCTCCAGCCCCTGCTCCGGGTTTTGATCTTGGCTTCTATCAGCATTTTTATGATTTCGTTGTCCTCTCTGTGCAACGACATCAGGGCTCTCTTGACTCAGAGTTCCGCCATATCACCCAGGCTCAGGTGTTGCGGAACAGCATTGCTGATCTTCACTGGAGTCTCTCTCATGACCCATCACATCCAGTTACCATACTTTATCACCCCAGCTTCACTGGACCCAGGTTCGACGATGAGGCAACATTTCCTCACTTTGATCCTACTGCTGCATATTTTCCATCGGATGCTCTTGGAGGTGACGACACTCCGATGTGATGAGGACTTGAGCTAGTAGATTTTGGATAGGATCTGATAGATGATGATCACTGATGTTTTGTTTATATGTCTAAACTTTATAGTTAGACATTTATTAGCACTTTGTGATGTTTATGGTGGTTGTATCTTTCTATTATGCATGACATTTTCAGTATTTCACTAATAGTTATTTCTTTTAGGCACTTGTTATTTGTGGCAATGTTGTTATCTCTCTAGTATTACTTTGTCTGTTTGATGACATTGTTGGCTTCACACGTTACGGGAGAGCTAAAACCATTTTTGTCATTGACAAAGGAGAGAAAGAGCGCAATACCAAAATCAACATTCATTCAAAGAAAGACTACCAAAACCATTTTTTTAGGTAATTTTATTTGTTCTATTTTAGATATATTTTGGTATAGACTCACGTTTGTCAATTATCAAAATAGGGAAGATTGTTGGCTCATTCCATGGTCACACCCGATTTTAATAATCGACATAAACTTAAGTCAATACACAAAATATATGAACTGCTGCTAATCATTTCAGGTCTTGTGAAATTAATATCAACAAGCGTACTACTGCATCATCAAGCACGTAGATCATCAGTCTGAAGCTTACTTTCATTGGAATCTAGTCCGAGTCATTTTATAATTTATTATGTATTTTATCTTTATTGAGTGTAGGATATAAATTGTAAGATCGACTGGGTAATACTGGCTTAGGTTAATCATAGTTCACTTTTCTATACAGCCTACTTATCCATATTCTATCTACCAAAAAGTTCTATTCCATTATGCAACAATTTTTTACAAATATTTAACATTTTTACCTAGACAGAACTCAAGCTGAGTTCGGTCCGAACTCTGACCGAGTTCGGTCAGTTTAAATTTAAATATTTGTTGCCTCCAAATTTGCATGCAACGTACATATGCGAAATCTTTGCATCAGAACTCTGTCCGAGTTCGGTCCTAGAAAACACCTATAAATAGAAGAGAATTTTTCATACCAAATCACTCAAATCAATTTCATCTTCTCTTCTCTATTCAATAAGTGTTTTCATCCGATCAAAAGTTTTCATATCACACCTACAATCCTCTTAACCAAAAGCTAGTAATATCTATTTTGATCTAGAGTCTTTTGGTTCTCAAGAGTTGTAAAGAGGTTGTTTAAAGTACAAAAATTATCTCTGTTATGGAGCCGGTCGTGAGCTCGTCACCATGCACAGTGTTGTGAAGTTGGTCGTGCACTTGTCACCAAGCACGGTGTTGTAAGAGACTGCAAGCTCTCAATTAGCTTGTGCCTTATTGGATTAACATCGAGCAAGAGTACTCGAGACTGGATTAGTCATCTCAGAGGGATACCAGTATACATCGCTGTGTCACTGAGCTTGATCTCTCTATCTCTTGCTATATTTATTTACTGTCTCTTATTTACTGACATAGTTATCTGTTTATAATTTTTAAAATTGGTGATTATTTTTGCTATACTCGCACTCACTCTATTCACCCCCCCTCTAGAGGTGCTCAACGGTCCTACACTCCCCTCCCCCCGCTCCGCCGACCCTGACCCCTCCGCGTCCGCCTCCTTCGCGTCCCCGACCCTCCTCCTCCTCCCGACCCGCCTCCTTCTCCTCCTCCTCCCGAGCCCTCCTCCTCCTCCTCCTGGGTCGGAGGTCATGGTCGGGGTCGGAGGGTCGGAGGAGGAGGGATGAGGAGGGTCGAGGGGAGGAGGAGGAGGAGGGTCGGGGAGGAGGAGGTGGGAGGGTCGGGGTCGGCGGAGCGGAAGGAATGGAGGGGAGCAGGAAGAAGGGGAGGGTAGAATAGAAATTTAATATATATATATATATATATATATATATATATATATATATATATATATATATATATATATATATATATATATATATATATATATATATATATATATATATATATATATATACACACACACATTAAATTATATGGAAAGGGTCATTTACCACGTTTGAATGCGCATTGTAAAAAGTTGGAGATGTTCATTTACATGAGTCGAATGCACGTGGTAAAAAAAGATGGAGATGGTCATTTACAACGTTCGAATGTGCGTTGTAAAAAAATGGCGAAATTCATTTACAACATTCAAATGTGCATTGTAAAAATGATGGAGAAGGTCATTTACAGCATTCAAAAGCGCATTATAAAAAAGAGGATCATTTACGGCATGGTCTTTTACGGCACCAAAATGTACGCCGTAAAAGATCTTTTACGACATGTTTTGCACGTCTTAAATGATCATTTTTCTTGAAGTGTTGTTGGTTGTTGTACGTTATTTTTCTGTTTATTATTTCAGAATGTATATTATGTAACTTGCTACGTCCCTCTGAGAACCTGATTTCCTTTCAGGATTCTTGTTGAGCTTCTATATAGGATTGTTCGGGAGTTATTTCTTTGAAATTCAAGCATACTTAGTTGTCACCTTTTTCATGTTCTTCCAATCTTATTTCTTGTTATTGATAGTTCATATTTCATAGATATTGTTGTGGATGTACTTTGATATTTTTATAGATAGTTGTTATGACATGGACAATGTGTACGTACTTAAGCTGGACTGGATTCCGCTTGGTGCATAGCTGGCCATTGCTACGTATACTAGTTCCTACTTATTTTGAGACTGGGGCATGACAGATAGTCAGAGTGCGAATAATCTCATGAAGAATCATGTATACCATAGTCGGATGAATCACACCGACATGGTGATCACAAGATAAGATAATGGTCTAATAAGAAAAGCGATCTTATAAAATTGACGCTAAGTTAAATCTGGCGGATATGCTAACGAAGGTGATTTCTATGGAGAAGTTCAAGTATGTATTGATATCAGGTACTCAAGTATAAGGAACTTTGCAACCTCAGTAGGATATTGCGTTAGTTTCAATGTTATAGATAAAGATTGTATCACATGTCAGTTTCGTAGTTCTGGACAAAAGACAGTATCAGTAGGTAAACTAAATTTTTAGGGAGCACGGGTGCAACCGCACCAATGTTCATAAATGACTATTTGAACAACAGCCAAGATGGAGATTGTATTAATATAACTCGTTTTCAAATAAGCAAACCCTATTCAGGTCCAGTTTTGGGTAGATTTTGCCGGATAGTTTTTGCTCCAAAATTTAGAATACTAGGATATCATATTGAGCTTATTTCTAACTTTAATTTAGGTGAGCTTGATGTATTAAAGGTTTAAGAAGGTTTTACTTGTGATGGTGCTAGATAGCCCTAAGAGAATTGACGGAAAAAGGAAGATAGCTCTTTAGATATCTCATAAGGGAGCGTTTGTGTCATATGGTATTATTGTACGAACTATTGTAAAACTTTCTCTTGATACAATAAAGAAATTATCCTAATACCTTGTGGACTAGGCAATCATCAGCCGAACTAAGTTATATATTGTGCTTTTTGGTTTGATATTAAGTTTGGTGATTGTATTTTGTTAATTTATTCATTGTCAAAAAGGGACGTTGACGTCGTCTGGATTCTTAGAGTGATGTCAATATTATTATGTATCACGTTTTAGTTTATATATATGTAATCATGAAGATTTTATGTTGCAGTAGCTATATATAGCTTTTGAAGCTTGTGACAACTTTTAACTCTAAGAACCTAACTGATCGCCTAATTTATCAATCGGTCACCACAATGGGCTAGGACCATTGTAAACCTTCGACGCATAGTTCCATCATTAGAGTGAGTTTTGTCCTTAGGGAAATCAGAGAAGAAAAAAGATATATAATTAATGGTGGATGATCCTTTCAAAATTAGAGGTCATTAAGCATGTGTCATGGGCAAATGGCAATGACTAAACAAGACATAGGTTATGTCTTTTCTTTTCTTATTATCTTTTGGCTAACAAAGAAAGTGGTTTTAGGTAAGGATGACATTTGTGTTCTTTTTCGCTTCTTAATTTGATCCAAATGTTGGAAAATTTAGTAAACCTTGAAAACCCATCAGAAGCTAAAGGGAACCATGACTAATTTCTAATAGCGTACAACTACATCCAACCCTGCCAAATATGTCCATTTTACAAATCAATATTCAAAGACTTGCTCTTGTTTCCAAACAAAATTATCTGAAGTTCTAAACAAACCCACAAGTCTAGCTAAAATTGATTTGACACTCCAAGAAGGCTCTACAAGAGCCTCGGGCTCATGCATCTTGAGGGCTTAAACCCATTAGTTGTAATATACTTGTACAGGTCGTCGAAGATTTGAGTACGAGGAAGGTTAAAGTCAGTGCAGAATGATCTTTTCTGTTCACATGCAAAGGTAATCTTCATTTTCTGCTTGAAACCTCTTAATATCTTTTGAAACTTCCACTTCATTTGGGTTACTATATCTGTTTACTTTGCTTTGTGGTCTTGACTATTTAGCTATGATGAAAAGGACCACTCTTCTCCTGCTTTGATATGAGAATCCCATAGCAAAGGAAGTGTATACAGTAACTTCAGAAACTACAAATTAAAGAATAACTAAGAAGCCACATAATGCCATCAGGTAGAAGTAGAAGCAAGAAAAAAGAGGTATACTTAACTTTACATAAATTAAGTGTATATTATATGTCTCTTTGTATGTGTGTATACGTGTGTGTGTGCTCATCAATAGATAAAAGTTGTGTTGGACCACTTGGAAACAAAGGTTACCACATTATGTAGTTTAGTGCGTATAATCTAACATAAAACGTGTAGGCATCTTTAGACTTTAGTACACACTATGCAAACCAAACCATGCACATCACTGAATGCTTCCATACATATATAAGTAGCCACTTATTAACAGGGAAACAAGTACAGGTAGACTATGTTTTATGTATAGGCTTGCAGAGGTTTACCTCAGGCCCTTGTGCAGCATATCTATCTCTTGCTTCAATCTCGATATTTCATTAACTGTTTTCTGTTTACATCACGAGAGCGTCACTCATCAGTATCGGGCATATTAAAACGCAATAAGATTTCTGTAATTACATGAATGCAGTAATTCTGAGTGTGTGACAGACTTAAAGCTGTGCAGCATACCCGGGTCTGCAGTGCAGACATCATGATTTGCGATAATTGTTCATATCTACTTAAAATGAGTTTACTGATTTACAGTTGAGATATACTCTGAGTGGATACTCATTTCTGTCATTAGTGAAATGATCGATGCATTCTTTTCTTAATATACGGGTGGTAGCGGATAGTATAGTGTAGAAAAATATTTTTGTTGGCATAGTTTGGAAAAAGTTTTATGTTCTAATTCCTTATCATGTTTAGAAGTTACTTGGACAATTTTTCTCTTCCTTTAAATCCTTGGTTTGTCTGATATACACATCAAGAATAATTAAAACTATACAGTTCAGAAAGGAAAAAAAGAAGCAGCAAAATATAGCTTTCTGAGAGCATATAATTTTGCATAAACGAAGGTATCGTCTACTCGTATTTTCATCTTGACATGACCACACAGTAACACTATATATGCTCTTGCTATAGAGTGAAAATCGAAACACACCTGAACGGATTGGTTTGTATTAGCACCTTGGACTGGAGACTCTATGCATGTGCCCTTGTACCTCTGAATCAACTCTTGCATACTCCTTTACCAAACAGAAGGAAGACAACTCAATTAGTACCATTAAATTGCCAAAATATCGAGGACTGAGACACGTGACAATGTCCAGTTATGTATTAAGCGGACTCCAGCCTAACTCTAATACGTATACGCTTTCCAAAATCAATTAATCTATCTCTCTCTATATGACTAAGCAACCAACTATATCTCAATCTACGATATATGAACCACGTCAAGTAGGAACGTCTGCAGTCCAATAACACATTCTTCCGAATAGGCTAAGAGAAAATTACATGCCTATAAACACTAGCTAGGCTATAACAGCAGATGAAATATCACGATAAAAATACAACTAAGAATGACAAAAAGTACCTGATAAAAGTCTCCTTAAAACGTTATAACTTGAAAATTCACAAAGAAACACTAAAGTAGGAATTAGACGTACCCATTAGTGGCGAGCTCATAGAGCTTTCCATGAGCGGAGACTACTATGACACCAACATCGGCATCGCATAACACAGACAGCTCCCTAGCCTTCTTGAGCAGCCCGGCTCGTCGCTTGCAGAAGGTGACCTGCCGGTGAACAGGATTATCTATGCGTCTCAACTGAACCTTTCCTCGTGCCATCTCTACTTCTTTTGTTTGTGCTGCAGACAACCTCCCACTAGTTTAGACTAGCTTCGAGGTTTCTGAGCACTTGCTCTTCCTGTCGTGGCTGGCTGGCCAAAGGGATGATTTGTTCTCCTAGGAGTGTGCCCCCCTTCATATAGCAGCCCATCTGTTGAGGCGGAATCATTGGTTGGGAAAAAAAAATTACACAGCACAAGTGCGGTCATCTCGGTGACGTCCCACTTGGAAGAATCAGGCAGGTTGGTTTTTTTTTTGGGTTCTCCTATGAGTGGAAGGGTGAACTTCCAATCTAATTTTGGCGGGTGAACAAAATGGACTCCACTTTATAGGATGTTTGGTAAATGTTAAGTTGGTGAAGAATTTGAGTGCACGCTTGCATTGGGTGGAAAGGGCCACCCGAATGAGCTAATTTTGGTTGTCCTTCATCTCTATCGAAATAATATAGGTTTAAGTTGGTTTGGACTTGATTGGTCCTAAGAAAACCAAATGGCATGGGGTATTGCCCTATGAAGAGAGGGTTGTCCAAGCTTGAAGTCTTACCAGACTTACCTTGGGCAGGCCCTGTGTAATTTATGTTTTTTTCTTGTTTTTCTTGTAATTCCAACATGTGTTTCGTTAGATTGATAATGAAAGAGTGGAAAGCGAAAGAGTGCAATATAATAATACTAAAAATTGAATATTTAGTTTAGCAAATCAAAATAAATTACTAAATACAACTATTAATATTAACAAAAAAAAAATTGAATAACAAATTAACTATTGTTGTAGTCTAATATTTTACATATAAGAATAGAGATGGAGAGAATAGTTTTTTTTTATTGAAAATGAGCAAATAATCCTATAATGGATGTGCTGCTAGGTTTATATACAAAATCAGGTTGATTACAAGGGATAACAACCATATCTTTAAGAGATAGACACATCTATATTTGGCGCAATCATATATAGTAGTTATAACTAACTAAAACACTCCCCATCCCTTGAATGTGTAAACTCAATAAATAATTTGGATCAACTTTAGGAACGATGAGTATCAGTCTTTAGGGTTGATCAACATTAGTCTTTAGGAAACAAATTTACGCAAGTTTATAGGGATATACATATAAAGGTATAGTTCAAAATAAATCTTGATATGAAAAACCTAGTGGAAAAAACTAATCTAAGAAAGCAAAGTGAGTTGATATCAATACGCCTTCAGGACTTGAAAATATCTTGAGTATGACCAACAAAAAAAAGCTAAATAGCAACATAAATTTTCGTCGCTAGAATAACATATTCCGTTGCTAAACCAAAATAGCGACATAGTGGCAAGCAAAAAATTCCGCCATTGAGAACGATGTCGTTGTTTGTTTTGCGTCTCTAAGACGTCAGTGTTTCGATGACCTCACAATGAAAATGCAGGCAAAAAAATAGCGATGGAAATAATGACAAAAAAGGAGCGATGAAATAGAAACTTATATCACAGTCGTTGGTGCAACAACATATAAACAACGGCGATCGAGAGGTATTATCTGTTTCAGTCCAAACTGTCGCATAACACGATCAGCTGGATGAAACATGATATATCCGTTGTACATAATATAATATCGATGCAGACTCATGCCCCGGGTAGCATTTATGACATCTTCTGGTAGAGATTGGGGTTGCCAGAAAACCTACGTAACGTTGAACAAGTAAATTGAGAATGCACGAAAATTAACATTTTATAACTCAAGTAAATTTGGACATTAATAATATACTAACATCAAATGCGGTTAATATGTCAAATTGATTCCGGTATATAGAGACCGCTTTGTGGATAACATGCTGATAATCTACATTTTCAGTGTTCTACTTAAGGTCTCCTGGACATACTCGTTGATCACAATATATGGTAAGTGGCCTACCAATAGCAAAGTGCTTGTAACACCAGAACTACAAAGACAATTTACATGTGAGGTCAAAATAAATAAAATTTATAAATATGTACTACCAGCAATATAAATATACCTGTATAAGTGTTAGACACCCAGAAATATTTTTGGCTGTTTTACCTCCAGAAACCTTAGACACAAATGATGTCATCGAGTGATATAAATGTGCTAATACTGCCGTACCCCATGCGTGCTTTGTGCGTGTACCCAAATCTTCGAAAAATGGTAGCAGTCGGACGTTGATCATATTTTCTGTTGCGTCGAAAAATAATAATGCACCGCATAGGCACAACAAATAAGCTCTTGTACAATAAATCACCTGAAAATTAACAACAACTAAACTCTTCATATCAATTATATTAAATAGAAATTAAAGATAACTAGTACAGAAAAACATACCCGTGCATCATCGACAACAACTGCCGTATCGCCGATGCGATCAAGATGCATAAAAGTGGACCGGAGCCAAGTCATTCTGACAATGCTCCGACCGCCTATATCATCTGGTGGATCCACACCAAGGTATGTTCTAATGAGATCTGAAGCTTCCAACCCCTCGTAAAAATATATAGGGTAACCCTCGATAGGTAACCCTAGAATCTGGGCTGTGTCAGCTAAAGTTATGGTCATTTCTCCAAAGGGAAGTTGAAATGTATTGCGTGTTGGCCACCATCGCTCAACGTTGCTCAATATCAGGTCTCTGTCATGGCGCTTAATACGTATAGCGTCAATAAGATCAAAATTGAAAGTCGATATCAAGACCTTTTGGGGTGCAGTCAACTCCCACGATGATCGCCACTCACCATGCTCACGTAATTTAACTTCAGGATAATTATAGCGCTATAATATAATCATATATGTATATACATCATTAGTATAATTTAATAAAAATATGTAAGCCCCTGTTTTTCAAAATTTATTTAATTAGTGATAATTAATTATTTAATAACATATTTAGCCTTAAAATATTTATTATGATTTTTAGGAATTTTTCTAGAATTTTAAATGAATTTTAAATGAGTTTTAAATACAAAGTTATCATTTTGTAACTAATTTAAATGTTTTAAATATCATCTTGTAATTTTTAGAAATGTTTTAATATAATTTTGTAATATTTAAAATTGTTTTTATATCATTATGTAATTTATTAATTTGTTAATATATCAGTTTGCAAATTGGAAATTGATTATATTTTATTTATGCAAATTATTAATTACATTTACCCACTGATATGACCTATTTGTAATATCCTAAACTACCAGGGACCTAAGTGTAAACCCTACCCCCCCCCCCCCCACGATCTCTCTCCTCTGGCTCACCCACCCCCGACGACCGCTACACCGACGACGACCCGCGTTTCCCGGCCGACTTTGGCCAGCCCGACCGACCTAAGTTCCCTATAAATAACCTCCTCTCTCCCCTCAGCCGACCACCACCACCATTACGACCTATCTCCGCCTACAACCGCCCGTTCTTTCCCAAAACCCTAAGCCCCAAACCCTAACCCCGACGATCCCCTATGCCACCCCCACAGCGACCAACAGCCCCATCCACCACCACCATTCAGTTCGCCACGATGAGCTGGGTCGATCGCCGCCCAAGCGCCACCGTCCCGACGCCGCTAGCCGCCGTCTCCGCCTTCGAAGACTTCTCCTGAAGTCGGACACACAGGTAACAGACCCTGAGCTGAGTCGTGCGTGTCTCGTGCACGTGGATACGACTCGCCGTGTCCTGGCAAGCATGAGGGACAGTCTGGACACGAAGGACTAGACCCATACGTGTCGTGCATAGTACTGAGACGTAGACTCTGTGTTCCAAACTGTCAGGACACAGAGTGATATTTGGGCTATTGTTATTATTTACTAAAACAGAAATAAAACAAATCTAATCCTAACCCTAACACAACGAACGGGCTGACCCCCTAGCCAGCCCGACCTAGCTTAAACAACACCCCCCCCCCCCCCCCCCCCCCCCGCGCTCTGGCTCGGGTTCGAGCCCCCCTTCTTCTGTTTCTTTTTCTTTTTCTTTTCTTTTCTGTTATATATATATATATATATATATATATATATATATATATATATATATATATATATATATATATATTATATATATATATATATATATATATATATATGTGTATTATTATACTGTATTATATATATATATATGTACCGTATTTATATATATATATATATATATATATATATATATATATATGTTATATTTTGTACTTTTATATAATGTATATGTATATATGTATATATTTTTATGTGTATATATATTATTATATATATACTTTATAATTAAGTGTTTCCTTATATATATAGTGTTTCCTTATATATATATATATATATATATATATATATATATATATATATATATATATATATATATATATATATATATATATATATATATATATATATTTTATATATATATATATATATATATATATATATATATATATATATATATATATATAAATTAAGTATTTTCTTATACATATATATATGTACTTTTTACATATGTATGTATATATTCACTATGCATAATTTTACCTTATCAAATGTTAATATTTAATTTGCACTTTTTACCAATTTGTATTTTTGTATATTTAAATTACTGCAACCATTTTGTGTCCAAGCCTAGCATAGATTTTTGGGCCTAAATGTGTTTTCACACATTCAAGACCTGTACAAGTCATATCGGACTTGATTCATGGCCTTGGGTCCTGTATTTGAACTTTGGTTCAAATTATGTACATGGACAAAATACGCAGATAATTAATTATTTAATTTCAATTGTGTGCAATGCTATTTTTGGATTTCTAAAAATACTTAAAGTACTGTTAAAATTCTGGAAAAATAGTATTTAGATACTATATTAATTTAGCTAATTTAGTATAATTTTTATAGTATTTAATTTACTGTTTTGCCACTAGTTTGGCATATGAAACCAAAACTCATTTTCTGTATACTTAGGAAAACTAATTTTTATAAAATACTTGTACTGGTTAATAAATTCCAGAAAAATTATAATAAATTTCTATAATTAGCAAGTATCATCTTGGTACTTTATTTTGTGTAAAATTAAGCTTTTTGTCTATCTCAGAAATTATTAAAACATAATGATCTTTTGATTTATTTATTGATTAATTACGACTTGTAACTTTTTATGTTATTTTGAGTTTTAGCCGTATTAAACCTCACCCCTCACTAGTGTAAAGACCCTAGAAAGATAGTTAGAGTAGTGTCACCCCACATTGGTCTCCTATGCTAAAATCATTATTTTGGCTAGGTGCCCAGTCACAAGTCGTGTTTCACCAATTAGTGTCCTAGTGTTTTAGCTTAGTGTAAAAACTAAGTTATTGCATTTATTTCTACAGAAACGAGTTACCGGACATCCATATCACTTTATCGCAGCTTGTTTTGCTTTGCTTTGCTAGAGGCAAGTACTTTCTACAAACTTTACATACTGTTACATCAATGAACTACAAATCCAACCATGTTAAATACTGATCCTTGGGGTAGCAAGTTAAAACTTCACATGTTGTACTTTCAGTTACTACCATGCTTAGAACAGTCTTTATGTATCTCTCACATAATTAGAATATGGGTTATGGGGAAACTGATAGTAGTGTACGTGATCATACCCCCTCTACAGTACCGAGCAAAGTTTTATTTTATATGTTACTGCGCTGTAGGCCTTTATCTCAAAGCTGTATTTGTGCGTATGTACATCTACTGCCTTTACACTTGTACGTATGTATATTTTATTTACATGTGCCCCTGTACATTGTACATCTATTGACCGATTACGTACCTGCTACAGTTTTAAACATTACATATACATCTGTCTCTATGACATATATGTCCTTGCCATGATAGACTATGTGATATCATGTTTCCAGTTATTCCTCTCATGTTCATTTCTATGTTTCATATGCTAGTTTGTTAGATTCAGTACTTGCTTCCGTCCTGACAGGATAACGTTGTAGGTGTCCTTACTGAGGAGGAGTTACTCAGCGACACATATTATGGAGTTACTGCCGAGGACCTGGCTTTACCGAGGATGTTCCTGTGGGGAACATCGCCTAGTTATCTTTTTGCTTTAGACTTTTGAGAGTAGTCATGTATTAGGCTACATATTTTATAACTGGACATGTATCCAGTTTTATATTTCAGATCACTTGTACTATGGACTTATTTCTATATATGAGACGACTTTTGTGTTTGAAGCATTTATGACTTTTATTCACTTATAGAACTGTTAGCGCATTTAGTCTTATCCTGTTGTCTTTAGAACAGCTTACTATGTTTTATCTCAAGCGTAGGCTGGGCATGACTCGGCCTGGCCCAACAATTTGGGTAGCGGGTCGTGACATATTTTTAGTGGTGGCCCATGCAGGTCCTGACTAAATTGTTTGGTTACGTTATTGTACCAAGCATGCCTGAAATTAGGAACTTAAGGTAATTAGACAACATTAGGAATGATGCTTAGAACACTTAGGAGAATGCTAGGATTACAACATAGGAAAACTTTACATGTTTGCTATTATAATTAGATTTTTTGCCTATGATTGCTTACTTTAAACAAGTCCTTATAAGTCCTTTTTACTTTTTATTAGATGTTGCTTACTCGTTCGTCCCAGTATGTTACACCTGAGAATGGTGCACTCCATATCCAGTCAGCTGACCAGTTGACTGATACACCTCCACCTGCCATATTCTCCCACTCCACAGATCCACAGACCCAGATGCCTCCACCACCTTCCACATCCCAGTCCCAGCAGGCCCTGATACTTCTACCACCCCCTATCATCATACCTACCCAGGCTTCCGTCACACTCGACGGGAACCAGCTACTCACTATGATCCAGGGGTTCCTAACAACCCATCAGGAGCAGACTACCCTACTCCGCCAGAGCATGGAGCGTTCTGAGGGACGTCCCATGGTCCTACCACATGTAGAGCCACGGCAGAGAGCGGGGACGATCAAGGACTTCATGGGTCTGAATCCTAAGGAGTTCTCAGGGACTGAGGGCATAGTAGTAGCAGATGACTGGCTAGATTCGGTAGAGAGGAAGCTTCCCGGAGTTAGGATGCCGGATGACCTCCAGGTCGAGGCAGCGGGATTTCTGCTGATAGACTTAGCAGGAGTCTGGTTCCGAAATGAGCCGTTGTTTGCGAGAGGGAGAGCCACTTGGGATCAGTTCAAGACCCAGTTCAAGAAGAAATTCTTCTCGACCACTGCTAGAGTAGCCATGGGACTACGATTCCAGAACAACCAGCAGGGAAACCGTTCTGTTGATGACTATGCGGCAGAGTTTAGTCGCCTGAGCCGTTTTGCTCCTAGTCTGGTTGCAGATCCAGAGGAGATGACCCGTAGGTTTTGCCATGGTCTAGTTCCAGACATTGGCATTCTTATAGTGGCGAACGGTACGACTGACTATTACCAGAGCCTAGAGTTGGCCCGGAGCATTGAGAAGCGTCTTCTGTCTAGCAAGAGGCCGACTTCTGTACATCATGAGGGACCGTCCAAGCGTCAGGCTTTCCAGCAGAGAGCACCGACGTCGGACCAGCAGACTTACCGTCCCCCTACACCACATCATCAGACCCAGCCAGTTAGAGCCCCGGGACCCCGACAGTAGCAGCAGCAGAAGGGAGCTATATGTTCTTTCTGCGGAAGACCAGGTCATGACTTCGCCGTCTGCAGGAAGAGGTTGGGTCGGTGTTTGGCTTGTGGGTCTGCCACCTTTCAGCTTCGGAACTGCCCAGCAGCGAAGCCTAGGGGACCACTCCCGACTCAGCAGCAGAAGTTTGGGCAGCATCTGCAGTAGCAGAAGTGACCTTAGGGGAAGGTTTATAGCCTAGCCCTTGAGCCGGAGCCGGAGTCGGAGCAGGTTTCGGAGCCAGATTACTTAGCTGACGTCATCACAGGTCATGTTTATTTGCATACTTTTCTAGCTCTATGCTTGTTTGATTCTGGTACATCTTATAGCTTCCTGTCATTAGAGTTTATGCATGAACATCACTTAGTATCTACACCTACTGCGGAAATTAGTAGAGTAATGACGGGAGGAGGACCAGTGCCTATTAGAGCTAGCTATAGATGCTCTATTACTATAGCCGAAAGAGAGTTTGAGGGGCGATTCTTTGTGATGCCACTCCCCGGTTATGATATCATATTGGGGATGGACTGGCTTAGCTATGCCCATGCATCTATAGATTGTCATAATGGTAGTATTTTGTTCAGTCCCCCAGGCACAGCACCATTCAGAGTCAGGAGGACAGGGCTGGAGATCAGCCTAGAGCCGAACTGTTGTGCGACAGTCGGGGACGTAGCACCGCCACACCTTATCATTAGGGAGTTTATGGATGTATTCCCAGAGGATCTTCCAGGACCTCCGTCTGACAGAGATGTGGAGTTCACTATAGATTTAGTGCCGGGTTCATCACCAGTATCCCGGGCTTGCTATAGAGTGAATCCCAAGGAGGCCATAGAGATGAAAGAGCAGATTGATGACCTGTTGAAAAAGGGTTTCATTCGATCCAGTGCTTCTCCATAGGGAGGGCCAGTGCTCTTTGTGCCTAAGAAGGATGGTACAGTCCGGTTGTGTATTGACTACCGGGCCTTGAATGCCATCACCATCAAGAACAAATATTCTCTGCCCAGGATAAATGATTTGTTCGACCAGTTGAGTGGGGCGAAGGTGTTTTCCAGGATAGACTTAAGATCCGGGTACCACCAGGTGAAGGTTAGGGCAGCAGACATCCAGAAGACGGCATTCAACATGAAGTACGGGTAGTACGAGTTTCTGGTGATGCTATTTGGTCTCACAAATGCGCCAGCTGTCTTTATGAATTTGATGAATAAGACATTTCACCAGTATCTAGATAAGTTCGTCGTAGTGTTTATCGACGACATCCTGATATACTCGAAGATGCCAGAGGAGCATGCAGAGCACTTGCGGATAGTTTTAGGAATGCTGAGGCAGGAGAGATTGTTTGCCAAATTGTCGAAGTACGAGTACTTTTTAGACTGAGTGGAGTTTCTCAGCCATGTAGTCACTGGAGATGGAATCTCAATGGATCCCAGGAAGATTGCTGCAGTTGAGACGTGGAAGGCTCCGACGTTAGTTTCAGAGATCAGGAGCTTTCTGGATTTAGCAGGCTATTATAGAAAGTTTGTCCAGGACTTTGCTAGGATAGCTGAACCCATAATAAAGCTGACACGGAAGGACGCAGAGTACATCTGGTCAGAGGACTGCCAGGCAGCATTTGAGGAGCTGAAGAGGAGGCTGACGACCGCTCCAGTTCTGACATTACCTTCAGGTTCTGGAGGTTTCACCATATACAGTGATGCTTCTGGAAAGGGGCTAGGATGTGTCCTACAGCAGCATGGGAAAGTGATTGCTTATGCATCTAGGCAATTGCGTACTCATGAGAGGAATTATCCTACCCATGACCTCGAGTTAGCTGTGGTGATCTTTGCACTCAAGTTATGGAAACATTACTTATACGGAGAGCGTGTGGAAATCTTTACTGACCACAAAAGCTTGAAGTATGTGTTCACGCAGAAAGAGCTGAACATGAGGCAAAGACGATGGTTGGAGTTGATGAAGGACTTCGACATCGATTTACAGTATCACCCCGAGAAGGCAAATATGGTGGCAGATACGCTGAGCAGGCATCCGATGGTATGGTACCTGATGATTGATCGACATTTGCGGGAGGATCTGGAGAAGCTCGGTATCGAGCTAGTTCGACCAGGACCAGTGATACAGATGATGGCTCTTGACATTCAGTCAGGTTTGATGGAGCAGATCCGGAAGGCACAGTCTACAGATGAGAGCCTTCGCAGACTTCGACCCTAGGCTTTAGCTGGATTGTTGGATGACTTCACTATAGCAGAGGATGGATCCTTGAGGCATGGCAGCCGATTGTGCGTGCCGAAGGGAGAGCTGGTAGAGGCAGTCTTACAGAAGGCACACCGATCGAGATATTCTATTCACCCTGGTGCTAACAAGATGTACCGTGACTTGTGGGAACATCTTTGGTGGCACGGGATGAAGAAGGATGTATCGTGTTTCATCTCGAGATGCCTAGTTTGCAAGCAGGTCAAGGCGGAGCGCCAGAGGCCAGTTGGTTTGTTGCAGCCGTTACCCATTCCCGAGTGGAAGTGGGAACATATTACGATGGACTTCGTCTCAGGGCTTTCTCGTTCCCAAGGAGGGAAGGATGCCATTTGGGTCATCGTGGACAGGCTGACGAAGTATGCGCACTTCATACCCTTCAAGGTGGGGCTTTCCACCGAGAAGTTGGCAAAGCTATACATGCATCAGATAGTTCGTCTATACGGAGTGCCGGTGAGCATCGTGTCGGACAGAGACAGCAGATTTACATCCCACTACTGGAGGAGCTTGCAGGAGGAGTTGGGCAGCAGGCTCAAGTTCAGTACGGCGTACCACCCGCAGACAGATGGGCAGTCCGAGAGGACGATACAGACGCTGGAGGATATGCTGAGGACCTGCGTGCTGGACTTTGGAGGATCATGGGAGAGCCATCTGCACTTGGTAGAGTTTTCATACAATAACAGCTACCAAGCTAGTATCGGTATGTCTCCTTTCGAGGCGCTATATGGACGACGATGCCGTATACCGCTCTTTTGGGATGATGTTGGAGACAGAGTTATGCTTGGGCCAGAGATGATCACGGATGCAGCAGAGAAGGTTGGGATGATCAGAGACAGGCTCAGAGTAGCTCAGGATAGACAGAAACACTAGGCTGATACTAGTCGCAGACCGATGGAGTTCGCAGACGGTGATATGGTGCTAGTGAAGATATCACCTACTAGAGGGACAATCAGGTTCGGACGGGGAGGGAAGCTGAGCTCCAGATACATCGGGCCATTCGAGATACTTGGCAGGATCGGAGAGGTAGCTTACAGGGCTGCACTTCCACCCAACCTAGCAGGAGTTCACGATTTCTTTCACGTATCTCAGCTGAGGAGATATGTTCCAGACCCCAGTCATGTGCTAGATCATTCAGAGTTGGAGGTCGGACCGAGCCTTACAGTTTCTGAGCAGCCAGTGGAGATATTAGACAGGAGAGAGAAGAGGCTGAGGAACAAGGTTATACCCTTAGTACGAGTAGCTTGGAGCCGTCACACTCCAGGTGAATCTACTTGGGAGAGGGAGTCGGACATGAGGGAGAGATACCATTACTTGTTCGATCCAACCGCTGTGAGGGAACCACCCATTCCCGCTTGATACCTTAGAGGTTAGTTCGATCATAGCCTTAGTAATTTGTTGCATTGCTTGCTATGTTAGAATATTGTAGGGTCTTCAAACCTTGTGAATTTTGAGGACGAAATTTTTCAAGGAGGAAAGACTTGTAAGCCCATATTTTTCAAAATTTATTTAATTAGTGATAATTAACTATTTAATTACATATTTAGCCTTAAAATATTTATTATGATTTTTAGGAATTTTTTTAGAATTTTAAATGAATTTTAAATGAGTTTTAAATACAAAGTTATCATTTTGTAACTAATTTAAATGTTTTAAATATCTTCTTATAATTTTTAGAAATATTTTAATATAATTTTGTAATATTTAAAATTATTTTTATATCATTATTAATTTATTAATTTGTTAATATATCAGTTTGCAAATTGGAAATTGATTATATTTCATTTATGTAAATTATTTATTACATTTACCCACTGATAGGACCTGTTTGTAATATCCTAAACTACCAGGGACCTAAGTGTAAACCCTACCCCCCCCCCCCCCCCCACGATCTCTCTCCTCTGGCTCACCCACCCTCGACGACCGCCACGCCGACGACGACCCGCGTTTTCCTGCCGACTTTGGCCAGCCCGACCGACCTAAGTTCCCTATAAATAACCCCCTCTCTCCCCTCAGCCGACCACCACCACCACCATTACGACCTATCTCCGCCTACAACCGCCCGTTCTTCCCCAAAACCCTAAGCCCAAACCCTAACTCCGACGATCCCCTACGCCACCCCCACAGCGACCAACAGCCCCATCCACCGCCACCATTCAGTTCGCCACGACGAGCTGGGTCGATCGCCGCCCAAGCGCCACCGTCCCGACGCCCCTAGCCGCCGTCTCCGCCTTCGAAAACTTTCTCAGAAGTCGGAGACACAGGTAACAGACCCTGAGCTGAGTCGTACGTGTCTCGTGCACGTAGATACGACTCGCCGTGTCCTGGTGAGCATGAGGGACAGTCTGGACACAAAGGACTAGACCCATACGTGTCGTGCATAGCACGGACACGTAGACTCTGTGTCCCAAACTGTCAGGACACATAGTGATATTTCGGGCTACTGTTATTATTTACTAAAACAGAAATAAAACAAATCTAATCCTAACCCTAACACAACGAACGGGCTGACCCCCTGGCCAGCCCGACCTAGCCTAAACCCCCCCCCCCTCCCCCCCCCCTCCCCCCCGCGCTCTGGCTCGGATTCGAGCCCCCCTTCTTCTGTTTCTGTTTCTTTTCTTTTTCTTTTCTTTTCTGTTATATATATATATATATATATATATATATATATATATATATATATATATATATATATATATATATATATATATATATATATATATATTTATATATATATATGTATTATTATACTGTATTATATATATATATATATATATATATATATATATATATATATATATATATATATATATATGTGTGTACTGTATCTAAATATATATATATATATATATATATATATATATATATATATATATATATATATATATATAATACAGTATAATAATACATATATATATATATATATATATATATATATATATATATATATATATATATATAAATATATATATATATATATATATATATATATATATATATATATATATATATATATATATATATATATATATATATATATGTTATATTTTGTACTTTTATATAATGTATATGTATATATGTATATATTTTTATGTGTATATATATTATTATATATATACTTTATAATTAAGTGTTTCCTTATATATATATATATATATATATATATATATATATATATATATATATATATATATATATATATAAAGTATTTCCTTATACATATATATGTACTTTTTACATATGTATGTATATATTCACTATGCATAATTTTACCTTATCAAATGTTAATATTTAATTTGCACTTTTTACCAATTTGTATTTTTGTATATTTAAATTACTGCAACCATTTGGTGTCCAAGCCTAGCATGGATTTTTGGGCCCAAATGTGTTTTCACACATTCAAGACCTGTACAAGTTATATTGGACTTGATTCATGGCCTTGGGTCCTGTATTTGAACTTTGGTTCAAATTATGTACATGGACAAAATACGCAGATAATTAATTATTTAATTTCAATTGTGTGCAAATGCTGTTTTTGGATTTCTAAAAATACTTAAATTACTGTTAAAATTCTAGAAAAATAGTATTTAGATACTATGTTAATTTAGCTAATTTAGTATAATTTTTATAGTATTTAATTTACTGTTTTGCCACTAGTTTGGCATATGAAACCAAAACTCATTTTCTGTATACTTAGGAAAACTGATTTTTATAAAATACTTGTACTGGTTAATAAATTCCAGAAAAATTATAATAAATTTCTATAATTAGCAAGGATCATCTTGGTACTTTATTTTATATAAATTAAGCTTTCTGTCTATCTCAGAAATTATTAAAACACAATGATCTTTTGATTTATTTGTTGATTAATTACGACTTGTAACTTTTTATGTTATTTTGAGTTTTAGCTGTATTAAACCTCACCTCTCACTAGTGTAAGACCCTAGAAAGACAGTTAGAGTAGTGTGTCACCCCACATTGGTCTCCTATGCTAAAATCATTATTTTGGCTTGGTGCCCAGTCACAAGTCGTGTTTCACCAATTAGTGTCCTAGTATTTTAGCTTAGTGTAAAAACTAAGTTATTGCATTTATTTCTACAGTGACAAGTTACCGGACATCCATAGCACTTTTATCGCAGCTTGTTTTGCTTTGCTTTGCTAGAGGCAAGTACTTTCTACAAACTTTACATACTGTTACATCAATGAACTACAAATCCAACCATGTTAAATGTTGATCCTTGGGGTAGCAAGTTAAAACTTCACATGTTGTACTTTTAGTTACTACCATGCTTAGAACAGTCTTTATGTATCTCTCACATGATTAGAATATGGGTTATGGGGAAACTGATAGTAGTGTACGTGATCATACCCCCTCTACAGTACCGAGCAAAGTTTCATTTTATATGTTACTGCACCGTAGGCATTTATCTCAAAGCTGTATTTGTGCGTATGTACATCTACCGCCTTTACACTTGTACGTATGTACATTTCATTTACATGTGCCCCTGCACATTGTACATCTATTGACCGATCACGTACCTGCTACAGTTTTAAATATTACATATACATCTGTCTCTATGACATGTGTCCTTGCCATGATAGACTATGTGATGCCATGTTTCCAGTTATTCCTCTCATGTTCATTTTCATGTTTCATATGCTAGTTTGTTAGATTCAGTACTTGCTCCCGTCCTGACAGGATAACGTTGTAGGTGTCCTTACTGAGGAGGAGTTACTCTGTGACACATATTATGGAGTTACTGTCGAGGATCCGGCTTTACTTTACGAGGATGTTCCTGCGGGAAACCTCGCCTAGTTATCTTTTTGCTTTAGACTTTTGAGAGTAGTCATGTATTAGGCTACATATTTTGTAACTGGACATGTATCCAGTTTTATATTTTAGATCACTTGTACTAAGGACTTATTTCTATATATGAGACGACTTTTGTGTTTGGAGCATTTATGACTTTTATTCACTTATAGAACTGTTAGCACATTTAGTCTTATCCTGTTGTCTTTACACTACCAAAATACGCTCATTTAGCGACGGATTATTAGCGACAGAATTATTCCGTCGGTATTAGCGACGGTTTCGTGGCCGCTCAACGACTGATTACCGACTACAAGCCTTTGCCATTTTTATTTTAATTTTAGGGGGAGAAAATGTCGCACATCCGTCGCTAGAGTGTCGGTGTTATAGCGATGGATTTTCTGTAGTCGCTACACAGTCGATTATTTGGCAGGAATTGTGTAGAAAATTAGCGGGACATATTTTCGACGACTTAGCGACGGATATTCAGTCGGCACTTATCAAAATAGGCGACTGCTGGGCGAAGGTTTTTTACCAGTCGCGAGTCCGTCGCTATATAAATGTACCAGACTTTAAATAAAACGGCGGGGGGAACTTTTCGCATTCCTCCCAAATTCACTCTCTCTCTCTCTCGCCGGTGTCGGCTTCGGTGATCGGCGTCGGTGTCGTCGTCGACGTCGGCGTCCTCTCCTCTCTCTCTCCCAAAGGTAAC
Organism: Iris pallida; assembly: GCA_029216955.1. NCBI lineage: Eukaryota > Viridiplantae > Streptophyta > Magnoliopsida > Asparagales > Iridaceae > Iris > Iris pallida. The sequence goes on from JANAVB010027598.1 coordinate 8,626,336, forward strand.
CCCCTCTCTCTCTATCTCTCGATCTCTCTCTCTCTCTCTCTCTCTCTCTCTCTCTCTCTCGCGGTATCGTATAGGGGCTGGGCGGCGCGCTTGGGACTGGGCCGTCCGGGGCTTAGCGGCTGGCTTGGGTCGGGGGCTGGGCGGTGGGCTTGGGACGGGGGCGTCGGGGGCTGGGCGGCGGGCTTGGGGTTGGGGCATCGGGGGCTGGGCAGGGGCGTCGGGGTCTGGAAGGCGGGCTTGGGGTTGGGGCGTCGGGGGCTGGGCGGCTGGCTTGGGTCGGGGTCTGGGCGGTGGGCTTGTGGCGGGGGCGTCGGGGTCTGGGAGGCGGGCTTGGGGTTGGGGCGTCGGGGGCTGGGCAGCTTGCTTGGGTCGGGGTCTGGGCGGTGGGCTTGGGGCGGGGGCGTCGGGGTCTGGGAGGCGGGCTTGGGGTTGGGGCATCGGGGGCTGGGCGGCTGGCTTGGGTCGGGGGCTGGGCGGTGGGCTTGGGGCGGCGGCGTCGGGGGCCGGGCGGCTGGCTTGGAGCGGGGGCATCGGGGGCTGGGCGGCTGGCTTAGGTCGGGGGCTGGGCGGTGGGCTTGGGGCGGCGGCGTCGGGGGCTGGGCGGCTGGCTTGGGGCGGGTGCGTCGAGGCTATTTGCAACCGACGCACACCCATAAGCACTCTTCATATATATATGCAACCGAACTACTGGACGGCGGGCTTGGGGCGGCGGGCTTTGGTCGGGGGCGGCGGGTGGCTTTGCTTCTCAAATTCATCTGAGTTTATATATTTGCTAAATAATGTGTTATCCATATTGGGTGTTCCATTAGTTTGGTGGTGTTTGGATTAGTAAATGTGAATATATATGGGGTTTGGATTCATGGTGTATATGTTCACTGTCTCAAGGACAATGCGAGTTCTATCAGTTGTGTGCTTCTGTATAGATGTATATATCTATACATCTAGCTGTGATATACATATGTGTATGTGACAACCTCAGTTAGCGACGGACTAGTTACCGGTTAGCGACGGATATTTCCAGCTCCATTAATTGCATTAATCTACGGTACGACATGGTGATCAGGACATAGTCCCTGCAGCCATTCGACTGGTGAGACAGAAACTATGTTGCCGTAGATAAAGTTGCCTGTCCTCCGACCCTCATCCCTCGGCAATGATGATATGACAACCTATTACTATATCTTATATAGTAGTAGATGATGTCTTAGTATTACATTAGTGAGTTCATCTTGAATCTGTTACGTACATCCTTCAGATACTAGATACGATAAGAACATATACTACACCATATGTACAGAACATAGATGATTCACACTAATGTATGCTAGAATGAATCTTGGCTTGTGTTCTGAGCCATCCGTTCTGATCAAGCATCTTCCTTCTCCTCTCCTCCACTATGGCTCTGAACAAATCTGCTCCTCCCTCTACTTCCCTTCTTCTTATTTGACTCTCTCAGCCACATATGACATCCAGCTCAAGTGTAGAGTCAGGGGAGAAGAAGTGGACAGGAAGAGGAGGGGGAAGCAGCACAGCCGGCGGCATGACCCGGAGGAAGTACAGAGGTTTTTTTCAACAGCCGTAGGAGAACTCTAAGGATATATCTTTTCACAATATGTCATCTAGTCAAAGACCCTTCATGTGAATATCATGTTACCGCGGTGTCGGAAGACTAACATGTCATAAGTTTTTAAGCCGTGTATTTTGATATAATCTTCCCAACTCTTTCCTCCTATGTAGTAATCTTGCATTATTACATAGCAGGAAAGAGTTTTGAGGATTATGTCAAAACACACGGCTTAGAAAATTATGACATGTTAGTCTTCCGACACCGCGGTAACATGATTGTCACATTAAGGGTCTTTGACAAGGTGATATATTGTGAAAAGATATATCTTTATAATTCTCCTACGTCTGTTGAAGAAAACCTCTGTACTTCCTCCGGGTCATGTCGTCGGCTGTGCTGCTTCCCCCTCCTCTTTCTGTCCACTTCTTCTCCCCCGACTCTACACTTGAGCTGGATGTCATATGTGGCTGAGAGAGTAAAATAAGAAGAAGGGAAGTAGAGGGAGGAGCAGATTTGTTTAGAGCCATGGTGGAGGAGAGGAGAAAGAAGATGCTTGATCAGAACGGATGGCTCATAACACAATCCAAGATTCATTCTAGCATACATTAGTGTGAATCATCTATGTTCTGTACATATGGTGTAGTATATGTTCTTATCGTATCTAGTATCTGAAGGACGTAACAGAATCAAGATGAACTCACTAATGTATGCTAGAATGAATCTCGGGTTGTGTTCTGAGCCATTCGTTCCGATACTTGGCAATTAAGCCATTCGACTGGCGAGGCAGAAACTATAAGGCTACTTGCATGTTCTTCCAACTTTAAATTACAAGATTACTATATTAGGTTAAATAAATCACTAACCTCATCACGGTGAGTCTTGGTGTAGCACTTAAATGTGGGGCACCTGTAATCTATGTGAGTTCATCTTGATTCTGTTACATCTTTCAGATACTAGATACGATAAGAACATATACTACACTATATGTACAGAACGTAGATGATTCACACTAATGTATGCTAGAATGAATTTTGGGTTGTGTTCTGAGCCATTCGTTCCCATACTTGGCAATTAAGCATGTAAAATAGAACTGATTATGTTTAGTTTGTCTTACGATACAGATTTTCACATCCAAATTGAAATGGATCGTTACTTCGTTGATCGTACATGGGTGTACTATAGCGGATCAACCTCCTGGACCGTAGGTATTTATAAGTATTGACCGTATCGGATTAGTATCGATCTATCGTTTTGATATGGGCCGTATCGGTTAGTATTGGTCTTAGCGAATTGGTATCATCCTATCCGATATGTATCGGCCGTATAGCTAGGATTCATATTGGCCTTATCGATTTGGTATCGGTCATATCCGATAGGTATCGGTCGTGTTGGATTATTATATACCATTTCGGATTAGTTTCGTGGAAGGTTTAGTAACAACTGTACTTGGATTTCTCTCTTCTAGAACTAGATTACCATTGCAAGAGAGTCACGAGAGCGTAAATAGCCAGTTACAGAACATACATACTTTCTTTTCAATCTCGCTTTTCCTGATGGAAAAGGAAGTATGTATGTTACTGTAACTGGCCAATCACGATCTGGTGATTCTCTTGCAATGGTATTCTAGCTCGAGAAGAGAGAAATCCAAGTATAGTTGTTACTAAACCTTCCACGATACTAATCCGAAATAGTCTATACTAATCCAACACGGCCGATACCTATCGGATATGACCGATACCAAATCGATAAGGCTAATATGAATCCTAGCTATTCGGCCGATACATGTACATATCGGATATAGGACGATACCAATTTGTTAAGGCCAATACCAATATGATACGTCCTATACCAAACCGATAGACTGATACTAATCTGATACACTAGATACTAAGTACATCTGGCCTATACCAGCGGATCCACAAATTACTGTACGATAGGCCCAACGACTCCAGTTACATCCGGTTATTGGTGAGTACATGATTACATAGTAATTCTGTTAGTCTTGTGATACAGATTTTTACTCTCTCATGCTACCAACGTAACAACTTTTCCAGTACTGCTCCCTATAATGATGATGAACGCAAAAATCCAACGTCACAACTTTTATAACTTGAGTAAATTTCTTTACCCTATATGAAAATTTCTGTTGTCAGAAAGATGGCTCCTAGGACTCGTCGAGGTGGTGCTGCTAGTCGAGGAAGGGGTCGAGGCAAGAAACCCTTGGAGGTCGACACGGAGGAAGTCTCCGTCGTCAAACAAGAGCCGGTGACTGTTTAGGAGAAGGTGTTACCAAAGGTCGAGGTCAAGGAAGAACCGATGACCATCAGGGAAGAGATTGCTCCCAAGCTTGAAGCTAAGGAGGAGCCACCGTCAGAGAGTAGTAGCATCGGGACCGACCCTCCTGTCCTTACAGAAGACCTCAACCAGATTGAGCCTTCGTATGCAAAGTGGCTGATAGAATGGTACATGCCTCAACGCAACTATCATCCCTGGCTGTGAGAATTCATCGTCTGACTTGTGGTCTTTGTTGAGGCCAAAGTCGATTTTCCTATGTGTTTTGGAATATTTGTGAAAATTTTGGAATATTTATGCTATGATCGGTCGCCAGGATTGGATATTAGGTTACTGTAACTGGCCAACTCTTTCCTATGTGTTTTGGAATATTTGTGAAAAATTTGGAATATTTGTGCAATGATCGGATTATAACGATGGATATTAGGTTACTCTTCCGGATAATTGATGTCTATTTTATATTAATTTGGTTTGGTCTATATGATTCTTGGATAATTGGTGTGCATTAAATTCGTATGTGCATATTTGGTCTATGTGATTCTTGGATAATTGGTGTGCATAATATATTTGGTCTATGTGATTGTTGGATAATCGGTGTGCATTATATATTGGTTTGGTTTATGCAAATTTTTGCGAACAGGGAAAGCGCTGTAATTTTTTTTTCAAAATATTCTCAGTTAGCGACGGACTGGTGACCGTTTTACGACGGTCACCACCAGTTTCCGACGACTTTTCAACGGTTATTCCGTCGCTAACTGGATATTTGGAAATGTTCCCAGGTAGCGACGGATGGTCGACGGATTATCAGTCGGCATGGAAAATTGTTCGACGGAATCGCGACGACCTATCCGTCGCCCGTTTTCTGGAAATAACAAGAATTTCTAGAACAAGATCGACGGTTATTCCGTCGCTATTCCGTCGATTTTTACCGTCGGTTTAGCGACGACTTATCCGTCGCCATATTGCTGGAAATGACATGAATTTCCAGAAGCTAATCGACAGATTTTTTGTCAGAAAATCGTCGCTAATCCGTCATTTGTTATCGAAGGTGTCGACGGATTAGCGACGGAATGATACGATCTGATACGCTGTTACGATGGGTTACCGACGGAATTTTACGTCGCTATTGTCTACACATTTCAGTACTTAATAGTTGAAATGGACGAAAGTTCGTCGAAAATGCGTCGCTAATGCTTCGTATTGTGACGTCGACAATCCGTCGCTATTCAGTCATGTGACGACAACTTAGCGACGGAACGTTATTAGCGACGAGCTGATTGCCGACGGATTTTTTTGGCCAAAATCCGTCGGTTATCGGTCGCTAATAGTAATTACCGTCGGTTTAGCGACGGATGTGGCCGTCGCTAAAACGATAAATTTTGGTAGTGTTAGAACAGCTTACTACATTTTATCTCAAGCGTAGGCTGGCATGACTCGGCCTGGCCCAACAATTTGGATAGCGGGTCGTGACAAAATAACACAAAGAAAATTAATTACCTAAAATTTATTTTACCTCTCCCGAAAATACAAGTTTAGAAACATGAGATTGTCGTTCATGAAAAATGGCCGAAGTTGACGGACCACCGAAAATTTTTCCATCATTTGGACTAGCCATCTGTAACAAAAAAAATAGCATAAAAATTACCATATAAATTATTTAAATAAAAAATAACTGTTCACAATAAACACTATCTTCTACTTACTACTTGTTTTTTTTTTCTCTAGCTTCTGTTGTTTTTCTCCTGCTAGGTTTACCTCTTCTTTCTCTTATGTTTCTTCTCTTCTACTCCCATCTTCTTATATCCATTTTCCCACCCGTTTTCAAACATTTCAGTCAAAAAGTGACTGAAAAAGATGCATGCCACACACAACAATGCAATCCCACACACACCAATGCAGTCAAAGGCTGCATACCAGTCCCCGAAAAAGCGTCTGCCCCGAAAAAGTGCATGCGCCCAGTCCCACACCCCGAAAAAGCGTCTGCGCCCAGTCCCACACCCCGCGCCTGCGCAGCAGCCAATTGAATGCAGCCAGCGTCACGCGTGGCCACGCAGAGGCACGAGAAAGCGCCACGCGTCGACAGCCAGCCCGCGTTACGACCAAACCCTGCGCCCGCGTCAGAGAAAACGTCCTTAGGAAGGGCGTTTTCGTCTGACACTTCTGACAAAACGCCCCTCCAAAGGACGTTTTTCTTATTTTATTATTTTTCTGTTTAACGGAAGTTGAAGGTTAACGGAGGAGGAGTAAAAAAATATATTTTTTTAGAAGAACGCCCTTCGTAAGGGCGTTTTCCTTATTTTATATTTTTTTTATAACGGAGGCTGACGGTTAACTGAGTAATGGGAAAAAATTAGTTTTCAAAGAAGAACGCCCTTCGTAAGGACGTTCTTGTGCTTCAGATAAAATATTTAGAAACATTGTGCTCTACATGAAATTTCATAAACTTTTAATGCTTTACATGAAAATTTCCGATCAATCTATTGGTGGACGTCACACTCAATGTGCACTGGGTTAACTCCCAAGGAAACCTATGTCTCCTTATATATCATGCCCTGGCACTACTTGTAAATTCCAACTCGGCCCGACTGGATTTCCAATCACCATTTCCTGGAGTAAACGCTCACAGCAATCCAATTCATATGACTGGATATCCAGTCTTGGAAGTATGACCCAGAGATCAACAAACTCTAAAGTTCTAGTGAGGGCTTTACGGCTAATAACATTTCCACTATTCCACCATTGCTTGCGTTGGAGGTTGGAGTTTGGAGGCTTGATGTGTAACTTAATTGATCGATATAATTGGTCATAGACTAAGAACATTACCTTTAAGATACTATCTATTCTAAATTTGAGCATCTGGAGTTTATGTACGAATTATGCTATCTCATGAGCAATCTTTAGTTTTTAATAAAATAAATAACAACTTATAATTAGGGAGCATTGTCCTAATTAACTGAACTAAAATAAATACAGTCAAATAAAGGACGGGATATAGGCATATTTGAGCTAACAGTTCAAGGTTCAGAAGTAGAGGATCACCAATGATTTGAGAAGCAAGAAAAAAAAATATTCGAAATGAACCAAAATATTTCTTTAGCAATCTGGAATATATTTTCAAAATCTTTGAGGTGAAGGTTTGCATTGTCTCAAGAAATAGTTGTCATATACTGACAAGTATGGATTCTTGAGAAGAGAGAAACCGTGGTGGTCCCTTCCGGGCCATCCGGATCCTACGAGTAAATTGAAAATTAGATTTAGATATCACGTAATGATCGTACGTTTGTAACGCATTGTAGTCCCATAATTATAGATTGCAATCTGAGGAGGATGTTTTCAAAAGATTCGAGGCGAAGGTTTGGGTTCCAATACTTTAACCCAAATATTCCTCATTAGAATGTGTTAATATTCCTCGTTAGAAAGGGTTGAGGGATGTCATAGTGATTAAATATGCCGAGAGAAGAGACAAGTGTTGAGAGGAGGTTCAAAAGGGGCAGTTGGGGACCTGGGGTCCTCCACAGACATGAGAACCAAATGCCAAGGCAGTACAAATGGATTCTCTGGAAGCTTATAATTCAAGAGAGCTGTTAGCCCATCTCCAATGGTGATTTCAAAAATTGAGTTCTTATCCTACTTGACATTGTACTTTAAGAAAATTTATATCCTAGTTGGAAGAGTTTCTACATAGAAATTGTACACATATAAAAAATACTCTTCAATGGTTCTCCATTTCTATCCTATGTGTCACATAGTAAAAGGACTAATTTAATGGTGTGGGGTCCAATAATAATTGTCATGAGAGATAGAAGAATTTCTATGAGAGTTTCTACATGTAGAAACCCTCCTAGAAAGTTTCTATCCTACATCATTGCCACTTAGGATAGAAATGGTGATAGAAACTACTATTGGGAGAAGTTTTTTCTAAAATGGATTTCTTCCATGGAAATAGGGAAGATAGAAACCCCTCTCCAATGGTGATTTCTAAAATTGAGTTCTTATCCTACTTGGAATTGTACTTTAAGGAGATTTCTATCCTAGTTGGAAGAGTTTCAACATAGAAATTATACACATACAAAAAATGCTCTCCAATGGTTCTCAATTTCTATCCTATGTGTCATATAGTAAAAGGACTAATTTAATGGTGTGGGGCCCAATAATAATTGTCATGAGAGATAGGAGAATTTCTATGATAGTTTCTACATGTAGAAACCCTCCTAGAAAGTTTCTATCCTACATCATTGCCACTTAGGATAGAAATGGTGATAGAAACTACTATTGGGAGAAGTTTTTTCTAAAATGGATTTCTTTCATGGAAATAAGGAAGATAGAAACCCCCATTGGAGATGGTCTTAGGTCGCCCGCCATTTTGGCGCTGATAGCCCGCAGGCCAAGTGGCGGATGACGATTGAAGGGGGGAGCAGTTTTTCAGGGGTGGGCCCAGCAATGTCACGGGAGAGGAAGTGGAGTGAAGGGGGGGGGGGGGGGGGGGGGGGGGGGGGGGGGGGGTACGTCGGCGCAGACAATGCACAGTCATCTCCCACACAGGCCAAAATGGCTTTCCATAATTCAATAGGTGGGGTGGGGGTGGAGGGGGATTTTCTTTTTCTTTTGCTTTTTCCAAAAAGACACATCTGAAGTCCACAAAGCTTTACACCAATATGAGATTTATGTAACCCCGAAGCACCAACAACAAAAATGGTGGAGGATAATTGCTTGGAGAAAGCGTTGTGCATGTCACTCCGTACCACTCTCAATCGTCTCTATATTTATTGTAGATATACTAATCAGAAAGCGTCATGATTTGTTTGACAATTGTTGAATTAGTGATTGTGAGATATTTTAAATTATCTATAATTATGAACGGTTATGATAGGTTTTATTTTTATTTTTTGGTTTTAATTAGACTTTAAACTAGTCCAACTTATACTTGGTAATTATTCATTAGCGAACGGTTCTGTAAGTTTTTTTAAAAGAATAAAATTATTTGTATGTCCATATATAAATAAAAGTCATTCCAATCTACGTGACTTATAAGTATTGCCTATTGTCACGTCAAGAAAAAATCTTATCATTCTCAGTTTGTCGATGGAAGGAAGGAGTATTGTACACGGGCAAAGCAAAGACGAGAAAGAGGAAATAAGGTACTAGGCTAGGTAGTAGTTGTATATATATATATATATATATATATATATATATATATATATATATATATGGTACGTTCGGTCATTGCGGGCATCACGATGTTCTGGCTCCAGTCTATCCAGATCCCTACGGCTACTATTCGAAAAGTGGAGGCCATCTTTGCTGACTTCATCTGGAGGGGAGGGATACATGCGATCTCCTGGGACCAGCTATGTCGGCCACGGGAGGAAGGAGGAGTGGGGTTGAGGCCTCTTCATGAGGTCAGGAAGGCAGCTTGTGTGAAGATGGCCTGAAAATTCATCAAGGAGGGTCGCTCTGGACGGAATGGATGACGAACAGATACCTAAGGAGGACCAACTTCTAGGCTTGCAGGATAGACAACAATTTCTCGGTCACATTTAAGGCCATCCTGAGGTGTCGGCCGGTACTTCAGACCGCTATATGTAGGCACATGAAGGATGGGACGACTACCGACCTCTGGCTAGACCCTTGGTTGGGTTCCAGACCCCTGCTCGAGCGATTGGGAGGTCAGCTGGACAGAGAAGCGGGCAGGGGGGCTCACATGTAGTCGGATCATCCGAGATGGAGTTTGGAGGTACGGGGGGCGGGTCCGGTCTATTCTGCTTTTGTAGCTGCTACGACTTGGTTCGGACCCACCACGACCGGACTGAGGAGGTGGACTTCATTTGGGGCAAGGGGGTTGACCGAAAAATGCAACTATGTGCATACCATCTCCTACGGGGTAGACTGATGACGAGAGACAGACTCCTCCGGTTTGGGATGCAGATTCCGGATGTCAAATGTGTGCTATGTAATGTGGAGGATGAATCTATGTGACATCTCTTCTTTGTATGCCCGGTGTCCTGGTACATTTGGACTGAGCAGTGCGCGCAGCTGAGAGGAGGAGTTGGGATGGATAGAGACATCTGGAGCATTCTCAGCATAGAATAGGAGAAGTTTCAAAAATTTTTATATATTTTACGATATTAATTGAAGAACAGAATATTGCAGTGGGAGGGATAAATTTTGGAAGTATTGCATAGAATAGGAGAAGTTTCGAAAAATAGCACGTGGGGGATGGGGTGCCAACTCTGTTGGCGCACTCAGGAAGTTCCTAGGTTTTTTTTAAATGCACAAACTCATTTGGTGCTCTGATTTTTCAGAGTTCGCCAAAAGAATTGGTGTCCCATACCCCATATTGTATTTTTCGAAACTTCTCCTCTTCTATGCAATTTTTTTTTCCAAATTTATCCCTTCCTACGCAATTTGTTGATAGAAGAAAATAATAGAAACCCTCAAAACCTACTGACTGAGATGTTTATAAAGATACTAAACATTGTACTACATTGACTTTGAGTGTTTCTTGAGCAGACCAAAATCAATGTCTCAAAAGATTTACCAAACATGAGTTTTTAAACACTTCATGAACGATACCATTGCAATGCAGACAATTAAGGACTATATTAAGTAGAGAGAGTATAGAAATAGTAGTAATAAGTATTATTTTTTTACCCTTATTTATTTAAGCTGTATAAGTTGTTTCTATTACTATTATTATCATTATATTTTTTTGATAGATATTAGATTGTAATTCTAGTGCAATGTAGACTGATAGATACTCCATTAAAAAAAGAGGAGGAATAAAATTATAGTTAAAGAAGCCATTAAGTTTAAAAGAATGTCTGAACGAACATGGATTGGAGTTCTAAAGTAAGATATAGTTTTTGTTATAGTTTTACAGAAGAAAAAAAAAAATCCTTAATGGAGCTGAAAGAAAGAAAACAATTCACACAACATATCCCAAAAATGTGTAATAAAAGCTTTGTTGTTGTTGTTGTTGTTGCTTGAATTGTAATTCAGGTATTTGATTGCAATATACTACTGCAACCAAATGCATGTTCCCAAGGTCGGCTCAGGAGTAAGCCAGACAAGACTTTGAGTTTGGGCAACCCCCTCTGCTTGGAGCAAATCCAGGCTCAGCATGACCTCACAAGAGGTCAGGGTCACGGATGACTCTCCAGGATTGACTCACTATAAGAATCAAAGGACAACCAAAACTAGCCCTTGATAGGGCAACCCAACCCCGTGGGCCGCACTTGCATGTTCCGAGTTTAAATTGCTCTTTGATTCTTTGCATCATTTTTTTCTCCTTCTGCGAATTGGACACGGACGAAAGGTTGGAATATCACTATAACAATGAAGAGTGAAAAGAAAGAAAAACCAATGTGCTGTTCGATGGACAAATGCCTATGCCTCTTTGTCTATGTGAGAACTTGATTCCTTGGTTCCATCTTCCACAACATAAGTTACAACTGGAGGAGCTGCTCAGAGTGAAGAAGCGTTAGATAATTGAGTCACTAGCTAATAATTGTCAGAAAGAAAATGTACGAAGGATGTCACGATGATCAGAGGAGCCACCTCACTTAAACATTGTAGGAATATTTGACCCCCTTTGCGGTTTGTACAGAAAAAAAAGCAATAGAAAAGAGGAAAAAGAAATGCACAAGAAGTGGAAGCAGTTTTCTACTTCGCATCACTAATACTGAGATGCTAGCTCTTCCTGAAGTAGTATTTCTTAGCTTCCTCTTATATCCCACTCTTTAGCATGCACTAATAAGATGCTCGTTGCCGAGCTGTCGAAACAATACTTGCATCAGAACTTTAATTCCGCAATATCGATGTGTGTTATAGTATATATGATTGTACTCTTACAATTGTTGTATATTTCTCTTTTTATTAGAGAATAATGAGCGTTTGGTATGCGATATTTTTTTTTTGTTTCTGGAAAAATTTAAGATGAGAATCTATTATCACGTTTGTTTGGCATATAAAAAATTTATTCCCGAAAATTATAAATACCCGGGTAAATAGTTTATCCACAAAATATGAGAATTCTATCCCTTGAGAATAGGTGGGTATTTTTTTTTTGGGATATTTTGTAAAACCTCCCCTAAATAATGGGCTAATTTGCGAAATACTCCCTAAAGATCTCGAATTGGTAAAACCCCCTTTCCGTCAAGACGCTGTTTGATTTTGGGTGACGTGGCAATCCGTGTGTGTTATTAAGTAAAAAAATAAAAGTTAGACGAAAATACCCCTGCGTACGTGGCAGGGGGTCCTCCAACGGTCTTCTCTCTCTCTCTCTCTAACGGTCATCTTCTTCCTTTGCTGAACCTATTTATACCGATCATCTTCTTCCTCTCTCCAACCTATTTATACCGATCATCCTCCTCCTCTTTCACTTGATCCTCTTCCAGCGTACAACTTGTCTACCGAAGATCAGGTTCCTACAAGCATGGGGGGTGCTCCTTCATCTATAGAGAAAGAGGTAATTTCTACCATTAAAGGAGGAAACAAATTATTATATTTACAGTAAGGAGGAAACACAAATTATTATATTTACAGTTAGGAGGAAACACTAATTTTTAATTTCTAAATTTGCAGAAATCGAGTGATGAAAGTGATGAGATTGATGAAAGTGATCAGATTAAATGCCAACTTTGTTGCCAGTCGACACATTCAGCAATAGGGTGCCCATTTATGTACTCAAAATGCCGAAGATATGACGGGATAAGAAGAGTTTGGGAAGGAAACACTCGAGCTAATCCGCACAGAAGATTTTTGAGATGTCAACACTTCAATTGTGCTGAATTCCAGTGGTTAGATGAAGCTGTGAAGTTGCCACCACCAAGACAACATTCAGCAAAGGGGTGTGCTAAGTGTGGTAGTCGTGTACATTGGGCCAAAGATTGTCCTGAAGAGATTGGTGAATTGTGTGGTCAGTTTCAAGGTTCACTGAAGTTAGACCAAATGAAAAGAAGATCAATGTAAAATAGACATTTGTTATATATAAACATGCTATCAACTATCAGCTGCAGTCTTCTCTTTCATGTCCACAGTTTCTAGACATACACTCTAGGTAATCAGCCGTCATCCATAAACTGTCGAAAAATACATGCACCAAACATAGTATCATTACAAAAGACAAACTGCAAGACTTCTCTTTCATGTCCATAGTATGTAAACATAGAATCCTTACAAAGACAAACTTTTCAGAGTATCTAAATGTCCACAACCCAAAAATACATGCTATCAGCTGCAGTTAAAAGACAAACTTTTACATGCTATCACTGCACAAAATACTTAAAGCAGAGAATAACCTCTGTACAAAATGTCCACAACAAAAAAAAACCAAGTACAACTGCAGTTAAGGCCTCCATCTAGGTGGCCTGAAGATCTGGGATTGGGGTCTTGTTGCTTCCCTCATGCCATCAGCTTTAAATCCATACATGCTATGAAAGTTTGCTGCTGTTGCTGCTCTTCCAGCTGCACCCACCCCTGTATAAGGAGGCACATTAACTCCTCTTCCAGCAGCATTTGGGCCTCTACCTCTTGTTTGAGAAGCACCAGGTTCCATGCCACTAAATGTTGACCAGAACAAGTAATAAGAAAGCATAAAAAACATCCTAACTATTAAATAACATGTTTATTGTACCTTCCAGTAGTTTGTTGCTGAGCTGGAGGATTGCCTCCTCCTCTGCCTCTTCCTCTGCCCATTCCAGGAGTCTGTGCATCAATCTTTGCAGCATTCCTTGTTGGGCAAGTTCTTATATTGTGACTTAGAGAGTGACAATGTCCACACTTTCTCTTACCTTTCTTTGAGCTAGGTGTGCCTTCAATATCAGTCCTTATTCTATTTATCCTTGGTCTTCCAGCAGATCTCTTGTGTTTTGGTTTAAGCACTATCATTTCAGGCTGGGTACAAAACACAAACTTTACCTTTATGCCTACTGATCACCCAAAATATTTAGAGCATAAATGTAAGTAAATTGATGACACAAAACACAACTTTAGGGCACAAATTTCTACTCTAGCACTACAAATTAGCAAAACAAATTAGCAAAACAGGGTACAAATTTACTCTAGCACTAATGAATGAGTAGATGTTTCTTGCCAAAATCTACTCTAGCACTACAAATTAGCAAAACAGGGTACAAATTTAGGGCACAGATTTTGTAAAACAGGGTACAAATTTAGGGCACAAATTTCTAACATTAGGGCACAAATTTCTACCAAATCTAACATTAGGACACAAATTTCTAACATTATGGCACAAATTTCTACCAAATCTAACATTAGGGCACAAATTTCTACCAAATCTAACATCGAAGAAATAACAGTTGGTTTAAAAACCAAGAATCGAAGAAAAACAAAGAATTGAAGAAACAAATACTGCATGTTCGAAAAATAACACAGAATCGAAAAGAAACTTACAACGTTCGTGGATCTAGAGACTGCATGTTGGGTTCTCCTCTCCTTCGAGCCTTCTCCTCGCCTTCAGACCTCCAATTTTGTCAGAATTTTGGAAAATTTTTCCTCCTTCTTCTCCTTCTTTCTTTCTTTCTCTCTCCACTGTCGAAACGTCTTCTCATGAGGAAATTTTTCCTCCTCCTTGTTGGGTTTTGGGCGGACTTTTGGGGAAGGGTATTTTCGTCTAACTTTTATTTTCTTACTTAATAACACACACGGATTGCCACGTCACCCAAAATCAAACAGCGTCTTGACGGAAATGGGGTTTTACCAATTCGAGATCTTTAGGGGGTATTTCGCAAATTAGTCCATTATTTAGGGGAGGTTTTGCAAAATATCCCTTTTTTTTTTGCCCGGGCAAAAAAAAATGTCTAAATTTTTTTTCTTCTTTTTTGATCAATTTTGATTAGTTTTCAACATTTTTTCTTTTTTTTTTGTCGTTTTTATCGCTTTTTTGTCATTTTTTGTCGTTTTTTACCAATTTTTTTGTCGTTTTTAAGCAATTTTTTGTCGTTTTTACCCATTTTTTGTCTTGTCACTTTTTGATTTTTTTTTGTCGTTTTTATCGTTTTTTTTGTCATTTTTTGTCGTTTTTACCAAATTTTTTGTCGGTTCAAGCGATTTTTTGTCGTTTTTACCCATTTTTTTTTCATTTTTGTCATTTTTACCCCATTTTTGTCCTTTTTGTCATTTTTTTGTCATTTTTTGTCATTTTAAGCGATTTTTTTGTCGTTTTTGTCATTTTTTTGTTGTTTTTACCGATTTGTAGTTTTTTTTGTCGTTTTTAGTGATTTTATGGCATTTTTTGTCATTTTTGTCGCTTTTTCTGTCGCTTTTACCGATTTTTTGTCGTTTTTTGTCGCTTTTTGTTTATTTTTTGTTGTTTTAACCGATTTTTTTTTGTCCTTTTTTGTCGTTTTTATCGATTATTTTTTGTTTTTGTCGCTTTTTGGTTATTTTTTATCGTTTTAACCGATTTTTTGTTGTTTTTAACATTTTTTGTCGTTTTTAACCGATTTTGTCATTTTTTGTCGTTTTAACCGATTTTTTGCCCCCTTTTTGTCGTTTTTATCGATTATTTTTATTTTTTGTCGCTTTTAGGTTATTTTTTGTCGTTTTAACCGATTTTTTTTATTGTTTTTAACCGATTTTTTTGTCGTTTTTAACCGAATTTTTGTCATTTTTTGTCGTTTTAATCGATTTTTTTGTTTTTTTCGTTTTTGCCGCATATTGGTTTTTTGTCGTTTTTACCGATTTTATGTCGTTTTTGTCGTGTTTTTGTCATTTTTTGTCGTTTTTACCGATTTTATGTCGTTTTTCATCGTTTTTGTCGTTTTTTGTTATTTTTTCGTTTTTACCATTTTTTTTCGTTTTTACCGATTTTTTGTCGGTTTTACCGATTTTTTTTATATTTGTTCATTTTTTTTCGTTATTATTATTTTTTATTTTTTTTTCGGGAATATTTATATTGTCACCAAACATGGAAATGTAATTTTTCAGGGAATTAATTCCTTGGAATTTGATTCCCGGAAAAATAGAATTCCCGGCTATATAGTATTCCGCATACCAAACGCTCTCTTAGAATGTTATTTTTTTTCCTTCTATGTGTACTTTTGTTCCCGTACTGAGTAGATGTTATTGTTTGTTTGTTCCCCTTAGTTAGTGCTTCTATGATTAATGAAGAGTGGAGGTCAAAAATTAATGAAAAGTGAAATGGTGGGAATATAAGGGGCAGCCAAAGCTTGTAGATGTAGCCACAAACAAGATCTTGCAAAATTTCTAAATGTTCGACAGATTCCTATGTGGGGGATATAATACATATTGATTCTGTTAGTGCTTACATTGATTAGGGCCGGCGCTAATTTTGGTTTTTTCTTGATCCTTACTGTTGGTCGATTCTGGAGGGTCGACTGCGACTCCAACCTCTTGTAGAATCATACTAAATCTAATTCTGGAAGAACGTTCTAAGCAGAAAGGTTTGTCCAAATCTACGGCTTACCTTTGGACCGGCCTATTGCTACACAAGGTGGAAATTTGATTAAGATCAAGCCAGAAACCAACCCCATCATAGTGGTCATAGTTCGTAATATGTAATCGATTTTGTTTAGTACTAACTCCTTAGAAGCATGTACTCTGACTTATAATAAGTTTCGTAAGTTTTATGATAAAAAATCAAAGAGAAAATCTATATTAGGAAGTACATTAAGCTTAACGAATCTGATACTCTGTGGCCCGAGCTAGTCTTATTTGGAAGTCAAGTTGATAGTATTGATTAGGGTGTGACTAGTTGCAAACAAGTAAAATGGAAATGGTGAAATTGCCATTTTTTTATATTACATTTTTACTATTTTTATTGTTTGGCTAAAAGCAACTGGAGGATAATATACACTTTTATTTAGGACATAAAATGGGTTTGTCCCTTTGAAAATGTGGATCTCAGTCCTCTGTTTCAAATCTAATGCAGGATGAAAGTGAGAGTAAGTAGATAACATCAACACTAAAAGAGTAAGTGGACAACATCAACACTTCAAATGTTACACGCTAACAAGTAAAGCAATGAAAGTGACACTTTAAGTGGTCAAAAACTTTATTACTAAACAGGATATCTAAAAAAATACTTAAAATTTTTCACTTAAATTCACTTCTTGCAACCAAACATGTCCTAACTCTAAATGATAGACTTGTCACTTGTGAATTTTGAAAGGAAAACATATTTTCCTTTGAAGAAGATGTGATTTGTGTAGAACGAATTTGTAAAGCACAATACTCTAGAGGGGGTTGAATAGAGTAGGCAGCGGAATATAACTAATTTAAAAAGTTAGCAGCAAGATCACAGAGACAATATATATCATAAATAAATAATGTAAAAGCAGAGATCAGAAAGCAAACGCAAAGACGGCGATGTATACTAGTTTTTCTCTTGTGAAAACTAGTCCAGTCGGAAGAACTCTAGCTTCCAGTTGAATCCACTATTGGAATAACCCGCAAGTTTTCATACGAACTCCCTGCAACTTCTACAAACGCGAGCTTTGATACGAAGCACTTGACCAACTTCAATTGTGAAGAGTCTTTCTTCAATCAAGCCTCTGATTACAATCGCTCTGAAGCTTCTACACCGTACTGCACTGGCAAATCGACTAGAGGATTGTAACTAGTTTGAGATTTGAAAAATAAAAGCTTAGAACTCTTTGGAATAGAACAGTAGGTTTAGAGAGAAGAAATGAAAGTGAGTAAATGAGTGAATTGAAATGATCGAAATCCTTCTCTATTTATAGTTTTTCCAAAGGCAGAACTCTAGCAGAATTCGGACAAAATTCGGACAGAACTCTATGAGAAAATCTCGTTGGGATCCGTAACTACAGGGAGACCAAGTTTTCAAACGTTCAAAAGGCAACAGCCACTAACCGAAATCTGGCCGAACTCTGGCCGAGTTCTGTCAGGGTTTAGTCAGGGTTTTTGTAAATTTATTTTTGGTATTTTTGAAATTCTTTTAAGCAGTTAGGAGCTTTTTGTAAATAGGGGCTATTTTTCAAAACATGGAGTATTTTTAAAAACATTTTAGGGTAGCCTATTTGCCAGTACGACTCGGTATACAATGTATTCCTAGACTCAATAAAAGTAAAAATTATATTGCATAAAGGAAATACAAACTCGAATGCCAAACACAGCTTTGGTCTTGAACAGATCGGATAGCTATTCTCTGGCAGTGTCCAAGAGTCCAAAACTTATTTAAGTAGCCCGTATATCGAAACAGAGTTTGATCAATTATTAAAATCAGGTTTAACCATGACCAATGGGCCAACAATCTTTCTCATTTTGGTAATTGATAAACCTTGACCGATATAACATCTTTGATCGATAAGATTTGAAAAATGATCAAAATTGTAAATTGTACTGTATCCTGAAAAAAAATGTTCATGTATCCTATAATAGATGCTAGATCCTATTTCTCCCCCATTGTCACTTAGCAAAATAATTGCAAAGAGAGAAGCTCCCCCGCAATATATACATAAGAAACAATCGTTGAAGAAATATAAACATAGAAAAACAACATTTCACAGACAGTTTATATTGAAGCATAAAGAGATAGTGCTATGAAAAATATGGAATAATGCTAAAATGAATAAAAATATGCTAAAGAAAGCATAAAACATGTTCACAGAATATCATCTCAGACAAACACAATCTCAGTGCAAAATAAACAAAAATGATAGAGTACTAATGATATCTTGGAATGTCGGAGCATTTCCAAGTAACAAAGACATAATCAAAGTCTCAAAAAGTGATCATCTAGACAAAATGCAGTACGTCTAGATCACAAATCCTCATCATCATCATCATTTGCAGTGCTAGCACGTCCACCATGTCCGGATGGACAAGCTCTAGAAGTGCCAGCTCTAGAGGTGTGTGAAGTAGCACCCGAACCATGGTACCAAACATAAACGTTACCGGGCTGGAAGAGAGTATGTACCGCCTCATCCTCATAGCGGTAACCGGAGACAGCTGGATCTCGGGGAAGAGAACTGGTGTCACGATCCGATCCCAAATAATTGGGTCAAACTGGATCATGCCCAGCCTGCACCGTTGTTGAGACGGCGGCAATAAGTTGTTCCATTAACAGGTAACCATACAACAACATCTATATTTGTCACAACTCAAATTCGGGAAATAAAATTTTATTAAACTTTGAAATGAAATACACTGGAAAATGTACTGAAACAAATAACAGAATTTGAAATAAACAACAATGCTGAAAAAGAAAAGCTATCTATCAGCCGGTTCATCGGCCTCAGTCCCAACGTCCTCCAATGGGGACTCTGACAGCACTATTGGGTATAGAACAGGGTCGTAGTAGCTGCTGTATAAAAGCTCAGCATCCTCAATGTCCCCTAAAAATGTATCTCCAATCAGGAGGAAGCAAAGTACAATTCATGCTAATTTAAAACAGTTAAAATGAATAATAGAATCATGCACTTTTAAACAGTTTAGAAATGAACAGTTTTCTAGCAGTAAAACAGTATGATTTGAATAGGCAATGAATATGACCGGCTTGGGATGTACAGTTGTATCCTATTGATACGATTCGGCTTATCTCCGTGTGTATGAGGGGTAAGCTAATACAGTTCTAAGTTACAGTTGGCTTTGGTCATAAACATTACTCTACTCCCCCAGTCCCCAATCAGTACAGTAGTCACAATCAGTACTCTCCGAGAGAGTTTCGTGTTTGCATCGTG
The DNA here is from genome assembly GCA_029216955.1 of Iris pallida. Taxonomy (NCBI): domain Eukaryota; kingdom Viridiplantae; phylum Streptophyta; class Magnoliopsida; order Asparagales; family Iridaceae; genus Iris; species Iris pallida. Next base: position 8,645,875 of record JANAVB010027598.1, read on the forward strand.
GTTTAAACTTGCAGTAAAGCGATTATTAAAATAACTGTAAAACTAACACAAACTATACTTGCCTCAAAATGGACTTAACTGGAGAGGATGAAGACTTCGAGACAGGAATTCAGAATCGCCCTCGAATTCCTACATTCGAGAAATTGACTCAGATTCCAGGGTTACCAATCTAGCTACGCTAGTTGAAATCTCTATTTGTCCTAATCCAACTTTAATTCTTATTTAACAAAACACAAACGGGATTACGATTATCGGTGCGTTTGAATTTAATACGAGGAAAAAGATGGTTTTAACTTTGTGTTTGGAAAATTCGTCGATACCAATTTAATTGATTAAAACTTTATATTTTCATAATTTATAAGTATAAAACTAATTTCTTATTTAGTGAGAAATACATGATCTTAACTAATATTAAAACTCGTAGATTTTAGGTGAGAAAGTCTTTATTAATTTTTATATGAAAATACTTTTATTCAATTTATTCGTACGCTACAAAACTCGCAAAAACAACAAACAACCAAAATCTACGCTACCAAATTACAGTTATAGAACCAACAACCAGCTGGGCTTATGCCCATTACAATTTATTGACATAAATTGAAATAAGACAAAACTGTCGTTAGTCCTAAACTTTAAATAAATTAAATATAAATAAATAAATAAAATAAAGTAAATATGAACTAGTCTCAGATATGGTCCAATCGTCAACTAGGCTAATGCCTCAACGTCCGGGCGAAGCCGGTTTCGTTTGCACTTAGCCGGGGCCCATTGACCGATACGGTCGTCGCCCAAAATCTAAATATTAAATAAAATTCCGAAATCCATTTTAAAATCATTTTTAAAATATTCTTGAATTTACGGAAAAATTCGGCAGCATCTCCTCTATTTTTGGTCAACCCAAAAACTGGGAAATATGCCGATAATCTTTCCTGCAAATCCCAAACCAGGGAATCCCAAATATATATATATAAAATAATCCACAACCAATCCACAGATTAATTCGGAATGACCCGAAATAATTTCGGAAGTCCGAATCCAACCCAAAACCGTCACAGCACAATACCGGAAATATTCAGAAGCCAAAATATACCAAAATCAAATTTCCAAAAAGTTCCAAAAAATCCAAAACAACCAACAGAACCTTTCCGAAGGTTCCGAAAATACGGCGTCGCTAAAGCCGAATTCCCAAGAGGGAACCGGGGACCATTCTCATCATAGACTGTATGAAAAATGGGACGGGACAGGGGTTATACCTTGGGTTGCTCGGCTAGAGCTCTCAGATGATTAATAAAGAAGAGAAATGGAGATCCGAACAGCAATGCAAACCCGGGACAGCGTCCAAACTGGAACTTAGCTCCTGGCCGGGAACGGAAAGCCACAGAACAGCGGATCGGGGCTCGGAACAGCAGTGGACAGCGAGCAACGCTGTCGCGGGACCGCGGGAACAGCGGATCGGGGTCGGGATGGACCGAACAGCAGCACGGAAGACCGCAGGAAGGCGGTCGGTCAGCCAGAGGGGGTTGGCCGGAGCTGCGTCGGGCGCGGGGAGGCCGGGCTAGGGCGGCCGGAGGCGCTGGAGAGTCGGGGCGGAGGGTCAGCTGGTCTGGAGGAGCCGGCGGCGGGAGATGCCGGCGGTCGGGGAGGGGCGCCGCGCGGGTTGGACGGGTCGGGGATGAGGCCGACGGGAGCTCGGGTCGCGGGGAGCCGAGGAGGGGCGCTGGCGTGCGGGGAGGGGGTCTAGAGGAGTTCTGTGAGAGAGGAGAGGGAAGTAGGTGAGGGAGAGAGTAGTGAATGGTGGTGGGCTTTGGGAAAGTTGGTTTTTAAAGAGAAGAAGAAAGGGTGGTGGGAGTTCTGTGAGAATTAGTAGGGGGTGATGGAGAGGAACCGTAGGAATAGAGGAAAGTTGCGTGGTTGAGGTGAAGTTGTGGAGAGGAGATTAGGGGATGTGCTGTTCATGAGGAGTTGGGGAAGTGGTGAGGAGAAAGTAGAGGAGTGCTGGTCCTTCGTGGACCAGCTCCACATAAATTTTTTTTATTATTAATAGAACCAAAAATTCAGAATTAGAAATGGGATTGGGTCTGGGTTCGGACTCGGGTCTAGGTTCGCATCCAAAAATCCCTGTTAATTTTCGAAATTAATTTTTTACACTCAAAATAATACTAATAATAAATATAATAATGCTAATATTAATTTATCACAAAAATTGGGTTTCACAACTGGCAGAATGTCCAGTCTGAGCAAATCGGAGATCAGCGAAGGAGTTGGCTAGTGCCTGAAACCGAGTCACATCACGAAACTCGCGTTCCCTGGATGTGTCAGTGATGAATGCCCAGAGATTAGAAAGGTTCTGATGGATGCTCTCAAAAGATATGGGGTAATCCTGATGAGGTGGGGGCAGGTGCAGTAGGAGGTGCGGCAACACTACGATAAGATAACTGGAGGTACTTGGGCTCAGGGTCCATAGCACAAGTAGACAGATCGATGTCAAATTGCTGAAAGATGTGTAGAATGAACATCACATAAGAAAGATTTCGATCTCTTACACGATATAGTCCCATCATTTGGATAATAGTCTTGGAAATCGAAAATGGAATTTCTTTGATGATGTGGTAGAGGGCAGATAGTTCAAGATTTGTAATATCATCTTTTTAAGTGAATTTTGGAAGAATAGTGGAATAGATGATGCGATGTAACTCATAGTTAAACAAGTTCAAGTTTGCAGCCTTGAACTTTCTAGAACGAACACGTGCAGGTGCACAAAGATCGTTCTTGAAGCTAAGAAGAGTTGTGCCCTCGAGAAAATCGAAATCAGTGATATCATCGAGCGGAACACCTTCGTTAGGAACACCAAGAATTTTCGCTAACAAGACATCATTGAACTCGATGTTAATACCTCCGACACGGGTCTTAACATCAAAAGTGTCTAACAAAAAGTTGCAATAAAATAATCTAATGGCATTACTAGCTATAGAAAAAAATTCGGTGACAAGTCGGTGTAATCCTAATGCCTCAAAGTAAGGACGGTGGTCAGGAAACACAGTCCACTTAATCGGGGCGCCAGTGCATTTGTTGCGCATGATAAAATCACCATACCATATATAGCAATGATTGGTCATGAGTTTTAAAATAAAACTCATTGTAGGCACCGTCGGCCGATTGGACCGGGAAAAAGTGTGAATCCGCTGATGGATTCAAAGACGATGCCTCTTCACTGGCATTGATCTTCTTCCTCTTGGAAGGAGTGAATCCCTTAGGCATTTCTCCCAAAATTGAATTGAAACTAATGAACTTGAAGGAGATGGAAAGAGAGAGTTATACCTTCCAAAAATTGAGTATGTTGTAGAGACATGAATTCTCCGCACGAATCCAATATTTGGATGAAAATCTCCAAGTGGATTGGGCGCAATGGATTAGAGAAATTCTATGGTTTGGAGGAGCTCTCGGGCGGCAGATGCAGTATGGAGTAGATTTTGGAAGAGATGAAGAGGAAGGGGCCTCGGATTCGACTTAAAAATATGTACCACCAACAGAACTCGGGCCGAATTCGGACCGAACTCGGGCCGAATTCGGACCGAACTCGGGCCGAATTCGCCTAGGGTTCTTTTGGTGAATTTAAAAAAAATTGAAGGCCACCTTCTTTTGAACATCCTCTTTCATTTATTTAATTCTAAGTTTACTAATTTTAAATTTCAATTAATATAATTAATATTATTTTACAAATTAAATGTTGCTACACAGCTACTATTTTAGATTAGCTGTAAGGGTACTATCCCAGCTAACGGGAGTTCACCGAGGAACAATTAAATATCGCTTCGCTTCGACCGTAGTCGTGGGGACAGACAGACCCTTTATAGGCTTGTCTCAAAAACAGTTTTTGAGTATTGAAAAAATAATTGTATAAAACAAAATTAATTAATATTATTGACATCTAAAATTCCTAATTCCTGACGTAAATAGTTGAAACGATCTTCCGCTATAGGTTTTGTGAAGATGTCAGATAATTGATTCTCTGTGTCTATGTATACAAGGTTTATATCTCCATTTTGTTGATGATCTCTAAAAAATGATGTCGAATCTCGATATGTGTAGTACGATAGTGACATACTGGATTCTTAGTCAAATTGTTAGTGCTAATGTTGTCACAGAAAATGGGTATATGTGTGTACAGTAAGCCAAAGTCTTCTAAGGTTTGCTTCCTCCACAAAATTTGTACATAACAATGTCCTGCGATAATATACTCAGCCTTAGTTATTGATAATAAGACATAATTTTATTTCTTGCTAAACCAAGATACTAAAGCTTTGCCTAGAAAATGACATGTACCGATGGCAATTTTTCTATCTACTTTGCATCCAGCAAAATCAGCATCCGAATAACCGGTTAGGTTAAACGACGTGATTTTGGGATACCATAAGCCGATAGAAGAAGTGCCTCTAAGGTATCGGAAGATACGCTTAACCGCGCACAAATGTGATTCCTTAGGGTTTGCTTGAAAACGTGCACATAAGCAAACATTAAACATTATATCAGGTCAACTAGTAGTTAAGAAAGTAAACTACCAATCATACCTCGATACTTACGTATGTCGACAAGTTTGCCTTGTTCATCAATATGAAGCTTGGTTGAAGTTGCCATCGGAGTGCCAAGTGGTTTTCCTGCTTCCAGATCGAACATCTTTAATAAATCTTTTGTGTATTTGGCTTGATTTATGAACGTCCCATTGTTGGTTTGTTTGATTTGCAGTCCGAGAAAGAACTTCATCTCTCCCATTGTAACAGTCACTTTTCTAAAATGAGGATAATTTTAAACTTTGTAATTTTAATCATTAAATAATAAGATTTAAATTATGTTATAATTTTTGTGATTTTTAATTAATTTAAAACTATTTAAATCTGTGAATTGTACGATTTTGATGTGTTGCTAGTGAAACCCTAGATATTACTTGACCTAGAGCCTAACCATGAACAAGGAGACCTAACCATGTGATTAGGATGACTAATTATCACTTTTGGCCTAAGGGTATTTTGGTCATTTTTGACTTTTAGTGAAAATAAATTTTGATTGATTTAATATGGTGCTAATCTATTTGTTAGAGACTAACCAGTTTTGACCTAGCCTAGATTATTAGTCATGAGCCTAGAGATTACATTAGGAGTGTTAGTTATATGACATGGTTAGAAATATCTAGATATTAGTTTGAGATTAGATATTTGCTAAGAATAGAAATTTCCTATTGGGCCTTGTTGCTTGAGGGCTTAATTAGCCTTGTAGAGAGCCTCTAATCCTCTTGAACTAAACCCTAACCCTAAAATGGAAACCTAGGCAGCCATAGAGAGCCTCCTCCCTCTATATAATTATCTTTTCACATGTTCTTGCCTCTTTTTCATTTTTACATCAAGCCCTAACGTTGTTCTTCCCCAAATCACCCTAAACTTCTCATTCCTTCTCCAAATTGAGTAGTCTTTTGCATTGGACTCTATGCCTGGTGTAGAGAGTGTGGGCGACTAGTTAGCAAGGATTCAAAGGCTTGGGACCATTACAAGTTGGAGAAGAGACTCTCATTCATGGGCTTTTCATTGAGATTCACTCTCAATAGGTAAAACACATCAAACTCATTCAAATTCCTAATTTCTTTCCATAGTTGCATTCATTTAGGTACCAAGGACCTGTACATCATGTTTGGTAGGATTTGGAATCCATTAGGTATGCGTATCGGACACGTATCGGTGTGTTATTGAATGTGTTCGATGAAATGCCCATGTGAACTGTTTATTCTCTTATCTCAAAACAAATTTCATATTTGGATAGCTCTATATGTATGATTTATATTTCTACATCACTGAGCATATTTTTGTGTCTTTTTCGTGTCTAAAATAGACACAGACACGCAGCACGACATGCGCGTACACTGTCCTGCTACCCAAAACAGTTTTCTTCGTGTCCACGCCACGTGGACACGAGCCACTTGACACAGAGGTGGGGGCAACCACTATCAAGCCTCACCTCAAGTTTTGTGTTTATTGGTGTCGTACCGGACATGCAATCGCACGTGCAGGGGTTTGCACAGTTACTGTGTGCGCGGTTCAGACGCGTCTGATACGCATTTTGTGTCGCATCCTGACACGGCTTGGACTCGATTTAGGAGGTCTATTGTCTAGCCGTAGACCCCCTCTATGTGTGCACCCAAGCTCGAGCCCCATTGAGCTATGTATCATGTCCTATTGGACACAACATGACAGCACAATGCTGCTATTTCACTTTTTCTAATACTGAGTTCAAATTGCGCTTGGACACTTTGTGTCCATTGTGTGGACACGAGGACACTCCCTCACATGTACACGAGCTTCACACACCTCTGTATGTAACTGATTATGGGTTTTGAATTGATTATATTCGAATTTGGGTTTAAATTTATCACATTACTGATACTTAAATAACTGTAAACTGGGTTTGAATAAAAAAAATGGGATTTTTGGTTTGGTTACATGTTAACTGAGATTCTTTTGTATCTTGATATGTGATTGTTGAGTATAACCTGAGATTGATTGGTTGTTATCTACTGAGTTTGTGATGTTTAGGTTTTGCTGGGTTTTGCATTGATATCGAAAATTGAGTTTTGAATATGAAAAAACCTGAGAATGAAGTGGAGTTTAATTGGTTTCCTTTGAATGTTAACTTGATATTGAAACTTGAGATTTGCTTTAAACTGAGATTTGAAATGCATATAAAAACTGAGTTTTGGGGGTTGTAGTAAACCTGATAATTAATTACCTTTCAATGAGATTTGAATTTGTATGAAAACCTGAGTTGATTTAGTGAAACCTAAGAATGGATTTTTAAAATTGAACTTGAACTCATGTTAAATCTGAGTTGAATGTTTACTGAGTTAACTGGATTTGGGTTAGATAATGAAATCTATAACCTGAGATGAACTTTGGATTGGGTTTTCAAATATATTTTGATATTGAGAACTGTAAACTGAGTTTTTCTATTAAACTGGGTTGAACCTAAATCTGTGAATTTGAAAACACTCCCTATCGCTCTATTTTTTCACTCAGCACTCTTTTTTCCTCACAGTTCACTCTCATTCATTGAGATTACCTTTGTTTCACTCACTGTCCAGCCATGCCTCACAAATTCTCTCTGTTTTACTACTCTTCACAGTCTCACACAGGACACTCACCACTTCACAATTTAAAAATCATAAGCATTCATTCATTTCACCCATTCACTCATTTTTCGTTCCCTTATCCACTCAATGTCTTCCCTTTCTTCTCTTCATTCATTTTGTTGTACCTAATGTAAGGTATGTTTCATAAAACTTGTATGAATGCATGATATGTAGGAATATATGTATGCATGTGTGTATGTAAATATATGTATACATATATTTGTATGGTATAATATATATATAACTTGTATATATATGAAGGCATGTATATAGATAATATATATATATATATATATATATATATATATATATATATATATATATATATATATATATATATATATATATATATATATATATATATATATATGTGTGTGTATGTATACCTATATATACTTTTGATAAATTAAATTGTATTAATATCTATATATATCTTGATTGTGATATCTATTTTGGTATAGGAGTTTGGTTAGGGCTAAGATTGACTAAACCTAGACTAGAGTTGACCTAGATTGGACTAGTAGACCTAGTTTGACTTCATGTTGACTAAAGTTGACCAAGTGTTGACTTTAGCCTAGAATGACCTAGAAATCATATAGAAAGCATTATTAACTTCATTATTACCATTGTGGATACATCATGACTTGTGTTGCTCTAAATAGGACTCAAATACCTCGTTTTGGACAATATCTTCTCACAGACATTTAGATCTCAAGCGAGTACATTCTCTGATCGTTTCATACTTGCTAGGACTTATATTCTTGCTCTAGACTATATTACTTGATGCTGTCACGCTATTATCATGGATTGGTACTATATAGATCTTTTCATGAGATGTTATCCCCCTTTGCGGGCACATCAGATACTTTATGTCATGTGTTTCATGTACATCACGTATTCTTTGCTTTCACGTTATTCATGTATTCTCATGTGCACTGATGTATGCTCATGTACGCTCATGTACTTTCATGAGTCCTCATGATCGACCATGTTTTTTCATGTGCTTCATGTATAACCAAACCTCATGTGCGTAACGTAACTTAATCAGATCCTTGTGTATTGATTAGGGGTAGGGGTGAGTATAAATGGTTATGTGATTTATCCCCGCATGTGCACTCTGTAACTTATTCATGTGATTATTATGATTCTCATGTGCACCACAACTCTCATTGATACTGTGGGATTCATGTGAGGTTCATACTATTCATGTGCAGCCCAAGTCGATTACAAGCAATCTTGTGCTCTAAATCACTTAGTCACTTATTGTACCTTACTTCTATAGTTATATATTTCCAGTTTATCAAATCTCTCTTTTACACTGCTTGTATATTTTCTCAGCGTTTCATGTATATTACTCTATTTTTTGTTTTATATTTCCTGCATGATATGAACTGCGTGAGATGTTTTGTGCTTGTTCCTATCCTAATTGGACCTGTTAAAAATATTACAGAGGATGAGGAGGACTTCTGAACTACCTACTATGGAGCATGCCTAGATGACACTTGCAACCTGGATCCCAGGAGGTTCTGGCAGCTCCTGAGGATCTACCCTTGTCTAGTTTATATAGCTAGACTTCTATCTTATTTTCATGTCCTTGAGTTGTGGATTTTAGAGTTGTATTTATTTGTGTTGTTGAGACTTGTTGTTGTTTGTGTCGCTTAGACCCTTGGACTTATTTCACTTTTGTTGTATTTCTCTTTTTGAGATTTCATATCTATCTTATCGTACTTTTCCATCTTAGCTTTGTGATTGAGTTGTACCATGTGATTGTCCTCCATTTGGAGAGTATACTGGTTCAGGTACCTTTATATTGTTAGATGATTGTGACCTAGGACAGCGTTCTACCGCCGACACTGCGGCGTAGGCTGGACCACTTCTAGTTCCCTTATACCGGGTGCTGGTTGTGACACGTTTTCAGGAGTGGCCAATGCAGGTTGGTGCGATATCGTGGTAGTGCAACAACTTAGTTGTACTGCTGTGAGCCTGCGATAGGAATTGAGAAATAGGCATTAACAGAGAGGTACTCAATCACAGTTAGAAAAAATTCTGATCTAATTCCTGCCATCCATACATCTTTGCTGATAATTGCCTTCTTTGAAATAAACTTTCCTCCTTTGATTAAATCGATTCATGCTCAGTATTGATTTCCTTATTTGATCTGTCTTCAGGATGGTGGAGACACGATCGCATCGCTCTGGTCCAACAGACGCTGGTGAGTGTTCTTCTACCTTTCGTCCGATTATATACTCTGGAGCTACAGCTCCTCTTGTTTCTGCTCATGTAGAAGCGTCAGCAGCTTTCGGGGGTGCTCTTCCACCAGTTCGGAGGCCAACCCCGGAGATTCTGGATGTTCGACAGCCGACACCACCTTCTGGATCGGTGGATGCAGCTCAGCTCTTTGACTTCTTCCAGCGGTTGATGGAGGCCCAGCAGCAGCACCAGCACCAGCAACGTTAGTCTGCTGATTTCAGACAGGGTATAGACAATGCCCACCAGTTGGTCTGGACGACAGTAGAGATGGTGACTGCTCTTCAAGGAGCGCATCATATATGCCGATGACTGTACCGAGGGTATCATATATGCTGACGACTGGATTGAGCACATCGAGGAGATCTTTTGCCTCGCAGAGATACCAGTTGGGATTCAGATTGAAGCAGCGGGCAGCCAGATGCAGGACTTAGCCCGTACATGGTATCAGACAGACCCTAGAGTGGGCACTGAGGGTCAGACTTGGGGAGCCTTCAAGAAGCTCTTCAAGGAGAAATTCTTTCCAGATACAGCACTCGGCGGCTTAGAGACGCATTTCGAGAGTTTGGTTCAGGGGAGCTAGACCGTCGAGGAGTACGCCGGAGAGTTCTTCTGTCTGGACAGATTTGTGGAGGATCTTACTGAGGCCGTGAAGGAGAGGAGGTTCCACAGGGGCTTGATCAAGGAGATCAAGTCACTTACCAAGAGCAGCTGAGGATGCACAGGTAGTAGGAGAGCTTATTGCAGGTTCCGTTCTTCTCAGTTCGATTTCTGTATTTGTCTCATTTTAACTGTCTCGAAATTCGATTCCATCTGTTCCTTGCTCGTTGTTGAATTTGAATCTTGGTGTGTCATTGTTGATCTAATATTCTACCGAGATAAATCGTATGGGCTTGGTCACCTTAGTTATGAAATCAAGAATCCTTTATAGTCATATTTACTAGTGTGGCGAGGATTCTGAGTATCATGATTTTGGATAGATGTATATGATTATCGGATAGTATTTTGGATATTTTCTAAAATATATCATTTCTACTTTTCGTTTCAGTCTTTCAAAAATATATATAAATAAATAAACTAATAAAAGTGTTTGTTTCCTATTATGAGACTATGATTTTTGGGAGTTTGACCTAAAAGGAGTACAACCATCTTAATTTTAAGGACGAAATTTTTATAAGGAGGGTAGACTTGTAACTCCCACTTTTCTAAAATGAGGGTAATTTTAAACTTTTTTAATTTCAATCATTAAATAATAAGATTTAAATAATGTTATGATTTTTGGTGATTTTTAATTAATTTAAAACTATTTAAATCTGTGAATTGTGATTTTGATGTGTTGCTAGTGAAACCCTAGAGATTACTTGACCTAGAGCCTAACCATGACCAAGGAGACCTAACCATATGAGTAGGATGACTAATTATCATTTTTGGCCTAAGGGTATTTTGGTCATTTTTGGACTTTTAGTGAAAATAAATTTTGATTGATTTAATATGGTGCTAATCTATTTGTTAGAGACTAAACTAGTTTTGACCTAGCCTAGATTATTAGTCATGTGCCTAGAGATTGCATTAGGAGTGTTAGTTACATGACATGTTTAGAAATATCTAGATATTTGCTTGAGATTAGATATTTGCTAAGAATAGATATTTCCTATTGGGCCTTGTTGAGGGCTTAATTAGCCTTGTAGAGAGCCTCTAATCCTCTTGAACCAAACCCTAACCCTAAAATGGAAACCTAGGCAGCCATAGAGAGCCTCCTCCTCTATATAATCATCTCTTCACATGTTCTTTCCTCTTTTTCATTTCTACATCAAGCCCTAACATTGTTCTTCCCCAAATCACCCCAAATTTCTTATTTCTTCTCCAAATTGAGTCTAGACTTTTGCATTGGACTATATTCCTGGTGTAGAGATTGTGGGGGACTAGCTAGCAAGGATTCAAAGGCTTGGGACCATTACAAGTTGGAGAAGAGACCCTCATTCATAGGCTTTTCATTGAGATTCACTCTCAATAGGTAAAACACATCAAACTCATTCAAATCCCTGATTTTTTCCATAGTTGAATTCATTTAGGTACCATGGACCTGTAGATCAAGTTTGGTAGGATTTCGAATCCATTAGGTATGCGTATCGGACACGTATCAGTGTGTTATTGAATGTGTTCGATGAAATGCCCATGTGAACTGTTTATTCTCCTTTTTCAAAACAAATTTAATATTTGGATAGCCCTATATGTGTAGCTCCCCTTCCCGAAATTTTGAAATATTTTATCTATTTTCTAATTAATTTAAATGGTGATTACTAGATTTTATAATAATTAAATAGTTAATTATTGGTTATTGTATTTTGTTATTATTATATTAATATTTATTATTAGTTATTATCAATTTATTCTTTATCAAAAATAAATAAAAATGGATTTTTCAAGAATAAAAAAAACTTTTGGAGCTGTCCATATGTTGTTCATCCTTCGGATTCATATCACATAAGGCATCGGATGAAATAGGATGAATTGAGACAACATCAACAAATTCATAATTATCTTGAATCCATTTAAAATAATTTGGAAGTTTCAGAGTTACAAAATAGTTTCTAGGATCTGTAAAACAGTAATATGCCTGTAATACAAGAATAAGGCAAGTATGTCATTTTGTGTGTATGCTATAAATGATAAAGGGTTTGTACAGGAATCACATGTATGTTAAGCAAATTCTCTTTTGACACTTGACATACTCATTTATGTGAATACAAGTATTGGTCGTCTCTTGAAACACACTGTTTCCAGCATTGTGTTTTCCATGCTTCGGTTGTGACTTCTGTCATGCCGAAACCATGTACCAGATACGTCTTCTTCATTTTCTGTCAAATGTTGTCTTTTGCGACTAAATAGGATTATGCAATAAGTCCAGGGCCCAGGCCCACCAGCCCGAGCAACACCCCAGGCCGTTGACCAATTTCCTCTAAACAGCTGCAATGCAGTAGCCAACTCGGCAAAACCCAGTACACCCGAGCATCTCGGCCCAACAACCCCGATCGCCTAGCAGAACCCCGAGCAGCTAAAACCCATTACACCCCATAACCCTGTGTGCAAACCCACACAGCAGGCAAACCCGACCCACTTGAATCTCACCCGAATACGCGAGCAAAGCCTAACCGCTCTCGTATTCCTCTGTCTATATATATATCCACGCACGCATACGCGAGAAACTAGAAACCCTAACCTCAACCTCTACACCGATCCTCGCATCGCAAAAGCTCCGTCGAACCGGCGGGCTGCTTTCCGCCGCCCGGGAACATGGCAAACCACGGGTCAGATCTTCCCTCACGCGTCGCCCCTCCACCGTGCGGGTGCTCCCTCATCGCCGTGCCTGGAGCTCGTCGGACGATAATTGGGCCGCCACCAGACGCCAACTGCTTTGTGGTGATCTACAGTATGCAGCAGCACCGCATCAAGACCACACTGCCTTGCCGCGGACGGCAACCTCGCCTCCGCCGAGCACTCGTCGGATCCACAGATCCGACCGCTCGTAGTCGACTATGCAAGCCGACGGCAAACCTCGCGCCTCCAATTTTCTCAAGGGCTCACCAACTAGCCGGAGTTCTCCTCCGCAGACGCGCGGTGACAACGGTGAGCTCTCCCTATAGTTCTCCTCTTCCCCTCTTTCTGTCTTCCGCTCTTGCCTTCCCAATTCTTCTTGTTCCTTCTTAAAGGAACAACAACATTATTGTTTACTTTTTTAATGTTGGGTATAGGAATGTGGGTTTTGCCTTTAATAAAGGTTATGAGCCTTAAGTATTGGGGGCTACTCTAATTGAGCCATATTTTATAAAAGAAAGGAAATGATCTTATATTACAGCTGGGCTCGGGCTTATAGATCATATTTAAATGGTTAATATATAAAGGATAGACTTTTGTTCTGGCCTAATATTAGGTGGCTAATAATTAGAAGGCTGGGCTTCATATTTATAATAATACTACCACCGGATTTTATTAAAAGACTTACAAGAATATTTTGTTGGAGCCAGTAGGGCTCGGCCAGTCCCAACAGGCCATGGACCTGGTATGGACAGAAAAGAAAAAGAGAATAAAATTCGTATTTTAGATATAATTTTTGTACAATGTATATGTACCATATTATTATACTATTTACATTATTTTATTTGCATATTTTGGAGTTGAAGTTCAATATATATATATTAAATTAAGTCCGATACATTGTTGGACTTTAATCATTAAAGTGCTATATATATATAAATGTATTAAATATTAGGCTTGGTGGCTATATTAATTATGAGTTCTGTTTCAAAAAGAGATTTATGTAGGTATTATAAAACAAATTATATATATTTTTCCTAAATGATTTTAACTACATATTATGCTACGCGTGTATGTTCTAAAAATTAACTTTATATTTCTTATAGTATATTAGGTCCTTTAGGTATATATATGATTTCTAATATTTTCTAAAATACGAGATATAATAATAACTTCTAAAATACTTTCATTATTTCTATCAATTCTCTTCAAAAATCCAATATTGTACGTGACTAGTGGTACTTCCCTATTTCTTTTGCAAACTTGGACTCCTTATATCAACTCTAGGCTAATCAGACAATTCCCGATTCAACGGGCGATTTTGTGCACGGCCCGCCGAAATCCAACTTTGGACATACGGTTGGGTTCGTATCGGAAAACTGGATCCGTAGACATGTAGTTTGACGACTTTAGAGACCGTTGACTCTGGCACGCTTTTCGGTGCAAAGCAAGTCCAACAGCGGACACCGTTTTGCCCAAAATTACTGTTTTGCCCCTGTATCCAGAATTGGACTTAGGGACTGGCAATCCTAGCTAATTTGACTATTCTAAGAATATTGGTGATGTTTATTTCAGCTTCCGGGGACTGTTGTACGGGTTTTTGACTATTGTGGCACATTGAGTAGTTCAGACTGTCGGTTTCACCAGCAGAGGACCACATGCGAGTACAGTTTATTGTCTGCATTTCGATATTGATTTTCACTATATTTCCTTGGTTGGTCATTGGTTATGTGATTATTTTCTATTATAAATTGTTGAGTCGGAAACAAGAAGTACCAAAGATATGTGATCTGACCATAGCCCGTGTTAGACATTGTAGCCCGTGTTTATTTTCTGCAAGTAGTGTAGCCCGTGTTTATTTTCTGCAAGTAGTGTAGCCCGTGTTTATTTTCTGCAAGTAATGTAGCCCGTGTTTATTTTCTGTAAGTAGTGTAGCCCGTGTTTATTTTCTGCAAGTAGTGTAGCCCGTGTTTATTTTCTGCAAGTAGACATTGTAGACCGTGCTTACTTTTCATACAAGTAGACCTCGTAGACCGTACGGTGTAGTACCCCAGACCGATCACGTATCAAAGGTACTTCTAACAGTTGGGAAAAGTCTGTTGTGTCTATTTATTTACTATTGGTTTTCTGTATTCTCTGTTTATTTTCAAAACTCATGATTGATGTCTAACCTTTGTTTTATAGTCATTTTCTTTATTTGAAATTGCATTCAGTGAATTGTGCTCGTTCCATTCCTGACTGGAAACCAACATTTTCAGGTTAGCCGTGGATTCACTTAGCTTGGGGAGTGACGGGAATACTTGCAGACAAAGGCCTAGAGACTAGCTAGATAGTTGAGTTGTAGTCATTCATTTATTTGTACAAGTTTATATTTTTCTACAAATGTAAAACTTATGATTATTGTAAGTTAAATTAATTATGTGAATGAGTATTATTTGTGATTCTGATCTTCATGGCCGTGACAGCGTTCTACCGCCGACACTGCGGCGTAGGCTGGCTTGGACACGTCTCGTATCCGTTTAAAAAAAAACGGGTGCGGGTCGTGACAAGTTTTTATGGTGGCCCATGCAGGTCAGTCTTCGCAAATCATGCGAACTTGTGATAGTACTTAAGTTAGTTGTACTATTGCGAGCCTTCGACTATAAATGCTTATTCACGAATTAGAAATTAATTTAATTTACGAGAACTACTAGGACTAGGAGTCCCTTATACAAATTTACCGATGGGTAGTCTAGGCCATGCAATGTAGATAAGGAGTTATTAATTTTGATAGTTTATCAGATCCCCATAGGTACATTATCATCTCTTGATATGACGATGTAATCTAATTTGGATAGATTATTCCCTTGGTAAGGCAGGGCTTCATAGAATTAATGATCTAGCCTTGATAGATTATTCAATTCATTCTCTTGCCTCTTAGATATCATCCTCATATATTAGTCCAATTTGCCTATTTAGTCCCTACTTTGCCCTAGGAACTATTTTTTGTATAAATTCGGATTATTGTTATCCCCATATGAACCTCGAGTTGGTTTCGATTCAAGGTTTTCCTTCATGGTTTGATTACACACGAAATAGATACTAGAGTGTTCGTATTTCTTTGTCTTCAGTTATTTCCTCTGTTCAATCTTTTATTGAAGGGGGTTATGACCGATAAGACAAATATGTACGCCTTATTTCATAGTCAACCTGATTAAATCTCTAGAAGCTCAAGGATTTATACAGATATAGTTACAGGAACGTTAGTTAACTCATGATGGCAGGACAGCAGCGCACTGTCGCCATTTATTTAAATTATAGAAACCATAGATTCACTGCAGCCAGCAGCGCACTGGCGAGACACGACCCCTAGAATTGAAATTAGTCTAAGAAAATATAGATTATAGAATATTTCTAAAACTATGGCTAGAGGTCCTCTTTTGACCGTAACCCTTGTGTCAATATAAGGTAGAGTATCGAAAAGCATAGCACCCTAAAATCA
Organism: Iris pallida; assembly: GCA_029216955.1. Classification (NCBI taxonomy): domain Eukaryota; kingdom Viridiplantae; phylum Streptophyta; class Magnoliopsida; order Asparagales; family Iridaceae; genus Iris; species Iris pallida. The sequence goes on from JANAVB010027598.1 coordinate 8,662,089, forward strand.
TGAATCCAAGGGTTTACCACAGCTCGAGTATACGGGCGAGGCGTAACTCTCGGTGAAATGACTTCAAACGTGATTACAGGTTTAGGATACTATGGAGGATAGGACAATGCCATGTATGTCCCATAAGATCCAAAGCCAATGTTAGTGGAAGTTCTGTAAGTTGAGTAGCACGTCTCCCGATCTAGCATTCCGTGGTCATTGTAATCTATTGACAAAGAAATTGATTGACCCTAATAGGTTTACCAAGAATACAGAAGCTAGAAGTCATAACCTATTAGTCGACCAAGTCCTTGTGGATAAGAAGACAGTAGGAAGACTGTATAAGCAAGAACGCCATGTAAGGTTTGATTCTCATAAAACTCAAACTACTTGTAACTCCTTTCAAATTCTCGCATACTTGTAATTTGACTATTTTGACCAATGTTGATATCACAGCCTAGTTTTGCAAGCTTACTCTTTATCGAGCTTGATTCAAGACATATGTTTAGTGGGGACGCTCACTAACTTATTGCCTAATCAGAATCAGTGTATTATGGTCTGATCAACCATGATGCATTTGGTTCGCACTTTGTTTAATTACCCTACGTGGATTGAGATATAGATGTCCCTAGGGTCTCATCCACGACTGCATTGACAATTCCTCTTGAATTATATGTTTGCCCTTGAATCACGAAATTGTATACAGTAACATCTTCCTTGAATTCTTTATTGTTTCGTCTTTCACCGATTTGGAAAGACGAAAGCTCGTGATGGTAGAGAGATACAGAGTATTCCCATGGCTATGATAATGGTAGGCACAAGTGTAGCTACCAATGGCCAGTCATGTGATTGAGTTACTCGTTCTCCCATCGACCCTCAAACTACTAATGAGACTTTCGAGCCATCTGAATTTGTGAATGATTAAGGTTTTATCCTTAGTCAGAATGCCAACCTAGGAGAGTATCTATTCCCAAGAAACCAAATGTCGTGAGTCTCTAATTATTTGCTGGAAGCTGCTTTAACTAGCAACCCTTAAGCCTTGAACCAACCCTTCCTCGACCGAAGCCCACAGTTAGACATGAGATGAGTGGACAATAGGGTAATCATTTACCGTGACACTCCTCCCGAGATTGGTTTCCAACGAATATTACTCTAGTTATGTAAATGATTAATATTAGGACCTAACTAGTGTTGGAACACCACAGTCACTTGTTTAGCTAATACCATAGATTAAATGTCCTGTCAAATTGTGATATACCAGTTGTCAACAACAACGCATGATCACTACAGCCCATACCACTAGAACCCTTATGACAATAGTCTGACAGGTTTGACACAACTAGAGATTCACGACTCAGTTGTTAGAAATCTCTTCATAGGACAATGCCTTGGAGCTGGTTACCCCGTCGATAACTCTTGAACACTATGGATAGGTATGTTCCTCCATGATATCGACCATGTGTTATTATACACCCTCGTCTCTCATTTATTGAGGAATGATGATTGACTTGACTTACATCTACCATATTTCGTTACGTCGTGCCTTATTCTTCATTTACAAGAGTCGAGGTACAATATCCGGACATTGAATTTTTTTTTTCTCTCTCTTTTCTAACCTCTTTATTCCTAAAATCATATCCTAGCTTCTAAGGTGGGTAGACTATAAGCCTCCTAAAATTTCTGGGAGTATATGAAAATTTCCGATTGACTAGAATGATTTTCCACTGGGGTGATGATTAGTGCCCTTGGTCTCCCACCTTTTCATTTAGATCATTTTGTGTCCCCGGCCGTGTCATTAATATTCGGAGCACGAGACCAGTTGTTACCTTCCAACAAATTTTATATGTAAAATCTAGATGAGTCCACCTTCATCTAGGTATATCATGTCCCACTCAAACACGACCCCTTGTACTCTATTTTTATGATACGACTTTCAGGTAGAAAGGACTAACTATAACCCTTACCATGGTACCGGTAAACTTCTCGATTATGATTAGGGACTCAACCTCGACTCGAAGCCTTCAACCCAATATATGGTTGTGATCGACTCGAGCCCACTGCGCACATGTCACTAGTGTGCCCCTCAATGGTGTCTTCTCGTGCCACTTAAACACAGAAGTCACGGAAGGCGCACCTTCAGGGCTTAGAGAACCTAGTTAACCAACCCGACTAGCCACTAGCTCAACCCCTTGGAAGGAATCCTATTGTAGGTTACTCTAACTAGTAAAAACAATTTTATCATTGGGATCTTGACCGGTCCATATAGATTGAAATCCAAAGGTTCATATCTAACCAACAAGTGATATCCCTTGCTCGTGTGTCTAAATAACCACGGAAGGATCACACTCTTGATTTCTCAAATTTCGTTCTATTATGGGGACCTTGTTTGAATTAGGATTTCGAGAACGAGACTTCTGTATTGCACAGATTGCAGGCCACTCTAAGTAGCGAAGTGTTCTTCGAGGTAGCAAGTGACTGGACTAGAGTAGCCCGATTTAGAGAATAAGACTATAAGTTCATATATACCCTTTCTATCTGTATTATTGTATGTGCTCTACCGCTCTTTAAACTTCACAGCTGCCCCCGATTAGCCTACCGCATCTTCCTGTCCTTCCTACTTCGAAGCGACGAATAGTCGTGCTTACTAGAGTTTACGAACATTTCTTAGCTACCTGTGTAAATTTGTTGCTTGTTAAGATTTTGGATTGCCTGATAGATATGAGAGGATATAGGTGCCATATGCGGTAGGTACGTATTAGTAGAAATTTTAACAATTAGTTGGAAATTATAAGGTTTTAGCGACAGGAGATCTGATGGAGTAGTGCGACCAAGGTGGGCAGCAGTCCTCAAGTATTCAGAGTTATAGAATGGCTAGAAAGGGTTATAAAATATTGTGAGAAATTAAATTTGAGAAGATTGTGGTAAGAGTGGATATATCTTTTTAGTTTCATTTTGAATTTTTTGGCATGTTTATGAGTTAGAATTTCGAGGACGAAATTATTTTAAGGTGGGTAGATTTGTAGCTCCCCTTCCCAAAATTTTGAAATATTTTATCTATTTTCTAATTAATTTAAATGGTGATTACTAGATTTTATAATAATTAAATAGTTAATTATTGGTTATTGTATTTTGTTATTATTATATTAATATTTATTATTAGTTATTATCAATTTATTCTTTATCAAAAATAAATAAAAATGGATTTTTCAAGAATAAAAAAAACTTTTGGAGCTGTCCATATGTTGTTCATCCTTCGGATTCATATCACATAAGGCATCGGATGAAATAGGATGAATTGAGACAACATCAGCAAATTCATAATTATCTTGAATCCATTTAAAATAATTTGGAAGTTTCAGAGTTACAAAATAGTTTCTAGGATCTGTAAAACAGTAATATGCCTGTAATACAAGAATAAGGCAAGTATGTCATTTTGTGTGTGTGCTATAAATGATAAAGGGTTTGTACAGGAATCACATGTATGTTAAGCAAATTCTCTTTTGACACTTGACATACTCATTTATGTGAATACAAGTATTGGTCGTCTCTTGAAACACACTGTTTCCAGCATTGTGTTTTCCATGCTTCGGTTGTGACTTCTGTCATGCCGAAACCATGTACCAGATACGTCTTCTTCATTTTCTGTCAAATGTTGTCTTTTGCGACTAAATAGGATTATGCAATAAGTCCAGGGCCCAGGCCCACCAGCCCGAGCAACACCCCAGGCCGTTGACCAATTTCCTCTAAACAGCTGCAATGCAGTAGCCAACTCGGCAAAACCCAGTACACCCGAGCATCTCGGCCCAACAACCCCGATCGCCTAGCAGAACCCCGAGCAGCTAAAACCCATTACACCCCATAACCCTGTGTGCAAACCCACACAGCAGGCAAACCCGACCCACTTGAATCTCACCCGAATACGCGAGCAAAGCCTAACCGCTCTCGTATTCCTCTGTCTATATATATATCCACGCACGCATACGCGAGAAACTAGAAACCCTAACCTCAACCTCTACACCGATCCTCGCATCGCAAAAGCTCCGTCGAACCGGCGGGCTGCTTTCCGCCGCCCGGGAACATGGCAAACCACGGGTCAGATCTTCCCTCACGCGTCGCCCCTCCACCGTGCGGGTGCTCCCTCATCGCCGTGCCTGGAGCTCGTCGGACGATAATTGGGCCGCCACCAGACGCCAACTGCTTTGTGGTGATCTACAGTATGCAGCAGCACCGCATCAAGACCACACTGCCTTGCCGCGGACGGCAACCTCGCCTCCGCCGAGCACTCGTCGGATCCACAGATCCGACCGCTCGTAGTCGACTATGCAAGCCGACGGCAAACCTCGCGCCTCCAATTTTCTCAAGGGCTCACCAACTAGCCGGAGTTCTCCTCCGCAGACGCGCGGTGACAACGGTGAGCTCTCCCTATAGTTCTCCTCTTCCCCTCTTTCTGTCTTCCGCTCTTGCCTTCCCAATTCTTCTTGTTCCTTCTTAAAGGAACAACAACATTATTGTTTACTTTTTAATGTTGGGTATAGGAATGTGGGTTTTGCCTTTAATAAAGGTTATGAGCCTTAAGTATTGGGGGCTACTCTAATTGAGCCATATTTTATAAAAGAAAGGAAATGATCTTATATTACAGCTGGGCTCGGGCTTATAGATCATATTTAAATGGTTAATATATAAAGGATAGACTTTTGTTCTGGCCTAATATTAGGTGGCTAATAATTAGAAGGCTGGGCTTCATATTTATAATAATACTACCACCGGATTTTATTAAAAGACTTACAAGAATATTTTGTTGGAGCCAGTAGGGCTCGGCCAGTCCCAACAGGCCATGGACCTGGTATGGACAGAAAAGAAAAAGAGAATAAAATTCGTATTTTAGATATAATTTTTGTACAATGTATATGTACCATATTATTATACTATTTACATTATTTTATTTGCATATTTTGGAGTTGAAGTTCAATATATATATTAAATTAAGTCCGATACATTGTTGGACTTTAATCATTAAAGTGCTATATATATATAAATGTATTAAATATTAGGCTTGGTGGCTATATTAATTATGAGTTCTGTTTCAAAAAGAGATTTATGTAGGTATTATAAAACAAATTATATATATTTTTCCTAAATGATTTTAACTACATATTATGCTACGCGTGTATGTTCTAAAAATTAACTTTATATTTCTTATAGTATATTAGGTCCTTTAGGTATATATATGATTTCTAATATTTTCTAAAATACGAGATATAATAATAACTTCTAAAATACTTTCATTATTTCTATCAATTCTCTTCAAAAATCCAATATTGTACGTGACTAGTGGTACTTCCCTATTTCTTTTGCAAACTTGGACTCCTTATATCAACTCTAGGCTAATCAGACAATTCCCGATTCAACGGGCGATTTTGTGCACGGCCCGCCGAAATCCAACTTTGGACATACGGTTGGGTTCGTATCGGAAAACTGGATCCGTAGACATGTAGTTTGACGACTTTAGAGACCGTTGACTCTGGCACGCTTTTCGGTGCAAAGCAAGTCCAACAGCGGACACCGTTTTGCCCAAAATTACCGTTTTGCCCCTGTATCCAGAATTGGACTTAGGGACTGGCAATCCTAGCTAATTTGACTATTCTAAGAATATTGGTGATGTTTATTTCAGCTTCCGGGGACTGTTGTACGGGTTTTTGACTATTGTGGCACATTGAGTAGTTCAGACTGTCGGTTTCACCAGCAGAGGACCACATGCGAGTACAGTTTATTGTCTGCATTTCGATATTGATTTTCACTATATTTCCTTGGTTGGTCATTGGTTATGTGATTATTTTCTATTATAAATTGTTGAGTCGGAAACAAGAAGTACCAAAGATATGTGATCTGACCATAGCCCGTGTTAGACATTGTAGCCCGTGTTTATTTTCTGCAAGTAGTGTAGCCCGTGTTTATTTTCTGCAAGTAGTGTAGCCCGTGTTTATTTTCTGCAAGTAGTGTAGCCCGTGTTTATTTTCTGCAAGTAGTGTAGCCCGTGTTTATTTTCTGCAAGTAGTGTAGCCCGTGTTTATTTTCTGCAAGTAGTGTAGCCCGTGTTTATTTTCTGCAAGTAGACTTTGTAGATCGTGCTTACTTTTCATGCAAGTAGACCTCGTAGACCGTGGGTTGTAGTACCCCAGACCGATCATGTATCAAAGGTACTTCTAACAGTTGGAAAAAGTCTGTTGTGTCTATTTATTTACTATTGGTTTTCTGTGTTTATTTTCAAAACTCATGATTGATGTCTAACCTTTGTTTTATAGTCATTTTCTTTATTTGAAATTGCATTCAGTGAATTGTGCTCGTTCCATTCCTGACTGGAAACCAACATTTTCAGGTTAGCCGTGGATTCACTTAGCTTGGGGAGTGACGGGAATACTTGCAGACAAAGGCCTAGAGACTAGCTAGATAGTTGAGTTGTAGTCATTCATTTATTTGTACAAGTTTATATTTTTCTACAAATGTAAAACTTGTGATTATTGTAAGTTAAATTAATTATGTGAATGAGTATTATTTGTGATTCTGATCTTCATGGCCGTGACAGCGTTCTACCGCCGACACTGCGGCGTAGGCTGGCTTGGACACGTCTCGTATCCGTTTAAAAAAAAAAACGGGTACGGGTCGTGACAATATGTATGATTTATATTTCTACATCACTGAGCACATTTTTGTGTCTAAAATAGACACGGACACGCAGCACGACATGTGCGTACACTGTCCTGCTACCCAAAACAGTTTTCTTTGTGTCCATGCCACGTGGACACGAGCCACTTGACACAGAGGTGGGGGCAACCACTGTCAAGCCCCACATCAAGTTTTGTGTTTATTGGTGTCGTGTCGGACATGCAATCGCACGTGCAGGGGTTCGCACAGTTACTGTGTGCGTGGTTCAGACGCATCTGATACGCATTTTGTGTCGCATCCTGACACGGCTTGGACTCGATTTAGGAGGTCTATAGTCTAGCCCTAGACCCCCTCTATGTGCGTACCCAATCTCGAGCCCCATCGAGCTCTGTGTCGTGTCCTATTGGACACGGCATGGGAGCACGATGCTGCTATTTCACTTTTTCTGATACTGAGTTCGAATTGTGTTTGGACACTTTGTGTCCATTGTGTGGACACGAGGACACTCCCTCACATGTACACGAGCTGCACACACCTCTTTATGTAACTGATTGTGGGTTTTGAATTGATTATATTCGAATTTGTATTTGAATTTATCACATTACTGATACTTAAATAACTGTAAACTGGGTTTGAATTAAAAAAATAGGATTTTGGGTTTGGTTACATGTTGACTGAGATTCTTTTGTATCTTGATATATGATTGTTGAGTATAACCTGAGATTGATTGGTTGTTATCTACTGAGTTTTTGATGTTTAGGTTTTGTTGGGTTTTGCATTGATATCGAAAATTGAGTTTTGAATATGTAAAAAACTGAGAATGAAGTAGAGTTTGATTGGTTCCCATTGAATGTTAACTTGATCATGAAACCTGAGATTTGCTTTAAACCGAGATTTGAAATGTATTTAAAAACTGAGTTTTGGGGGTTGTAGTAAACCTGAGAATTAATTACCTTCCAATGAGACACGAATTTGTATGAAAACCTAAGTTGATTTAGTGAAACCTGAGAATGGATTTTTAAAACTAAACTTGAAGTCTATATGTTAAACCTAAGTTGAATGTATTTGGGTTAGATAATGAAATCTGTAACCTGAGATGAACTTTGGGTTAGGTTTTCAAATATATTTTGATATTGAGAACTGTAAACTGAGTTGTTGTATCAAACTGGGTTGAACCTAAATCTGTAAATCTGAGAACACTCCCTATCACCTTGTTTTTCACTCAGCCCTCTTTTTCCCTCAAAGTTCACTCTCATTCACTGAGATTTCCTTTGTTTCACTCACTGTCCAGCCTTGCCTCACAAATTCTCTCTGTTTCATTGCTCTTCACAGTCTCACACAGGACACTCACCACTTCACAGTTTAAAATTCACAAGCATTCATTCATTTTACTCATTCACTCACTTTCCATTCCCTTATCCACTCACTGTCTTCCCTTCCTTCTCTTCATTCATTTTGTTGTACCTAATGTAAGGTATGTTTCATAAAACTTGTATGAATGCATGATATGTAGGAATATATGTATGCATGTGTGTATGTAATATATGTATACATATTTTGTATGGTATAATATATATATATATATATATATATATATATATATATATATATATATATATATATATATATATGTATATATATATATATAGACCTAGATTGGACTAGTAGACCTAGTTTGACTTCATGTTGACTAAAGTTGACCAAGTGTTGACTTTAGCCTAGAATGACCTAGAAATCATATAGAAAGCATTGTTAACTTCATTATTACCATTGTGGATACATCATGACTTGTGTTGCTCTAAATAGGACTCATATATCTCATTTCGGACAGTATATTCTCACAGACATTCAGATCTCAGGCGAGTACATTCTCTGATCGTTTCATACTTAGTAGGACTTATATTCTTGCTCTAGACTACATTACTTGATGCTGTCACGTTGTTATCATGGATTGGTACTATATGGATCTTTTCATGAGATGTTATCCCCCTTTGCGGACACATCAGATACTTTATGTCATGTGTTTCATGTACATCACGTATTCTTTGCTTTCGCGTTATTCATGTATTCCTATGTGCACTCATGTACGCTCATGTACTTTCATGAGTCCTCATGTTCGGCCATGTTTTCTCATGTGCTTTATGTATAACCAAACCTCATGTGTGTAACATAACTTGATCAGATCCTTGTGTATTGATTGGGGGTATGGGTGAGTATAAATGGTTATGTGATTTATCCCTGTATGTGCACTCTGTTACTTATTCATGTGATTATTATGATTCTCATGTGCACCACAGCTCTCAGTGATACTGTGGGATTCATGTGAGGTTCAGATTATTCATGTGCAATCCAAGTCGATTCACTACAAGAAAAAAGACTTTTCTTGACAGCTTTTTCCCGTCAAGAAATGGGTATCTTGACGGTTGTGGATCCATCAATAGGCCGGAGTCAAGAAAAGACCACCCTTTTCTTGACGGTCGCTAACAGGGCTTTTCTTGACGGTTTTTGGCCATCATATGAAGTAGTTCTCTTGACCGTTTTTAGCCGTCAAGATAACAGTTTTTATAAACCGTCAATATAGGTAAAAGCTTTTCTTGACTCCTGCCTAGATGACTGATATTAGCTGTCAAGAAAAGTCCTACTGCTGTAGAATTGAGTTAATTATTGACGTTTTATAACCGCCAAGAGAAGCTAAATTTTGTATAGCCAAAATTTCTTTTATAATAAATCGATCACACACATAATACATCAAATAACAATTAAAACCCAAATTTTATATTAACAAACTGTATATTGTTCATACACCACAAACTTCCACTACATCCAATTAACACACGTCCAACCACAAATATCCAATACTTGTCCAACCACAAATATATCCAACCAAATTATGTAGTTTTCATACATCTTAAATATCCAAAACTGAGTATAATAAAACCAAACTAAGTGGCAACCCGGCCGGAGCACATCCCTCCCATATTCACAGCATCTTAATTTTCTATGTACGTAGTTCCTGAGAGAACAAGAGCACAAATTACCAATTTATGTTAATGACCAACAACAAGGAAACAATATCCTAGAGAAAATAAGGAGAGTACTATAATATTCGTATACCAGTGCATATATACAAGGAGAAAATAAGGAGAGTACTATAATATAAGTATACCAATAAGAAATTCCATATAGATGTGTACTAATTAACAGTTTAGTTAACAGTTTCAGATGCCTTCAGTTGTTAGTTTTTTTTGTAAATGTTCAGTATAAAAGAAACTTAAGAAAGCATAAGTCTAGTATAGGTTTCGTAATGTTAAAAATGACAAGTCCAGGACCAAGAATAACAATAGAGTAGTTATCTGCATGTCTACTCAGGAAGAAAGATCTAAGATTGTTCATTATTCCAAGTAGTAGTAAAATAGTGCTCCATTGCATTACCAAATCAAGGGGGAAAACAATAGTGCTCCATTGCATTACCAGATCTAGGGGAAAAAAGATAAATAACTTCAGTACTCCAAAACGACAGAATCCAAGTAGTAGTGAAATAGTAACCCGTCCATGCTGTAAAATGGTAACTATTCCTCTTTGCTCTATGACACCTGGGTTGATTGTTCTGGGTTATAGAAAGCTATGGAGAATCAAAATGGAACTCTAGGAAAGAGCATACGAGTAAATAGTAGTCCCTAGATGAGAAAAGGATAAATTACTAACATGAACCACTTATATGTGATTCATTAGACTGAAGTTGATGACTTATAAAAACATAGCATCTGAAGCCAACTTATACAAGAATTCTGCATTTTAATACTTCGTTACTCTTAGGATACATAAGTAACATCAAGCAATTTATAAGTGCAAATATTTAGGCACCAACCTAAATGAGATGTAATCGGATCTGTTGGCAAAAGTGATATGGAGGTGTATCTCTATACAACTCCTTTTTTGCCAGATCAAAAGGATTTCTGCATGCAAACCAAGCCATGTTAATGGCCGGTGGTTCACATGCTTGACTGCCTTTGCAACCTTCAAACCACCCCCCCCCCCCCCCCCCCCCCCCCCCCCCCCCTCCCCCCTCTATTTTATACAAGGGCATGTTAAACCACACTGCAGCCTTCAAAGCCCAACTCTGTAGTCTGTTAACTCTGAAACAACTACAAACACACTATTTTGATATTGTTCGACAACTAAACCTCATCATCCTACAAAATAAAAGGGAAAGGGAAGGTTTTTTTTTTATCATATACATAGTTCTAACAAATAGCAAAATCAATGTTCTAACAAATTCATAGTAAACTTGCATCCCTTTATAGCTCAAGAGAAAATCATAACCTATTAGGTTCAGATATAAAAATAGTGTGTTATAGAGGAAGTCTTTAATATTTTTCCATATATCTTATATAGTTAATCTGGCCAAGAAGGTTAAGATAATATTGATGTGCAAGTAAAAGCATATAGCATTATAGTAACTCAGAAAGAACTCGTGGAGAAAATATGAACTGATCCGAATGGACTAGATTGAAGTATCTAATCTATCATCTATGGAGAAGAAGCCTTTCAATACAAATAACTTTGATTTGTCAACTAAGGTTGGCTGTTAGATGAAGCACTCAAGATAGACAGATAAGAAGAATAATGTACTGATGATTCAACCGGCAACATTGAATTGAGGCCTCGTTTGAAATTGTAATTCCTATCAAATTTTCTTTTCGATGTGAAGAGAAAGTGAATCATCAGTACATCCAAACAAAAAGAGGACTTTCCTTTCCCATGCCAAAATCTATCCACAAATCACTCATTCGGTTTCAAGATTAGCATCCTTAAATATTTTCCTAGACCTGTCATACACATGCAGTTTCTATAAGAAACTGGACTTGGTTTTGCGGACAACATGACTTATATGCAAGTTCCATTCAAAGAAAAAAAATGAAGAAACTACCTAAGCTATAATCTGGCTCGATAGACCCAAATTTCAGAGGACAAGTATCAAGAGAAGAAAACATAGATGGCCTTGATTCAAGTGGGCTAACTATATCCAGTCTTATTCTTATTTCGATATTTTAAGTATTAACTACTCCAGTTTCAGTCAAGAGGGCCAACACAAGATAGGTACTAGAAAGGGTTTGTAGAGTCTAAAAAATCAAGTTGCGCCATGTTTTTATTACACAACAATCAAGTTGCGCCCCAAAAATCAAACTGCGCCACTGTTATAAAGCTCAGGGATCAAACTGTGCCACTGATCAGGTTGCGCTATATATCAAACTGTGCCCAATCACATTGCGCCAAAGTCTATGTGGCGCCTGACAATAATTGCCATCATTACCAGACAGTACTGACAGCTGAAAGTGCGATAAACGAAGAAAATCTCTTCGAATCCCGCAAAGCGTGGCGCTCGAGACGATTTGATTGACAGCTGTTCCGCGCACTTTGCAAGTTGCGCCTAGGCGCAATCTGAATAAACTCTTCTCATACATTCAAATGCTGCCACGTGCCTATGCACTGAGTTGCGCCTAGGTGCAACCCAATCAAGCGTAGTTTGACTCGTTGACTGAAGCTCGTGCAACCTGATGAAGTTGAGACAACTTACGTTCTAAAACAAGATGACGTGGCGCACATGCCACTAATCTCTCAAAACGTGTCCACTAGTCTGTACATGATCATGCGCATCTCAATCACATGATGCTACGCATCTAAATACAGTTAGTGCACGATTGTATAACTGAATGGAAGTTGGCACAACTTAAGAGTGGCGCAGTTCAACCTTGCACACATCAGAATAACTGCTAAAACAGTTATTTCCAGAACTCTATAAATAGAGTTTCCAATCCTTATCAAAGGATCACAGAGATCAAGAATTCTTACAAAATTGTTGCTGCATTCTCCAGAGGCTCTAGTCATCAAGTTCACATAGTCCAAGGGATAAAGTGATCGTCTTCTAATCAGATTCCTAAACTTGTACTTCTCCAGAATTCATTGTACTTTGTACGATTCTTTTAAAGTTTGTTATAAACTTTTTGTTTTTTGCAAACAAAATGGTGACTCTGCTGGGGACGACTTTCTCCTCCGACGAGAAGGTGACAACTCAATGTGATGTTGCATCGATCGGCAAGACGCAGAAAACTCTGGTTGTTCAAGTCAACCAGACAGCCTACGAGGATATGATAAACAACAAGAGAAACAAGCACACTGTGGCTATCACCAAAAACAGAACTGTGTAGACTCCTAAGTCCTCCACAGTTGCTGTTGCCCAAGCGCAACCTGAGCGCTTTGTTGCCCAGGCTCAATCTGTATCTGTGGCTCAGGCGCAGCCTACTTCTGTTGCCCGCACGCAACCCATTGCTTTTGCTGCCAAGGCGCAGCCTGCTTCTGTTGCCGCACGCAACCCATTGCTTTTTCTGCCAAGGTGCAGCCTGCTTCTGTTGCCCGTGCGTAACGTATTGCTTTACTGCCAAGGTGCAGCCTGCTTCTGTTGCCTGCACGCAATCTACTGCTTTTGCTGCCAAGGCACAGCCTGCTTCTGTTGCCTGCGCTCAATCTACTCCCTTTGCCACCAAGGCACAGTCCACTCCCTCTGCTGTCAAGGCGCAATCTGTTGCTAAGGCACAACCAGTAGCCCATTTGGCTATGGCGCAACCTAAGCACTCTGCTGCTCAGGCGCAGTTTGCACACCATGTTGCCCTAGCGCAACCTAAGAAAACTAGTCTTTTGGCTATTTCCTCTTCTTCTCTACTTCTAAACTTGGAGAAACAATGTTCTAGTGCCAAAAATAGACAGAATAAAGGGAAGGGTCTTTTGACACTTCCTCAACTGGCACAACCTGCGCCTAAGGTGGTTCCACAACAAAACAGAGGGAAATGCTTTTTAGCTAACCCTTCACAAAATAAAGGAAAGCACCCTTTGGTCTTTTCTCAATCCTCCCTAGTCTATGACTCAGAGGAAGATATATCATATTGTATTCCATTAAACAGAGGTCTTCAAATCTCCGCCAGGGGAAAGAATACTGATCAAAGAGGCATCTTGCCTACTCCTATGGTAATTGCTCAAGATCTTCCAACCTAGCATATCTCAAGATCCAAGCAAGAAAAATTGATGGTATCTCAAACAGATACACTAGGAGTAGAATTCTCTAATTTACGCGGTTATCTCAACAGGCGTCAATCAGTATCAACCTCGGTAAAATGCAAGATTCCTATGCCAAAGGCCAATTTACACTAGAAACAAAAGTTTGAAAAGAAGAACCCAATCACTTATGCCAATGAGTTAAGTACTTCTTGTATACTCACGGAACTAAGAATGTTAAGAACCGAAGTCATGTTCCTAACATCATTAAGGAATATGTTCCTCCGACTCTTTCTCGTCCTGTAGTGGTGACTGACCTCCCGGAACGTCTTACACAAAGACGGAAAATCACAGAGATGTCTCACTCACCTCTAAATCACTCATCAGAACGCCACTGCCTTCATGAAGTGGTCATCAAGTGTTGTTGCCAATCAACTAAACGATCTATCTTTGATCGGCTGAATTATGCTTCAACTCCTGAACCTATGATAGGAGATGAAGATGAGCTATTATATGCTTCTATTAATATGACTTCCTGAGACACTGGTGTAGCAAATCTTCGAAACGTGGCACATCTTGCAATTCGAGCCAGCAGTACTTGGGACAACTCCGTGAATCTAGTGAAGGGGTCTTTCAATATACCAGATCGAAAAATCAAAATTTGGACCAAAATGTCTTCAATCAGGAAGATCTTCCCATTTCTCATCTGGGAGAAGATTCTTTGTCTGACTTTGACGCAGATAGTGAAAGCTCTGAACAAACTATCTCGTCAATAGTGGCAAGAGAGGTGACAGCATATGCCATTACAGAAGGCCAAGATGCTTCTAGCTCAGCTAGTCAAGAGCAACGAATTGCTGCACTGGAAGACAAATTGAAGACCATGGCTGAAATGGTCACAAGTATGCACACTATAATCGTGGCTCAACATGCAGTACCACCGATTGTGAATCCTATATCAAATCCCGAGCTCATAGCATCTTCTGTACCAGTTAATATTGGTCTGGGGGTACCACCTCCCCAGGTTACTTCTGTACCGATTCAAGCTGCTCCTAGTCAGTCTAGTGCTGGGGGTGGTAATTATCATGCTATTCCTCCTCCAAACAATTCAAATCAACCTACTAATTCAACTTCAGGGGATGCTAATGAGGCCATAAAACTCTTATGCACCCAGTTTGAGGCCTTTAAGCTGAAGGATGGTCTACGAAGACTGGGGATAAAACAACCTTATCCTGTTGAATGGAAGGAGGTTCAATTTCCTCTTAAATACAAGCTTCCCACAATTATGCTGTTTGATGGCAGCACTTCTCTAAGTTAGTACATCAATCACTTTGAAGTGATGACTGACCAATTGCAGCCAAATGATGCTCTCCTTACCAGGGTGTTCGTCGGTTGTTTAGCCGGTGCAGCATATGACTGGTACCGTAGCTTGCCTGATGGCTGCATAACTTCTTTTGCTGGTTTCAAGCAAATTTTCTTAGAACGGTTCTATGACGGAGTCAACGATATGGCGATGTCTGCCCTTATTAAAATTAAACAAAGACACAATGAATCCACGGAGAGTTTCATTAAAAAATTCTGCCGAGAGGCATTTAAAATGCCTCTAGGAACTCCATCTGCTGTAACAATAGACACTTACAAATCAAACTTGTTGCCTATCATCAGCATGTGGACGGGATCAACACAATTCCAAGATTGACCTTCTTTCATTGTGAATGCTAACCAAGATTGGCCTTCTTTCACTGGCGGCGGAGGTTAGCGCTGAGAAGTTCAATCAGTTAGGAGTTCAAATGACTCATCCTAACCAAGATGAACATTCCACACCCGGGGGTAATAATCTCCAGAACAATCGCAAGGGTAAAGAAACATTGGCCATCAATCTCAAGGGCAAGGAGACGTTGGCGGTTAATGTTGCTCAGACGACACCCACTCCATCAGCACCACCACAGAAAGTACCGCATCCAAAAGAAGAGTATTCTTTTGACGAAGATGATATTATAAGCATCTTCGATTGCTTAATCAAAAGCAATAAGCTTCAACTGCCAGAGGCAAAATGGCCAGAAGAGGTAGGTAAGACTGACCACCCTAAATATTATGTTTATCACAGATTTATAGGGCATCCAACCCGAGCATGCTACTTGCTCAACAGCAAAATCCAGGAGATGGTCAACTCTGGAGCAGTTACTCTTCAACAGGATGAGAAGACTGTGACGGCCAATGTCGTTTCTATACAATTTGGTGATTTCCCACCACAACTAGTGCAAGATGGTGTTGTCCCCATTCCGAGGGCTACTCTCGAGATCGTGAATCTCCTACCTCCCCAATATAAAGGTCTTGTTCCCTTATCCACTGATAAAGGAGAAATTATGTGGATACATCCAGATCTGGTAGCAGACTTTAAAACGCCTTCTTCTTCCAATCAAAAGAAGCACTCCAAAACTAAATCCAAGAGCTGCAACATGGTATCCTTTGAACCGGTAGCAGAAGAAGAAATTCTAATCGGCACCAGATCTGGTAAACCTTATCTTCGAGAGTATCCCGAAAATCAAGAGAATCCTGCCCCATCTCCTGATGTTCCTCCTGCTTCATCTTCCCCTGCTGAGAATATACCATCTACATCCTCACCAGTGGTGGAACCAATTCCCCCAAACCGACATCAGCAGACAAGAGAAAACAACCTATCCGCTTTGACAAAGTATTGAAGAAGTCCTCATCTCTTAGACTTGAGAAGCCATATAATTTTGATATACTGGCTCAACTGGCTAACACTCCTGCAAGATTGTCAATCTTTGAACTCTTACGCCTCTCAAAACAAACTCGAGAAACGTTAAGTGAAGCTTTGATGCAGGCCGATACTTGTCTCACTCTTCTCAAGAAGCCTAAAAAGGAGCATGTTAGCTGTACACATTGTCATAGTGTATTTGAACTAATATCCAACATCACTTTTACACATGATGACATGTTGTTAGAAGATAATCATCATAATCGTCCTCTCTACTTCACAGGATATGTGGACACTATGAAAGTCGATCGTATTCTAATTGACCCAGGGTCTGCTCTTAGTATCATGCCGAAGTCTTTGCTGGATGCCTTGAAGATCCCAGTGCACAACCTTTCTACAACTATCACAACCATCTTGGAATTCAATCAAGAAAGAAGTGAACCTTTGGGGAAGATACGCCTGAAACTCCAAAATTGGCAATCTTCGTACAAAGGTAACTTTCTATGTGATTGGTAATCATGGCTCATACAATGCTTTGCTGGGAAGGCCATTCCTCCACAAACACAATATTGTACCTTCTACTCTTCATCAATATTTCAAATATGTGGATAGTAATGGAGAAGTACAGAAAGAAGTTGCAGACCTAAATCCTTTTAAGAGGGTTGAAGCGTACTGCAACGACTCTCGTATGTACAAAGAGAAATTCATGAAGGTAGTATTGGCAATGGATATGGATACTGATGAAGAACAGAAAGGCGTGCCGAATGATACTCTGGTGATCCCTGTCAAAGGGCGTACTTTCTGTCCTCAGTCTTCCAAACCATTGACTATCTACCTTCCTTCTCATAAGAAGCAGCCTTCTAGTGTTAGTTAGTAACAAAGGGAGCTCACCTCTTCTGAGCCGCTTGTAATTGACCTTCGTCGTAAAAAGCCCCTTCCTCCTTCTCGTTCTTATTCTCCCCCTCTGGTTATCAATCTGACTAAGCCAGTTAAGGCTAAAAGTCCTGTTGTAAATGATGATGTAAAGATCAATAAAGAATCTCCTTTGCAGTATACTGATATCTCTTATTATACTCAATGTTATTTGGATATGCTAGATAGCTTTAAGCCACTTAGAATAGGAGTCGTATCATCTCTCCAAAATGTGGTATCACTGGATTCAATACAAGAATCGTTCTTCTTAGTACCTTCTCGAAAGAAAGACGAAACTCCTATAATTTTTAATAAAAAAGAAGAACAAAAAATTATGCCCGACAACGATAATAAGGATGATACAGGAAGGCTACAATTACGTCGCTATAGTCCTCAGTCCAAGGCAATCATCCATAAAATGGGCTATGATTTCAGAACTGGTCTCAATAGCGGTAAAGGAAGGTGAACTCCTATTTGTATTTCTGTTCCAAAAGAAAAATCACAACAATATTATAGTAAAACGAAGCGAGGCTTAGGTTATACTTCAATACTTCTGATTCTAAAAGCTTTCGAATCCGATGAAGAAGAACGATCTAACTCTTCTGATTCCATCTCATAGGATTCTGATACCAGTATTGGTCATGTCCATCGGGTGACAGTATCTTCTAATACGGTGTCTGCCGAGTTCTCAAAAGATGACGAAGATGATATTGAAGAAGCTCCTGAAGCAGATCCTTGGGCTCAAAGGATGGACACTCAGTGGGAACTCCGTTTTGGAAAATGAGAACCACCTACCGAGGATCAACTAATTCAGATCGATGTTGGAGAAAAAGATGTACCACAACCGATCTTCATTAGTAAAAATCTTCCAAAAGATGATAAACAAGAATTAATTCACCTTATTCGTGAATATATCGATGTCTTCGCCTAGAGTTATGAAGATGTCCGGTTTAGATCCTCAGGTCGCAACTCATAAACTTAACATTTTGCCTAATGCTAAACCAGTCAAACAACAGCAACGGCAATTCAAGCCTGAGATGATGGATGCGATTGATGATGAAGTCAAAAATCTTATCGCTTGCGGTTATATCAAAGAAGAGCAGCATACTGACTGGGTAGCCAACATTGTACCAGTTTTAAAAAAAAATCGGAAAGGTTCGGGTATGCATAGACTTTCGGGATCTCAATGATGCTTGCCCTAAAGATGAATGTTCACTCCCAATAGTGATGTCATGATCGACAATACTTGTGGATTCGAACGAATCTCTTTTATGGATAGGTTTTCTGGATACAATCAAATTCGGATGAATCGAAAGATGAAAGACATACTTCATTCCGTACTCTTCGCGGGGTATACTGCTATACAGTCATGCCTTTCGATCTTAAGAACGCAGGTGCAACTTACCAGCGGGCTATGAGTACTATCATTTGAGATTATTTGCGAAAGATCGTCGAATGCTATGTTGACGATATTGCTGTCAAAAGTCGTCAAAAGGAAGATCACATCCAAGATTTAAGAATTATCTTCAATTTAATGCGCCAGCATCAACTTAAAATGAACCCTACCAAGTCTTTCTTGGGTGTCTCTGATGCGGGCCCACTTTTTAGGCCTTTCAGTTATTTAGGCATAAAGGGGTATTGTGGTCTTTCACCACAATAACCCTCCTAGGGTTTGCTTTTCTTTTCTATTTATAGTCAGGGCTAGCCGTCATTACTTTCATGCTTGGATTGAGAAAACTCTCTCAAGTGTCATCAAGAAGGATTTTATTACTTTGTTCCGTTCAATCAAAGTTGGGAGTTTTGTTCTTTTCCTATATTAAAGATCATTCTGTTTCTATTCTTCTTGTTCTTTGTTTTATTTGCTTTCTTTTGTGAATCGATTGAGTCGATTCACAACAATTGGTATCAGAGCCCTCTACGAGCCATGGCAGACGGGACGAGAGCCTCAATCGACGAGAAGATCCGAGGTCTTCGGGAGGACTTCACCGCCGAGATCGATAGCTTGAAGAAATCCATGGAAGCCGCCGTTAAGGATCAAGCATCCACGAACCTGGAAATCCGCACGGAGATGCGGAAAATGCGGAAGGAGACGACGGCTATAATGACGCTCTTACAAAACATCTCGAAGAAGATCAACGGCGAGGAAGCGGAGGCGGTAACAACCCAAACCCTAGTCGATCAACTAGGGTGTGCTCCTGCGGAGGGGGAGGCGACAGAGGAGGAGGAAGGACCGGCCGGCGGCCGCTGCCCCGCAACCGCCGTCGCCGCCGCACCTCCGGACTGGGCCTTGGCGGCCGGCGATCACCGCCGGACAGCAGCCGAGGGCCGCGGGAGCGCCACAGCAGGCCGCGCGAGCCCAGGCGGGGCCGCGGCTGTTGTGGGCGGCCGCTGGCCGGCCCCCGACCGCCACCCAGGACCGGCCGGCGCCAGGGGAGCCGCCGGCGAGCGGCTGTGGCCGGACGCCGCCGACCATTTCGGTCCCGGCGGACCGGCGCCACAACCGGGAGAGGCCCTAGGGTGACAGGTTCACGGGTTCGGGAAGGGGCTTAGCTGGAGTTCCGGCTCGGACGGGAGGGACGGAGCCGCCAGGAGAGGCGAGGAACACCGGAGGCAGCAATTTCTTTGGAGAAACGGCGGATCCCGCCAACTTCCAGAGAGGGGATCTACCCCCACGACGACCACCACGGAGGAAGAGGAGGAGGAGGAGGAGGATCCGACGGAGGAAGAGGCCGCTATAACAATAGACGCAGTTCCCAGATTTCCACCTTGAGGACAAGGTGGCTCTTTTAGGGGACGGTATTGATGTGGGCCTACTTTTTAGGCCTTTCAGTTATTTAGGCATAAAGGGGTATTGTGGTCTTTCACCACAATAACCCTCCTAGGGTTTGCTTTTCTTTTCTATTTATAGTCAGGGCTAGCCGTCATTACTTTCATGCTTGGATTGAGAAAACTCTCTCAAGTGTCATCAAGAAGGATTTTATTACTTTGTTCCGTTCAATCAAAGTTGGGAGTTTTGTTCTTTTCCTATATTAAAGATCATTCTGTTTCTATTCCTCTTGTTCTTTGTTTTATTTGCTTTCTTTTGTGAATCGATTGAGTCGATTCACAACAGTCTCTAGTGGCAAATTTCTCGGATTCGTCATTACCTCTAAAGGTATACACGTTGATCCCAAGAAGATCATAGCCATTCAAGAGATGCGTCCTCCACGCAACCTAAAAGAGCTACGAGAATTCCAAGGTCGACTTGCGTACTTCAGGAGGTTCATTTCGAATTTATTTTGCATACATCAGGAGGTTCATTTCGAATTTATCTGGACGTTACAGACCATTTACTCAGTTAATGAAGAAAGGTGTACCTTTCATTTGGACAGAAGAATGTCAACGAGCATTTGATGACATAAAGCGGTATTTGATGAGTCCACCGGTCCTTATACTACCGATCTCAGGAATACCCTTCTTGATGTATGTTCGAGCAATTGACCATTCATTAGGAGCGTTGCTGGCTCAGAAGAACAAAGAAGGTCAAGAACAAGCCATCTACTACCTTAGTCGGACGATGATTGGAGCTGAACATCTTTATAGTCCTGTGGAGAAGGAATGCTTAGCCTTAATGTTTGTTGTTCAAAAGATAAGACATTACATTATCGGCCAAACTATTCATGTTATTTTCCGGGTCAATCCTCTTCGGGTCCTAACGAAGAAGCCCAGCACACTCAATTCTAGGCTTGCTACATGGGCCATATTATTAGCATAATATGATATGGTGTATGTTCCCCAAAAGTCCGTGAAAGGCTAAGCACTAGCTGATTTCTTAGCAGCTCATCCTATCCTTGAAACATCTAAGCTCTATGACGAGATTTCAGACGAGACATTGGAATCAAATATGATCTCAGAAAAATTTTCTACCTGGCGGTTGTTCTTTGACGGAGCTTCTAGAATTGGACTCGGAGGCACCCTTGTCGCTGGAGTAGGAATTGTTCTTGTTTCACCAGAGGGACTAGCTACTCAGAGGGCTTATTCTTTAGATGATTCGTGCTCCAACAACATAGCAGAATATAATGCTTTGCTCATTGGACTCCAATTAGCCAAACAACTGGATATTGAATATCTCGAAGTATATGGTGATTCTAAACTGATTGTCAATCAGGTTAGAGGCACATACGAAGTTCGACATCAAGATCTGGTACCATACCACGAAGCGGCAATCAGAATAGCTTCCTCGTTCAAAGGATTCTTCATCGAACATATACGTCGAGCATACAACTCAGAAGCTGATGCCTTAGCTAACCTGGCTGCGGTCTTAGCAATTCCAGTCAAAAGACAACAAATGGTTGTTATCTCCAATAGAGAACTATTTTGTATTAAAAACAACCATAATATTGAATATAGCAATTCAACTGAAGTCAATGTCATTAGCAAAGAATGGAGAGCACCTTTCATCGACTTTGCAGTATATGACATACTACCTGAAGATCCTAAAGAAGCTACAAGTATTCGTCGGTGATCGCTTCGATTCTATTATAATCATACCACCAAAACTCTCTTTCGAAGGACTTTTGATGGATTACTCTTAAGATGTCTTACTGGTGATGAAGCAAAGAAGATATTACGCGAAGCTCATGATGGCGTTTGTGGAGCACATCAGCTCAGTACTAAACTACAAGATCGTATCCGATGTATGGGCTATTATTGGCCCTCTATGTTATCAGATGCCATTGACTATGCAAGGAAGTGCCGTGCATGTCAGATTCATGCGGATTTCATTCACTAACCGTCAGAATTTCCTCATCCGACTGCTGCCTCATGGCCCTTCAAAGCTTGGAGCATGGATGTAATTAGTCCTATCAATCCTCCTTCATCTAAAGGACATCGGTTTATCTTGACTATAACCGATTATTTCTCTAAATGGGCTGAAGCTATACCTTTAGCTGAAGTGAAGACTAGTAGTGTCATCAACTTCATCAAACAACATGTGATATACATATTTGGTGTACCTCGTCGAATCATCTATGATAATGGGCCACAATTCGTCAGTCAGAAGTTTACTAGGTTCTGTGATGACAACAGAATCAATAATATCGCTTCTACGGCCTATAATCCTGCAGCTAATGGGCTAGCTGAAGCATTCAACAAGACTATCATCAAACTCCTTAAAAGTTTGTCTCTATTAAAAAACATAATTAGAGTGAGAAGCTTGGAGAATGCCTATGGACTTATCGTACTACAGTCCGTAATCCCACAGGTTGCACTCCTTTTTCTCTGGTATATGAATGTGAAGCGGTCTTACCACTGGAAATTCAAATTCCATCCTTAAGAATTGCCATTGCTAATGAACTTACCACAGAAAACAATAATCGTCTCCGACTTCAAGAATTGGAGGCGCTCGATGAGAAAAGACTATTAGCTCAACAACATATCGAGCTTTATCAAGCCCGTATCTCAAAAACTTTCAATCGTAAAGTCAAAGTGCGAACATTTTCGGAAGGCGAGCTAGTTCTTACAGTCAGACGTCCTATGACTATGACCCACATAAGCAAAGGCAAGTTCGAAGCGAAATTGGAAGGTCCATATGTGGTAAACAAAGTTTTCTCAAATGGAGCCTATCAATTAACAGATATGGATGACAGAGTTGCTATGATGCCTATCAATGGCAAATTTCTCAAGAAATATTATGTAAAAAAGTAAAATGTTCTTCATTTAGAGAAATAATGTAAATAAAATTCATTTTATTCAAAAGCGGAGAAGAGTTACATAATATCAAGGACGGAGACGAGGACCCGATCCTTCATTATTAAATATATGATTTGCTAGCAACTCAAACATCTCGTTGTCTGAACACACTAACAATTCACAGGCGGCCATCCTTACAGCTTCCTCTTCAGCAGTCTTCCCAGGCTCCATCAACTTGGCAATCAAGTCTTGCTTTGTTGCATGAGCGGTCGAGCCTTCACCCACTACTTTTTTAGGAGAAACCGGAGGCTCGGCAGAAGGCGACTCGGTCATATCTTCGATCTTCAGAATGAGAAAATCTTCGGAAGACATTCTGTGCAGAGAGAAAAGAAGTTGACGATATCTACAGAAGTTTTGTTCTATTTATAGACAGAACAACTAGATGTTCGGCTTCGAGAACCGATGCGACTATTTTAAAATAAGTCCAACTGTTCATTCATTCATTCTCTTCCTCAAGAATCGAGATGACTGTTCATTCATTCAGTGTTTCCTCCTCGAAAACCTAAACAACTGTTCATTCATTCATTCTTCCTCGAGAATCAAGATGACTATTCATTCATTCATTCATTCATTTTCTCTCCACTAAAACAATCTGACTGTTCATCCATACATTCATTAGTCTTGGCATTTAATTTCTTTTATTTACTTTATTGTAAATAAAAAGAATTCACGTCATTCACACCTCTGAATTTCGATTATCTACATCAGCAACTTGTCACGTCCCTAGTACCTCTGATAAAGTTGTCGATTGAAATACCAGTATTGCTAAACGTTATATTCTGCTACGTCCACTTTACCTCTGAGCAGATATAATAAATATTATTATTTTCCAAATCAAGAAATATATCATGTCTAGTACCTCTGAATATATTTTCCATTCTATTACTTATATCTATAATAAGATAAGATATGCAACAAGTAATGGAACTACATAAAAAAATTTCTCATTTTTATTTAAAAAAAAGAGATACATTGTAATGAAAAAGACAACAAGCTTTGCTCATTCTATTCTGAAGAATAAGTAATAAGTTCTACAATTTGTTTCTTCAAAACTTGGACTCTTTCATTACAAGAATCTAGCACTCGTTGCCTGGCTTCAACTCTTCCTGATTCAGGATCGAATGGTTGCAGAGCAGCAGTTTGACGTGCTAGTTCTTTATTTTGTAGACGTTTAAATTCCTCCTTCTGATGCTTCAAAGTATCTATTTGATTAATAGCAGCTTGATGTAACTGATTCTCTTGTTCTAAGTTCTGCTTGACAGTCTTGAGTTCTGCTTGAAGCTAGGCAATTTTAGCTTCCAGATCAGCAGCCTTCTTCTTTTCATCTGCAGCCTTAGTCTTATGACTCTCAGCAATAACAGCTGCATCAGCGATTTGAATGTCTAGTTCAGAAGAATGTCTAGTGAAAGCCATCAAAAATGCTTTAAAATTGGCTTTACTAGTCTCTACTTCTCGAGCCATAGCCTCATTCTATGTTTACTAGCTGCTCGATATCTCCTATTTTTAGCTCCTTGTAAACTTTAATTGAGCCCTCCAGCTCATCCAAAATGTGTTCCAAAAAAGTAGCCTGAGCCTCGTCTCATTGGCTGCGGATACCTCCTATCAAGAATAAAGAGGGAGTTCTGATTGTACTAAAAGGAACGTCTTCTCTCTCCATCACTCTATGAACTAAAGGCTCTAGAGACGTGAAGAAAACCTTCGTGAAGGAAGCCACCACGAACATGTTAGTTGCCATGGCTCCTGGAGTGGCTACTACTTCCGCTGGAGTCTTTACAGTTTTAATAGGTGGAGGCACTTCATCTTGAGTGCTGATGTGAGAAGAGCTTCCCTCCTCTGCTACAGTCCCTATGGGTTCTTCTGCAAATTACATATGTCATTTGTATTAGCAATATACAATTCTGAAGGAGCTACGACAAATAAATCATGCTTAGAAATTTACATGAGCTGGGTATAGCATGAGGAGTCTCAAGAAGTTTGACCGTCTCTGGCTGAAGCTTTGACAGGGTCTCTGCAGACATAGTAGCTTGACTACTTCCTGCTCCGGATTTAGTCTGAAGTGGCAGTCATT
This sequence comes from Iris pallida, assembly GCA_029216955.1. Taxonomy (NCBI): domain Eukaryota; kingdom Viridiplantae; phylum Streptophyta; class Magnoliopsida; order Asparagales; family Iridaceae; genus Iris; species Iris pallida. The sequence continues at coordinate 8,687,210 of JANAVB010027598.1, forward strand.
GGAGTTTGATCTGCTAATGCTGCTGGCACTCCAGATATCTCAGGTTTCTCAGAGATTATGGGTTCATCGATCTTGGGATTGATATGTTCTTCATCGATAACCACATTCTCCTCGTCTTCAGCAGTTGAGGGATCTTCATCAGCTGGGAATTCCTGAGGTGATGGTACATTTTCTAAAGTTTGTTTTTCTTTAGCAACATTATTCCAATCATCATCATATGATTCATCACCAAAGTCACAATCAGCTAAGGCTTCAATCATCACCTCTTCAGAATGAGTAGGCTCTTGAGCCTTCGAAGAATCTTGTGGAAGCAAACCTTTCTCAGGAGAGTTGGCTTCCGGATTCATAGGAGTTGGGGATGGAACCGTTATCCCTGCCTCAGCAAGTACTTTGGCGGGAATACGTACCATCATAGATTCTGATTTCGGAGGTTCTACGGTGGTAGTAGACGGCTGAACATCCGCTGAAGTAGCCACTGTAAAGAAAGAAATCAATTTAATATACATCTTTAACAGAAAAAAACATATTATTAGGGTATATCACAATCTCGATATTAGCTTCTTGAGATGGTACCTCTTCGGCAACTACCAACTTTCTCCTGACCTCTCTATGTGGTGATACAACCGGCTCTTCAGCAGCTCCGGTGCGATCATCCTCCAGATCGATCAGAGTGGTAGACATTCCTCCTTCTGTGACTCTTTCCTGTTTCTGAATAGAAGGAGTGATTTCTTTCTCTCCGGAGGAAGAGCTGAGGAGCATCTGCTTCGACTGAGAACGAGTCGTTCTTGTAGTCGTTGGTTCATTTATAACCAAAGATGTCTTTTTTTTTTCTCCGGAGCCCTTGGATAGGCAAGTCTACTATCCAGTTGAGGAGGGGCCGTCGTCTCCCTAGTTTTTCTTTTCTTCAATCCCTTGGCAGGGAATTTCTCTTTCTGCACCTTTAAGGATACATCCAGAGGAACCTGAACTTCATCGGGATAATTCTTTTAAATGGAAGCTTCTAGTGGCGGATCTGCAGGATCTTTGTCCTCTGAATCCCTAAAAGAGTGAGCAGTATGTTTCTCCTGTTTTGATCTTCTTTCACTTGCAAAGCTATGTGCAGGATGGAAGCTTTCAGTGAATGTATTGGCTGAAGTATAGAAGTTTGCGTATGTATATAACATACGCGGGCCATGCAGAAGATTGTAGGGCATGGAAAACATAGCTTTTGTACACCGAGCGTTGTAATAGCTCCAAACCCTAGCTCCATCGATCAGATAACCCTTGGCCTGTAGGCAAGTGGTGGCGTTACCCACATGAAGCTGACCATATCCGAACTGCCGTACAAATCGACTTGGCAAGTACGGTTCCAAATAGTGCTTTTCCTCGAATCTGTAGACTAAGTGAGAGGGACGGATCGTCTGCAGCCACGAAAAGATGGGCGGACTCAAGCGGAGTGATTCTGTAGTTAAATCCATCAGCTGTGGAGGCATATTCTCATATCCGTGAGGGGGCTGGACGCACTAAAAGCTCCATCCCGATCCACGATTCAAGGCAAATCTGCACTCTAAAAGAGCAGTATATTGCCAATGAGCGCTGGAGTAGCGTCTGATAAAATCTCCGTCGACACTTCCCATATTAGGGTTCATCAGACAAGGATGGTGAAGCAATAGCCATCCGAATAGATAAGTGTACGGCATTTCGGTACGAGGGAAGTCTTGCCTCGCCGTTTTATCATTTAGCATGGTTTGTACAAAAGAATGCAATCCTGTGTTTAAGCGGCAAGTCATGGCCGATAAGAGATCCATCTTGTATCCAAAGATAAGACGTGCTGCATCAAACAGGATGCCCCGATGGAATCTGTCGAATGTACTGGCTCCTGGAACTATGAAGTACCGTAGCCATAAAGAGAGAAAGCCTGCTAGCTTGGCCTCTTTAGACATGGATCTGTAATCCTGTCTAAGATAACTCTGAAGGGTGTCACCAGCCTTGAATGGATGTAAATTCTCGTCCAGTTTGACATCTCTATGATCATGTTTTTCTATCAAATATAGCATATCGATCTGACTGAAGGGTTCAAAGAAACGAGGAGCACAGGCTTGATTTTCAAGTGGCTTGTCCTCCCGTGCATGACCCAAGAAGAGATATGGCATCCACTTGTTGGTATAACAAGTACCTGCAGTGGCACTTTTGTAGTAGAGCGAGAAGATTTTGTAGTGACATAATAACTCCTGGAAGACGTCAATCATCTTAGGATTCTTTTCTGCCATAGCATCCAAGTCGTCATTGGTGGGCACATACTCTTCGTATGGATTATCGCCCATTGGTAGGTGAAAGAGATATTCCATCTCATGGAGAGCAAATCTCATTTCTCCATGGAGGGGTCATGAAAGTCCCAGTGCTTTCGTTATACCTCTCTACTAGAGCCAGGAACATATGAGCGTTCGGGAGAATGTCGTACACTGTAGTCCGTACAGCATCATAGAGTCCTAGATCGAGGAGCCTATCCTTGAATTGGTCTAAAATCCAAATAGATAAGCTGCTCCAACGCTTCATATCTGGGTTAACCAGACCTGTCATTTGCATGCCGCGGTTTGGATATCTTCCTTCAGCTTTTGCGATTGTATTCGCAAAAATGGGTATTCTGACCGAAAGAAGCAAAGTGGAATCCTCAGGAAGAATACAGCTTGGCTTCAAACCTCTCAAGTAGGTACTGTACTTTTCAGAAGTACTGTAAAAGAGATCTCTGTACTTCGTGCCCATTCCGTAACAAATTTTATCGACTCTTGCCTGCTGGATTGGAGTCAGATCCCATGACATTCTTCTGGGATAGCTTGCAAATGCATATTGAGATAATGTCATAGACCTCGATATTTCTGTGAGGTATATGACTTTATATTCATTTTTGAATATTCTCCCCTCTTTTCTGGTCTTGGGCTGGAAAGTCTTCTTGATGGCAGCTCCGAATAGAAAGGCAAGTTTCTTGTGGACCACAGTATCCAGACTTTCTAGAGGCTCCCCGTTCATTAAGCTCAGCAAGGTTTGGTTCTCTTGGGCCATGAGGAGGGTCTTTTGTGCTTCAGGACCATCGTACTGAGGAAATGTGACATAAGACAAATTCTCCTTGTACTCTGGGATATTAAAAGCTGAAGCAAATCTTTCAGCATTAGGGTCTTCTCTGAGATCAACTGCAAAGAAATACATGAATAAAAGTTAGAAGCAACAAGAGTGTGCAACTTTTTTATAAGCCAATTAATTAAGTTGCGCAACATCTTAGGTTGCGCAGCAGTTAAGTTGCGCAACATCCCGAGTTGCATGATATTCTAGGTTGCACAACATCCTGAGTTGCACCACATCCTGGGTTGTGCAACAATTAAGTTGTGCAACATTCTGAGTTGCATGACAACCTGGGTTGCACAACATACTGTGTTGTGCGAAATTTAAGTTGCACAACATCTCAGGTTGCGCTACATACATGTTGTGCCACAAATTGTTTGCACAATATTTTTGATTGCGTAACACAACTGAATTGTGCAATAGTATGCGCAACACGGTTCGTAAAAATGAATAATGTTCAAATAAAGCAACCACACCCTAAGAAGGGGTGGCGTAGAGTTTGTGATGCGCCAAACACTCTAAGAAGAGGGGCACAAGTCAATCTCATCCTCCATAAGTTCAATTTGTTCGTCTTTGATCACCTTCCAGAGCGGGGTTTGCTGTCTCTCGTCGAGAAGAGGTGACGCATACTGTGACGCACGGGTCGGCGGAGCATGAGTCGAAGGGGCGGTGATACCCTTCCCTTTGTCGGCGACGGTCTTCTTGGGGGCCATGTCGTCGAGGAAATAGTCGGAGAAGAGGGTTGTAAGGGTTCAAATTTTTTTTCTCAGAAGATTAAAAGTAAAATGTAAAGTGTTACAATAGGTTAAACAAGGGTCATTTATAGCCTAAAAGATAGAATCCTAACAGTCACCCTAAGTTGTGCATGAAAAATCGCAATAGCTAGCAACAGACTGCGCGAGATAGGCGCAACTTGACTCAGTCATTGTCGTGATTCAAAGTATTTCGAAGTTTTATAAAATTTCAAAGTTCGAAAACAATGAAAGGGGTCTTGTAGAGCCTAAAAAATCAAGTTGTGCCATATTTTTATTACACAGCAATCAAGTGGCACCCCAAAAATCAAACTGCACCACTATTTTAAAGCTCAGGGATCAAACTGTTCCACTGATCAGGTTGTGCTATATATCAGACTGCGCCCAATCACATTGCGTCAAAGTCTACGTGATGCCTGACAATAATTGCCATCATTATCTGACAGCTGACAGCACGATAAATGAAGAAAATCTTTTTGAATCCCACAAAGCGTGGCGCTCGAGACGATTTGATTGACAGCTGTTCCGCACACTTTGCAAGTTGTGCCTAGGCACAATCTGAATAAACTCCTCTCATACATTCAAATGCTGCCACGTGCCTATGCACTGAGTTGCGCCTAGGCACAACCCAATCAAGCACAGTTTGACTCGTTGACTGAAGCTCGCGTAACCTGATGAAGTTGAGACAACTTACGTTCTAAAACAGGATGACGTGGCGCACATGCCACTAATCTCTCAAAATGTGTCCATTACTCTGTACACGATCATGCGCATCTCAATCACATGATGCCACACGTCTAAATACAGTTAGTACACGATTATATAACTGAATGGAAGTTGGCACAACTTAAGGGTGGCACAGTTCAACCATGCGCACATCAGAATAACTGCTAAAACAGTTATTTCCAGAACTCTATAAATAGAGTTTCCAATCCTTATCAAAGGATCACAGAGATCAAGAATTCTTGCAAAATTGTTGCTGCATTCTCCAGAGGCTCTAGTCATCAAGTTCACATAGTCCAAGGGATAAAGTGATCGTCTTCTGATCAGATTCCTAAAGTTGTACTTCCCCAGAATTCATTGTACTTTTTATGATTCTTTTAAAGTTTGTTATAAACTTTTTGTTTTTGCAAACATGGTTAATGTAAAAACTTAAGCATTATAACCAAACTCTTTACAATATAAAGGATAAACCAAACTAAGTCTTAAATATCATAAACGTCAATACTTTTGTCAAATATCCATGTAGAACTTGATTTAAAATACCTGCACAACTACAGTCGACCAAGTTTCAAATCTTCCTAAGTTTCTAACTGCAGCAATGTTGTTAGCCTGTTAATACAAGAGCAAAGAAATTTTTTAAGCAAAGTATTCAGACATTCATTCTATAAGTTGCAACTTGTAAGAAAAAAGAAGAAACAACATCACTTGTGAATCAATTTCGGCCCCTCTTTAACTGTCATCAGTGATTCAAAAACAAACTAGAACAATCACTTATTCTCATGGTTAAATATTTCTAACACATTAATTTGTCTAGCTTACATGGGAAAAAATGTATAACCTCCTGGAAGTTTGGAACAATCAGTACACTGTTATGATTTTTGGGTTACTGTCTAGTAGCACTGTTCCAGTACACTGTTATAACAAGTTCATGCTACTAGCCAGTAACCCAATTAGCTATCTGCAATAGTGTCTAGAAGTTTGAAGTTGTGATTAGTAACTGCACTGATAGCATTTTAATCCATGTTTCAGTTGCACAAAGGCCTCACACCAGTGTGCAGTCGCTGGGACTGCTACCTTGGACTACCACACTAACTGCTTTAATCACACTGACATCCAGTGAAGGATCCTTGACCAGGGGCTGTCCTTTCATCCTCGGCATTGTAACAATTGATCAGCTGAGGAAAATATCAATATAATTATATTAAAAGATGATCCTACTTACATTCAAGTCCATGCACTTGAAGCAATGCAGACTAGCAACATCCAAGTTGTTTTCTACACTTTTCCATACTTTTAGCTTTTGGTCTTCAATAATGGTGCTAAGCACATCAAATCCATTTGAAGAGTACATGAATGTAACACAGGCAACCATCAACACACCATGATAATGATGGTGGTAGACATCTTATACTCCGTATCCCTGCGAGTTGTATAACATAGGGCTTCTACAAAAAGCTTTATTACAACCAATCTAAATCTTGTTCAGTAGTTTCACCACCACAAATTGGTCATCTTCATGCTCATAAAGATAATATTTGTTGTTTCCATTGCTCCAGTAGTTGTCGGGTGCACTTGGACCAGGGCAAGGCCCAGTCAGATAATTAATAAAGATGTCGAGAAACGGATATTCTGGTTCATCGACCTTTATTCGATCTGGGTATTCTATTACCCAATGATTAATCAGTTACTGAATCAGGTTAGAGGGTTGATTAGGTTGAGATCCAAACCTATATCGACCAAAAGTTTATAACTTCCACTGGGTTTCTCTCTCCTGATTCCTCTTTCCCTCTTTATTGTGTCCAAATTCTAGAGGCAACCCAGCAGCTACTTACAAGAAACTCATCAGGTGTGGAATATGAAAGCCATGTTGGAATCTGACGAGTAGTGTTTCTCATATATCCATCACCAGCATAAATATTTGCTGATGGATTAAGACAAATATAAGAGAAAGGAAACAGGTTATAAAACTATTATTGCTGATGACCACAGTGCCAAATACCTCAAACCAGCATATAAATATAACTATAATATTCTTGACTTCTTATTCTTGTTTAGATACTGCAATATCTACAAATAAAAATGCCAGAATTCATTATGTAGGGTCAAGTTCTCCCGGTCCGTGACTTAGAGGTTTCTGGTAATAAGCACATGATGCCAGATATCACCAGATTTTGCTTTGGCCTTTCAGGGCAAACTAGGAGAATTTGTTGGATGTAGGAATATCTCCAGCTAGGTTGTACAAATTTTTTTTTGATGACAAACATATTGAAGTATTTTTTTAGGAGGATGTACTTACTAGCAATCTGAAGAACTTTAGAGAAACTGTGTTAGAAATGAACTTACATGACAACAAGACTAAAACAGTTGATTAGTGACAACAAGTCCCTAGAGAAGTTGTTGTTTTGTATTTTCTTACAAGAGTTTTCACAAATCCATTTAAAGGAACATGAGTACGAAAGAGACTCACAATGTAATCAGATTCTGGAGTAGCCCTAGTTCGTAAGGAATCATGCTTGAGAGTTTATTACCGGACAAATCAACATAAAGAACAATTTGTCAAGAAAAGAAGTTAGTAAAGTTCTAAAATTCAAGCAGAAAAATAAAGTCCTGATCTTCAAAAATATGAACATTACATCTCCATAACACTTCTTAAATTTCCAACTTAGCTGCAATGTATCCAAAGATGCAATTTTTTCTCATGTTTCCACACAAAAATAATCCAAGCATTACAGTATATACAACAGCCTTGTATCGGTATTGTGTCAACAAAGATTGACTTCCCTTCCAACAAGGAAATTATTACCCTGTTAACTAGAAATTATACTATAAGATGAACTTCCCTCCAAACAACCATCATATTGTACACACAGAAGGAATTTAAGTTTTCATATATGCCAATTATCAGTGAAAAGTACAGAAAATAGATAAAGTTTGCTAATTATATCGGTCCCTGATCAAAGAAGGTAAACATGTTAATTATCAGTTAAAACAAATTAAACACAAAATTAAAAGAAAATAAACACAGAATTTTAAACCCTGATCAAATATATTGGTCTCCTAGTTTCATTATTGAGAATTTGCTAATTTTCTAATTAGTTGATGCATCCGATCCATTCAAAATTGGCAACTTGCATCCGATCCATACAAAAGCCCCAATAGCCAAATTGCAACTTTTTTGAACCAGACTAATAAATTTCAGGCTCCAATTAGAATTTTGAAAAAATAATACCTAATCAGAAGAACAATGGTGCAAATTGACAAGAAATTGACTGAATAATTAGGGTTTTTTTTTTTTGGGGGGGGGGGGGGGGGGGGGGGGGGGGGGGGGTAGTTCCAATCAGTAAACCCTAGGAATAGAGAAGAGGGGGGAGAGGAACCTGGAGTGGAGGAGGAGCAACCCATTGGAATGACCAGAGGCGCGGCGGAGCCTCCGATTTCGCGGGAAAACCTTCTGTACTGAAGGAGAGGGAAAGAAGAAGAGATGGTTGAGACATGCGACCAGGTATCACCCACCGAAGCTCAAATCCGATGTGCCATCGCCTCCTCCATGCGTTCTCGACAACCACTGCCGATGATGAACCACTGATCAATGTAGATCTTGTCGGCGCCAATCCAAGTCATCCCTCTCGTCGACGTGCCCCCAGCCTCGTCGTTGGATCAAATTTAAAGGTCTAGAGTTTGGTCCGAACTCGGATTTGACGGAGCTGTGTAAGCTCTGGGATGTTTTATACACCGTTGGATCAAATTTAAAGGTCTAGATTTATTACATGATTGAGGGGTCTATATATAGGTATTTCCTAACCGTAATCCACATGCAAGTATATGCAAGTTGATGCTTTTGCAACTTTTGGAGAGGGAAATATATTGAAGGCTATTTCAAAGGAGAGTTTGTTTGGGTAATTTTCTCATTGTATCTTTGTTCCTTGTAAGTCTATGATCGAGTTTTATGCATCCAAGTAGTTTTGGTGATCCATTTTGGATCAATGGTGAGTCTGTAAGGAATCGTGTATCTCTTTATTTCATTAGTAGAGATTTTTTAGGGTTGGATTTTGATAGTCCCAGGTTTTTCCCGTAAGGATTTTTACGTCAAAATTGTTTTATATTTACATTATTGGCTCTTTGAGATTTGATCTTGGCGATTTGGTTTCTACGCTTTACGTCGGATCTCTCACAAGTCATAACGTGTCACGCCCCAGAACCAGAATACTGGAGAGCAGGGGCAGACATAGCCAGCTACGTATATTGAAATGGATTCCATCTCGCTATACGGTCACGGCTGTCTAGATACATGAGGGTTTACTACAAGCCAACAGTCTCCTATAGTCATGAACAAGCCTAGTGTCTCAATCACAAGCAAGTAAGTAAATGTTACAAGATGTATGATCATTAAATATGCAATAATAAGGCGTCCCAAATATTACATATTCAGCTGATCATGAAGCTAGTCGTTACAAAATATGAGGACTAGCAAGAGTTTAGTCATACATGATCAACCCTAGGATCTGTCAATCATGTTACAGCCCGTAGGCAGACAGTAAGTAAATACAATCGAGCTAAACAGGTGCTCGTCGGCTAAACGCCTCAAAAGAATATTTTTACAATAAAGTGGAAGAGCAAAAATAAACCCACTCGTTGTCCGGGTTACGTCTAGTCGCCACCATCGGGCTGGATAGTCGGTAGATCCTCTAGAGCTGCTCCGAAATCTGGCCATACAAAACCAGCTGGGTCAGATCCCAGAAAGAGCAAGTGCCACAAAAGAAGCTTCACTTAGGAACTAAAACCAGCAATCAGCACAAGAGTATAAATAAAAGTAAGAACTGGAAATAAAAAAAATACATCAGGATGATATACGACGAGATAACCATGAAACTATTCAGATAACCAGGTTACAACCCGTAAACCAAACAAGGACCGGGGTTGTAACCCTTCGTCTGAACAGAACTTGGAACTCTCACCATTTATCGGTAAAATAAATGCAGGCATTCAGGTCATGCAGTGATCTGGAACAAGGTCATGACAAGACTAGACTGGTTAGACTCCATCCAATCATTTCAAGGCCAAGCAAGAATTACGGCTTGATACTTTAACTAACTAGGGTTATCACAGGCCTAATTACTAGCAAGATGCAGTGAGATTACTCCACAGCCACAAGCCCTGCAGACCATCCAGGTTACCCAGGTCGAAATTAGGGGTTGAATTCAGGTGGGTACACCGTCCAGGAAATGTATGTACCCTTAGGTAGCTTGAAGGGTGCAACACATGACAGTGTGCTGGAAATGTGTCCTACTCGACGGCAGGCTACAGATCCCAAGCGCGCCCAGGTAACGGAATTGCCTGTAGTTGGGAGATCTCTTCATGACTACTGTATTAATCTAGTTATTAGCCTTAGTCCATTTCAGTAGGTACTCCTGACCGTGGTACTCAGGAGTCCCCTCCTAGACATGATGCAAGACAGGACTGGATTATTTGTACAAGCAAAATCACCCACGGTGTCCAGGATTAATTATACAGGTCATGTCATGTCAGGTAGCCGTCGCAACAGCTGTTCAAGATAATCATGTCGGGTTTATCGTGTCAAGTGTTCTTGTCAGGAGTGCGCCACAACGGGCCACTATCAGGTCATGTCAGGTTTTCTTGTCAAGAGTGCACCACTACGGGTCACTATCGTGTCATGCACAGGTATCATTTCCAAACATATTAAACAAATCCATGATTATCAAGTTCATGACAAAAGGCGTAAGGATATAAAATGGACGTAAAATATCTAATAAAATATCAATATTCAGGGCTATAGAAGAGCCATGCGGCTAAGGCATATGCGGTCAGGAAATGATAAGACACATGCGGCTCAATTAGGTGAGCGCATGCAGCCAGGGTCACTGGAACCCATACGGCCAAGACAAGAGGGGCGCATGCGGCTCAGGGGGACGAGGGCGCATGCGGTTCAGTAGAAGCCCATGCGGCTGGGGAAATAAAGGATGCATATGCGGCTGGGATTAATCAGGGTCATGCGGCCCGGACTAAGAAGTCCATGCGGCTGGGTCTGGGGGTTCTCATGCGGCTCGATGGTCAGAGCCTATACGGTTCGAGGATCCAGACAGTCATGCGGCTCAGAGGACTCGAGTCCTCATGCGGCTAGCGAGTAACTGGTCTATGCGGCTCGCGGGGAAAAGTTCATGCGGCCAGGAAAGGGATCCAATCCTATGCGGCTGAGAGTCTCATACGGCTGAGTCACTTGCCGCATGAAGTGTCATGCGGTCAAGTCAAGCAGAACTGTCGTATGAAGGCTCATGCGGCTCGGAATCACTTGCTGCATAAAATGCGGTCAAGTCTAGTACTGTTCTTCTTCTCCAAGCTTCCGAGAAGAAGAACACCAAGAATCCTTTCTTCCAAGCTCCATGAAACCTTCATCCGAAGTCCAAATTCGAACTTCCATAGGTCAAAATAGGGCAGAATGAAATGCTCTACAACATGGAACCATCAAAACTGGGAAATAACAAGATTAAGTAGATCAAAACCCAAGAAATCCAAAAATAATATAAATATAGATCTACAAGAATCTAGCCATGGAAAGTGAAAATGCCAAGTTCTAAAGTATTTTAGAATATAGTAAAGAAGAAAATGGAGCAATAAATTTAGAGTTCCTCCATGAAGCAAGTTGCACTTGCCTAGACCTCTCTCTCCTCTCTCTGGCAGGTGAAGGAAGTAAATAAGGAAGAAGAAGATGATTAAATGAAGAGAGAGAAAGGGAGAAGGGTTAATAAATATCAAGGGTGGTGGTAGGTATGGGGTTTATCCATGGGTTCATCATGAACCCAAGCAAAACCAAGCCAGGCCGAACCAATCCAAGGAAATAAACCAAGCTAAGAAGGAAAAAGCTAAGCCAGAAAATTATGCAATACAAGAATAAATACGTACACGTATTCCAAAATACGTAATACGAACCACAGACATTACAACTCTATCCACCTTAAAAGAATTCCGTCCTCGAAATTTAATCAAGAGGCTAGAGGAGCAATGACAAGCTATATTAATCACAAGCAAATTATAACTAAGCATGCAATCACTCATCCAAGCAAGGAATCGAAGTGCAAGGCATAAGGAAGATATTACACCTCGCGAGCCAAACCGATTGGGATAACGTGATCGGACATCATCCTCACACTCCCACGCTTGACTCTCCCAAGGAGCGATGAACTCAAGCAACACAAACTAAACTGATAGTCTTGCGCTTGAGGTCTCTCTCTTTGGTCAAACAGGGACACGGGCCTCTCCTCATACGAAAAGGTTGGTACCAATAACCAGTTTCGAATGACCTAGAATATGGCTCGGGTCCGGAATGTACCGTTGTAATTAGGATACATGAAATACGTCATGCACCCCACATAATGACGGTAGAAAAGCAAGATGAGAGGACACATATACCTCTCGGCCGATTCTAAACCTGAGCCTGGGCTAAGGCAAACTGCCGCGGGTTCTGTTGCTGGAAGGTCTGGGCCTGAGTCGGCGATGGCCTCGGGAACGGAAACTGCTGTTGCTGGTGAACTGGAGCAAGTGCTGGTCCCCCAACCGAGGGACTAGATACTATCGATGCTGAATCAACTCTGAATGGACAGGACCCCACCCTATGGTCCGGTGCTCCACACAATAAACACAATCCCAACGCCTTGTGACACTCCGCTTCCACGTGTCCAGGCTTCCCACAATAAGAACAGCCCACGACGGAAGACTGCGCTTGCTTCTGTTTCTGCTGAGAGTACGTCGGGGTTGAGTGCTGAACCGACGTCACTGAGGCCGCTCGCCTCGGAGCTCTAATAGTCAAAGCCCTGGCTGCCGGGGCTGGGGCTGAAGACTGATTCATTTGACTATGGGACCGCTTTCGACCTCCGGTCTTGTCCACTATTCTCTGGGAGGTATACTCGTGCCTCCTTGCTGCTCGCAACACAGCATCATAGGTCTGATGCTCGAACTGTTCTACTGCCAATATAATCTCCAGTTGAAGTCCCTGTTGGAACCTCTGCGCTCTGTCAAACTCGGTTGCCACCAAGGTGGGAGCAAACCGACTGAGTCTCGAAAACTCGGCCGCATATCCATCGACCGTCCTTCCCATCTGCTTAAGATTACTGAACCTGGTCTGCAAGTCATATCGAGCCACTGCATCATAATACTTGGTCTAGAACTTTTCACTGAACACTGCCCAGGAGACAGGTGTTGCCAATTCCACTGCTTGTGCGGCCCACCAACTGCGGGCTAGATCCAATAACTGTAGGTGCACCACAGCCACCTTCTCGTCTTCTGGAATCTTTGTGGCTTCGAAAATCACCTCTATATCTTGTAGCCAAGCATCGGCAGCAATGGCATCCTTGCTGCCATCGAAGAATGGAGGGTTCACGCGCTTGAAACTGTTGACCGCACTGTTCCCTCTGGGACCACTTCTATTCAGAGCATCTTGTACTACTTGGTGTAGGGCATCTCCCTGACGATCTTGGGACGTAAGCAACTCACGGATGAGTCCTACCAAGCCTTCATCCTCTGACCCTGCTGGCTGGACGGGCTGAACTGGCGGTACTGGTTCTCCAGGAGGCACGGCTCGGGAGGCTGCTGCTGAGGACTGAGCTCCTTCTGGCTGATCAACAGGAACGATGTCACTGAAGCAAATGACATCAGGGATATTAAAGAAGGACCAAGATAGATCAATGATACAAGCATGTTATCAAGTCAGGAATTCAGGAAGATAAGAAGATACGAGTGGAGATCAAAGACGAGTACAGATTGAGACATCTATCCGGTAAACCCTCACATTTCTTGATTTACAAGACCTGCATGGGCCACCACTTAAACCATGTCACGCCCCAGAACCAGAATACTGGAGAGCGGGGGCAGACATAGCCAGCTACATATATTGAAATGGATTCCATCTCGCTATACGGTCACGGCTGTCTAGATACATGAGGGTTTACTACAAGCCAACAGTCTCCTATGGTCATGAACAAGCCTAGTGTCTCAATCACAAGCAAGTAAGTAAATGTTACAAGATGTATGATCATTAAATATACAATAATAAGACGTCCCAAATATTATATATTCAGCTGATCATGAAGCTAGTCGTTACAAAATGTGAGGACTAGCAAGAGTTTAGTCATACATGATCAACCCTAGGATCTGTCAATCATGTTACAGCCCGTAGGCAGACAGTAAGTAAATACAATCGAGCTAAACAGGTGCTCGTCGGCTAAACGCCTCAAAAGAATATTTTTATAATAAAGTGGGAGAGCAAAAATAAACCCACTCGTTGCCCGGGTTACGTCTAGTCGCCACCATCGGGCTGGATAGTCGGTAGATCCTCTGGAGCTGCTCCGAAATCTGGCCATACAAAACCAGCTGGGTCAGATCCCAGAAAGAGCAAGTGCCACAAAAGAAGCTTCACTTAGGAACTAAAACCAGCAATCAGCACAAGAGTATAAATAAAAGTAAGAACTGGAAATAAAGAAAATACATCAGGATGATATACGACGAGATAACCATGGAACTATTCAGATAACCAGGTTACAACCCGTAAACCAAACAAGGATCGGGGTTGTAACCCTTCGTCTGAACAGAACTTGGAACTCTCACCATTTATCGGTAAAATAAATGCAGGCATTCAGGTCATGTAGTGATCTGGAACAAGGTCAGGACAAGACTAGACTGGTTAGACTCCATCCAATCATTTCACGGCCAAGCAAGAATTACGGCTTGATACTTTAACTAACTAGGGTTATCACAGGCCTAATTACTAGCAAGATGCAGTGAGATTACTCCACAGCCACAAGCCCTGCAGACCATCCAGGTTACCCAGGTCGAAATTAGGGGTTGAATTCAGGTGGGTACACCGTCCAGGAAACGCATGTACCCTTAGGTAGCTTGAAGGGTGCAACACATGACAGTGTGCTGGAAATGTGCCCTACTCGACGGCAGGCTACAGATCCCAAGCGCGCCCAGGTAACGGGATTGTCTGTAGCTGGGAGATCTCTTCATGACTACTGTATTAATCTAGTTATTAGCCTTAGTCCATTTCAGTAGGTACTCCTGACCGTGGTACTCAGGAGTCCCCTCCTCGACATGATACAAGACAGGACTGGATTATTTGTACAAGCAAAATCACCCACGGTGTCCAGGATTAATTATACAGGTCATGTCATGTCAGGTAGCCGTCGCAACAGCTGTTCAAGATAATCATGTCGGGTTTATTGTGTCAAGTGTTCTTGTCAGGAGTGCGCCACAACGGGCCACTATCAGGTCATGTCAGGTTTTCTTGTCAAGAGTGCACCACTACGGGTCACTATCGTGTCATGCTTAGGTATCATTTCCAAACATATTAAACAAATCTATGATTATCAAGTTCATGACAAAAGGCGTAAGGATATAAAATGGACGTAAAATATCTAATAAAATATCAATATTCAGGGCTATAGAAGAGCCATACGGCTAAGGCATATACGGTCAGGAAAGGATAAGACACATACGGCTCAATTAGGTGAGCGCATGCGGCCAGGGTCACTGGAACCCATGCGGCCAAGACAAGAGGGGCGCATGCGGCTCAGGGGGACGAGGGCGCATGCGGTTCAGTAGAAGCCCATGCGGCTGGGGAAATAAAGGATGCATATGCGGCTGGGATTAATCAGGGTCATGCAGCCCGGACTAAGAAGTCCATGCGGCTGGGTCTGGGGGTTCTCATGCGGCTCGATGGTCAGAGCCTATGCGGTTCGAGGATCCAGACAGTCATGCGGCTGAGAGGACTCGAGTCCTCATGCGGCTAGCGAGTAACTGGTCTATGCGGCTCGCGGGAAAAAGTTCATGCGGCCAGGAAAGGGATCCAATCCTATGCGGCTGAGAGTCTTATACGGCTGAGTCACTTGCCGCATGAAGTGTCATGCGGTCAAGTCAAGCAGAACTGTCGTATGAAGGCTCATGCGGCTCGGAATCACTTGCTGCATAAAAATGCGGTCAAGTCTAGCACTGTTCTTCTTCTCCAAGCTTCCGAGAAGAAGAACACCAAGAATCCTTTCTTCCAAGCTCCATGAAACCTTCATCCGAAGTCCAAATTCGAACTTCCATAGGTCAAAATGGGGCGGAATGAAATACTCTACAACATGGAACCATCAAAACTAGGAAATAACAAGATTAAGTAGATCAAAACCCAAGAAATTCAAAAATAATGTAAATATAGATCTACAAGAATCTAGCCATGGAAAGTGAAAATGCCAAGTTCTAAAGTATTTTAGAATGTAGTAAAGAAGAAAATGGAGCAATAAATTCAGAGTTCCTCCATGAAGCAAGTTGCACTTGCCTAGACCTCTTTCTCCTCTCTCTGGCAGGTGAAGGAAGTAAATGAGGAAGAAAAAGATGATTAAATGAAGAGAGAGAAAGGGAGAAGGGTTAATAAATATCAAGGGTGGTGGTAGATAGGGGGTTTATCCATGGGTTAATCATGAACCCAAGCAAAACCAAGCCAGGCCGAACCAATCCAAGGAAATAAACCAAGCTAAGAAGGAAAAAGCTAAGCCAGAAAATCATGCAATACAAGAATAAATACGTACACGTATTCCAAAATACGTAATACGAACCACAGGCATTACATAACGTGAGAGAGCATACACTTCTTTTGTCCACGATCGAGCTTTTAAAACTAAGATAATCGATATGAAGTCCAAGGAAGTAAAGTCGAGCACCGATACTAATTTGTCACGCCCCAGTTTCGTAGGACCGATCATCCTCGCTAAGGCATTATGCCGCACGAGCCTAGGTTGTGCTCGTGCAAGGCAAGGCAAAGTCCAAAAATGACCTATTGAAGCTAGGCCACAGAGTCGCACAGAGTGTCCCCATTTGCAGCGGAAAGTAAATAAACACAAATTAAAATCAACTCAATAGTCTTTATTGATATTCAATAAGTAGTACAAGCGGCGCTAGGCCTAGATTACAATACGCTTAAGCTCTCTCTCTGAAACATAAAAGACGTGCCAAGTGACTTACAACATGGGATGATACATGGCGATATTTCGATACATTATGTTTTGTATATGGTGCTTCAGTTCCTTTGCAACGCTCCAAGGCCCCAGAGTTAACTTTACGCCCTAGCACGTTCGAGGAAAAGCTCTGCACTAGACGAGGGTTCTTCCGCACCCTGTAAGCAAACTGTGGTGTTATCAGTATATTGTTATGCACTGGTGGGGAGGCTCGCTCGTCTACTCGCTATCATTACCAAACACGTTCATTTTACTTTTGGGCACCATCTATCATTTTTTTGCCTTACTAATCTTGCCTTAGGGTCAGTTTTATGGCATATCATTGAAGCCTATTTCGTATTATCGATATCAAGTGTCGTATAGAAAATACATGCGCAACTTACCATACTTACCATACGATATTTCCTGTCCAAGTAAACCAAGTCAGCCAACAGTTCATACGTAATTACTTTAGGTAACATTGCATAGGTATTCAAAGGTGTCAAGGGCGTGTTCCTGCCTCAGGGTCGACGAAGTACACAAGTTGTCAAGTTGGGTTATTTCGATGTCCGTATTCACGCACTTGTTCAGTTGTTCAGCTTACCCAACTTGTCAGTTTGTGTTATACTCAAACATTGTTCAGATATATTACAGTCAGTAACTTCCCATGTTCAACTTAGTCAGATTACTTGTTTCAATGCAAAGTCTCGCATACGGATTGCCGCAATCGAGCCAACTTAATCTATATGCACTGGTCGCTGGCACCACAAGCCATTTGGATATTTACTCCTCTTGGTATTCTCACCTATCAAGCGTGATGGCTAGTACACCTTGATATTCTTTTGATATACCCAATCTTATGCCTTTTGAGAGGCCAAGCCTGCACCAAATCAGCCCGTAAGACATGATTCCTCCTAGGGCGGCCACGATGTCGTCGATTATTGCCTTGGAATCCTTAATCACTTCTTCCTTCCGTATACGAGTGGGTTGTCGACGATAATTTCGTATTGTCTTGTCATTTTTAACTTAACGACTGTCTTTGAGCCATAGGCTGTCTGTAAGCTATAGTCGATTACCGACTAGGTTGGCGGCGACATCCGTACAGCGCGGGTAGCGAGCCTCGTTGCACGTCTCCGTCATACTTATCGCTAATCCTTCTTTCCTTTCTTTATTTCATTCTTTCTTTTCTTTCTTTTACTTGTTCATTTGTTCATTGGTTTATTCACATATTTCATTCACATATTCATTCATTCATTCGTTGATTCCTTCATTAACTTATTCGTTCATTCATATATTATGCAACTCCCTGTGCGGGAACCACTTTGGTGACCCATCGGTCCCGAAGTCTTTCGATGTTTCTATACTCTACTCAGAACGACTATGTTGATAGTCTTCATGTTTCATTTTAGTGAGCCATTTATTGTTTCATGTCTCAAGTTGTGTTACGATTCTAAGTGACAAGCCTATCGTTCATAATCGAACGCACAAGTAAATCTACTTGAAATGTAAGCTGTGTATTTGCACGAGCGTGGAGTGCGGTGCGAGAGTTCACATATTTTTAAGTTCTTTTCCATGTTCTATACAAGCATACAAGATGGGATTATTCTCTTAGCTAGGTGTGTTGAGTCATTTTATTAGCATACACGGTGTTATCGTCCAGCGATTCTAGCAATATTGTCCGTATTATTATGTGTCTAGGCTAAGTAAAGACAGGTTCATCGGAGCCACCCACCCTAGCGATGATCGCATCAGCCGAGCGAGACTCCGAGCGCGCCTTTGAAAGTCTAAATCTGGATTCTCCTGAAGGGCCAAGTCTATTGCCTTTGCCTTAAACGAGTTATTTCACTGAACAAGACAGGGTTCGAGTCGTTGCACTTGCGCCATTTGAGTTGGCATTCCGCTAGGGCGGAGCAGGTCGTTACATAATACACCACTCAAAATAAGTCTTGTCCTCGAGACTTTCTGGGTGCATGCCATCATATCGTTCCTTAACTCATGCCGTGTGCATATCTTAGACAATTCCTATCGAATAGCTTTATCGTTCGATGGTATCGAACTATACTCGGGTACCTTTCTGAGTTCCGTGTCGCATGTATTTAGTAAATTTTATCGAATGACTTTACTACTTATTCAAGCTGGCGGTACTCACTCGATCATCGTATTTCTATGACTTGGTCACTATTGTGCCCTGTAGCGGGAATATAATGGTCACATGAGGTGTGTTATAATTCGTCAAACATGAGGGTCATAGGCTGAGACTAACTCGCGTAATCCATTCATCCATGCGTATCTCAACATATTCACTTGTAGCTGAATTCGAGTTTATCATATCACTGAGTTTGGATCGTGCACATATTCAAGGCGTCCCTCGAATACATACATTTCAACCAAGCTTAACGATAGCAAAGTCGGACAAGTTACTCATGATAGTTTTAAATTGTCGGTCGTGTTACTAACTCGATTAAAACCGAACTCTAGTTCCTTTCACTATCGTCTATCTCGATCTTCGAGATGACCCAATTCTTTTTTCAAGCGTTCCCATCTTACGAAATCAATACAACACTTCTAGTGGAGTCGACCAACGTTCAAGTAGAATTTCGTTCGATTCAAGACCAAGTATTGCACTATCATCAAGTACGTCTTCCAAGTAATAATTCGATTTGTTATCCCAACTTTACTTGTGCATCATCGATGTCATTCATTCACTTCATTTAGGGCTGGTATTATTGTCGCTAATGCACACTCCCAGTTCTACGTCCTAACTCTAAGTTTTATTGCCCCAAATTTATCATCCGTCCAAACGATACTCTGAAGGCGGTCACACAGGTTCAATTACTCGGCATAGGGTTGTCCACCAATCTGCTAGGTAAGCTCACAAGGTCATAGTTACACATCAAGTTCTTGGTTCATCGTGTAAAGTCGTTGTACGACGTTCGTCCCAATCCTATGGTCAAACCATTTGTTCGTCAGTACGAGATACTTCTACCCAAGCTCGTTTCACTCAAATTTCTAAACATTGAGCAGTGTTCATCCTATTCGCATCAAGACACTCTTCGCACAAGGTTCGAGTTCGTTCAACAAAGTCATCCTATAATAGGTTCTCCTCAACCAAACCCTCGGCATATCAATATCGTACGTTCAAACTAGCAATTTGTATAGTCTATCTCATCAAATATTTTTGTACATTTTACCTATTCATCCTATCCAATTCATATAGTCAATCACAAGGTCGTCTAGCATTATAATATGTTACATCCCGATCTCATGCAAATCTGATTATCTACGGTGGACATGAATCACCATGTCATCATTTCCATAAAATAATCGTCCTCATTGGAACGTAACTCTTGCGTTGAGTCTTGACTAATTCATTCTCGATATGCAGATTGGATCTACTCAATCCTCAAGTTTACTTAATCGTCGATCATAAGTCTGAACAATCTTCGAATTCACCTTCGCTTCAAACCATAAGCCGAAACAATCCAAATTGCCACGGCCTGATCTTCGAGTTGATCATTCCCGCTGGACATAAATCACCATGCCAACGCTCTTGCAAAATAATTGCCCCAAGTCCGACATAATGCATGTACGAGTTGCTCTCGTGCAAGACAAGATCGTTGTCGTTGTGGTTATCATCGAACAATCAAATCTCATCTCTTTTATCCAAACATTCGTTTCTATCAAAATCATAAGTCTAACATCCATTGAAACAATAATTTTTAACACGATCATCATTCATCGAATCAGAGTACCCTCGAGTTATCGTACATCGATCTTTGATACGCCTCAATACTATCGATGATGTACATAACCTAACGATCTTCCTTTTGCAATGAAATCTAAGTCATGCAACTTAATTCCTTAATTCATATTGTTCCATCCTAACTCAAGTCATTGAGCAACGTCCATTCTAAATCCACAGTCATTTCGTATCTTCAAACCAACATTTTCTTGCACGCTATCTTACAATCGTGCTGTCTTCGATTTCATCCAAGAGTATTTTACCTCAACTCAAGTTTCAATCCATTCGACTATATCCAAAATCGTATGTACGATCTACCAAGTTTTTTCGACCAAAACATCCATTTGTTTCATCGTTCCGAAACTCTATTCGACTGTTTTGTAATTTGCACTACTCATTCATAAATCGTTCGACGGCATCTCATTCGAGACTCTCGAAATCACGACCAACTAAATGTTACTCGTTCTAAGGCTTTGTGCGATAGTATCGCTGGTTGATATACTCGTTACTACTTATAAGTCCATAAAAGTTGGTTGAATAGTTTACTAGACGATCCATACACCACTCAGGATTTGAGCCACTCGACTAGTCGTCGAAACTCATTCTTATTCCTCTTCGCGTTTATCGCATACACCACTCGGGGTCAAGTCATTCTACAAGTCATCGAAGTGATCATTCGATTTACTATCGACACGTTCTAATATACGTTCGTCTGTTCCTCAAAATCTAAGAGTCATTCTCCGTGTTCGCCTTAAGTATTGGTCCGAAAGCGTCTCTATCGATATATGTTCTAAGTCACTTATTCTCGTTCGAGCGATATTCAATCTCACTCGTAAATTCGTTCGCACCAGAAGGTCAAGGTGCGCGATACTCAACACAACTTAGCCAAAGGCCGTATGCATAGCCGTCCCATTCGGACTATACTCTGGTCTCGTACACATATTTGCTATTGTCAGCGTAAGTTCATTTAGGTATACGCTACATTTTCTAAATTTTAGCATTAGTTTCCTTTCAGCTCAAGTCCGACGCAACTCGGCACAAAGGCCTTCGCTTATCGGTTCCGTCCAATTGAATAATTACACGAGCTTTCGAAAGTATTAGACTTATTGTATGGAACATCCCAAGTCACAACGTGAGAGAGCGTACACTTCTTTTGTCCACGATCGAGCTTTCAAAACTGAGATAATCGATATGAAGTCCAAGAAAGTAAAGCCGAGCTCTGATACCAATCTGTCATTCTCCGGTCCTGTAGGACCGATCGTCCTCGCTAATGTGTGATGTCGTATGAGCCTAGGTTGTGCTCGTGCAAGACTAAGTCCAGAAACGGCCGATTGAAGATAGGCCATAGAGTCACACAGAGTGTCCCCATTTGCAGCAAAAAATAAATGAACACAAATTAAAATCAACTCAATAGTCTTTATTGATATTCAAGAAGTAGTACAAGCGACGCTAGGTCGAGATTACAATACGTTCAAGCTCTCTCTCCCTCTGAAACATAAAAGGAGTGCTAAGTGGCTAACAAAATGGGATGATATATGGCGATGTTCCGATACATTATGTCCTATATAAGGTGCTTCAGTTCCTTTGCAATGGCCCAAGACCCCAAAGTTAAATCCGTGCCCTAGCACGTTCGAGGGAAAGCTCTGCACCAAACGAGGGTTCTTCCTCAACCTGCAAGCAAACTGTGGGTTTATCAGTACATTGTTATGCACTGGTAGGGCGGCTAGCTCGTCCAATCGCTATCATTACCAAACACGTTCATTTTACTTTTGTGCACCATCTATCATTTATTGTCTTACTAATCTTGCCTTAGGGTCAGTTTTATGGCATATCATTCAAGCCTATTTTGTGTTATCAATATCAAGTGTCGCATAGAAAATACATGCGCAACTTACCATACTTACCGTATGATCTTCCCTGTCCAAGTAAACCAAGTTAGCTAATAGTTCATAAGTAATGACTTAAGGTAATATTGCATAGGTATTCAAAGGTGTCAAGGACGTATTCCTGCCTCAGGGTCGATGAAGTATACAAGTTGTCAAGTTGTTTTATTTTGATGTCCATGTTCACGCAGTTCACTACTAAAATATGCTTAAATAGCGACGTATATTAGCGACGGCGGAAATACGCGTCGCTGATAATTGCATATAGCGACGTCTTGTGCTACACGTCGTTGTACGTCGCTGAGTAGCGACGTTCAGCGACGTAGTATAATTTACGTCGCTGGCTTGCGACGTTTAGCGACGTATCATGTAGGCGTCGCTGTTTTATTTCATATAGGATTCCTGGCCCGATCGAAATCCTAAAATTTTCACCCAAAAATTTATTCCCGCTCTCTCCTCTCCCCCTGGCGAACCCTCCCCCTCCGGCGACCACTCCCTCCGGCGAGACCCTCCCCCTTCTCCCCCCGGAGACCCCGCTCGCCCGTTGACCCCTCCCTCCGGCGACCAGCCTCCCTCCTCCGACGAAGGAGCCTTCCTCGCCGCTTCCTCCTCCGACGAAGCCACCCTCCTCGCTGCCTCCATCCTCCGACGAAGCCACCCTCCTCAGGTAAACCCTAACCCTAGCCCTAGCTATCTAGATACAGACACGGACATGAGAACTCTAACCCTAGCTGCTGGGGTGGTCTTTCTGACAAGGAGGGAGAGAGGGGTGGGGTTGGGTGCAGGGGGTGGGGGGGTCTTACTGTCGAGGGGTGGAGGGAGGGGTGGGGGTACCCGGGGGTGCAGGGGTAGGAGGAGGGGGGCATGGTTGGGGTGGGTACAGGAGGAGGGGGGCAGGGAAGGGAAGGCAGGGGAGGGTTGGGGTGGGTGCAGGGGTATGGGGAGGGGGGGCAGGGGAGGGGGGAGGGGGGAGGGGGGAGGAGGGCAGGGGAGGGTTGGGGTGGGTGCAGGGGTAGGGGGAGGGGGGCAGGGGTGAAGTGTATATTTTGGTTGGGGTGGGTGCAGGGGTACGGGGAGGGGGGCAGGGGAGGGGGGAGGGGGGGGAGGGGGGAGGGAAGGCAGGGGAGGGTTGGGGTGGGTACAGTCTGCCACTTTTCTTTATCGAGTATGATTTTGTTGCTTCTCTCGCTCTTCCTCTTGGTCTCCATTGAATGCTGGTCTACTGCCATTAATATTGGTCGATAGATTTCTCTGTCACATATTGCAAGTGGTACTAAGAAAAAAGAAAAAAGAAAGAAAGGAGAGAATAGATGTGACTCAAATGGACCGAAGTAGGTGTAGTAGTAGCAGTAAGAGCGGGACATGAACCGGGCTCATGACATTTTGAACTTTGGAAGACAATGCCATGTTAACTACTTCCTTTCCTTGCTTATGTTTGTGATTTATTATGATATATAATGGTGATGTTAATTCTTTCCAAATGTTAGGATCGTTACAAATCTTGTTGGCTCGAAAAGAAATTTTCTTCATGCATGCCTACTTCACATTATAGGATTTTATTTTTTGTTCAAGGGATTCGCAAAATGTAGGGATATATACCATTTGAAATTCATTTGAAATTCATTTGAAACCCATTTGAAATTCATTTTAAGAATCTGAAATGTTGACGATATATACCCAAGGTTCACAATATCGGTATCGGAATCGGTATCGAACTATTCCTATGAGTATTGGTATCGGCGATACCTGTAGTATCGGCAGTATCGTATCGGAGTATCGAACTTTGGTATCGGAAAACAAATAATTATTATTAAATTATTTATATTTAAAAACATATATTTTATACATTTAGGCATAATTTTAAGTATTTCAGCGTTATTTCTTAGTAGTTTTGAAATTATATGAAATAGTAGTCACCCTTACCGATTGGTTTTGCCGAATTGACCGGAACAAAGACCCCCAATGTCGGTATCGGTCAATATTTGGTATCGGTCTGTATCGGATCGGAACATGCCAAACCGTATCGGTATCGGCCTATTGGATAATATTATTGTTATTAGTAACTGTCCAATGTCGGTATAGTATCGGAACATGCCAATGTCGGTATCGGTCTGTATAGTATCGGTATCGGAACATGCCAATGTCGGTATCGGTCAATATTTGGTATCGGTATCGGTCTGTATAGTATCGGAACATGCCAATGTCGGTATCGGTCAATATTTGGTATCGGTCTGTATCGGATCGGAACATGCCAAACCGTATCGGTATCGGTCAATATCATTGTTATTAGTAACTGTCCGCTACTAATGTGTGTCCCATAATAAGACATTATATACGAATTTGTGCCTGTTGGATAATGTGTGTCCATCTTTGCAGAATTATTTTCAAATGGATATGAATTACTACTTGCGAAATCGTTTATGGATGTACAATCGTCGTCCTGATGATATGTGTGGTGTGCGGGATAAATACATAGCGGGAGTAGAGCAGTTCCTGCAGTTTGCTAAGGCGTTCCCTCAGTACATGGACGGCACCAAAATTAAGTGTCCGTGTGTGAAATGTCATAACGTGAAATATTATCCAGAAGTGGAAGTGACATATCATTTGTACTCGAGGGATTTCATGCCTAATTACTATCAGTGGACCGCACACGGAGAACTTGTGTCTTTAGCATCAGAGCCGGAGCCTTACATTGAGCCGTATATGCACGCGGGACCTAATTTTGTTTCAGATAATCATGCATACGACGACGGGTGCGTGAACATGGTTTTCGACGCTGCGGGGCCTAGTTTCGTTCATGATGCACCTGAGGAGGCACCGAACGCCGATGCTGCACAGTTCATGGAGTTGCTGGAGAATGCAAGGACTCCATTGTATCCTGGTTGTGAGGATCATTCACCGTTGGAGGTGGTTACAAGACTGTTGAGCATTAAGTCATATTTTAACATGTCGCAAGAATGCTACAACCGAGTGTTGGAGTTGATTATAGAGATCTTGCCGGCGGGTGCTAAGTTGCCTAAAGACTTCTACCGGTCTAAGAGGATGGTGAGATCGCTCTGGATGGGATCGAGAAAATCGATTCCTGTCGCAATGGGTGCATGCTGTACTACAAAGACGACAAGGACGCAGATGTGTGCAGATTTTGTGGTGCTGATCGCTATAAGACAACTAGTACAGGAAGGTCTACCGGTGCAAGAAGACCGACCGATTCAATGCACTACTTGCCTTTAACGTCGCGGTTGCAAAGATTATTTATGGTGAAAGAGACGGCCGAAAATATGAGTTGGCACATGCGAGAACAGATTGAAGGAGTGTTGGATCACCCATTCGATGGAGAAGCGTAGAAGCACTTTGATCGAGTGTATCCAGATTTTGCTTCAGATCCGCGAAATGTCAGGTTGGGACTATCTTCTGACGGTTTTACTCCTTTTGGTCTTTCGGGATCCCAGTATTCGTGCTGGCCTGTAATTGTTACTCCGTATAACCTACCGCCTTGGATGTGCATGAAGACTCAGTACATGTTTCTAACCGTTATAATTCCTGGTTCGAACAATCCCAAGAGGAACATTGACGTGTACTTACAGCCTTTGATAGATGAGTTGAATCAGTTATGGGAAGTAGGCGCTAACACGTACGATGTTTCCAGGAAGCAGAATTTTCAGATGAAGGCAACCCTTATGTGGACCATCAACGACTTTCCGCCCTATAGAATATTATCTGGATGGAGCACTCATGGCCGTCTCTCATGTCTGTATTGCATGGACCGTAGTAAGGCTTTCCGCTTGAAACATGGCGGAAAGCCGTGCTTCTTTGATTGTCATCGGCAATTTCTGTCAAAAGATTATCCGTTCAGAAGGAACAGGAATGCTTTCCGTGCCGGCGTTGTAGAGAAGGGTGATCCACCGCCAAGGTGGTGCGGAGACACGATATGGGAGGAGGTTAAAGATTTTCCAAGTGCTATCGAAGATCCTACAACTGGGTACAAGTGCGATGGATTTGGTAGAGTTCATAACTGGACAAAGAGGAGCATATTCTTGGATCTGCCATACTGGAGTACCAAACTGATCAGACATAATCTTGATGTCATGCATATTGAGAAGAATGTATTTGATAACATAATTAATACTGTGATGGACGTAAAGGGAAAAACGAAAGACAATCCCAAGGCCAGGTTGGACTTAAAAGAAATATGCAAACGCCCTGCGTTGCATTTGATACAGCAGAATGGAAAACAGTTCCTTCCGAAGTCAATTTTTTCGATGGACAAGGAGGATAAAGTGAGACTTTGTCGGTGGATCCAGGGCCTAAAATTTCTAGACGGATATGTGTCAAATCTGAGAAGATGTGTCGATCCGAAGGAAAATAAATTGACGGGTATGAAGAGCCACGATTGTCACGTATTCATGGAGAGGTTAATTCCGATTGCATTTCGGGAATTCTTACCGCATGCAGTTTGGGATCCATTGACGGAGCTTAGCATATTCTTCAGGGATCTTTGTTCTAATAAATTGCTCGTTGATCGTCTAGAAAAGCAAGAGAAGGACATTGCGGTAACACTATGCAAGCTAGAGAGGGTGTTTCCTCCTGGATTCTTCGACTCTATGGAGCATTTACCGATTCATCTATCCTATGAGGCACGTGTTGGTGGACCCGTCGAATATCGATGGATGTACCCGTTCGAGCGATATTTGAATCACCTAAAAAGAAAGGTGAAAAATAAGGCACGGGTCGAGGGTTCTATTTGTGAAGCCTATATTCTCGAGGATATGTACGTTCTATTCAATATAGACTTTAGTAAACACTTAACTGACTATAATTGTGTAGGCATATGGACCCGAACATGGTGACCGTCTTCCTGGTCACCCATCGGAGGGCTGGGGACTTCATTGACGAGAGGGCGACGCAGGCATATGTACGTTCTATTCAACTAATATTAACTGACTATAATTTAGAAAACAGGAAAATAGATATCAATATAGACTTTAGTAAACACTTACACGTTAGCAAACATGTTCTAGGCCGAGTTTGTTCGGCTACAGAAGGAGGCGGCTGATGCTGCTGCTGCTGCTAGTGCGCAAGCAGAGGGAGGGGCTGGTACTTCCTCCCAGCCGCCTGCAGAGCCATCGCCGGACGAGCTCTGGATGACCGCCGTTGGCGGTCTTCAGAAGGGTACGTACTACGGTACAGGATCCTACGGCACGTATTTGGCTTCGGAGTCATCCCGGGCCCCCTTTGTCAGTGCGCAGTTTTCGGCTACGCAGGCGTCGTCACGAGCTGAGGATGTTCGTCGTCAGATCGAGGAGCTGCGTCGCGAGTTGCAGCAGCAGATTTCTGATGCGGTCGAGCGACGATCCGACCCTTCGATCGTCACCGGACGATTTGATGCGGTCGAGCACAGTATACAGGAGCTGATGAGTCTGCATCAGGCTGCAGCTGCCAACTTGCAGACGCTCACCGAGTCTACGCAGCGCACGGAGCGTAGACAGGTCGAGCTGGACGGATCGCAGAGGAGCCTTTCTCTCTCACTCGCTCAGTATACTGAGAAGGTGGTGAGTACCCTTGCTGCGCATGGTGAGCGACTGCGAGAGCTGGAGTAGGTACGTCCTCCGGGTCCATCGACGGCGCCGACTCCAGATACTGCACTGCCTCCGGCGCCGACTCCAGACATTGTACTGCCTCCTACTGCCCCTACGGTACAGCTCACCCAGGAGCAGTATGACTACATTCTATCCTAGTTGCGCGGCAGGGGTCCGCAGTGATTTTATTGGTTTTTTTATGACTTGTATGTATTGGCCCTATGGGCAAATTATTTATTCATACACTATTGTTTATACACTTGGTGGAAGACTTTTTATCATCTTTCATTTTTATTTGACTCTATTGGATGTTTGTGAGGATGTGTGTCTGTGATATTTACTTTGCACTGCCTCCTATTTTTATTGTGATATTTACTTTGTGATATCTGCGACAAGATGACAAATATACCTACGCTGGGTTATAAGCGATGATCTGATATACAAAGGAGATGCTGCCAAAATTTTAAAAAAATATATTGTGTATTTTTGTTATGATGTGTGTCTGTGTTTACAGTGAATATGAAATACAGTGTTCGAAACCATCGACAGTTTCGATTACTGTTGTATGTTTTATCTTGGATAGAAATAGCAACAGTTCAGGGTGCACTTCTGAGAGCTTCATTTTCACGTCCTTCACTTTCTCGGACGTCGTAAAGGTTCCCGAGAAGGTGAAGGACGTGAAGAGGAAGCTCTGAGAAGTGCACCCTGAACTGTTGCTCTTTCTATCAAAGATAAAACATACAACAGTAAGCAAAACTGTCGATGGTTCGAACACTGCACTTCACACACACTGTAAACACAGACACACAGCATAACAAAAATATCAATTATATTTTTTTAAATTTTTTTTTATATTAGCGACGTATAGCGACGTTCTGCGACGTACTGCGACGTCACACAGACGTCGCTATACGTCGCTAACTAGCGACGTTACGTCGCTCGACGTCGCTAATATACGTCGCTACGTTGCCCACGTAGCCACGTGGATGCCATGCCTCGTCATCATTTATAAACTTTTGAAGCGTCGCTAGTTGTCGCTTTACGTCGCAATGTTGGCGACGTACTTATACGTCGCTATCAGTCGCTCATTTAGCGACGTCTAGCGACAATTAACTACGCGTCGCAAATAGCGACGTTTGGCGACTAAATTGCCATCTGCGACTTGCCTATAAGCGACGTAGGTTTTTCGTCGCTAAATACGTCGCAAATCATTGTTAGCGACGTATTTCCTGTATTTAGCGACATCTCCTGACGTCGCTAATTTGGGTTATTTTAGTAGTGGTTGCTCAGTTGTTCAGCTTACCCAACTTGTCAGTTTGTGTTATACTCAAACATTGTTCAGATATGTTACAGTCAGTAACTTAGCATGTTCAACTTAGTCGGATTACTTGTTTTAATGCAAGGTCTCGTACGTGGATTGCCGCAATCAAGCCAACTTAATCTATATGCATCGGTCAATGGCACCATAAGCCATTTGGACATTCACTCCTCTTGGTAATCTCACCTATCAAGCGTGATGGCTGGTACACCTTGATAGTATTTTGATATACCAGGCCTTACGTCTCTTGGGTGGCCAAGCCCGTACCCAATCAGCCCGTAAGCCATGATTTCGCCTAGGCCAGCCATGTTGTCGTTAATCGTTGCCTTGGAATCCTTTATCACTTCTTCCCCCCGTATACGACTGGATTGTCCCCGACCATTTCATATTGTCTTGTCATTTTTAACTTAATAGCTGTCTTTGAGCCATAGGCCGTCTGTGAGCCATAGTCGATTACCGACTAGGTTAGCGACGACATCCGTGCTGTGTGGGTAGCGAGCTCCGTTGTACGTCCCCGTCATACCTGTCGCTAATCCTTCTTTCCTTTATTTCATTCATTCTTTCTTTTATTTCTTCCACTTGTTCATTCGTTCATTGATTCATTCACGTATTCATTCATTCATTCATTTATTGATTCCTTCATTCACTTATTCGTTCATTCATATATTATATAACTCCCGGTGCGAGAACCACTTTGGTGATCTATCGGCCCCGAAGCCTTTCGATGTTTCTATACTCTACTCAGAATGACTATGTTGATAGTCTTCCTGTTTCATTTTAGTGAACATTTATTGTTTCATGTCTCAATTTGTGGTACAATTCTATGTGACAAGCCTATCGTTCATAATCGAACGCATAAGTAAATCTACTCAAAATGTAAGCTGTGCATTTGCACGAGCGTGGAGTGCGGTACGAGAGTTCGCATATTTTCTAATTATTTTCCATATTTTATACAAGCATACAAGATGGAATTATTCCCTTATCTAGGTGCATTGAGTCATTTTATTAGCATGCACAGTGCTATCGCCTAGCGATTCTAGCAATATTGTCCATATTATTATGTGTCTAGGCTAAGAAAAGGCATGTTCATCGAAGCCACCCACCCTAGCTCGCATCGGCCGAGCGAGACTCCGAGCGTGCATTTGAAAGTCTAATTCTGGATTCTCCTGAAGGGCCAAGTCCATTGCCTTTGCCTTAAGCGAGTTATTTCGCCAAGCAAGACAGGGTTCGAGTTGTTACACTTGCGCCGTTTGAGTCAGAGTTCTGCTAGAGCACAGCGGGTCGTTACAGAGATAGACGCAACAAGGGGATGGAGAGTGAGAGCACAACATCATCTGCCTAAACACATGGAGGCATTATGATCATTGTGGGTGATGATTTAGTCATGAACCTCGTCTGGGATGACAATTCTTGGCTAGTAGACTTAAGGGCTTTGGTGCATGTATCTCACAACTGGGTATTGTTTGCTACTTACACAACAAAAGATTGTGGCATATTGAAGATGGGCAACGAAGATGTGTCAAAAGCTATTTCTATTAGAGATGTGCTTTTGAGAGCAAGGAAAGGTGCAATTCTTGTTCTCATAGTTGTTCATCATATTCCTAATATCTGTTTCAACCTGATATCGGTTGGAAGATTGCATGAGGAGTGATTCTTCAATTTATCACTACGCCAAAATATGCATTTTTTGACAGACCAAAACTGTCGTAAATCACATTAAACGACAGTTTTGATCTGTCAGAACATCCGTCGTTAATAGCGTATCCGAAATTTAAACGACAGTTTTGGACTGTCGTTGTATAGCTGAATAAAATGAAAGTTTTTATCTGTCTAATAAATAGGACGGACTAAAACTGTCAAATAAGCTGTAAATTGGTCTGCCATTATTTTTACTTTTCAACAAGTCAGGTCTGTCATTTTGTCAAAAATCGAATTAAAAAAAAACTCAATTGATCCATATGAAATATTTAATCCTATTTATCCTTTTATATGAAATTGAAATGCATCTGCAATGAAATTTCATATAAACATCAATAATCATCAACAATACAAAAAACTCAATCAACTTGTATTAACTAATAAATGTACGAAGTTTACATAGTAATATTCCATCAAAACAACAAAAGTAACTCCAATGTTGCTAGCTCACAATGGTTTCATTTTCATGATAAACCAAAAAAAGATAATGTTACTGCTAGCTTACAATCTTAAGTGCAGTACAAAAAAGAGTTTCAAAACCTCACTAACTGAACTGAATATTTTGGCAAATTAATCATTTCTCCAACAGTAATATCATCAAACTTTCCATCTCTATCGAACAACATCTCGTTACCGTCAAAAATTTCATCTACAATGATATTGTAAGCTTCATCATTGAATGACGCATCTGTATTCACATGTCCAATAGCAACGGCTTTCTTTCTAAAATTCTTCAAAAGACAAATCTTTATGGACAAGGTAGATTGATCATGTCCCTATATTACAAACAAGAAAAACCAAAGTATATAGTAGTTCTTGATTCTCTCCATAAATATTCAAAAAAATTGTATAATCACTAACAAACATTGTGACGCTCTCCCTGAACGAATCAGACGACTCCCTGAATATATCTTTTTCTTCAAATATCTTAAAGGGTGAGCCTACTGTGAGACTCGTCTCACA
The DNA here is from genome assembly GCA_029216955.1 of Iris pallida. Lineage (NCBI taxonomy): Eukaryota > Viridiplantae > Streptophyta > Magnoliopsida > Asparagales > Iridaceae > Iris > Iris pallida. The sequence continues at coordinate 8,718,945 of JANAVB010027598.1, forward strand.
GAATTATAATTCGTATCCGGATACGTGAGTATTTACTGTTCACTGTATTTTATGAGATTCTATTCTTAAAAAATGTTTAATGACTTATACAACTTATTATTTTTCTTGAGCTCATCTTCAGTATTAATGGCGGTTGAACTAAAAACCATCTATTTGAATTTATTTATATCAAATGATATATATCAATTAAAGTATTAAACATTCGCCTTTTTATTAAAAATGGTCATTTTGCAGAGGCTGTAGTAAGCATAGGCTAACTTTAGATGCTGGATGAGATTTGCAGTTGATCAGTTTCGAATCTTAGTTGGTAGGAATAAGTGATAGGTTCATCTTATTAGGAGCAATAAATCATGAAGACAAATTCCTATTAGTTTACAAGTCAATTGAGTTCTTCTATGATTGTTTCATTCAGCATTTAGTTATAAAAACAAAAAGCACGCCAACAAGTGGCATATCGTAAATGGACAGAAATCAAATGGTGAAGGTGGTAAAATCAGAATAATGTGTTACCTCCATCCCAAGGACTTCCTTATACCACTAAAGATAAGTCCTAAAGATCTCCCAATCCTACACATAAGAAAGAAAGATACATCATTGCTAACCTTGGTAAAAATTGTTTTTATGAAGGGCATTGTGATATCCGAGAATTCTAGAAACAAGCTGAAGTAATACCTCCTGCAACAACACCAAACACCAATATATTACTTTTCCTGTGAGATATTTACAAATAAATTTTAAATTTTCACTGAAATAATGGTTTTCCATTGAATTAACACGGAATATAGCCATAAATCATTCTAGATAAGTATGATGAAAGAACTCTTTAACTTTGTCGGTAATGCTTCATGATGATAAAATGGCCTATTATTTCATGCATCAAATTTCAAAATACCAGTCATCCACAACTGAAAAACTAGATGAAATGAGTTTTCTAAATATGGAGTGTCAGTTATGCAGTGGAGGGTGTTTCCCATGAGTCTTGGTGCTTGCTCCTGGAGGACAAATGGTCTAGCTTGCATAGACAGAAGACAAACTTGTTACGAACATGATATGAAATGAAATAGAATACTCTCAGAAATTTTAGGATACAGGTACAACATGGACAGTCATATATACACAAGAAGAATATCTTTTGGTGCTTTCTTTACATGGAGAGAGCTTGCTCTCAACATGTCTTGTAAAATTTTAGTCCCACATCGAAAATGCACCATGAGTTATCTCAACATATATACTTGGTTGTGTTGTTGAGAGATGCACATGGGGTGGTGATCCTAAGGAGGGAACCATGTGGGTGATTTTACTAGAAGGTAAGAATAAGGCTCCAAGGATTAAGCATTAATGCTTTTGTCATTCTCTTGGATTAATTCCATTTGGAGCTAGGGCTTAGCGACTCGGATTCGGGCTCATGGGCTCATGAGGCGTAATATGGCATTTTGTTGGCGCACTTTGCACTTATGCGGCCTATATAAGTCAGAAAAGGAGAAAGAGAGAGAGAGAGCTGCTGCCGCCATTGCAAGTCCATCTGAGGAGTCAGAACAGAGGTGACTTCGAGCGTTCCATAAGTTCTTCAACTTGCTGGTTCCTGGAAGCAATTCGTGTGGGGCGAATCTTGCTTTGAGCAACGGTGTTTTGACACCCATCAACTGTTCTTCATCTAATCTTTCTCTAGTATTGTAACTCGTTCTGTCCCAATTGCAACACGTTTGCAAGGAAGAATGAGAGACCTTCTCTTCTCTATTTCCTTCCTTCATATTGTAACTTGGCTATTTGGTTTTTTATATCATTATAGATCACTGTTGCATTTGTTTTACCATCTTTGATCAAGCCCTGGGACTAACATCTCAAAGCAAGATCCTTATAGATGGAAAACATTAATGCTTCTCTCGTCCAATCGGACTACTGCAAGTTGAAAAAGTTCGATGGAGAGCATTATCAAGTCTAGAAGAGAAAGGTTTATCTAACTCTTCAACTAAAAAACGTTGATCATGTTCTGTTGGAGGAAGAACCTTCTGTTCCAGACACTAGATCTACTGCCGCAATCAATGTGGCTACCAAACTCCAGGCTAAATGGAGAAGAAAAAATAGCATCTGCAGGCTTCTCATCCTGAATGCTATAAAGGATTCCCTGGCAGAATCCTACTCGAAGGAACTTGCCAGAGACATATGGGAGTCTGTGGAAAAACTGTATGAAGAAGACAGGAACAGGAGCAAAATGTTTGTGGTTGAAAAATATCACAAATTTCTCTTTGAGGACGAGAAGTCCATGTTGCCACAGGTGAAGAAATTTCTGAAGCTACGTCAGAAACTGGAAGACGAAGAGATGCCCCTTCCCGACAAGTTTGTCGTTGGAGGGATCATCTCAAAACTTCTTGCTGGATGGAGTACCTTCTATGCAAGGATACAAAGAAAGAAGCTAGACATTAGCTTGGGAGATCAACTTCAAGAGATCCATGTTGAGGACGAGATGCGTTCCCAACAGAAGGTGGACACTCTGTCCAAACAGTTGGCTAAAGCTAATATAGTGCAGACGAGAGATCCCAAAGGTAAGCAGGCGGCTTCTCATCCCAAGAAGAAGGACTTCACTAATCTAAAAGTGAAGGGTCCTTTATTCAAGCAACAGAAGACTAAGTCCCACGTGACTTGTTACAATTGTGGCAAGAAAGGCCACTACAAGAGTGAATGCAGATCCAAGCCTAAATAATCAGAGAAAGGTGAGCTAATAAGGTTTCATTGGTTTCTAACATTGTTGCTACGATCGCAAAGGTCACAACTGTGGGGGTTTACTCTGGCTGGTGGATAGACACTGGTGTGGACTTGCTATGTCTGTTCTGGCAAGGAATGGTTCGTCATGTACCAGCCGATATCTGAGAAGGTTGTCATGGCGAACTAGGCCCAAGCTGATGTTCCGGGGATTGGGACTGTGGAGCTGAAACTCACTTCTGGGAACACTCTGACGCTTCAAGGTATGAAGCATGTTTCGGCGATTGCCAAGAACTTGATCTCTGGGAGCCTGCTCTGCAACGCAGGCTTGAGTATGGACATCAATGCTGGTCAGATGGTGATGTCCAAGAAAGGAACATACTTCGGGAAGGCTTATCAAACCGAAGGAATGTTTAAAATTTAGATTGTCAACCATTTGATGCATTAATGCAGTTGCATTTTCTGATTATTCTCTTGAGTTGTGGCATAATAGACTAGGACATGTTCATTATAAAAGAATTAACAAAATGTCTAGTCTAGGACTTATCTCCAAATGTGGGGGTAAGGTGGAGAAGTGTGAAGTGTGTGCTCAGACGAAGATCACAAGGAAACCCTTTCATCGGATCAATCGAAGCACAGATCTTCTGGAGTTGGTGCACTCCGATATCTGTGACTTCAAACATTTCTCCACGAAGGCCGGGATAAAGTATTTCATAACCTTCATCGACGACTTCTCTAAATACGCGTTCGTTACTTGCTCAAGTAAAGATGAAGCTTTCGAGAAGTTCAGAGAGTTCAGGACTGAAGCTGAACGGCAGACTGGACAACAACTCAAGAGGTTGAGAAGTGATCGAGGTGGGGAGTGTAGCCTCCCTTCTCGGATTTTTAAAATTTTTTATTTATTTTAATTAAAATGGTGATTTTTAGATTTTATGAATAATTATTTTAATTAATTATTACGGTAGAATTTTAGCCATGGTTGAGATTTGGAATACAAGGTGACTAGGAATTATGGCACGGGTAGTGCAATGGCACGCTTGACTAGTGTATAGCCCTGATAGAGAAGGCCGAGCCATAGTGATGTCCTAACTAGGAAAACCAGACCAAGTTGCGACGTAACCCTTATCGAAGATTATTTATTTATTAATTATAAATTTCTAGTTTCAGAAGACCCGGTTGTACCAAACTAGTGCAAATTGGACCCAAACCAAGCCCAAGCCTATGTAGACATACTTTAGGTATGTAAAATATTTTCTAGCTTTTTGGGTAGACTTAACGATATTTCCTAAATATTTGGTTAGTTATACAAATGGGTATTTATTTATTATATTATTATTATTATTATTATTATTATTATTATTTTTTTATTATTATCATTATGGTTATATAATATATTCTTATTTATTGTTTATTATATATTTTGTGTGTATATATAAATATATACGTGTATATTATATATATATATATATTATATATTATATATATAATATATCTTATATATATATATAATATATTTAATATATAATAAATATATATATCTATATATATATTATATCTAGATATATAATATATAAATATTCTAAATAGATATAATTGAGATGATATTATAGATATAGAATATATGTGTATATATATAAAATATATATTGTATATAGGTAAGTGTGTATAATATTATATATATATATATATATATCTATATATATATATATTATATATATATATTATATATATATATATATAATATATATATATAAATTATATATAGGCGTATATGTGAATGTATATATATAAATATATATATGGGTTGTTTGCCATGAAATATAAAAGAACAGAACAATTATCGGAGGACCGGACTTTACTTCACATTACAAACTGCTTGTACAAAGAAAGCTAGGGACGAAAACCTAGGTACAGCAGTCTAAGTACAATTGTTTATTTTAGATTCTGGGGGTGACGATAGAGGCTCGGGAAGGCGACGGCAGCCCTGTCTTACTCCTTGGACGATCGGTATGCAGCCTTGGCTCCTTGTGAAAAGATGGTTGGCGTGATGAAGAAATGCTCTTCTTGCTCCTCTGTTGCTCTTCTGGCTTCTCTCTCTCTCTGTGTGTATTCTCTCTCTGATGGGGGGGAAGTCTCTCTGTATATACGTATTTCTCTCTGATATTGTATATCTCGCAAGGGAATGGCACCCTGCTATTTATAATAGTGGATGTCATCATTGATTGCCGATGATTACATCTTGGAGATGGTGACGGCCTGGGGATTGGTCAATCCAGGCTGTTCGTTTCTGATTGTGACGAATCCGAGCCATTAGGTGTAGATTACACCAAATCCCATTAGCAATTAATGCTGATTGGAATAAATCTTCCTTATAATGATTTTCTGATATCTGCGAATAAATTAGATCTATTCTTCTGCCACGTGTCCCAGATTATTGGAATTTGACCAATCTTTAATGGCAGCAAATCTGAGGAATTAATCTGTTTAGGACACGTATCCTAGGAGCTGCTGGGGGGATCTGGACCGCATGACTCCCTGAACCGCATATGATTAAGCTCACGTGTCAGGGCTGCCTGGGCAGTGGCCCTCACTTGAGCCCTCGAACTACAGTGGAGTAATCCTTGTGGGCCGTATAGGTACATATTCACCCGAGCCGCATGGACATGATCCTCTCGAACCGCATGAGAAGTCCTCGCTCGAGCCGCATGAGGCTTTCTTGGCCTGAACCGCATAGGACAGATTCACTCTGAACCGCATGAGAAGTTCTTTGCTCGAGCCGCATGAGGCTTTCTTGGCCTGAGCCGCATAGGACAGATTCTCTCTGAACCGCATGAGAAGTGAGTCGCATACGAACGCCCACGTGGCAAAGCCACGTGACATTTTATGGCTCTTGGAGGATTTGTTGTCAGAGATCTCTTTTCTCTTCCCCAGAGATTCATCATTATGACAGAGTCATAATTACCTGCTTTTGTGTCAGGGCTGTCAACTTTTCAGAGGGGTCAGCCATCAAAGCAATTAATACAGCATGGGTCGGAGGGGAGCACTGTCAGGCCACGTATCTTCTGAGCCTCATGGAATGCCTCGGGCCACATAGCTCCTTATGCCGCATGACTCCCTGAGCCACATGAGTTTTCTGAGCCGCATGAGTCATTTTCTTTAGTATTTTCCATGCTTCTACAAGACCCCCTTCAAAGTTTTCAATTTGCAAAATTAAAATACTTTGAATAAGAAGCATGGTCGTATTGTTCTGGCCGCTATAGAGTCCTGACCGCATGGATATCTTGGCCGCAGGGGACTCTCGAGCCGTATAGTTGCTTTCAGCCGTATGGCCATTTGAACCGCATATGCTCTTTGCCACGTCATTATGCCATGCGTGTAGATCTTTTTGGGACAGGATCCCAAGAGCTCAGTTTTAAATGGCTGGTTTGGCTCGATAGCCGAAGAGTCGATCGCATTTGTATGAGGCGTCGGTCCATAGTTCTCTGTCTATAAATAGAACGGCATTTGGACGGTCTTCTCACTTAGACTCTTTTTTGACTCAGATTTTGTCGTCTTTTTTTCCTCTGTTCATCAGACAACAATGGCGCCCAGGGCTTCTAAGGCTGTGAAGAAGGCTGTGGCGAGGAGTAAGAAATCGGCTTCGCCCTCGACTGTCGTGCCCCCCGTTCGTCTTGACGTTCATTGCCATCGAAGGTAAGGATTAGGTAGTCGATTTGAAACCCTAACAGAGCCTGCTTTACTGCATGCTTCGTGTATAAGACTTTGACGTGGACTTCTCAAACTACATGGCCCGCATACATGTCCTATGATTGAGCCGCATGAGGATATACCCCATGTCTGAGCCGCATGAGACTTGTCTAAAATGAGCCGCATGATATTTTTGACTGTTTTTATTTTCTTCATCTTTGGTTCTCGCAGTAGTCTCCACCGAAGGCTGAGACTGCGGCGTCAGAGGAGCCGCAGCCTCCTGTCATCAGCCAGGGTCTCCCTCTGGTAAGGAGGAAGTGAAGAAAGAAGAACCTGTGTCTGAGGGGGACGGCAGCCCTCCAAATATCGAGACTCTGAGGGTGGCAGCGCTAGGAACTCTGTTTCTCCTATTCTGGACGAGGATGCTCTTCACTTGCATCCTTCATATGTGAGATGGTTGAGGGAATGGTATATGCGCTCCTATAACTAGGATGTAGGGGCTTCTCGTGGTTGTCTGTCTGTAGTCTTTGTTTTGTTTCGCCTTTCTTCTTGTCTTCATGAATAACTCTTTTGACTTGCTTGCAATCGTGTGATGTAACTGATTTCTGAATGAAATGGAATATATATTTGCTTCACTCTTTTGCTTCGTAATAATCCTCTTATGGGACATTTTGCGTGGATCCATTGTCCCTAACGTACCCTGGTTTTGGATACGGACAATAAGTTTAAAAGAAAGGAACCAATCATACTGACTCAGAGGTACTGAGGACATGGTGAGCATGAGGGTTTCTTTGTCAGGGGGGTACATAGAAAACTCAGAGGTAAGAGGACATGGAAGTTCTATGTGAGGGGTGGTTGTTTTTGGCGGAGGTGGAACGACTCAGAGGTAATGAGGACATGGCCGTTTTGGAAATTTGTGGATCGATTACCCTTTTTGTGCACTGGAAGCGTGGGTAGTGGATCATGAAGGAGGATCTCTTCCAGGAAGAAAGTTCAGAGGTATAATCATACATGACTTACTATCTGAAAGAGTGACCGGAATGTGAGTTCAGAGGCACCAGCGGGTACATAACTCGGTAATCTAGAATATTGAGAAAATGTGAGTTCAGCGGTACCAGCAGGTACATGACTCGGTAATCTGAAATGTTGTGGATGTGAGTTCAGCGGTACCAACGGGTATATGACTCGATAATCTGAAATGTTGTGGATGTGAGTTCAGTGGTACCAGCGGGTACAAGACTCGATAATCTGGAATGTTGTGGATGTGAGTTCAGCGGTACCAACGGGTACATGACTCGATAATCTGAAATGTTGTGGACGTGAGTTCAGCGGTACCAGTGGGTACATGACTCGATAATCTGGAATGTGGTGAGTGTGAGTTCAGCGGTACTGGCGGGTACATGACTCAATAATCTGGGATGTTGTTTAGATATAATATTTCTTCAGGAACTTGCCGTTGACGGGCAACATGAGCAAGTCTCCATTTTGTTTAGCAAGGCGGTAAGCACCGTTGGAGAATATTGTCTCTATGATAAATGGGCCTTTCCATTTTGGCTGGAACTTGCCGGCGGTCTTGTGAGTCATGACCATCGGCCTCCGGACTGCCAAGACGAGATCACCCACCTGGAATGTTCTGATTTTGACCTTCTTGTTGAAGGCTCCAGAGATGCGTGCTTGGTATAGCTCAATTCGTTGCTGAGCTAAGAGGCACTTTTCATCTAATGCCTCCAATTCATGCAGTCGACGTCGATAGTTGTCATCCGTCGTCAATTGATAAGTGAGGACGATACGGAGTGAGGGTATTTGAGTCTCTAATGGGAGAACTGCCTCACTTCCGTATACCAGGGAGAATGGCGTTTCCCAGTGGCTGTTCGAACTGTGGTACGATAAGCCCATAAGCCTTCGTCGAGTTTCTCGTTCCAGTCGTGTTTGTTGGAGGAGACAAACTTTTTGAGGAGTTTGATGATTGTTTTGTTGAATGCTCTGCTAAATCGTTTGCTGCCGGGTTGTACGACGTCGAAGCGATATTCTGAATACGGTGTTTATCGCAAAACCGATAGAATGCGTGGCTTGCAAACTGCGGACCATTATCATGGATGATCCTTCGGGGCAGTCCAAAGCGGTTGATGACGTGATGCTTAAGGAAGCTGATCACGTTTGAAGTCTTGACTTCTGCGAGTGGGATAGCTTCCGCCCATTTGGAGAAGTAATCAGTGATCGCAAGTATGAAGCGATGTCCTCGGAAGGAAGGGGGTGATTGGACCAATGATATCCATTCCCATGCTTCGAATGGCCAGGATGCCATGTCGGATGTAGAAACTCGGATGGTTGGTGAATGAGTCCGCGTGGACTTGGCAGGCTTTGCATTTTCTAGCATAATCTATCGCATCTGCCACCATTATGGGCCAATAATAGCCCATTCGGCGAAGGCGATTGTAGTTTTGGGCCGGGCTGGTGGGCCCCGCAGGCACCGTCGTGAGCTTCTCGTACGGCTTCTTTGGCTTCTGTATTTGACAGGCACCGAAGCAGTAATCCGTCGTAGGAACGACAATACAGCATTTTTGTCTCTGTATCGTAGAAGAATCTGAGAGAACGTCGTCTGATGGAAGTGGCTTTCTTTGGGTTCTCGGGCAGGATGTTGTAGACGATGGAGTCGATGAATGGTTGTCTCCAATCTGGGGCATCATCGATCGTCTGTGCGGAATAACTCGCCACGAATTGCACATTATTTTTGGGACAGACCAGTTCGTGGCCTATCACATCCACTGCTTGGCGATCATAATTCGGAACTGTTGGGGAAGCGGCAAGACCGGCTAAGGCATCCGCTTCGATATTTCGGAGTCGGGGGACATGTTCGATGTAGAACCCCTCGAACGACGAGATGATGTTAATCGCTATTTGGTGATAAGGGATCATGTCTTCGTGACGGACTTCGTATGAGCCTCGGATCTGATTGACGATTAGTTGGGAATCGCCGTATGCTTCGAGGTATTCTACCCCCAGCTTTTTGCAAGTTGGAGGCCAATGACCAGAGCGTTGTACTCGGCCACATTGTTAGAGCAAGGCTCGGTGAGGGAGTAAGCTCGGTTAATCACCAATCCGGAAGGAGAGATTAGCACTACCCCGACTCCGACGATTATATTGCCTTTAGGTCCGGTCCTCGAAGCTCCGTCGAAGAACATTCGCCATATATCATCGTGAGAGGTTGCATGCGAGTCGGAGACCTCATCTGGGATCTCTTCATATATCCTAGAGGACTCCGAGCCCGGGTGGGCTGCTAAGAAATCTGCCAGGGCTTGACCTTTGACTGCCTTTTGTGGGATGAAGATCATATGATAAGGGGACAGCAATATTGCCCATGTAGCGAGGCGAGAGCTGAGTGCCCCTGGTTTAGTCATGAGGACTCTGAGAGGGTTGACTCGTGAGATCACATGTATCGTCTGTCCGGTAACATAGTGCCGTATTTTCTGAATGGCGAACACCAGGGCGAGGCATTCCTTCTCTACAGCGGTGTATCGGTGCTCTGGTCCAATCATCATTCGGCTGAGGTAATATATGGCTTGCTCGTGGCCTGCGTCATTATTTTGTGCCAGCAAAGCCCGAGGGAGTGTTCCATTGCTCGTACATAGAGCAGGAATGGCTTTCCAGGACTGGGGCTACCAGAACTGGAGGATTTGACAATATTCTTTGATGCTGTCGAAAGCACGCTGGCATTCCTCGTCCATACGAATGAGACCCCTTTCTTCATGAGGTGCGTGAATGGTCGACATCGCCCGGAGAGGTTGGAAATGAACCTTCTGATATAAGCTAGCCTCCCTTGAAGGCCTCTGAGTTCGCGGAGATTTCTCGGGGGACCCATCTCCATGATTGCTTTCGTCTTCTCAGGGTCTACATGGATACCCTGTGCAGTGATGATGAAGTCCAAGAACTTCCCGCTGGATACGCCCAGAAAGGACTTCGTAGGGTTCATTTTCAAATTGTGCGCTCGCATTAGGTCGAATACCGTCCTTAGATCCTGCAGATGGTCTCCCTTGCTACAGCTCTTAACGGCTATATCGTCAACATAGCACTCAACCGTCTTGCGTAAGTGGTCTCTGAAGATGATGCTCATGGCTCTTTGATATGTGGCACCAGCATTCTTTAAACCGAAAGACATGACTGTGTAGCAGTACGTGCCAATCGGTGTTCGGAATGATGTATGCTTTTCGTCGTCAGGAGTCATTTGATTTGGTTGTACCCCGAGAAGCCATCCATGAATGACATACGTTCGAAGTCGCAGGTATTGTCGATCATGATGTCTGTGATAGGAAGGGGGAATTCATCTTTGGGGCACGCCTCGTTCAGGTTGCGGAAGTCGATGCAGATTCGAATCTTTCCATTCTTCCTGAGGACGGGTACTATATTGGCGACCCAATCGGGATGTTGTTCCTCACGAATGAAGCCGCTGGCTATCAGTTTGTTGACTTCGGCTTCGATCACGTCCATGATGCCTGGACGGAAGCGTCGCTGTTGTTGCTTGACTGGTTTCGCATCTGGCCGAATGTTGAGTTTGTGAAGAGCAATGTCGGGATTTAACCCTGGCATGTCTTCATAGCTCCAGGCGAACACATCAATGTATTCTCTGACAAGTTCTAGCAGCGACTCCCATTCTTCGTCTGTTAGGCTTTTACTGACGAAAATTGGTTTTGGAGAAGATTCGCTGCCGAGATCCACTTATATGACCTCATCTTCAGTAGGAGGTTCTCTCAGTTCGAACCGCTTTTTCCATTGTGCGTCTAATTGTTGGGCCCACGGCTCTAGCTCGAGGATCTCGGAGATGTCTTTGTCTTCTTCGTAAGCGTCAGCGAATGCTATATTGACTGTCATGACTTGTCTGAACACGTCTCCGATGCTGGTATCTGAGTCAGAAGTTGGTGACCAGGTTGAATGTGACTGCCAGTCGCATTCTTCATCTGAACTCTCGGGGGTCGCAGTGGGCGTTACATACCCTAGCCTGCATCGAGTTTTATTATAGTAATCCCATGGTTTACCCACTGGGACTGGCGGCTTCAAAGGTAATCGTCGCCCAGTGCCGTAGTTTAAATCCGACGTCGTCTCCAGATCATACCCCTATTTTTGCATGGGATATTTGGATTATGGGCTATACAGATACAGAGGCAGTCTCCCGGCATCTGACCCGAGGTCGGTTTCCTTTGTGGTGGAGGGATACGGGTTGTTTGTCCGGCCGAAGATGATTGGATGGTCCCCTCCCTCGATTATTCGGTAAGCGTCTTCTACTGGAGTAAGCTGGATCACGGTGTACACATTTGTCACTTGTGTGTGCAGGTGAGTGCCTATACCGTGTTCCATAGCATATATTGTACATAGCTTATTGAGCTCGGTGTAGTTCAAAGATAATCCTTTATTGATGAAGTAAGGTATCTTTTCTAGGGGGATTACATCATCAGCGGAGGAACATCAGTGTGGGCAGCCACATACTTGGCTAACTCCGGTTCCTCTTCGGCTACCCCCTGTGTAAATGAAGACTGAGAGGACGACCTGGGAAGCTTGATTGTCAGTGGTTCAGTTGATGGAGTTGAGCGTGAAGTTGTTGGCAGACTAGCAACCCCCAGTTTGGCACTCGAGGTAGAGCGAGGAGTGGCCGGTTCGCTAAAAGTGTCAGACCTTGCATCGGGATGACGACTCTTCTTGGGAAGGCGTATCGTCAGTGGCCTATCGGAGGGATTAAGATTCTCCGTTTGGGGTTGACCGACTCTCGGCAGTCTGATTGTCAGTGGCCCCGTTGCGGGTCTCGGCACTTGGCTGGACCTTGGCAGCCGGATTATCATCTGTTCCTCCTGCGCCGAGAGGCTGATTGCATCCTTACGCGGAGCGGCCGTAAGGGGTACAAATTTGCCAGGTTTGCGAGCTTGAAGGTGGATCGTCAGAGGTTCTTCTGATCCTGAGGCAGTCTCAGTTTGAGCCTGTTCATTTTCATCCAGGTGCCTCCTCGACTTCTCCTATAAGCAGGAGTCCGAGTAGTAGGATTCGACCCCTTTGAAGGGATCGATATCAGCAAATTCTGTCTTCGCGAAGCCGTGTTTGTCGACATATTTGAAGCACTAGTGTAGCGTAGAAGGCACGATCATATAATCGTGTATCCATGGGCGCCCCAAGAGGATGTTGTAAGAAGTGTCTGCATCTATGACGTAGCAGGTGACTTCGGATTGGAGATCGCCAATCTGACACTTCAGACGAATCATCCCAATAGGGTAGCTCATGTCCGAATTGAAACCGCTGATGGCAGTGCTTGTAGGTGTCAGGCGATGCATTGGGATGCGGAGATGATGTAGCAGACCCTTCGAGATGATGCTTATGGAAGAGCCAGGATCAATATGCATCCGATCCACCTTCACGTCGCCGATGTATCCCGTGTAGTATAGCGGGCGATCATGTAGGTTGGTTTTGATGAGCATGTCCTGCGGAGTGAAGACGATGTTGGGCATTGCTCCCGTACAGGCACTGTCCTGGAGATCCATAGGTGAGTCCTCCCCGGTGAGGTTGGATTGAGCCAGATAGGCATCGGCATTTTGGAGTGCTTCGCTCAATGCAATACGAACGTCCTTGGAGAGCCTTAGGAGTTCGTACAGTGACAATTTGGCCGGAGTGTTAGCCAATTGTGCTAAGATGTCAAAGTTGTAGGGCCTCTCTAGCCCTTGGGCTGTGTCTTTTCGGAGAGATTTGTCGAAGCGAGTCTCCTTCGGCCTAGGCTTGTCGGTCGTCGAAGGCTGAGCCGGTCCCAGAGCATCAGTTGTAGTGGGTTGATGATTTTTGGCTGGGTTGTCAACCACAAGTTGGGATTGCACTCCGGACCGCGTGACGACGACTGTAGCTTCCTCGTTGTCTGCTGAGATTGTGTGGCAGGTCCTGACTTTTCTACTTTTCTTTTTGCCGGTGGAAGATGGTGTGGGCCGAGTCACTTCTGACACCAAGTCTGGATAGATCCACATGACCTTCCCTCGAGATGTGGTGAGGGGTACTAGACCGGCAGCCCGATCTCGGGGAGGTAGAAGATTGGTAATCTCCATTGTTGCAAGAGGGACGGGGATCACCCCGTCTTGAGTCTCCGTCGGAGGGAAGCTGCCGAATTGTACGGACACCATATTGGCTGCCACGGTTACTTCTTCGAAATCGATGGCCAGAGCGTTCGAATCGATGAGGCTTTGGATGTACCGTTTCAGTTGGTAGCAGTCGTGTGTAGCGTGGTGTACATAACGGTGGTAATGGCAGAACTTTGGGTTCTCTAGATCAGCCGGCCGAGGCTCCCGTCTTAGTGGAGGGAGCTAAATTATATCTCTTTGTATGAGCATGTCCAAGATAGGCTTGACGTGGCCGTCTTCGAAGGAGTAATCGATTTGCGGCCATTGTTTGTCTACGGGCTTCGGCTCAGGTTTTTGTGTTGTATCGGCCACCATAGCCTGCTTTCCCTTGCTGTCCCGATTGTTGGAGGGATTACCCCCATTATTGTTGTTGGGACGCTTGCCCTTGTTTTCTCCTTCCGAGATGTGCAATCCCAGTTGGCGAGCCTTCTTTAGTCGTTCTTCGGCGCTTGTGGCACTGATGATGAATGCCTTCCAATCTTTCAATTGACTTTCGCCCATCCAGAGACTGATCGTAGGAAGCAGTCTCTTTTGGCAGATCTCAATCAAAGAGGAATCTGGATTTTCGGAGGGCAGCTTCATGGCGATCTGGCAGAACCGCTCGATGTAGTTCCTTGTCAACTCCTTCTCCCCTTGGACGACGTCCATGAGAGTGGACATAGTGACGTCCTGTCCTACTTCGTAGAATCTCTCCAAAAACATGCGCTTGAAGCCGGTGAAGGAGTGGATGCAGTTGTCCGGTAGATTGTGGTACCAATCGAAGGCGACCCCTTCTAACGCCCCAATGAATAACCGTGTGAGGATAGCATCATCATGGGGAAGATGGTCGGTGGTGACCTCGAAGTAAGTGATGTACCGGCTTGCTGAGGTTTTGCCATCATACGGGTTGATATTGAACGTCTTATATCTTGGTGGAAATGGAACATCCCTCCATTCAGCAGGGTATGGTTGCCGTATTTTGAGATCTTGAGCGTTTTCTCGGGCATGGAACATGGCTCGGAGCTCCTGGACCTCTCTCCTTACTTCTCGGGTCTCATCTGTCGCGGTGGAGGCTGTTATTTCGGGAGGATTATTTCCCGGGTTTGGTACCGCTGAGTTCGAATCTACATTAACCGTGGGGCCCGTGCTTGTTTGATCAGGCGTTCCTCCTTGTAGAGTGGGCAGGACCGCTGTAATCTCGTCTACAGATTTGACCAAAGTAAGTAATATGGCTTCGAGATTGTCGATGCGCTGGCGATCATTGGAACCACCTTGATTGCTGTCCGTCATAAAAACCGTCCTTACATGAGGAGGGATGGAAGGAACGGTGGAGGATGTGCCCTCCGAGTCATACCCATGCACCGAGAAGTCATCGGGATAGGTGGGAATGTTCTCTTCGGGCTCGGACTCGGAGGGAACGGTATTCCCAGCTTCCGAGCTTGCTTCGTCTTGAGAATCATGGATGTCCTCGGGGGCATCGGTGCCTGTCGTACCTGAAGGAAGAGTCGTTTCCCCGGGCTCGGCTCCTTGAAACATCGGATTGTTGTGGATATTCGGAGGAGTGCTACCCCCAACCCCCAGCGATGTGGATGATGAATTTCCCACTGCAGCAGATTTCGTCTTTGAACGGGTGTGTTGGAATACTCCGGTGGAAGACAGCCATTTAGACGACAGTTTCTTAGCTGTAGTGGTTGATATCTTGGGACTGGAGATGCTTGTCTTTTTCCTCTTCTTTCGGCGGGGACCTTCTGAGCAGAATTGCAGGAGACAACAGGAGGTGCCTCATCTTCTGAGCTCGGATGCTGTAGTCTTTGGAAGACGGACGGCCGATCTTCCGTCACTGTTGTGTTGTTGTAGCAGCAGTTGACGATAATTTGGGTGCAGCGATGTCCAAGCGAGGACTCTTTGCACGCCGACACTCCTTCTCTTTTCTTGCGTTTATGGAGGATCGCCTCCCGCAGGTCAGAGGAACCACTCTGTCCGTTTGCCGTCGGGGGCTGGACTCGAGCGGTTGTATACAACTTCCCATCCGAGGCCCGTATGATAGTCAACGGGATGCCCCGATAGTCAGAGGTTGGGACAGCTGACTGGGCCCGACGAGCCCGCGCTGCCCTAGACTTCCTTCTTTTAGCACCTGCAGGTGCGTAATAGGAGGAGTCTAGGTTGAATACCACAGAGTCTGACTTATCATCCAGAGAACTATCAGGGTCAGGACCGCATGAGAAACGGTCGAAGACTGATCGAGAGAAGCGTGAAACGGATGCTATGCGGCTAGAGTTGGGTACCGTGCAGGCTGTCTGTATGCGGTTGTCTTCTGCCGTCGGATGAATTGTTTTTATGCGGCTAGGAGTCACGACCGTACAGGCTGGCCGCATGCGGTTGGCAACTGTGGCCGCATGGGTTTTCTGCAAGCAATTGACTCCCACAGCCGTACGAGTTTCATCCGTGTGGTTGGCAACTGTAGCCGCATAAGCTATACGGCTGACAGATATGGCCGCATGAGTTTTCTTCATGCGGCTGGAGGATGTAGCCGCATGAGCTTTCTCCCTGCGGCTGATACCCTTATGCGGCTTGGTTCTCATAGAGTTTCTCTTTGCCCCTGCAAGTCCAGCATCATAGTGTTTCTTCTGTCGGACTTGGGGACAGCAGAGTTGTCTACGATCTGAAGTGGGGCCGCAGGGGAATCTTGCTCGCCGTCTTGAACAACAGAGGGTGTCTCCGTGAGAGCTTCAGTAGGAACGAAGGATCGGGGTCTCCACTCCTTACGGGCCTTCTTTGTGCGGGCTCGCTTCTGGACCGGGCCAGTGCTCTTGTCGGAGAGCATTTCTTCGAACGCCTGTTGGTCGAACCGGGCGACCATCTTTTGTTGCATGGAGCCAAGCTTGGCTGCATCCGATTGTGTCACCAACTCCTCAGCCGTGGAGAAGTTAGTCCCCAGCAGAGTCGTCATCGTGTTTGCCATAAAATATAAAAGAACAGAACAATTATCGGAGGACCGGACTTTTACTTCACTTACAAACTCGCTTATACAAAGAAAGCCTAGGGACGAAAACCTAGGTACAGCAGTCTAAGTACAATTGTTTATTTTAGATTCTGGGGGTGACGATAGAGGCTCGGGAAGGCGACGGGAGCCCTGCCTTACTCCTTGGACGATCGGTATACAGCCTTGGCTCCTTGTGAAAAGATGGTTGGCGTTGATGAAGAAATGCTCTTCTTGCTCCTCTGTTGCTCTTCTGGCTTCTCTCTCTCTCTCTGTGTGTATTCTCTCTCTGACTATGGGGGGGGGGAGTCTCTCTGTATATACGTATTTCTCTCTGATATTGTATATCTCGCAAGGGAATGGCACCCTGCTATTTATAATAGTGGGCTGTCATCATTAGGGTTGCCGATGATTACATCTTGGAGATGGCGGCGGCCTGGGGATTGGTCAATCTAGGCCGTTCGTTTCTGATTGTGACGAATTCGAGCCGTTAGGTGTAGATTACACCAAATCCCATTAGCAATTAATGCTGATTGGAATAAATCTTCTTTATAATGATTTTCTGATATCTGCGAATAAATTAGATCTATTCTTCTGCCACGTGTCCCAGATTATTGGAATTTGACCCAATCTTTAATGGCAGTAAATCAGAGGAATTAATCTGTTTAGGACATGTGTCCTAGGAGCTGCTGGGGGGATCTGGACCGCATGACTCCCTGAGCCGCATGAGTTTTCTGAGCCGCATATGATTAAGCCCACGTGTTAGGGCTGCCTAGGCAGTGGCCCTCACTTGAGCCCTCGAACTACAGGGGAGTAATCCTTGTGGGCCGCATAGGTACATATTCGTCCGAGCCGCATGGACATGATCCTCTCGAACCGCATGAGAAGTCCTCGCTCGAGCTGCATGAGGATTTCTTGGCCTGAGCCGCATAGGACAGATTCACTCTGAACCGCTTGAGAAGTTCTTTGCTAGAGCCGCATGAGGCTTTCTTGGCCTGAGCCGCATATGACAGATTCCCTCTGAACCGCATGAGAAGTGAGCCGCATACGAAAGCCCACGTGGCAAAGCCACGTGACATTTTTATGGCTCTTGGGGGATTTGTTGTCAGAGATCTCTTTTCTCTTCCCCAGAGATTCATCATTATGACAGAATCATAATTACCTGCTTTTGTGTCAGGGCTGTCAACTTTTCAGAGGGGTCAGCCGTCAAAGCAATTAATGCAGCATGGGTCGGAGGGGAGTACTGTCAGGCCACGTGTCTTCTGAGCCGCATAGAATGCCTCGGGCCGCATAGCTCCTTATGCCGCATGACTCCCTGAGCCGCATGAGTTTTCTGAGCCGCATGAGTCATTTTCTTTAGTATTTTTCATGCTATATATATATATATATATATATATATATATATATATATATATATATATATATAAAAGATAGGAATAAGAGATAGGAATAAGGAATAAGGAGTAAGGAAAAAAAAATATATAAGAGATAGGAATAAGGAAAAAGAAAAGAAAATAAAAGATTAGAAAAAACCATCCTGCGCCCAGCCCATCGGACAGGCCCGGCCCACCCTGGTTTCAAAACCCAGCTAGCATTCCCGAGCCCAGTGGCCCACAGGCCAAACCCCCCTGCGAAGAGAAAACCCGAGCAAACCCCGTTCTGGTTATAACAGGCGCGCTCGAGTAAGTTAGAGATCGAGAATTTTATTTCTTCGAAACCCTAACGGCGCCTCTCCATACCCCACGCCACCCCTGGGCGACCCCCGGCGCGCGCCCTCGGCGCCGCCGCGCGGCGCCAGGTCGGCCGGAGAGCTCCGCGCGCGCGCATGAAATTGAATCGGGACGCAACAGGACAGCAGCGTACACAGGTACCGACTTTGTGCTGTTAATTCTTCGCACATACTCGATGTTTTGCAATTCCATAAAATCGTATGGAAAGCCAACATAACCCCCTAGGAACCCATCTAGTTTGTTGGTTCGGAATCGATCCAGATTCGAAAAGAATCGGGGTCGAAATCGACGTAAAATCTGTCCAAAAATAGAACCTAGCTCAGCCCAAACCCCCATGTTCGAGGATCGTTCCCGATCAAACCAGTCCAATATTAGAAAATCTATTTGAAGAGACTTTTAGAAAACATGTAAGGCTTCGAATCCCTTCTTGCGGAATTTGAATTCATCGACTGAGCGTCGAGAAATCGAATCCCAAAGTTTTCCAAAAATCTGTTTTCAAAACTTTAAAATTGTTCCACACGACGTGCGTCACGCCAATCCGGACGACGTAGTCGCGAACCGAAAGCATCGAAAGCTGCGTAACGACTTCATGGTCGTGTGGGCTTTGACGGAATTCAAATTGGTCGCGTGTGCGCGACGAATTTGATGCGTATCCGTCAAAATTTACCGTATCGTGCACTTTGCAAATCCTTCAATTACTTTGTGCACGTTCGTCAGATCGAGACAAAACTTGCGCCAACAGAACCGTATCATTTTTCTGGTCATGCATGCCAAGTATGGTACAATTCTGAGACAGTCGAATCGAACATCGTTTTGCGGGCCCGCGGTCCCACTCAACGGGCGATTTTGTGCACGGCCCGCCGAAATCCAACTTTGGACATACGGTTGGGTTCGTATCGGAAAACCAGATCCGTAGACATGTAGTTTGATGACTTTAGAGACCGTTGACTCTGGCATGCTTTTCGGTGCAAAGCGAGTCCAACGGCGAACATCATTTTTGCCCGAAATTACCGTTTTGCCCCTGTGTCCAGAATTGGACTTAAGAACAGGCAATCCTAGCTGATTTGACCCTTCTGGACACGTTGGTGATATTTGTTTTATCATCCGACAATGTTTATAGATATTTTTTCTAGGTGTCACCATTAATTAGTCAATTCCTATTTTTTCGTAATTCGAAATTAGTACAACCTCATAGTTTAATACTTAGAGACTAGAGTTGATCCCCCTTTGACCAGGTTGACTGTATTAACCAAAAGTCAACTATAGGTCAACCATTGGCTTAGTTGACCCAGATTGAACTAGAACTTGACTAGTTGACTTTAGTTTGACTTTAATTTGACTATTAGTTGACCTAGTGGAATTGTTGATTAGACTTGGACCTAGAAGGACCTAGAACTATCTAGAATGCACTGTAGATTACTCTTATTTCATGTTAGACTCTTTTGTGACTTGTGATTGCTCTAAATAGGACACTGTGACTCCAGTTGGACATCTACATTTATCAGCGGCTTGGATTACCAGGCGAGTACATTCTCTGATCTTTTCATGCTTCTTTGGATATGTACTCTTGTTATAGACTAGTATACTTGATGCTGACACAACGTTCACACGGATCAGTACCCTCTGGATCTTTTCATGCGATGTTATCCCCTCGGATACATCGAGTATGTCATGTTTCATGTACTTTATCATGTTCATCATGTACTCCATGTATTCACTTTTATCCATGTGCACTCATGTGTTATTCATGTACACTCATGACCATATGAGCCCCATGTATACAGTAGTTGTTATCCATGTACAATAACATAACATGCTTTGATCCTTGTGTATTGGTTGGGGGCAGGGAGAGTGTAGTTGGTTATGTGATCATTTTCCCCAGTAGTTATCCATGTGCATTCCATAGTTTTATCCATGTGCAACCCAAGCTGTTTACATAACCAATTCATGCTCTGTTTCACGTAGAAGGTTATATTCTTTATTTATCATATTTACATCTCAGTTATATTTTCTCTCCTGTTGATTTCTCTTTACAGCGTTTCATGTATAATTTTCTATAGCTTGCTTTATATGTCCATTCCTGATATGAACTGTTGTGAGAGTATGTGCTCGTTCCTGTCCTAATTGGACCCGTTGATAAAATTTTACAGGTACTTGGAGTTCACAGTTAGCCTAGAGGACACTGGTAGAGCTTGGAGTATTTACCTAGAGTTTGTTCATTTTTCTTTATTGTTTGTCTTATAGTTGTATTTGGAATCTTGTGTTGTTTAATAAGAACTGTTTTACTATCACTCCTGGTTCTCTCACTTGTGGATTATCTTATCTATTTCATCGTGCTGTTATCTATCTTTAGAGTTGTGATTGAGATAGTATCCTTATGTGTTTGTCCTCCGTCTGGAGAGTATAGAATATTGTTTTAGATATGATTATGACCTAGAACAATGTTCTACCGCCGATACTGTGGCGTAGGCTGGACGTACCCACGTCTCGTGCCCTAACGCTAGGGTACGGGTCATGACAGGGAGTACAGGTCTCATGAATTCGCATCGTTCTGCAAAGAACATGGAATCATATGCGAGACTACTGCTCCATACTCTCCTCAATCCAACGGAGTAGCAGAGAGGAAGAATCGAACATTAACAGAAATAATGAATTCTATGCTGCTTACTGCAGGCCTTCCAAAATGCTACTAGGGAGAAGCTGCATTAATGGCCACTTTTATTATGAATAGAGTGCCATATGCAACTTCGGACGTAACTCCTCATGAACTCTGGTTCAAAGTAAGACCAAACTTGAATGTCATTCGAGTATGGGGGTGTCTGGCGTATGTGAAGCTCCAAGATCTGAAGATTCAGAAGCTAGGGACAAGGACTACAAAGGCGATCTTCTTGGGGTATGCCGAGAAGAGTGATGCTAGAAGATTTCTTGATATTGAGTCAAATCATATCATCAAATCTCGCGATGCTGAATACTTTGAAGACAAGTTTGCAAAAGACAAAAACATTGTTCTTTCGGACATTCCGGAAAATAATGTAGGTGCAAATGAGACTGAAATCTCATATGTGCCAGTAGTCCAAGAAGAAGCTGTTGTTGATGAAACAACTCTTGTACCAGAACTCGCGGAGCCGTCAGCAAAGCGAGCGAGGAGACCGAAAGATTTCGGAGATAACTTTGTCACCTATCATGTGGAAGCAGATCTGCTTACCTATGATGAGGCGATGAAGACCAGAGATACAATCTTCTG
Organism: Iris pallida; assembly: GCA_029216955.1. Taxonomy (NCBI): domain Eukaryota; kingdom Viridiplantae; phylum Streptophyta; class Magnoliopsida; order Asparagales; family Iridaceae; genus Iris; species Iris pallida. The sequence goes on from JANAVB010027598.1 coordinate 8,740,404, forward strand.
GAAGGAGGCAGTGAATGACGAGTTTGACTCTATCACCTCCAATAACACATGGGTGTTGGTAGATCTACCTGAAGGAGAAAAGCCCATCGGATGTAAATGGATCTTCAAGAAGAAGATGAATGCAGATGGAACTATTGACAAGTTCAAGGCCAGGCTGGTAGCCAAGGGATTTTTTCAGAAACAGGGGATAGACTACTTTGACACATACGCTCCAGTAGCTCGGATGACCACCATCAGGATGTTAATCACTCTAACAGCTATACATAAGTTGGTGATACATCAAATGGATGTTAAGACAGCATTCCTGAATGGGGAGCTGACCGAAGAGATTTACATGCAACAACCAGATTGATTTGTCGTCAAAGGTCTTGAAGACAAAGTCTGCAAGTTGGTAAAATCATTGTATGGTTTGAAGCAAGCTCCCAATATGTGGCATGAGAAGTTTGACAAAGTTATTAGGTCAAACGGCTACAGAGTCAGCGAGACGGACAAATGTGTTTACACAAAGTTCGCTGATGGAAGATGAGTCATTGTTTGTCTGTACGTGGACGACATGCTAATCCTAGGCACGGACATAGGCTGTGTCACAGAGACAAAGAAGTTTCTCTCAACCAAGTTCAGTATGAAGGACTTGGGGGATGTAGATGTCATCTTGGGCATAAAGATCATCCGGACAGACACTGGAGTAGCGCTGTCACAATCTCACTACATTGAGAAGATGCTCACACGCTATGGGTATAAAGATCTTCCAGGGATCGATACGCCATACAGGTGTGATCAGAAGCTGATGCCAAACTCGAAGGAAAGCATCAGGCAGCTGGAGTATTCTAGCATTATCGAAAGTTTGATGTACGCAACTACTGCCACAAGGCCTGACATAGCGTTCGTCGTGGGAATGCTGAGTCGGTTCACAAGCAACCCAGGGGTTGAGCACTGAAAAGCTGTGAAGCGGGTGATGAGATATCTTAAGAAGACTCAGACATATGCACTGTACTACAACGGGTATCCGACAGTAGTGGAAGGCTTCAGTGATGCTAGCTGGTGTTCAGAGGTAGAAAGTGAGAGATCCACAGGTGGATATGTCTTTTCCTTGGGTAGAGCTGCTATATCGTAGAAGTCGAAGAAGCAGACTATACTCTCTCGTTCTTCCATGGAATCTGAATTCTATGCACTTGAAACTGCAGCAGATGAAGCAGAATGGCTTCGGGAGCTCATGAATGATCTTCCAGTGGTTGGGGCTCAGATACCGGCGATATCGATATACTGTGACAACCAGGCGACTGCGGCGGTGGCATCAAATGACCTCTTCAACGGGAAGAAGAGGACTGTACGATTGAAGCACAGGACAGTACACGATCTTATCAAAAAAGGTGTAATTGCAGTGGTTGATGTTCAGAGTCAAAAACCTGGCAGATCCGTTCACAAAGGGCCTCAAGCGCCAGTTGGTCGATGACACAACTTGTAAAATGGGCTTTAAGGCATTCTGATAGTGTGTCTTTGTAATCCTACCATAAAGTTTTATTCTATTAGTTCAAAGAGAAATCTACTAGGCATCTAACTTTTGGTTCAAAGTAGGATCACTGACTGGGAAACTATCAGGTAATAGTGGGTACTTGTTCTCTGGAACATGGAAGGGATACGGACCCATAACCACTGTTGTCTACTATGTATTTTCTGCGGAAAAAACAGATCATGTGGAAGGTTGGCTTAAATGCCTTAATGAGTTCTCAGGCAGAGTGAATGCCTGGTGTGCTTTACAGGAAGCACGGTAGAGCAACACTATAAGGAGTAAGACTCCATGCTACAGTGAGTTGACTCCCCCATGAGGTTCCCAGGTCTGGGATAATGCCTCGGCTTTGCAAGCCAAGTCATAGCGGCGTAGCACCGCAAATAGGCAGGTAGCCTAATGCTGTAGGACGTAATTAAAGATTTGTAGACAGTACTATGAAGGAGATGATGGCCCCATGTTACAGTGGCACGACACCACGATGAGGTACCCAGTTAGGGGTAAAGCCTCGGCCCTGCAAGCCATGTCGTTGTGGCGTAACACTGCAAGGAAGTCTTAGGCTTCATGCTGAGTAGATTGGCACTACAAAGAGGCTGAGACCTCATGCTACAGTAGTATGACACTACGATAAGGTTCCCAGGTAGGGGTAATGCCTCGGCTTCAGGCCATGTCATAGCGGCGTAGCACCGCAAGGAAGCACAAGGCTTCATGCCATATCTCTTTAATAAAGAACTCACCTATAGTGTATGGAAAGAGATATCAGGTCCTCTCTTGAGGGTAAACTTGTAGACGCCCAAAATTATACACTGAAACCAGGCTGGCACAGGGCCTTTAATGTGCAGCCAGAAGCACACGTAACTACACTTTGTGAGTGGAAAGAATTACAATTGTGGTGTAGAATTCAAGGCATAGTCCATTCTTGTATGAGATTGTTATTTAACCCATACGGGAAGATTCAAGTCGTCAGCGACATCTATCCTAATGCAAAATGGACAGTTACTGTGGGGAACGCTCAACCCTGGACACATATATATGTTGTGATATATGGGGGATTGTTGGTGCTTTCTTTACATGGAGAGAGCTTGCTCTCAACATGCCTTGTAAAATTTTAGTCCCACATCAGAAATGCACCATGAGTTATCTCAACATATATACTTGGTTATGTTGTTGAGAGATGCACATGGGGTGGTGACCCTAAGGAGGGAACCATGTGGGTGATTTTACTAGGAGGTGAGAATAAGGCTCCAAGGATTAAGCATTAATGCTTTTGTCATTCTCTTGGATTAATTCCATTTGGAGCTACCCCAAAGGGGCTTAGCGACTCGGACTCGGGCTCGGGCTCATGGGCTCATGAGACGTAATATGGTATTTTGTTGGCGCACTTTGCACTTAGCACGTCAGCAGTCATGCGGTCTTATGCGGCTCATATGCGGCCTCATACGGCCATGCAGCCATGCGGCCCATGCGACCCATGCGGCTCATATGGCTCATGCGGCTCATGCGGTCCTTGCGGTCCATGCGGCTCACGCGGTCCATGCGGCTCATACGGCTCATGCGGTCCATGCGGCTCATACGGTCCATGCGGTTCATGCGGCTCATGCGGCTCATGTGGTCCATGCGGTCCATGTGGTCCATGCGGACCATGCGGCTCATGCGGCCATGAGGGCATGCGGCTTATGCCGCCAGGCTGCTGCTGCTGCCGCATGGAGGGCTCCGTTGACTGTGCAGACTACAAATCAGTTATGGAAAGACTGATTCAATGCGATTAATTCAGATCCACTTTTTGTGGGATTTGAATTAATTTCGTTGCTATCTTTGTAGGATTTGAATTAATCTCGTTGCTATCTTTTTGGAATTTGATTCAATCTTTCTATAACTGAAGAGGCGGCTAGGGTTTTCACCCTCTCTCTATATATACTCTCTTCTAGCCTCCTTTGTGGGTACTATGAAAATATAAGTCAGAAAAGGAGAAAGAGAGAGAGAGAGAGAGAGAGAGAGCTGCTGCCGCCATTGCAAGTCCATCCGAGGAGTCAGAACAGAGGTGACTTCGAGCGTTCCACAAGTTCTTCAACTTGTTGGTTCCTGGAAGCAGTTCGTGTAGGGCGAATCTTGCTTTGAGCGACAGTGTTTTGACACCCCAGCAACTGTTCTTCATCTAATCTTTCTCTAGATTATTGTAACTCGTTCTGTCCCAATTGCAACACGTTTGCAAGGAAGAACGAGAGATCTTCTCTTCTCTATTTCCCTTCTTCATATTGTAATTTGGCTATTTGTTTTTTATATCATTATAGATCACTGTTGCATCTGTTTTACCATCTTTGATCAAGCCCCGGGACTAACAATATCCATATATATATTTTAAAAGATCTTGATAATAACAAAATTTATGAATGCTTTCCATAGTAAATAGGTTCCAAAAAGGTTCTAGAAAGGATATGCCGCAAAGAAATATTATTTTCTCATAAATCAATTACGTCTGGCATGACCATGACCATGCCAAAATCATACTTTTGACCACGTTTGTGTAGTTTTGGAGCCTAGACATCGGCATGCCATGCATGTATTACTTTTTCAGATACGTGTCATATATGGACACAGGAAGGAATATGATTATCTGGAGAAGCATTTGTACAACCTAGCTGCTGGTAACGTCACAGAATGTCAGAAACAAGCACTCCATAAAATTGGGGAGGGGGTATAAGGTATATTCTCCTTCCCAGAGCCTGCAATAGCAGGAGCTTGGAACTGGGGAACCCCTTTTAAGTTACCCTACCACCTCATATATTACAGGCAAGCATGACTATACTTGTCATGCTTTATGCTAGTGTAACGCCTGTAACTCCACCTTCTTGATAATTAAATTTTAATCAAATTAGGAATTTTCATATATACTTTAAAAATACATATAAATTTATTTTGTGTATCATTTTACTTTTCAGTCAATTGTTTTTGAATTCATCTTTAAAATCAGCAATACATAAGTTGCAACCTATTTACTTATTTTTAAATAGGCTAACCAATCCTTAACCAACTTCAATGGGTCAGGCCCATTCCAAAAGCCCAAACCTTTTCCATTGAAATCCTGAGGGCTAACCCCTACTTTAAAAATCAAGAGAAGGATTAAAATTCTCTTCTTCAACTGCATTTCGAACTTTGTCTCGATTTCAAAATGCAGTTACACACTCCATGTGCAATTGCCTCATACCAATTTTCCCGTACTTTTTCCACTCCACATCGATCAACAAATTTCCCAACTGCCTATTTAATCTCCTCTCCTTACCCTGGAATTGCACCATTCGTCAAATTGATCTTACTCATCCCTGCAACTGAGGCAAAGTCAGGAATCATGGTGGACACGTGAGGAAGGAGCAAAAATTTATCTTGAAGATCTAGCCAGCAAATTGAAGAGTGAGCTTCGTCGATCGACCACGAGTTCGATCTGTTCTTGGTAAGTATTTAGAAATCGATTCCTGATTTGATCTGTTCTCGACCAAGGCAAATTGTTCATTGGCTCTTTGTTCCATTTTTTGAAGGATTGAACGAATTTGAGACTGCTCTTCTTGATTCAACTGGTTGAATGTCGAAGCTCTGAAGTTCGATTGAGCACTCCCTGTACATCCATCAGATGTATGTGAGTATCGATTTCCTCATCTCATTCATTCAATTCTCTGATCGGATCTGGTTTTGTAAGTTATAAGAGTATTTGGTATCGATTCGATCTGATCTAGATCGAGTGAACAATCAGGTGTTCCTAGGTGTAGATGCATGCTTACTATTTGATTAATTTCCTTGTAGATCTCTGTGACATTTAGAATTTTGGTTTAAGCCTTGATGCTTTCGAATTTGGGTAAGTTTCACTAAAATTGTGATTCCTTCATTTTGGTGAGGATCGATGGATCTATTTTGAGAATATGATCCTTGTTTCCATCACTGATTCAGGAATTCGAGATTTGTGCTTGCATAATTGTTGAGCCAGCCATTGATTAGCAATTTAAGGTAATTCTCTTAACTATCAGTGATTCTAAGCAATGAGTGAGTGTAGCATAACAACTGACAGATTAAATGATTGAGATTAGTTAGTTTAGCAAGTGTTTTCAATATATGTTCTTGTTGTGGTGTATAAATCATAATTTCAGTCCTAGGTATAAATTCCATTTTGTTCACTATAAACCAGTAGGATGTTTAATGTATCTGGAAGATAGATGGCCATTTTCATAGACAATTTGGAAGGAAACCTGGGATAGAGTGTTGTCCTGATTCAGGACTGAACTAGAATGAGTTTGTTAATAATGTTAAATTGATGATTAGAGATAAGTGTTGGACTAAGGCAAACATTTACAGCTAAGGGTTGATCCTCCTGAAACCTGTAAATCATGTCAAGTTTTAGAATATTGAATTGATGATTAAATAGAGGCATTGGTTTGATATCTAATTTATATTGGACTGTTGTTGTGCCAGTTAGTGTTTCAGTCCTGTTTAGGACTGAACCACTGTATCAGTGATATCCAGACTGGATTGATGGATTGGTGGTTGACATGTAGTGATTCGAGCTACTATAGGATTGATATTCGAATTTATATTGGACTGATTAGTTTCATTCCTGAAATGGAGTGCTTAGAGTAATTGCTAGGGACTGTTAGGTAACATTCCTGGTTAGAGTTAAACTCCTAAAAACTGAGGAATCCTATCTAGGATATGTTTTAGGACTGTTTGGCTTAAATCTCAGTTTGGACAAGTATTGTTCATATAGGTTGGCATAAAACTGTTAATGTATTGTAGATGCACAATTATTATAGACTGGAATGAGACTGGGTACTGAACTAACCTCTGTTATAGGTTGTCTTGATATTAGACTAATTTGAGTGTTAGAAACTCAGACATGAATGTATGGGTGAGGTATAGATTGATACTAAAATTTTACTGGACTGATTCATATCATGTCCTGTATGAATATGTATATCTTGGAGATGATGTAGGACATGAATTGCAATAGAAAGTATAATGTAGGACAGTTAAGCATATTTTGATATTGATAACTGTATTTGGAAGTTGAGTTTTATTCATGTTGATAACCCTCTAGAGTACAGGAAGACCCTGTTCCTATGAGTCCCTGATTACATGAGTAAGCCAGTTAATTTGGGAATTCAGTGGGTACTTAGGCTTCCTGGAAGCCATCATGGTATTTCTGTACTGCCAAGGTTTTGGACAGCTGATTAGCAGGGAATTACAATAGGGAATGTGGTGTGGACTATTAGTCCAGGATAGAAGTTACAGTAGTGGAGGAATGGCTAGGAGTATGTGTGTCCTGTCAGGTAACAATCCACCTTATAGACTGAATAGTTAGGCTCTGTTATAAACTTATATAATGGTGTGTAACAGGAAAGGAGTAGTAGGCTCTGTGAGTAGGAGCATTAGAAGATGGGGTGGTTATTTTTGAATATCGATTTCAGAATGTTGTGTTTAGGACTGAAGATTATATTGATATAAAATTCTGTTATGGCTGACGGGTAATTTCGTATGAATGTCTAGTAGCTATGAAGGAAGGATAGCAGAGTATCAGTTAAGGTTAGACTGGTTGTGTTCTGATCAGTGGTATATGGGACTGACAATGGTTGAATAGTATTTTGGGACTGAGCTGGATAATGTCATCTTCGTGAATGATTTACCTCAGTTCAATTCAGGAACTGAACCTTGCAGAGCTGCCAAATTCCTGATTTCCTTAACTAAATACTTTAGAGTGTGTCAATATGTTCTAGAGTATAGAAACAGTCATGTTTAGGAATGATGATGCATGGATGTAGACACAAGACTATGAAGCTTATGTGTTTCCATTAGTGAGAAGGACTGGGGTTTTAACCTAAAAACATGACTACTAGTTTCCCTAAATCTTTTAGCTAATACAAATAGTTTCATGACACTATATTCCTAAGGTATATTTTATGATAAGTAATAAGAAAAACCTGGTAAGTAATATTAGAGGGTTAGATGACCAAGCCTATGAACCCTAGAATGCAGAATTTAGTTAGTTTAATAATAAGTGTTAGCTTTATAATATATGTTTTTGACTAGAGGATATACTTATCTATTGTAAATCATTTTAAATACAGGAGAACACCTAGCCTCGATCTTCACTCGTACTTTTCTGGAGCCAGGCAAGTACACTCTACGGTTTTGTGCTTTTCATTATATATCCTGTGCTTCCTTGATTGACACATTACAACACGTCATGTACTTTCTGGTGCTCATGTTCTTTTGTTCTTATTACTTGTATCTGGGGTGGGGAAATATACTATCTATGTGACCAATCCCAAGAAACAACTCAGGTGTGTTTAGCTTAGACCCCGCATCGTGCACGCGGGTCCTAAGCCGTCCATTCATGTGCTTTCATGTGCTTACCCTAGCCGGTCACATATTTAGTTATATTTCAAATATAGTACACACATGTTCAGGAAATATACCTTGTACTTATTTCATGTGATTCCATGATATCATGTTCTTTCATGTTCTTACATACCATATTCTTTCATGTACTTTACATTATTTCTTTCATGTACTTATTCACCTGTTCTTTCCTGTACTTTCCATGTTTCTTTGTACATTCATATCATGATGTCTTGTTCATTACCTTGAATTGTACTTGCTTCGCTCCTGAATAGGATATGTTGCAGGTGAGATGAAGGCCTTGTGCGACACTTACTATGGTCAGGATATTGCTTTCCCTGCTGAGCCAGCTGGAGCTGCTTGTGACCTAGAGGCTGCAGAAGCCTCGAGCTTTCCTTAGTATTTCCTATTATTTTCCATGTATTGAGACTAGCAGACTTCTTTCATTAGTTTGAATGTAATAATTCAGATATTTGTACTTTACTCTGGTTGGGACATATTTATATAGATGCTGTGATTTCATTCATGTTCATATTATCTGGTTAGTTTCCCTAGATTGGAACAGCTTACTTTGTTGTGACTAACAACAAAGGTTGGACGTGTCCGACTCGTATTCGGTTATTCGGGAGCGGGTCGTGACATATTTTTAGTGGTGGCCCATGCAGGTCTAGCCTAATGGTACCTAGGTCTTAGTGTACTATTAGGAGACTTGATTAACTAGGGAAACTTGACCACAGCATAGGAAAATCGGGAAATAAGGGTATATCAGGTATTTTGATATTCTATAAACACTTGTTGTATTTAGGTCTAGGTTATTTTAACAGTTTTCTGTTTTTTAGATAATTCAAGCACGCGACACCGGAACAGTTGATCCACATATACTTGAGGTCTCCAAACTTCCACCCCGCAGGTCGTCCCTACTATCCCCATGGGTAGTACGTGGTTGACGGAAATGATTGAAGAGTTCCTTGATACCAGAGAGAGCAGGCCTTCCTTTTCCAATCCAGACTTGCAAATACATTTTTCAAGTTAGGAAGGACTTCTGATTTCCAGATGCTCAGACACTTGGACTTTTTCGACACCGAGCGTATATCTTGCACCAGGGAGACGATCGAGAACCTGAAGCCGCCACTGAAGATCATCTCAGCATGTGAGGATCCGACTTCTCTGAAGATTAGAGCCACCAGCCAGGAGATCCAGAATGTAGCACAGATAATGGAACGAAACCGAAAGCTGAAGCTCATGAAAGACATGAAGACTTATGATGAAGATATCAACTATCCTGGACCTGCAAAGCATCGCAACATTCAGATGGCACTTCTTCAGCCACATCATCAGAGGCAGATTCAGGCCTACATTCACTGAATGAAGGATTGACAGCAAGTCGCAGATTACAATGATCGAGGAGCACCAAGATCTTGGCAGCCATATATTCCTGTCAGAGCCCTACACTTCAGCCCCAACAGGAGATCCAGATTCAGATTCAGCCGGCGATCATTTATATTTCTGTCGCAGCTCAGGACACCACTACGAAGAGTGTCGTAAAAGATGAAGGCTATGCTTGTACTGCTAATCGCCTGCCCATCAAGTCAAGGACTGCTGGAGACCATTGATCACACTTTCCAAGGACGAACACGCCAGGACTACAGCAAGGGGACCAGCCTCTTTAGATTTGGCAACCACATGGAGCACTACCGTAGGGATCAGCCTACGCCAGGACAATTGAAGGAGGTTAAAAAGATTTTCGTTCCGGAGGAATACGGAAGATAGACTGAAGACGGAAGATTTCTTTTGCATGGTTGGAAGAACCATGTATCTTGATTAGCAATCCAGTTTTTCTTAAATTTCTTTTAGCATGTAGACCATTTCTTGGAACTTCTTGTTTTCTATTTTGGAATCTTGGTTGGTATTCGAAACTTAATTCGAGATATTGTTTCCTATTCGTTGATTGATACTCCTCCATCCATTCTTCGTAACCTTACTCTTTTCGAGATTCTACTCAGGAATTTTGTTTCCTATTCAGGACTAGTTACAATTTGTAAATTTTGTTTTCTTTCCGAAGTTCAGTTTTCTATTTGGGGCTTGTTGGAATTTGATTTTTATTCAATACTTGTTTCTATTCACCATTCAAGACATCGTTTGAAAACTTCGGATTCGACCTGTTCCCTATGTGAGATTTTGTTTCCTACGTGGCTTGTTTTCTATTTGAAAATTGTTCCGTTCACAACTTTGCTTCGATCTTGTTCCCTATTTGAGGTATCGCTTATTCCATAGATATTTGTTTTATTCACCCATTGATTCTTTTTCCTACTCGTAACTTGATTCCATTCAAAGATTTTAAGATCCTGTTCCCTATTTTGAGACTTTGTTTGTTCGTAATTTTATCTCCCATTCAAGATTTACCAGACTTTGAATTTCAGTTCCTACTCGCGACTCGTTGAGACCATGTTCCCTACTCAAAATCTTGTTTCCTCGTTAAGATTTTTCTATTCGAAAATTTGTTCCTTATTCACGACTTTGTTAATATTTGATTTTCTATTGGAGAATTCGTTTTCAATTCAAGTTTTTGCTCGAAATTTCATTGTTATTCAAAATTTTATTGAAACTTGTTTCTAGTGCGGAATTTTATTTCTTATTTTGAAACTTGTCTTCTATCTGATACCTTGCCTCAGTTCATCCTTCGAGACTCTGTTATCCTTTCGGGATAACGTCCCTTATATGGAATCTTGTTACCATTTCAGATATCAGTTGATATTCCATCATCATTTGAAATTTTGCCATATCTGAAATTTTAAAATCTCCCTGGTTTTCCTTTTTGTACTCACTGATTGGATCCCTTGTCGTCTCTTAGTACCTAATAAATCCTTGTATTCTAACAGTCAGGTAACTTCACCATTTCCGTGACTTGGACTACTGAAACTTATTTTGAACTCTTTGAAACTCTTTTGAAATCCCTAGGGATAAAGTCGAGAGGCTATTCGATGATCTACTATGGCATGACAGTTGCGCGCTGCAGCCATTAACTAGATTATGGAGACTGAGGGCTCACTGTAGCTAGTAGCGCACTAGCGAGGCAGAAACTTTAAGTTGAAGTGATTTCAGACAATCATAGGTTTTCGAGTACTGTCGAGACTTGTCATATTCTTCATACCTTGATCTCTTGGGTTGCTGCGTCAATGATTGTTAGAAAATGGATAAGGTTGACAGATTATTCGGTGACATATTGTTATTTGAGTCATGGAGCCGAAAGTCCACTGCAGTCAGATATATACTGGCGGGGTAGAGATTTTAGGCGAAGTGATTTCGAATAGCTATATGTTCCTGGATATCATGGAAACTATATTCTTTTTCCTATAATTATTGGTTTTTTTCGGAAATCACAAATCCTTGCACGTTCATCCTGATTTGATACTTTAACTCCTGAGTATTGCGTACGTCTCCTCAATCAACCCTTGCTAAATTTTCCTTCTAGCATTTTATCGTTAGATAATTGAATTCCTCAAAATTATACATTGCCAGATTTTGATTCCATACTTCATTGTGTCTTGTCTAAACTTCGATCTTAAATCATGTCCATCTGATAATAATTTTCCTATCTTGTCCTGATACACTTGTATTAAACTATCGATTTTGATCGTGCTTAATAGTTTGTGTCTTCATGATTTTGCTCCTCGAAGTTGTAATCGAAACTTTATTCCATTCGTGCCTATTTAATCCTTGATCATTGTTAGATCGTATTATTTTTCTTGTGTGTAATTATCGCATTTGATCTCAAAGGCTCAGGGCTTATCAGAGTTGCACAGGATCGGCAGAAGCACTAGGCGGACAGCAGCAGACGGACACTTGAGTTCGAGGTTGGAGACAGAGTATTCCTAAAGATCTCACCGACTAGGGGCGTCATCAGATTTGACAGAGGCGGGAAGCTCAGTCCGAGATTCATCGGACCTTTTGACGTGACGTCACGGATTGGCGAGGTGGCGTATCGACTAGCACTGCCAGTTAGATTGGAGGGAGTGCACGATGTCTTCCACGTATCTCAGCTTCGACGGTACATTCTAGACCCGAGCCATGTGGTGGACTATTCCGAGCTAGAGGTGGGCCCGAGATTGACCTACGAGGAGCAACCAGTGGAGATCCTCGATCGTAGGAAGAAGCGTCTGCGGAACCAGACCATTTCTTTTGTCCACGTCATGTGGAGACACCACTCCCCGGGAGAGTCCACGTGGGAGCGCGAGGACAAGATGCGGGAGCGCTATCCCAGCCTGTTTACTTGATTGTACTTTCATTTTTTTTAAAATTTTAAAATTCAATAAAATGGCTTGTGTTTGAATATTGTGATGATTTTTTTTGATGTCCTTCGAATTTCGAGGACGAAATTTTTTTCAAGGGGGAGAGATTTGTAACTCCACCTTCTTGATAATTAAATTTTAATCAAATTGGGAATTTTCATATATACTTTAAAAATACATATGAATTTATTTTGTGTATCATTTTATTTTTCAGTCAATTGTTTTTGAATTCATCTTTAAAACCAGTAATACATAAGTTGCAACCTATTTACTTATTTTTAAATAGGCTAACTAATCTTTAACCAACTTCAATTGGTCAGGCCCATTCCAAAAGCCCAAACCTTTTCCATTGAAATCCTGAGGGCTAACCCCTACTTCAAAAATCAAGAGAAGGATTAAAATTCTCTTCTTCAACTGCATTTCGAACTTTGTCTCGATTTCAAAATGCAGTTACATACGCCATGATCAATTGCCTCATACCAATTTTCCCATACTTTTTCTACTCCACATCGATCAACAAATTTCCCAACTGCCTATTTAATCTCCTCTCCTCTCCCTGGAATTGCACCATTCGTCTAATTGATCTTTCTCATCACTTCAACTGAGGCAAAGTCAGGAATCATGGTGGACGCGTGAGGAAGGAGCAGAAATTGATCTTGAAGATCTAGCCAGCCAATTGAAGATTGAGCTTCGTCGATCGACCACGAGTTCGATATGTTCTTGGTAAGTATTTAGAAATCGATTCCTGATTTGATCTGTTCTCAACCAAGGCAAATTGTTCATTGGCTTTTTGTTCCATTTTTCGAAGGATTGAACGAATTTGAGACTGCTCTTCTTGATTCAACTGGTTGAATGTCGAAGCTCTGAAGTTCGATTGAGCACTTCCTGTACATCCATCAGATGTATGTGAGTATCGATTTCCTCATCTCATTCATTCAATTCTCTGATCGGATCTGGTTTTGTAAGTTATAAGAGTATTTGGTATCGATCCAATCTGATCTAGATCGAGTAAACAATCAGGTGTTCCTAGGTGTAGATGCATGCTTACTGTTTGATTAATTTCCTTGTAGATCTCTGTGACATTTAGAATTCTGGTTTAAGCCTTGATCCTTTCGAATTTGGGTAAGTTTCACTAAAATTGTGATTCCTTCATTTTGTTGAGGATCGATGGATCTATTTTGAGAATATGATCCTTGTTTCCATCACTGATTCAGGAATTCGAGATTTGTGCTTGCATAAGTGTTGAGCCAGCCATTGATTAGCAATTTAAGGTAATTCTCTTAACTATCAGTGATTCTAAGCATGGAGTGAGTGTAGCATAACAACTGACGGATTAAATGATTGGGATTAGTTAGTTTAGCAAGTATTTTCAATACATGTTCTTGTTGTGGTGTATAAATCATAATTTCAGTTCTAGGTATAAATTCCATTTTGTTCACTCTAAAACAGTAGGATGTTTAATGTATCTGGAAGATAGATGGCCATTTTCAGAGACAATTTGGAAGGAAACATGGGACAGAGTGATGTCCTGATTCAGGACTGAACTAGAATGAGTTTGTTAATAATGTTAAATTGATGATTAGAGATAAGTGTTGGACTAAGGCAAACATTTACAGCTAAGGGTTGATCCTCCTGAAACCTGGAAATCATGTCAAGTTTTGGAATATTGAATTGATGATTAAATAGAGGCATTGGTTTGATATCTAATTTATATTGGACTGTTGTTGTGCCAGTTAGTGTTTCAGTCCTGTTTAGGACTGAACCACTGTATCAGTGATATCCAGACTAGATTGATGGATTGGTGGTTGACATGTAGTGATTCGAGCTACTGTAGGATTGATATTCGAATTTATATTGGACTGATTAGTTTTATTCCTGAAATGGAGTGCTTAGAGTAATTGCTAGGGACTGTTAGGTAACATTCCTGGTTAGAGTTAAACTCCTAAAAACTGAGGAATCCTATCTAGGATATGTTTTAGGACTGTTTGGCTTAAATCTCAGTTTGGACAAGTATTGTTCATATAGGTTGGCATAAAACTGTTAATGTATTGTAGATGCACAGTTATTATAGACTTGAATGAGACTGGGTACTGAACTAACCTCTGTTATAGGTTATCTTGATATTAGACTAATTTGAGTGTTAGAAACTGAGACAGGAATGTATGGGTGAGGTATGGATTGATACTGAAATTTTACTGGACTGATTCATATCATGTCCTGTATGAATATGTATATCCTGGAGATGATGTAGGACATGAATTGCAATAGGAAGTATAATGTAGGACTGTTAAGCATATTTTGATGTTGATAACTGTATTTGGAAGTTGAGTTTTATTCATGTTGATAACCCTCTAGAGTACAGGAAGACCCTGTTCCTATGAGTCCCTGATTACATGAGTAAGCCAGTTAATTTGGGAATTCAGTGGGTACTTAGGCTTCCTGGAAGCCATC